>JARHVA010000086.1:142500-830000 GCA_037957365.1 Torreya grandis
ACACACACACACACACACACACACACATATAGAAGAAGGGAAGAGGAGGATAAAGCATTCAATCCTCCATAAATGAACTTTAAACACCATATTTAGAAATCCAACATAGAAGAGGAGTAAATGTAATTCAAAAAACCTCTATGGTCCTTAGGGAATGATCATTATTTACTTGAAAATATTATTTTATCAAAATTGGCTTCAAGAGATTTGAATTATGTAATGATCTGAGACTAGAAGTTGACGGCTTGCAAAAACACATGTAAAGTTTCAAAGAGCACATAAATATTTTGTTTTTTATTGGTAGGGAAAGTAAATATTTAAATTCACTTTAATTTTTTTAAAAGCTATGAAGTGTGCAAAAATAAATGGTTTCTAATTGGGAGGGAAAGTAGAGATTTAAGTGCACTTTGTAACTTTACAAAATTGCAAAGTGCATAGAAATCTCTAGTTTTTGATTGGGTCATGGTAAAAAGGTGCTTAGGCCATATTGAATATTTTAATCAAGGATATGATAGTTTAGTTATTTTTACCACCACTTCATGTTTTCCATTGGATGGTGAATAAACTTAAAAATTAGCTTGATATATCACTTGTAATGTAAACCCCTTTTTTAGGCATTTACCTTAAAGTTTCCAAACTTACCTTAAACTTTGATAAAATATTCATAATAAGGATAAGAGCATGAAGCATGAACATAAATATTCTTTCATCCCTTCACTAATGGATCATCCACTATAATAGTCTCCTAATATAATTTATTTCACCATGTTAATACCCTACTAGAAAGCTGAGTGTTTATTAGTCACCAAATACTGAGAGTGTGGATGCTACGACAGCTACAAATGGATCAAGAATAACATCAATCTCAATAAATATTATTAAATTATTTCCCGTGAGGAATTACATAACTTTCTTGGTTCCATGCCTTTTCTTAAATTCCATATAGGACCAATATGCTTCCAGGTAACCCCTAATTTTGGTGGTGAAGTATCTAGATAAGCATAAAGTAAAATGGGGTAATACATTAAGAACAACCACATGTTGGGACAGAAACATTAGGTCAAGTATGGAGGGTTAAATTTAAACCTCTAAAAATACCATATGGTATAATAGAAGATCCATAAATCTATAATATCCCTTTAGAGAGGGGTTTATATTTCAAACCAAGTTGATATGCTATTGATTTAGGCATTATTGAAGTGTTTTTGCCACTGTCCACCATGTAGTTGTGTACCAAGGAGTTATCGATGGGAAAATAAATGTATAAGGTAGGAGATTTTAGTACCTTGTTTTAATTCCCTTCATTGGTTTTTAATACATTAGTGAAGACCACATTCTCCTAACTTGGTGGCTTCTCTAAAACATTGATTTTTGACAAGCCTTCTTGAAGAAGATCCACTTTACTAGGTATAGAAAAAATTTACCACATAGGGACACTAATATTTTAATTCTTCATTTGCCAAGAAAAATTTATTTGTGCACCACCAACCTTCACTTGTGCTTTGGGAGCCACAACAATGATTTATACTTGTGAGCTTTGAGGTATAAAAGCAACTCCTTGGTTATGGAGTTTTTCAGTTGTTTGAGCTTTTGGAGTTGCATTAGGCTCATTTGGATTTGAAAAAATTGGAGGAATAGTATAAGACCAATTAAATGATTTTTAGCTACCATATATGTTCATTCTCTTAAACCTTGTGTTGTCTACCACATGAATGTTTGCTTTACTAATACTTGCTTTTTGATTAAAAACATAACACTCCTCTAGTTGGTAGTTCACCAATGTAGCATCCAACAAATGTTGTACCTCATTTTCCCCTTGTAATTTTTTAAGCCCTTGTAGTTTAGTCATCATCATAGGCACTTCTACATTTTATTCCATTGAAGCTTGGTTGAACCCATAACTAACACCTTGCTACTATTGCTAATTGAAGCCTTTATTAAACTCTGCATTTAGGGTGATATCCTGATTGTAAGATTAATTCAAAGGTGGAGAACACTCCCCTTATTGTGAAAGGTTGTTTTGAATAGGAACCAAAGTCTTGTAATTACTTACAACATTATCATTATAGTTATTACTTGGTTTAACATAGGTGAGTTGCCCTTGCCCTTGAGAATTAGCCTTGAATGGTGGATTATTAGCTTGATAGGGTTATTGAGGCTGATATGGGGGCTCATAAGGTCTATTAAATTGTTCTTGATTCCTATTATCATTCAGTAACTCATTTCCAAATGTTTTTAACATGTTCTTGAGTTCTTGGAGTTCACCATACTAACTAGTTAAAGCTTTATCTTGTCTTAGTATAGGTATGGAATCAAGTGTTGGCAAAGGAGGAATGGAAACAAGAGGAGGAAAAACAACAAGAGGTGGTTAAATCATAGGGAACAATGGCATAAGAGAACTAGGTGTGATCTTACCAAATTGTATTAGGCTATTCTTTGCCCTGATTGTTACCTCATAAGCATTAGGTAATGTGTTTCCCATCATTGATTGTATCATAACTATAATGTCACTATTGAGGACCCTTAGATAATAGTGGAAAGAAAAATTAAGATTAGGATTGAAAAGGATTGGAATATTGTCCCATATTTTATGAAACCCATGGTTAATGTCCTGTATGACCTCTTGAAGATCTCTCTTGATTTTTGTCAATTGCTCTACTAGGGATAAGTTGTCACTCGTCTTCAAACCTCTTACATAAAGCATCCCCTAACTAGTACCATATTGTGATGGAATTAGGAGTTAGGTTACTATAACAATCTAGGGCCTATTGTAGTGGATGATCTAATGGTGAAGGGAGGAGATAAGATTCATGTCCCTACTTCATGCTCTCAACCTTTTTCTGAAGCTTTTAGCAAAGTTTAAGGTAATTTTGGAAACTTTAGGGTAAATGCCTAAAAATGGAGTTTACATTATAAGTGTTATATCAAGATAGTTTTCAAGGTTATTCACCATCTAATGGCAAGCATGAAGTGGTGGGAAAAATAACCAAAATATCAAATCCTTGAGTAAATGGTTTAATATGGCCTAACAACCTTTTTATTTAGACCTAAGAAGAAACTAGAGATTTCTACATACTTTGTAACTTTACAAAGTTACAAAGTGCACTTAAATATCCACTTTCCCTCCCAAGTAGAAAATATATATTTATGTGCACTTTGTAACTTTGAAAAGTTTTAAAATGGACTTAAATCTATTATTTCCATCCCAAGTGGAAACTACATATTTCTACAAACTTTACAACTTTACAAAGTTTCAAAGTGCACTTAAATCCCCACTTTCCCTCCAACATGATTTTTCAAGTAAAAATACTGACGGATATTTAGTCAAATTTTTCATGTGTTTTTGCAAGTAAAAACCCCAATGAAGATTGAGTCAAAAAATGTTTTTTCATGTAAAAACATTGACAGAGATTCAATCAGACTTTGCATGTGATTTTACAATTAAAAACCCTATGAAGATTGAGTCAGACTTTGCATGTGCTTTTGAAATTAAAAACCTCACTAACTTCTAGACTTCGATCATTTCAAAATTCAAATCTCTTAAAACCCCTTTTGATCAAAGAAGATTAGAAAGCAAATCTTGATCAGTCCCTAAGGACCATGGAGGGTTTTTAAAAGACAATTAATCCTCTTCTACGTTGGATGGTTAAAGATGGTTGTTGAAGTGAATTTATGAAGGATTGAAATATTTATTCTCCTTCTTCTCCTACTCTTATTATATATATATATATATATATATATATATATATATATCTTTTTTCTTATCATTGTAGATATACTCTCATTTGATAAGTGTTGACCAAATTTGACCCTACAGGGCAAATTGGTACCCCTATAGGTAAAAACTTGACTTTTAAGTGTTTTATAGGTATAATATAGATGTCATGAGGTGTATTATAGGTTAATTGATGTCATTTAATGTTATAATAGCCTTAGTCATTAGTTATTTTAGTCCTTATATCATTTTGAGTCATTTGAGGTTAAAATAGGGCATTAAATGAGTTATATAGCCTCTTAGGGAAGTGTGAAGGTGTAAGGAGGATGATGTCATGTGACATGTGTATTATTATATCTTTGGTAAATGTTTTTAACTAAAAGTGGTAGGTTATTTAGAAGAAAGTGCAGTTTTCTTGAGAAAAGAGAAGAGTTTGGAACTTGTAAGATCCATGGGGAAGTATTCCACATGGGATAAGGTCATGGAATGACTCTTAAACTTTTTTAGATATATATTAGTTATTTACATGTTTTATAATAGATAAAAAAGGCCCAAAACCATTTTACTCCTTTTTCACCCTTCTAGGCACACAACACTAGTCTTAAGCTTTATACTTGGTATGGCCAGTAAGGGAGGTTTCATATCAAACACCTTGGGAAGGTGAAATTAAAATAAAATATATTAATTTCCATAAATTATTTTGAATAATGGTGGCATGTGATTTATGAATCATCCTCATGAAGTTGATTGTGATTTTTTGCTTGTTATCTCATGCACCCTATAGGTTTTGCTCCATTTTGGGCAAGTCCATATGAACCAATTGGTGATTTTTAATCCAAAGGATGTTGGATCCCTCCTCAGATTATCACCATGATTTTTTTCATGTTTTTTTGATGATCAAAGTAGCTTAGGTTTTAGAAGAAGCACTTTTCTATGCAACGAGCAATTTTTCACCATTTGCAAGATTTTCTTGTTTTGATGGTGGTCTTAGAGGGTGAATATGGTTTGGTTTACATGATTAAAATGTTTTATTTATCAAATTAACATTTAAATATCTTTTACAAAGGAAAATATTCTTATTTTTTAGTCATATGCAAGAACATAGTCATATTATCACTCACAGTCAACTTTCTACCTGCTCCCATTCTTAGTCATGATGATTGAGCTCTAGTCACATTTATAATGGATTAATATAGAGTCCAAAGGTGTTTGAACTATTATTTTTGTATGAATAATAATTTGGCACCTTTGAAATAACATAAATAGCCTATTATAGTAGTCATGTACACCATTTATAGTTAGGCAACCATTAAAGTACATTTACAGGGGTCTCTTTGATAACATCATGATGGAAGAAGAATTTAATAATTGATAAAAATATTTTGGAGTATTATAAGAGAATTGGAAAACTTTGAGAATACCTAAAATTTAGCACAAGATCACATATCTTGTTGATTGTCTAAGTTTGCATTCACTACCTACAAACAGGAAAATGCTTATCTACAAGCAGCCTATCAGAGAGCAAAGGAACCATTTTGAAGTGTTAAAATAGATGTAAAAACTCTCTTTGAGGTCTTAGTGTCCAATAAAACTCCATGGAAGACCTATTTTCAAGGTTAAATGAGAAAATGGAGTTTTCAAACCATGCTAAAGGATCAACTAACTGTGTTTAAGACTATTTTCCCTAAAAATGTAAAATAGAGGGCTGGGCCCTCTTGTCAAGATCATGTATCAAGGTTATCAAGGGTTTTATGAAATATAGGTGACAATATATTATATTCACCACATAATAAAAGTCAATTTAAAAATTTTAAGGACAGAGGTTTATTGGAGGATGGTGATTGAGAGGCCTAAAATTGCCTATAAAAACACTAAATTTAGGTATTGATGTCTACAGGTTTGATCCAAGGGAGACCTTTTTCATCCAAAGTTGAAAAATAGACTATGCACCATATTTGAATGTTTAAAAGGAGAAAATATGATCTAAAATACACTTAATGAGGATAATTTATTGTGTTTTGCTTCTTATACCACCTTCAGTCTGTACACAGGCTTAGTGAGCACCTACAACCAGCCAAGGGTAAAGTTTGAAAAGTTGTCCTGTACTTGTGAACCTACAACATAGTAAAATAGAGTATGATATGAACTTTGTGGAACATGAATAAAAAAAGGAGAATCTATAATATGGATTTTTTGATCTTATAAACACCTTCAAATGCCCCTTCATTTGATAATGAGAACCTATAGTTGAGTATGGAAACAAAGTTGTAATCTTGGTGTTTTAATGGTGTTTTATCCCATTAAAGGTGAATATAAGTATGATAAGGTATCCAAACATCATGGATAAGGTATAAATAGGTAAGTTCATACCTACAGGAATCCAAGAAGGCATAGTTTATAGTCATGATAAAAGAAGCTCAGTTTGTGAACTTAAGGTGATTGTAAAGAGTATAAGAGGAGTTTAAATGGTGAAAAAAATCCATGAGTACCTCCATAAAAAAATAATGAATCCATAATATTTTTTAAACTACACAAGACCACCTACTGATAAGAGAAATGCACAAATAGGGTTAGTTCACTAGTCAAGCCTAACCAAGTAAGGACATATTTCTAGGTAAAAACATGGGTCATAAGAGTTATAAAGAATTTTGAATGTTATAATCATGGTGGAAAAAATATAATATATAATCATTGTATTATAACAAGAAGAGAGAGGTCTCCAATCATGCATACTCAGTCCACATGTGAAATTCCTGCACACAGTCCATTTTGCACAGGCCTACCTTGGAATTTGATGAGGTTTAGGGGTCAAATCACATGATAAAAGGATGATTTTATGTGTGATATATACTCACCACTTTTATAATTCCCCAAAATATCTATTTTTTCTAGGATAATAAATAAAGTACCCTCTATTTTATCTCAGATAGAGGGTACTCCCCTTGTGCATAGGCTAGGAGGTTTGAAGAAGGGAGGTGATAAGGTGAACCTAAAGTTTTTTGGCCCTTGATGAGAGGTATTTGGAGTTGTAATACATCCATACCATGATGATATACAAATATTACAAAATATAAACTAAATGGGATGCTCAAAAACCCCAAGGTTACAATCAAGCCCATTAGGTAGGGTTTTAACCTAAAACTAAATGGGGAACCACTTTCATTTATAGTATGGAGTGATAATTATAACATGTAGAGGAATGTTTATGGGGTAAATATAGATTTATTTGAGCTATTATGATGTAATTAAAACCATCAAAAGTTATTTTGAACTCTAAGGTGCAGTCAGCCTTGTTAGGCAAGGTTCAAGCCTAAGGCCAAATGGGAAGTCACTTACACTTATAGCTTGAGATATGATTTAAATCCTATTATATCATGTTTTTAGGGTAATAATGGATATTTTAAAACTCTTGTAATGTAGTTAGGTCATAAGGAAATCCAGTTTTGGCCCAAATACAACTTAGACTTGTGAAAAGTGTGAAAACAAGCTCGATGGGAGAAGTTTGGAAGCTCACACCTCTTTTGATGTTATGAATTGGAATATAAGGATTTTATGGATATTTATGAGGGTATTTAACTATGAATTTTTGGAATTTTTTGGTAGTTTTAACATCCCATCTTTATGAACGAACATTAAGAGGTCAAAATAGGCTTAAACCCTTACCAATGATAGTTTGGGGAAATGGAGTTGAAAATATAATATAATGGAATAATTTGCCTAGGGTGATGAATAAATTTTTTAGGAGACTCCCTTAATATAATCCTCATGCTTTTATATTTTATGGAATTGTATATACATGGTACAAAATAGGGTACTTTTGATTGTTTTATGTGTTTTGTAGGTTCCAAGAGAATTTTAAAGATGAAATAAAGTTTGGGGGAAATATTAGTAATTTTAATAACTCATTTTGTACATTTGTTACTTCATTAAAACTCATAAGTGTTCAAAAAATAGCTCTCATCTTAGCTAGTCAAAACTGACATAGTGACCAAGCTAGTGAGAAGTGTGAAACTTCCAAGTGAAAGTGATTTTAAGGTGTCCCTAATGATTATAAAGCCATGGAGGTTTTTTAAAAGTTTTATCCACTCCCTCTTGTGGATTTTAATGGTAAATTTAAGCCAAATTTGAGTCCAAGTGTGTAGGGTGCATGAAAGAGGAGTTTTTTTAGAGTGCAAGTAGTGATATCTCCTTTATAGATGATTCTAGATGACCAAGCCTATAAAAAATGCATGGAGAGTCATGTATGAAATCCTTAAACTTAATTAAAATCATTAGACTTATCCCTAATCAGTTTTGGGACGTTCAAATAGGTTCAAATAATGAAGGTAGTTTTTTGAGCCAAAATGAGGAGTTTCATGCCACTTTTCATGATGTCTATGACTTAGATAGACATTTGTACTTAATTACCTTGCATGGTTAATACAAAATAATATTATAATTCATAATTAACTAATTTTATCAGATTTACAAGTGTCATTGTGACCCTTGGTCTTATCTCTTATCCTCTCTCTATCAAATTCTATAAGTACTAGCCATTTTGGCCATTGTAACCCATGCTCCACCTAAGTATGGTGAAGCCCTACTAATTTGCATACCATTTGATCAAAAAGACTTCTATTTTTTACCTCTATGAATATTAATAGTGTGTTCTATTTGGATGATTGATTTTGCTTAAGTGATAAGTCTTGTTTCCTTAGCATGTTGTTTCATTCTATCATCCTATTTATAATTAGAAATATTTTCTTATAGGGAATATGTAGTGTTCTAGGAAGTGTCAAGGTTGAGTGAGTATATTCACTAGTGCCATTTAAGGCCTCTTGTCTAGTCCTACTAGCCTAAACATTCATCCACAACCTCATAATGTAGCGTTGATGTGAGAAGATGTAGATTAAAGAAGTGTATGTTTAGTTAGTCTCTTGATTTCATGTGTAACAAGAAGCTGGTTGGTAGTCATAAATCAATATGGTTTATCACCTCCCTTAGGATAGTTTTATTTTATTTTTCTCTCTCCTTTCCCCCACAAAGTTCAGGTGTAGTAGTGATCCAAAGTGGTACATCAAGGGAACTAGCCCTATCTAGATATTCACCTCATCCTTAGGCTACACACAAGCCTAGAGGTGTTTCCATTATGCCACTTGGATGAGGAGAGATTAGGCATCTCCTAAAAGGGTACAAATCCAAGTGATAATAGTTTTTGGCATGCCTGAAGGGACTCTTAGTCTAAGAATTTGAAATATTTTTGGTGTTGTCTTTCAAAAATCAACCTTTGGAGGCATATATCCAAACATCAATGGTGACTCCAAAGATACATAAGCTATTCAATCAGCCCAATTTTTATTTTGAAGATTGTTGGTAATATATTTCTTTGTGTTATTGCTTTCAATGAAGTTCTATGGCTAACTTTGGTGTTGATTTTTGTTTTACACAAGTTGGTGAGACATATCAAGATAATGAAACTCCATATCAGTTTTGATTTGATTCTTAATAGTCTTATCATAATCCTTACTAGCTTTAACATGACATTTATCAGCCTTCTTATGCTTTGTATCAGACCTACACTTAGCCTCCCAAATATCTTGCTTCTCCTAGTAAACCTAGTCGCTTCTCAAGTCAATAAATTTACACCTTCAAACAAAAACTTTTGGGATATGAGAAGTACATGTTGGCACTTGATACTATAAGGGGATGTGGTCAAGAGGTTCCTAGGCATCTTATTCATAAGGTGAGAAATGCATTATAGCTGGTCAAAAGAGAGTGGGCACCTATTGAGAGAGCCAACTGGTAAAGGCTCATAAGTGAGATGTTAAATGTGAGTGGCTTGGTTTCTTTCTTAGAGGATAGGATAAGAATTCATGAAAATAAACCTAAAAAAACCTATCAGCCTTCATATCCACTTCCCCATGTTTTATATCATTCTTGCTTAACTCCTGCTCATGAGCCCAATCAAGCTTGTGAAAGTCATCCTTTTCCCAATTAGTTGGAAGAGAGAGTTGAAAAGAGAAACCTTGTTTTTTAAGATAATATTGATAGGAAAATTGAGTTAGATAATATGAATATGTAATAATCCATGCCATCATAAAAATAAATGGAATATAATCCCTCATTGCCCTCTCCCATTACATCCCCACCTCAAGAGAAGACCTATAGATATGAGATTATAATTTGGATAAAAGGTGGAGAATCCAAGCCTAAAGAGATCCTAAGCTTCTTAAAAACATCACCCACTCCTCAAGTTGCACCACTAACTCAAGAATATAATCTTAAACCTAATATTATAATCTAGAATAAGGTAGTGGAATCATGAGGAAAGGAAGAGGACAAAATCCTTGATAAGGAGTGTGAAGTTAAGAAAGAGCTTAAGCATATGCAAGTCCCTCTCAGCCTTCCTTAAGATACCTCTTGTATTCCATGTCAGCCCTATCATACTCCTCATCCTTATGAAGATGATTATGAGATTCAAGAAAGAATTTTCCAAGAGAACTTAGCCAAGAAAATTGAAGAGTTAGAGTCAAGGATGAAATTATTGAGTCAAGGTGTGATGGAAGGTTTAGAACTAAAAGATATTATGCCTAAACACACCCAATCTAACCTCCCTCATGAGAGTTGTTGATGTAGTGGATTGCACCCAGGGTAGGAGGTCGAGTTCCTACCTTCCACAAACAACAATGGAAACTCCCCTCTCACCTATGGGACTGGCAAAGCTAGAGGGGAGAGTCTCTAGCTAAGGGATAGCTCCCTTTGATGCATCTGAGTTGTTTTGATAAGTGCTAATATAGGTGTATAGATATATAATCAGGGGGTGAAAAGGGAGAAGGATTATAGTAAAACAAATCTACTCTAAAAGAGGTGATGTGCCAAATGATTTAACCTTCTCACACTCACACTTGAAGTTAGACAAACACATACGTACACTTCAAACTAGCAAAAAGACCATGTTATAGGAAGCTTAACAGGGAGGCTTTAATGGAACACATAGAAAATAGAGACTCACCAAAGGTGCTATAGAAAGGCACACTATATAGTAGTTTCTTCTATCTCTACACTTCCAAATATAGCTCTCCTTGTCACCTACAAAAATGGCACCTTATTGACACTAGGTATGTTGGTGTTGAACCTATGGAAGCATCAAGAAGCAATGACTAAACACAAACTAACACTCAAACACACACAAAGGTATCTAACTAGAATAGAGGTAAAAATGCATTTATTGATTTCAGGTGAAATTTTCTTAGGGTTTCACCTCACGAATGTGGAAGATGTTTTTCAAATGACAAGTCTCCAATATATAGAGGAAGAAAGGAGGCCTTTTGGCACCCTTTTTACAAGTGACCCATGTGCCTTCTGAGCATTGGGATGAGGAAGCCATCTAAAGATAATGCTGTGTCAGCTCCTATCAGGATTCAAATTTATGAGCCATACCATTTGCCTACTCATCAATGCATACTGAAGAAAATAGGTCACACCATTCACTATTTGTGCCTCTTGATGATCGCATGGTAGGTAGTGTGTCAACCATTGGAATAACTCCTTGAATCAGCACTTTCCTATACCACTTGGATCGCTTCATCTGCTTCTGTACTCGACCATTTTGCCTCTTCTATCTCCTTCATCCCTCAAGCTATCTTTTGCTACTCCTTTGGTTTTTTCACTGAGATCACTTCTGCTTCTAACATGTGTCACAGTCCACTTACTCTTTCTACTTAACTTAGAGGCTTTGGAAGTATTTTTTGAGATTTTTGTGAAAGGTGACACATGGCTGATTCTGCAAAGCCTTTAGTTACCTTATAAAAACTTTTGGGACCCTTTTTTGGTACGTACAGATGTTGACACTTGGCAGCTTCCACTACATTTAGCAACTCATTCAAGCTTACCATAGTCTTTTCTTTGAATAACAAAGCAAAAGGATAAAACCATGGATGTTGACACTTATCAGCTCCCACTGAGCCTTGTAGTGGACATGTGGCATGTTCCACTGCTCCTAAAAAGCATTTCAAAGTCTTCCACAGTTGCCACTTGGTGCCTTCTATGCTCTATATTTTTTGGCATAAAATTTGATGTTCTCAGGCCCATCACAGTTTGGAAAACAACAGCTAGCCCATCTCCTTAAAATTGATGGTTTTTAGGACGTCACTGTCCTTTGGCAAATTTTGTTAGGTCTTTTCTATGGGCTTTTTCCCCATAGACATTTTTTGTAGACAATTTCCCCGTAGACAAAAATTCCACAAGATTCATCTCAGTCCCTTGTCTTTTCCTTTCATTCTCTTTGTCTTTCTTTATGTTGGCACCCTTCCTCTAAATTCCTTCAAACTTTTTGTCTAAAGGAATTCCTTCGGATAAAAAGTTTGAAAGAATTTGGCCTCAAACAAAATTCTAAAAACTTACCCTTCTGCTGCCTTTGAAATGCTCCTTGCCTCCATAAGGGCACCTACCATTTAGCTTTGGGGTGCCCCCTTGAACTAAGCCATTTTACTAACCCATTAAACCAAAAATGGTTCAATGGTTCAATGGTTCAATGGTTCAACACTTCGCACTGAGCCTTTTTTGAACCAAGCTGATGAACCGTTCACTTTGAACTTTTCATTAAATTGGTTCAATGGTTTAACACTACACACCAATGAACTGATTGATTGAACTAAGCTGATTGAACCAAGGCATTGAACCATGGCATTTAACCAATGCGTTGAACCAATGTGTTGAACCAAGCTGATGAACTGATTGATTAAACCTGCCAATGAACTTGAAGCCGCTTGAATAAAAAGCTACTGAACCAAGGCCTTAAACTTTGATGATGAACTTAAACATTAAACTAATGGTTGAAATAGGTGATGAACCAAGACCAATTGAACCAAGGCTGATTGAGCTAGACGTTGAACCAATGGTTGAAATAAGCGATGAACCAAGAGGTGATGAACCGAAGGCATTGAACCGGTTCAATGGTTTAAAGGTGTTAACTCTTAGGAAGATTACATCATTGACCACTCTTCCAACCTTAAGGAAAAGTGTCTTCGAAACCATTTTAGCTCTCCTCCCTTATGAATTTCTTCAGACAAGAGTCTGAAGAAGCTTTGTAAAACCTTCCACCCTCTAAACTGGTTCTTCATTTGTCAAAAGTTACACATGTAGAGTTCATAGAAAAAACTTGGAATTGTGCAATATCCTAAAATGAATTGGCCTAAAACAATAGAGGAAGAATGGGACTGATATTTTGGCCTGTTAAACCAAAATATGGTCAACAAATTGGCGACTCCTAGGGGAAGCATGCCTGTTATGCTTAGAAGCCAGATGCCTCAAAATCCATTAGGCATGGGGTCAGATTGTAACTTAAAGATTAGTAATAGCTTTGATAAATCTAGAAACAAACATAAAGATTTACCTCAAAAGGAAACAAAAACACACACAAAGCTAAGAAAACTACTAACATGTGTATAAAGCACTTAGGGAAAATAGGAGAAAAGCAAGGGAAAATATATACATGATGGAGAAGGGGCTTCAGTGGCAATGCTTATGATGTATCCCATTAACTGGGATATATAATTCTTCACCATCTAACTTGGAGAGTTGGAAAGCATTATGCTACTTACACTGAGTGATTACGTATGGGCCACTCCATAGGGTGTCAAATTTTGCATTCTTTCTAGGCTTAGCTCAGTCTTCATCCCACTTCAAGATAATGTCTCCTTCAGAGAAACCTTTTGATGAAGATTTCTTGTTGAAGTGCCTCTTGACCTACTATTGGTGGCTAGTCATAGAAGCTATAGCCTGGTCCCTTAATTCTTGGAGTTCCATCAGCTCACATAGCCTAACCTCCATGCTATTTCCTTCTTTTAATTATAGCTAGTGAGCGAGATCCAAGTCTGGCAACTCGAGTGAAATGGGGAGCCTAGCTTCCCTTCCATAGACAAGTGTGTATGGAAAGTTACCAATTTCCCTCTTTGAGGTGACCCTATTTGCCCATAGGGCTATTTTCAACTTGGCATGCCAAGTCCTCTAATTTTCCTCCATGGTTTGCTTGATGATCTTGATCAGGTTCTTATTTATAGACTTAGCCAGTCCATTCCCCTATAGGTAGTAATTGGATGAAGTGTTGAGATATATACCATATCTCAGTGCCCATTCACTTGTCTTAGTTCCCAAAAAGGCTAACACATTATCTGAGATTATGGTTATTGGAACCTCAAACCTTACTACCAGGTCCTCATAAAAATCTAGGACTGCACTTTCATTTGCCTCCTTCAGAACAATAACCTCTACCCATCTTGTGAAATAATTTGTGGAGATCAAAACCCACTTGTGTCAAGCACTAGAGGGAGGATTAATCATCCCTATGAAGTCCAGGACCCATTACATGAATGGCTACTCCACCTAAATAGGCTGTAAAGGCATGGTAGCCAACCATTACTTCCCATCAAAAATCACACATTTCTGGCACTTTCTTACCCAGACATGGGTGTCCCTAAAAAGGGTAGGCAAGAAATAGCCAGATCTCATTATTCTTATTGCAGTAGCTCTAAGAGTAAAATGACCACCAGTTAGTCCATCATGGAACTCAGACAACACCTTGTTGGCCTGACTCAAGTCCAAGTATCTCAGAAAGACTCCTGAGAAATCCTTCCTGAACAACACTCCATCAATCAGGGCATAAGGGAGACACTGGAGTCTAAAATACCTTCTCTTGGTCCTGTTAAGTGAGTGTGGGCACTCACCAATGAGAAGTAAATGCCTCACATTTGACATCCAATCCTTCATGACAGTTGGTTCTTTTATTGTAGCTGCATCAAGGATTAGCAGATTGTCCTCCTTTTACTGCTTAAAGTCTGCAGTGAGGTGTTCACATAGGCCTCTCCCTCTTACCAGTTTGGTGATCTTGATATACACATCATAATCCATCACCTTAGTGATCCACCCTACTCTCTTCTCATTTAGATCTTAGTTGATCAAGAAATCCTTGATGATAGGATGTGGAACCATGAGGTGGATTCTATTATTGGACAACATGTCTAAATTTCTTTAGATTTTGTATGACTACCAAGACTTGCTTTTCCACATATGTGTATCTAACTTCAAAACCTTCTAGGCCTTGGCTAAAAAATGCAATTGTATACTCAAGGTTATCATCACTTTCTTGGGTAAGCATGGTGGAGATTACCTCTTCAATGTTGAAGGTGTAGAGGTTGAAATCTTTGGTGAAGTTAGGGCTGATCAAAGTAGGAGCCTGGGCTATGGCTTACTTTATTTCTTCAAAGCTATATTTTTTTTCTATACTATCCATGTGAAATCCTCACCCTTCCTCAACAAAGAGGTCAATGTCTTGACCATCTCTACAAAATTTGGGATAAATCTCTGTATAAAATTTATCTTACCGAAGAAGCTTTGTAGGCCTTTTTTGTGCTTGGGTAAGGGCAGCTCCAGGATGGAGTGAACTCTTTCTGGATCAATAGCCAGACCTTTCAAAGAAACAATGTGACCAAGGAGCTTTCCCTCATGGACAACAAACATGCATTTCTTAGGATTGAGAGAGATACCAAACTCTCTACACCTCTCAAATATTTGCCTGAAGTGTTTCATGTGTTGGCTCGCTTCCTTGGAGAAAATTGTCACATTGTCAAGATATAACAGTACAATTTTATTTATTAGGTCTTAAAAGGCCATATCCATAGCTTTTTGGAAAGTGGCACTAGCATTAGATAGTCTAAAAGGCATTTTCCTTTAAACAAACATTCCCCACTTGGTCATGAAGGCTATTTTGTGTTGGTCACAGTCTTGCACCAAAATCTGGTTGTATCTTGAATATCCATCCAAGAGGGAGAAATGCTCACTACCTATCACCATCTAAAGGATCTGCTCCATGCTTGGAAGAGGATAATGGTCTTTCAAAGAGACTCTATTGAGGTCCCTAAAATTGACACACAGTCTGATCTCTCCATTCTTTTTCCAGACAGGAACAAGATTGGCCAGCCAAGAAGAGTGTTTGATTGGAAATATTATCTTAGACTCAATCAATTTGGTGAGCTCCTTGCACATGAGAGGCTTAATTATTGGATTGATAGGCCTCTACTTCTAATTCATTGGTTTGGCACCTTCTTCTAGTTTAATGGTATGCTGGGCTAAGCTTGAGTCAAAACCCTTCAAATCACTATACTCCCAAGCAAAAATATCGACAAATTCTTGGCATAATGAGATGAAGGCCTATCTTTCCTTGTCTATGCACACTTTTCCAAGTGTAAGCAGCTTGTCCTTGAATATTTCCACCTTCTCATGGTGCTCTTCATTTATTGCAATGCACACCTTATCACTTCTCAATTAGTCATCTCCATTGAAGATACTCTCTAGAGTGACCAGACCTTTAGGGAGCTTATTGTTCTTCAACTGAACAATTTGGCTACCATATTGCTGCTATAGCTTTGCCTAGTTTTTTGCAATGAATTATGCTTCTTCTTGCAAGAAGAGTACTATTTTCTAATCACTATTGAAAACCTACCAGTGGGTGATGTTATCAAGTATGGAGGGCCAAATCACTGATTTCAAGTGACGTGAGCTATGGTCTCGGCCTACTTCCTTAGCAATATCAAACTGGGCACCAACTGCTACCAGCCTATTTGCTTGCTTATTTTGTTCTCTAGGGATGGAAGTAGTATTGAAAGCATAGAAATTTTCCACTAAGTCCCATACCCTATGTTTGCAGGACTTCAGTATAGAGTTCTTCATCAAATTCTAGCCTCTTACCTGGTTGATAATTAGCTCACTATCACCAAACACTTGTAGCTCTTTGATTCCTCTTTTCCTCACCCACTCCAAGCTATGGATGAGGGATTCATATTATACAACATTTCATGTGCAGAAAAATTGGAACCAAAAGGCTAAAAAATACCTCTTTTTTGAAGGAGATACCAACACCGCTCCACCACCAGCTTCCAACTTACTCCTTGAACCATCAAAGAATAACTACCATAGACCTAGGTTCTCCTGACTAGCTTTCATCAAATTTGGTACAAAAGTACCCTCTTCATGCATGTAATAAAATCCAAGGCCTACTCCCTCTATGAATTTGTAGGGATCATGATTGAAATTGTCACTTCCCCATTTGTCTAAGAGTAAGTCTGCAACTCCTTCAAGGGTAGAGGATGGAGACTGGTCTACTTGGAGCTCTTCCTAGTCAATGATGGTGTAGCTAACATTTGCTACTTTTAGTGAGTAAGGTTTTAGATGATCTCTATGGAGTGGCTCAGATTCAATCTTGACTTTAGTCTCGTACTTGGTTCTAAAAACTAGATAAAACCAATTTGTTGCTAAGTAGCCACCTATCTTGGATGTAAAATCCCTGGATAAGCAAATGGCAATGTAGGGAGGGACGTCTGCCACTACCACATCATGAGGAACTAAGAAAGTCAAGCAAGCATGAAGTGTCAAGCTCAAACCTCTTACCACCCCAATTGTCTTTGTTGGGGTTCCATCTAGCTGCATGACTCCCTTGGTCATTTCTTTGTATTTCAAGCCTAGCTTGTCAGTTATGCATTTGGGCATGATCGAGGTGCTTGCTCCACTATCAATGATGCAATTATGCACCAAGAAATCTCCTATGACCAAGGACACATAAAAAGGAGGAACCTTCTCTTCCTTTTGGGTCTGACCTGAAGTGGAAGGCTATCCATTCATCATCAAAACATTGTCAACTTTTACTGGGATAGCTCATTCATCTAGTTCATGCAATTCCTTTTGCAGCATATCTTTTTGCCCTGGTATTAACAGTGAATCCCACAAGGAGATGTTCATGTGTAACTTTTTCATCTAGTCAACCACATTAACCTGAGGGTTGCCTTCCTTCAAAATTTCCTTGGAATTATGTACAGCCTGAGGGGTAGGCCGAGGCACTAGAGGTACAACCGACGGTCTAAAACTTGGGACCTTTTGATTTGCATGTGATGAAGAAGGCATTATTGATGCTTGGGTAGTAGCCTAAGCTTCTTCCATTGCCCTTATTTTGAATCTTGTGTTGGTTAGAACACAGTCAGCCTGATTTCCTGTAGCACCCACATAATTGACTGAATAAAATTCTCCCTCTAGATGATTCATGAGGGTAGAATCAGGCTGGGCCTGACTGCTACTCATGCTGGGTTGCATTAGAGCCTCAAATACTTGGGAATGGGTAGCTTCCTAATTTTATTACACATTTGGGTAACAACCCATCATCTCATTTGTATAAATAGCTTGTTCTTGACCATATCCCATAGTTGAACAACTTAGCTATAACTACACTAGATTGTTTTGAATGGGCACCATGACCTTAGATGATGAAGGGGTAGCTAGGTTGTAGCTTTGAAAAGGTCTGGTTTGAGTAAGTTGACCCTGTCCTTGATTGTAATTTTGGAAAGGGGGTCTAGGATCTTGACCATATTGCTGGTACCCTTGATTTGGCTAGTTGCTTTAGGCTTCCTGCCTTTTAAGAGCCACAAGTTCATTTGACATACTTTGTAATAGACTCTTAACTTCATGAAGTTCATTGGATGGAGCAACAGCTAGTTTCTATATGCTAGGTAGAGGAGCTAATGTGGGAGCAGTGGTTTGAATTGGAGGTAGCATTTTAGGGAAAAGTGGCATATGGGGCCTAAGGGCTATTTTCCTAGCCTGCACTAAGCAATTTTTAGCTGCTATAGCAATATCATAGGTAGCAGGCAGCACATGTCCTCCCATGGATTGTATCATAATAGCAATATCGATGTTAAAAGCTCTTAAGTAATATAGGAAAGCATAGCTAGCAGTCAGTCTTACTAGAATGGAGATTCTATCCCATGCCTTCTAAAACCAAGTGTTGAAATCTTGCATGTATTCTTATGGGGCTCTTTTCATGGTAGTCAGCTGCTCAACAAGTGAGAGGTGGTTGCTCTTTTCCCCAAAATAGTCCATCAAGTGAGTACCCATTTCATTCTAGGAACTGATTGAATTTATAGCCAAAGTCCCATACCAATAAAGAGCTTTTCCCTTGAGAGACAATGCTAGCAATCTAATTGTGATATTTTCCTTAGTGACATTGTGAATATTGCAGAGGTTAGCAATATTTATGATGTGCTTGATGACTTTAATGAGCCCTTCTCCATCAAAAGAAGGCACATTTTTTAGGGATGCTCCCAGAATTGGGTCATAACATGAGAGATTTAAGGGGCTCTAACCACGAAAGGTCACAAAGGGTAATGCCATGGTGGGGATGAGATGTAACTATGGACTTGTTGCATATGTGTTCCTTAAAATAGGTCTAGGAAGGTGGTTTACTGAGTAAGGATGGGTCTTCTCAAACCTTAGTCTTTTTGTTGAGTTCAAAGGTAATTCAACAAATTTGAAAGGGACACCCTTAAAAGCAAACCATGTGGTGACTTTAGGCATAGGGAGTCAGACTGGTCTTTAATTAGGAAATGAAGTTCTTACCAGTGGAGTCACCAGATGCTGAAAATGGTTGATTTTCTATAATAGGACCAGCATCAATCCTAAAACTTTACTGAGTGTAAAACTGTGTCCCACTGGGCATGCCAAAAATTGGTGATGTAGTGGATTACACCTGGGGCAGAAGGCCGAGCTCCTACCTTCCACACGCAACAATGGAAACTCCCCTCTCACCTGTGGGACTGGCGAAGCTAGAGGGGAGAGTCTCTAGGTAAGGGCTAGCTCCCTTTGATGCATCTGAGTTATTCTGATAAGTGCTAATATAGGTGTGTGTGTGTGTGTGTGTGTGTGTGTGTGTGTGTGTGTGTGTGTATATAATGGGGGGGTGAAAAGGGAGAAGGATTACAGGAAAACAAATCTACTCTAAAAGAGGTGATACACCAAATGATTTGACCTTCTCACACTCACACTTGAAGTTAGACAAACACATACGTACACTTCAAACTGGCAGAAAGACCAAGTTATAGGAAGCTTAACAAGGAGGCTTTAATGGAACACACAGAAAATAGAGACTCACCAAAGGTGTTATAAAAAGGCAAACTGTATAGTAGCTTATTCTATCTCTGCACTTCTAAATACAGCTCTCCTTATCACCTACGAAAATGGCACCTTATAAACACTAGGTATGTTGGTGTTGAACCTGTGGAAGCATCAAGAAGCAATGACTAAACACAAACTGAGACTCAGACACACACAGAGGTATCTAACTAGAATAGAGGTAAAAATGTGTTTATTGATTTCAAGTGAAAATTTGTCAGGGCTTCACCTAACAAATGTGGAAGATGCTTTTCAAATGACAAGTCTCCAATATATAGAGGAAGAAAGGAGGCCTTTTGGCACCCTTTTTACAAGTGACCCATGTGCCTTTCGAGCATTGGGATGAGGAAGCCATCTGAAGATAATGCTATGTCGACTCCTATCAGGATTCAAATTTATGAGCCGCACCATTTGCCTACTCATCAATGCATACTAAATAAAATAGGTTGCATCATTCACTATTTGTGCCTCTTAATGATCACATGGTAGGTACTATGTCAACCACTAGAATAACTCCTTGAATCAACACTTTCCTATGCCACTTGGATCACTTCGTCTACTTCTGTGCTTGGCCATTTTGCCTCTTCTATCTCCTTCATCCCTCTAGCTATCTTTTGCTACTCCTTTGCCTTTTTTGCTGAGAGCACATCTGCTTCTGACATGTGTCATAGTCTGCTTACTCTTTTTGCTTAACTTAGAGGCTTTGAAAGTATTTTTTGAGATTTATGCAAAAGGCAACACGTGGCTGCTTCTGTAAAGCCTTTAGCTATCTTAGAAAAACTTTTGGGACCCTTTTTTGGTGCTTTTAGATGCTGACACATGGCAAATTCCACTACATTTAGCAACTCATTCAGGCCTACCATAGTCTTCTCTTTGAATAATGAAGCAAAATGAGAAACCCATGGATGTTGACACTTGTCGACTCCTACTGAGCCTTGCAGTGGACACATGGCACGTTTCACTACTCCTAAAAAGCATGTCAAAGTCTTCCATGGTTGCCACTTGGTGCCTTCCATGCTCTGGCTTTTTTGGCATAAAATTTGATGTTCTCAGGCTTGTCATAGTTTGGAAAATAATGGCTAGTCCATCTCCTTAAAATTGATAGTTTTTGAGACATCACCATCCTTGGCAAATTTCATCACATCTTTTCTATGGGCTTTTTCCCCATGAACATTTTCCATAGATAGTTTTCCCACAAACAAAAAGTCTATGAGGATCCTCTCAGTCCCTTGTCCTTTCCTTTCATGCTCTTTGGCTTTCTTTATGTTGGCACCCTTCCTCTGAATTCCTTCAGACTTTTTATCTGAAGAATTCCTTTAGACAAAAAGTTTGAAAGAATTCAGCCTTAAACAAAATTCTAAAAACTTACCCTTCAGCTGCCTTTGAAATGCTCCTTGCCCTTTGCAAGGGATTTTTTGACTCAAAGCTGCCCTCTACAAGGGCACCTACCCTTTGGATTTGGGATGCCCCCTTGAACCAAGCCTTTGAACCAACCCATTGAACCAAAAATGGTTCAATGGTTCAACACTGCACGATGAGCCTTTGTTAAACCAAGCTGATGAACCGTTCACTTTGAACTTTTTGTTGAATCAGTTCAACGATTCAACACCGTGCACTGATGAACTGATTGATTGAACTGTGCTACTTAAACCAAGGCATTGAACCATGACGTTGAACTAATGCATTAAAACAAGCTGATGAACTGATTGATTAAACCTATCGATGAACCTAAAGCTGCTTGAACAAAAAGCCACTGAACCAAGGCCTTGAACTTTGCTGATGAACTTAAACATTGAACCAATGGTTGAAACAGGTGATGAACCAAGACTAATTGAACCAAGGTCAATTGAACTAGACATTGAACTAATGGTTGAAACAAGTGATGAACCAAGAGGTGATGAATCGAAGGCATTGAACCAGTTCAATGGTTTAAAGGTGTTAACTCTTGGGAAGATTATGTCGTTGACCACTCTTCCAAACTTAAGGAAAAGTGTCTTCTAAACCATTTTAGCTCTCCTCCCTTATGAATTTCTTCAAACAAGAGTCTGAAGAAGCTTTGTAAAAATTTGCACCCTCTAAACTAGTTCTTCATCTATCAAAAGTTACACCTACAGAGTTTGTAGAAAAAACCTAGACTTGTGCAAAATCCTGAAATAAATTGGCCTAAAACAATAAAGGAAGAAGGGGATTGATATTTTGTCCTGTTAGACCAAAATATGGTCAACAAGAGTGATCAAGCTAAATTAGATGTGAATGAAGTTATTTTAAAATGGAAATAAGAAAACCAAGACATTTTATCCTAAGGTCTACCTCCCCTTCCTTAAGATCTTCCAAAGGAATCCCCTACATTTCACTCTCAATCTAACTGACATGTCTACAATTAGACTGAACTTAAGGTTTAGATATGTATGTGTGGTATATTTAGTAGGTTTGAAATATATAGTGAGGTTACCATAGGTGTGTAATAATATAATGGAAGGGTCAACTCAGAAGATAACATGTAAGTGTGTGTTGGATTGGGATTATGTTTGGGTGCTCAAGTCATGTGTGGTATATGTGTGTCAATATTATCATTATCAAGTACTTAATACCATATTTTAGTATCTAAAAATTCCCCCATTTTAATCTAGTAATTTTATTTCTAGAGTAAAAGGTTAAGATGTACCTAAGTGTGTATAATGCACTTCATCTTTCGTATGAATATCCAGTTGTGTTGGTTATTTAATAGAAAAACCTACAATCATGTTTAGCCAATGTCTATAGATTGACCATTTTAATCTAAAACTAATTTTTTGAAAATTTTAAAGAGGGAGGAAAGATTAAAATTATGTGATAGTGAAACCCATGTTTACCTTGTAAATTTTTTCATATGACACTTCATTTTTGAAGCATTAGATAAACATGTGATTTCCTTCTAAAGCATATGGGGAATCAGGGTGACAATGCCCCATAATTATGTAACTATGTAGGCTCTTGGGTTGGATAGACAACATGTCCCAACCCTCATGAATGCGGGGATAAGTATGAAATGTACTAACCCAATAACTATTCATGTAAATACATAACCACATGATGGATTCATTCAAAGAAAACTAAATCAACCACTATAATTGGCTTATAAATTCAATTTTATATTTTCACTCAATTTCATTCAAGTTAATTCCATGTAATATAAAATGCATTATTAAAATGGAATGAATAATTTTTATTCCCCCATAATGAATGCATTTTTTATTTTATAGTTTCTCTCAAGTTTTATCAATGTGGAATAAATGAATGATTGAAAGGGAATGAACAATGTTAATGCCTCCATCATGACCATGAATCCAATAAGTTTTAAGTGGAATGAAAACCATTTTTTATCTACTTATAAATTGTGTTGGTGTGTATGTGTATGAATCAATATCACACCTTATGAACCTTAAATTATGTATATGTGCATTAAAAAATATCATACTTCCTAAATTTGTACCTACTAAAACCAAACTCTTTACATTTATATGTTTAATTTGAGAACCCATATCTCAAATTGTATGTGTATGTGGAAGTGTGCAATTCATGTTCTTGTAAATTATGTACATGTGCACTAAAGTGTGTATGAATATGCACTAAAGTATTTTTAAAGTGATTTCATATGTAAGGCATATGCCCCCATAATTTTTACTAATGTTTCAATATTTTCCATGTAGCTGAACCATCTAATATTTGAACCATTCTAAATCTCTAAAATCTGTACTCTAATTTGGTCTTTATTTCATGGAATATTATATCTCTATTGATTTACCATTATAATTTCCCACATTTGAGATGAGGAATGTGTCTTGTAATTCAATCATCTCAAAATAAGAGTTAAATGTATCCTGTCATGTATAAAGATAGCATCATGTGAACATGTGGAGATTATTTCATCATGGTAATGTATATGTAAATCAAGGCATATATTTAACATGTGTAATGAAATGAATATAAGTTTAATGTCTAGATATATGTATCAATGAATCATGTAGTATAAGGATAACTAAATAATACTATGTAGTAAAAGTGCATGATATATATCATAGCACTACTCAATTTTAACAAGCTCAACAAGTGCACCTGGCTCAAGTGTTAGTGTCAAACATAAGGACCAAGGATGCATATAATGGACATGAATATTTTTTAATGAATAAGTCCAAGAGACACACATAAGGGAATTAAATGTGTCATAAACAAGGTACACCAAATATATTGCATCAAATAAGACCAAGGGGCATATGTAAGGGACATAAAGATGTCGTAAACAAGGAATATCAGATATGTCACATCAAACAAGGCCAAGAACCACATGAAAGTGACATAAATATATCTTAAAAAAGGCTAAAATTTCACACATAATATATAATTTTAAATTATCTTATCATGTAAGAGAGTATCAATATCAATGGATCATAGAATAATGAAAATATTTTACACTATTCATATGTATAAATGTCACATCATAGTATAATATCACATCCATGTAGCATTGTCTAAGATATGAGTAACTAGAAAGACATGTGTAAGAAATATATGTATCTCAGCATGTTAGAAAGTCATTTAAAGAAATAACTTGTAATATTGAAACTTTTGTAATAACATGCCTCCAATATTGACATTGCAACTTGGTAGAGGAAAGCCCAGCATTCGTGTTTCCATGTGTAACATATATATCTTGCATCACACTCATATAACATGAAATACATGTGTGTATGAAAATAATATGTCATCTACCAAACATTTGATAAATAACATGTGTAAGTAGTGTAATCTAGTAATCACGTCATGTTCAATTCCTAATTTTTATTTTTGAATATTTTGAATATTTTTGTATTTTCTTTATTTTTATTATTTTTAATTATGTATTTTTAGACTATTTTAAGTTTTTTAAAATACAACTAATGATTGCCTTAAATGGTGGCTCATAGAATTTTCCTATATATAATAGTGTAAGGATCCTCTATCATGGATGACAGGTACCAGATGTGGGCATGTCATAATTATATATGAAGTCACATGTTGTGCCATAAAATTCATGATCATTGTTCATAGAATATCATGTGAAATGGGTAACTCTATAAGGTTTATGAATTTTTGGGATCCTATAGATATTAGGGGAATATCTCACTATTTGTGTTTACTATGAAACATGATGAGCTATCCACCATGCCAATTGAGTACTTTATCTATAAAATGATGGCATATGTGAGCCCAAAAGAACTCTTTGATGAATCAATAATGAATAGATGGTTGTATCATTAACCAAACTACTTTCTTATAAATGGGGTATATGTAAAGAGATTGCATAGATGTAAAAATTATATCTATATAATGATCCTAAATATGTGTACCAATCATATATATAATGATCCTAAATAGTTGTACTAACCAATTGTTGTGGAAGTGAGGTAGGGGAGATACTACTAGATGTCGAGGGTAATCATACCATACACCTATAATTACGACTACCTTATTTAAATGCATGTACTTTCATCATCAATTCATTATATATGGTACTACACAAATATTTTACATTCAAGGACATCCAAACAACATGTATAAGATCATGTTACTCTATATCACTAATAATGGTATAGCTAGTATGGTAGATCCCACCTAAAGAGGTATTACTATATGTTCAAGGGTATTATTTTTTATCCATATGATTCATTAAATACTCTTGATGTATCTTTTAAATATTTTTGTGTCTACCCAAGGGAGTGAATAAGTGTCATCATGCACAAAAATCACTTGACCCATTGTCGATCATGACATTATATATGGGTTTTTAAATGATACAGGGTTGTCTAAAGAATGAATTAAAATCTAAATCATCACCAAAAATTTCATTATAATTAAATTTGATCATATTACATTGTGTTTTATTATTGATATGTGTACCAATAATTTAATCTATTGGGTGACCATATTCCATCAGTAGAGGATGCATGTTATATGCATTGTGTACTTTTGAAGTATTTTTAATCTCTATTATCTCTTGTTTTGGAAATGGATCATTAAATATTTTCAAAATTTTATTCCCATTATGTTATGTTCTAGATTCCTATTTAGGGTTGACCACATTGATAATGTTATCATCAATTAGATATTGTAACATATATCTCAATTTGAAACATTTGTTCATAGAATGTCTCATAATCTGATGATAGTCATAATATGCATTGCCATAATATTTATATAGTTTAGTATTATTTTTATTGATATATTATGGATAAATAAGTGTGATAAAGTTTCATTTAATTATATTCTTTGGTGTTACATGAGGAGGTGATAATAATCATGAAAATTGCCTCTTCGATCAAGCTATAAACTATAGTAGGTTTATAGGTTGTAACATTTTACTCATTATTTTTATCAATTAGTTTGACCTTGTAAGTTGGTTTTATTTGAAAATATATCATGGGATTATTTTTAGGAGTATATGTATATTTGATTTTGTTTAAATTTATGAGCTTAACTTCTCAGTCCCTTAGTAATGGCATAACTCATCAAAAGGTTTGAATCTATTGAATTTAATTGACTCAAGGATCAATGGAAGCAAATTTTTCTTGAATATTTCTTGTAATTTATTTTTATCCATAATAATATTAATATTGGGTAACATAGTCTTATACTAAAGTAGATAATCATTGATTATCTCATTGGATTCTTTCTTAAGTTTAACAATGTATGTGTAAGATGGATTCTCATCAATGTTGATGAAAAAATGTGCTATATATTGGTCTACAAAGTGTTGAGGTCAACATACCCCCATTTATTAAAAATGGGGACCCTTACTTTAAATTTGGAAAATTTGCATTAAGAAGTGAAAATTCACTTGATCAAAGTACCACTAGCATGTTTGCACATTGTTTTTATTTGAAGATCATCTGCACCTAGTTCTCATTTGGATTAATTTACATGTTTTTAAGTAATCATTATTTCAACCCTTCTAATGTTGCTAATGGTTGTTGCCTATGTTTATATATTATAGGATCAATAAAATCTCATTTGGAATGACCATACTTAGGGTTTTATGCTTCAATGTTAAATTAATATTTTACTAGCCTTTAGTCTATCAAAACTAATTGAATCTACATTTGAACCATGTTAAAACCCTCATTCAAATTTCCCTAGCCCAAGCCCTTTTAAATCAAATTCTTATTTATGTAGGAATAATTAATTGTGTCATGGACTTAGCCTAATTTTATCCTAAGGGTTAGTCGTGTTTATCAACATGACTAAACCTTAGTCTAAAAATATTTATGCTTGGTCCTTTATGTCCCAAGGAACCTTAGCCTTTTATCTTCACATGATATAACTAATCATAGGGTATTTTTTGTAATATTTTTAAACTTAGCCTAACGATTAATTTTAAAGTTTTAATTGCATTTATTAATACAATAAAAACCTTAGGGTAAAATTTTATGCTATGCCTTTTTATTATCTGTGGGTTTGCTTTATTATTTTACCCTAAGGTTTTATCATGTTTATCAACATGAATAAAACCATAGGCTAAAATATTTAGCCTAAATCATCTATATTTCCAAAGTCTAACTTAATATTTTTTTATTGATCATAGGATCTTACGATGCACATTTGCTTGGGTAGTTAAGATCTAATGGTTTGAGATTAAAGTTGAAAAGTTAATCCCTAACCCTAAGTTAAAGATCAAGCATCTTCCAAATATCAACAGTATGTGCCCAAGTTTACACCTTATGATCGAGGGTGCATGCCAAGTCAAAACTTTAGTGGGCCCAAGACATGTGAGAAGGTGACAAGTGTCACACTTTTAGTGAAAGAATAATGAGTAACTAATTTTGTTTCACACCTTAGATTGAGATCCAATGGAGCATATTGATCCAATCGAACAAGATATAATGTGCATAATGAAGGTTGAAAAGCCAAGAGACACTACGAAGATGATAAGTGATACAACCACATGTCACATACTAAATATTGAGCATATTCTAAAGATCAATGATATGTGGCTCACATAAATAGTTTGATCAACATCTCATAGAGTAAAGAACATGATCCAATCAATCAAGATCAATAGAGCATATTCATTTGGGTGAGGATGATCTGATGGTGTGAGATCAAAGTTACCATTTCAACATAGACTAGGATGAATATGAAAGTGACAAGTGTCATAACCATAGGGAATATAACAAAGTAGCCAATGGTATTTAATTTATTAGATTAAGATCAATGAACTACATTGATCCATACAAATAGATCCAATAGTGTGAGATAAGGCATAATTTTCAAAGGGCATGTAACCAATAAAATATTGATACATGTCCAAAAGTGATAAATGATCATATTTTAAATATTAATGAGTAAGATGCCACGATGATGCCACATCAAAGCCACATAAGTTTAATATTCCAAGTTGAAGATTTTGTGGACTCAAGAAATGCAAAGGTATAAATACATGATCCAAATAAAATCTAAGGCATGAAGCTCACCATTTGAACTAGCTACCACCATTAAAGCATTGAGAATACCTTTAAAAAAACCCTAGTAAGTATGAGAACCCTAATTGGACCCTGTGCTCATTGTGACCAAGCCAAGGAAAGTTGAATTATCACCTGTGAGAAAAATTCAATCCATATCTAAAGTGCAATCTACTAGTAAGAAATTTAGAGAAATTCACAACCATGGTAGCCCAAAAAAGTGTTTTAAAAGAGGATGTAGAGATTTATTTGACCTTAGATGCATAAGGAAGAGTTTTCAAAGACACATAGTTCAATGCCATTTCTCTAAATATAAGGGACAACAATTAGTTGAGATTATTTTAGACCATTAAGAACCAATAGCCCATCATAAAGGAGGAGGATAAGAACATGTATAAAAAAAGAAGGTACTATAATGTAGTTTCCATCCATATTATAGGCCTACACTACGTAATTATAAAAACCAAGGTACTACATTGCATATATATCCTTACTCCAAATTTTTAAAGATGGAAAAATAGATAATGGCATGATTGTTCATGAAAATAATTTCAATAAGATTATTTACATTTATCCCATAGATTTTTAAAACTATTATAAATTTCCTAAACCCCAAGTAGACCTAACCATAGTCATCAATTGGGCCAAAGAAAATGATTTAAAGAGCACTCTTTCCCTATGGCTATATTTTGGGAATCAAGTGTTTTCAGACTTCAATAGAAACATACCCATTAGAAAATTTAGTCCTATAATAAGGATGATCATGAAAATGATGAAAAAATTGTGTGGGAACTCAAAAACTACATATGTAGATAAAATTTGGGTCCCTTTAATATATTTCATGGTTTAGAAATAAGTCACCCCTCCTCTTGTTGAAGTAATCAACACTTGTTTGAGTAGATAGTTTTTTGGAATCAAGAATAAGAGTAGAACTCAATTCCACATGATATCTACCTTCTATATGCCCTTCTTGATACAAAAAAAATTACCAACCTTAGGGAATGGTCACCTGATAGGACACAAATTGTCTCACAATATTACTCCAAGTTACATATATTTAAGTATAGGGATCACATCTAATTCATATGTGATTGTGTCTATCCTTCCCTTAATGAGACCATCATAGGGATCCCAATGATGAGGATCAAACCACAAATAAAAAATACTATTGAAGCCATGGGGGACATATGGTTATATCATGATTATACAATCATCAAGATTGAAGGGACCCAATGCACCCCACTTAGGCTACCTGTCCATGTACAAATCAAGCTAGCAGAGCAAGAAGTGGCTTATCAAATATGCAATGGAATAGATGGTCTTTGAAAGACTAAAAGGAAGGGGCTACTCCACACCCTCCCATAACCATTGGTAGAATTATGTTTGCATTATGGGACAACATTGAAGCTACTTCAAAACATAGGACCTCATTTAATCTTTAAATTGATGAGTTAAGGTAGTAGGATCCCCATGGAAGGGTTAAGGACCATTTGAAGTCCAAATGAATAAATGTACCTTATGATCACCAACCTAGTCCTTTTGACCCCATATACACAAAATATCTTCATTCTTTGAGGTCACCATACATCAATCTAGAATATAAGATGTAGAGGGAGCCAAAGGGAGGAGATGATAGATGGAAATTGGGAATAAAGAAATACCATTTGATAAGTGGTGTACCTTTTATAGCTATACTATCTCAATAAAATAATGCCCAAATAGAGATACAAGTTAAACATTAGCCAGAAGAGAGAAGGCCTAATGAGATTACATCTTCTTTAGATTAAGTAGAGGAATAAGGATCACCAATGGAGGAGGTTCATATGGTAGCATTATACCCTTGTGAGACAATTGAAGATGATTTAAAAATTCTATCATTAGCCTATGAATTGGATGATGAAGAAATGGAAGAAATAAGCGAAGAAAAAGGGAAGTGTTGGATCAAGTTCCTGTGGATCTCCCCAAAATAAAAGTTGAGATGGATATGGTTCTAATAAACACTAAGAATCCCAAGGTGACTTTTACTCATCCTTTGAATAAAGTCAACCTCTTTAGTGAGGAAAATTTGATTCATGTTCTAATCATTCCATAATGGTTCATCTATGATAAATTGTAAAATGTACCTACTTCACAACACCCTTGGGAAATGATGAAGGCCATCAATATCCTAGTCCATGATGAGGTCAAGCCATGGATCCTAGCTCTAAAAAAGTAAGATGAGAGAAGGATCTCAACTTCAAAGGTAATATAATCCTCAGTGATGTTAAGTTTGACCCAACAACTATTAGCTTGCAAAGGGTCAAAAAAAAAGGTCATGATAGAAGTTGAGGAGATCACTTATTGAAAAGTGGAGCCATTCACTTGTTTGACTCCAGTGCAAGGAAAAAATTCCTGATAAGGACCCAATATTTGAATAAAATGTTCTTGAACCAACACAAGCATAGTTAGAGAAATTTCAAACAACTATCAAAATCATGATATAACAAAAGAAGAATTTGTAAGGAATAACTATCTTGTCAATCCCAAAGGATAGGTTAAAATAATTTTAGGATACCATGAATGATTTGTTCAATTCCTTAAAATCAATAAGATCTAGGCAAGATATAATAGATAAACAAATTTCCATGGCTATAGGCCAAGTTGGGCAATGGCAGGCTTCAAGTTATCAAGTGAAATATTTGATCAAAGCCTTAGCCAAGAACTGAATCCTTGAATTCAGAACAGTCAGTCTAACCCACTTAAATATGGTTATGCATATATTAGTAGATCAAATCAAAGCCCTAAGTAATTGGTCTAAGAAAATGGAGGACATTGCTAAGGATCTAAAAAATCAAGAAGATAAGATGTTGTACATATTGGATAGCCTGATCAAAGATCCCACCATACTTAGTCCATTGGGCCTTATCACTGATGAGGAGTTCAAGCACAAAACTACTCAATTCATGTAAGAAGTGATAAATCAAGGACAAGGGAAGACAAGGGCTGATAAAAAGAAAATCATGGGCTTAGGAGATGCTATAAACATCAAGTAAGCATTGGAAAAAGATGAAAAGGATCTTAGGGGCCCAGAAGATCAAGAAAGATAACTCTTCATGAGACCTGTTATTGACCTCTAGCTTATTAATGATTAACATTATAGGATGAAGATATCGTAGGGAAGGCAAAAGACTACAACAACATAAGGGTCTAAAAGTCAAGCTAGTTGACTTAGGATATTCTATTGTGTAAGAACATTGTATAATATTTGAAAATAGATTATTCTTTTTTAAAGGCATTTGTAACTTGTAAAGCACATTGCCTATCAATTAGTCATTTTAAAGTATCCAAAGAGTTCTATAATGATTGTAAAAGGAAAACCATCCTTAACACTTGACATTATTAACTGACATACCTCATGAATTGTCTATATAAAGAGGTATTATCAATAGTAAAAAGGGAGGGAGTTTTTGGAGCCAAAACTATTCTATAACTTTTGAGCAAATTATTATAATCAAAGAGTTCTACAAAGTTTGTCCACATTTGATTGTGTAAATTGCTATCATGGATTCTCTATCATTTATCTAGTCTAAATATTAGATTTGAATGGTCCTTGTGAATTATGGATGCACATATTTAAGTGTATAGTTGCCAATTTATGAAAATTCTAGATTAGTTGAAAGTGCTAACGTTTAATTCATTTTAGTCACTTTTCTTGCATATGTGTTAATGTTGTTTACTTGCAGGGGTAAATCTTTAAAGTGAACCTAGTCCTTATTTGTACTATTTCATACTATCCTTAGATGTTTTCCTAATGTGTGATAGGATTTGAGATTATGATACTTCATGTCATATATTATTTAAATGCATGTTTAGATGAAACTTGAACTTTGTCATGATGTTTAGGTTAAAGATTAGCAACATATTTATTCTCTACCTTACCCTTCCTTTTACTCCTTTTTTATCAATTCACCTTAGATTAGATTTTTTGTGAATACTCATATTAGTTTAGATTTATACTTAGGTTTTGATCATAATTCAATTTAAATAGCATGGGCTATCTTAAAAATCAAAGATCAACTATTAAGACACGGTGGCTCCCAACCACCAACTAATATAAATTTGTGAAACAGTCCACTTGTTATGCCTCTATTCCACCAAAGATAATAGTATTATCATAACCTACAACTCATGCATTATATTCTCTAAATTTAGAAATGAGTTTTATTTCTTAAACACTAAAAACCACCTATGATACACTTTCAAGCATTAACAAGGAACATGTTTCACTAGTGCTAGATGGAGGGCATTAGTTAAATCTTTGAAGATTTTCAACATCTTTGTGAATTTTGGTGAATTCTATTCAAATATTGATGTATTATTTGCATATTTGTGTCTCTTTTAGCATATTTATGTAAAGATCATTGATCTTAATGCTTTTAGACCAATATTTTTACTTATTTAGACAAATATAGACATTCTTTGAAGATATATGATAAATTATGGTAAAGATAGCTTAAGCTTTGTAAATCCAAGGTATTTGAGGTTTAATAGTGGTTTTGTTCAAAGATTAATTAGATATTTTCAAACTCAAGTTTATCTGAGCTTGAAACATGTAAAGATAATTCATACTTATGTGTTTGAACATGTATTTTAGATAATTCATTTAAATATTAATGCCCTTTGTCATTTTTTATACAAATTTGTGCAAAATTTTCTTAAAGTGCAAGTCTGATCATTGTTCTTTGCAAAGATAAGATTTACACATTGTATTTAAAATAGGGTTCAAAGCTTTCAAGCTAGAAATTGCAAGGATAAAGACTAGGTCATGTTTAGATATAAGGGTTCCTCTTCTTTCATTATAAGTTCATAGGATAGCTAGGTGAGACAAAGGTGAGTGTAGACTCTAAAAGTCTCTACCAACTTCACTAGTTCAAGATGCTCCTATTTTCAGTCTCTATCAGGGTATGGGTTAGATAAGTAGTTCTTCAATAAATGTGCCAAGTGTGGTACATGACCTTCCTTGAAATCCTAAAAAATATTTTCCTATTTTTATTCCTAATGGTGTTATAACTACTGAAGAACACATTAAAAGTTTCAAAGATACTTTAAGACTTTTGAATGTTATTCATGAAGATGTAGCATACATATTGTTTCCATTTACTTTTAAATATATTACATATGAATGGTTCCTAAACCATCCCAAAAACTACCTAGGTAGTTGGAATGATTTTAATAACTACTTTATTGATTAGTTTGGCAAAATCATTAGTCCTTGTGTCCTTTACCAATAGTTTACCATAGTTAAAAGAGATTTAAATGAGCCCATAAGAGCTTTCAATACTAGATTCCAAAAAAAAATTAATATAATCATAGCTCCTTATAGACTTGATGCCTTTTTAGCCTTAAATATTTACAAGGATGCCTTAGATCCCTTGAATTCTCTATTTCTTAGAATATCTACTCAAGTCATTAATATGTTAACCCTAACTTAAGCTGAAGTTATGATCATTAATGATCAGATGCAATCCTAGGGCCAAATAGAATATAATATTGCCAACATTAATCCAAATTTGCCTATTATGAATTTCATTCCCAATTCTAATCAAAATATGATTACCTTAAATTAGCTTCTAGTTCTAAACCAATTACCTTTGAGTCATGCACATCTTGGTCAAAACTTGGGGTTCTTGAAAAAAATTGCAAGTAGGAATCATCCATAATACCAAAGAGCTTTGGTGCTTATAGATAATAATAATAATCCCCAAGTGAATAATTAAGAGGCTTCAAAGAGTGAGAATGACTTTATCTTGAAAATGGTTCATAAAATAAGCACTGACTTCCTTTAGCTACAAAATCAAGTTGGCAATACTAAGGAAAGATCTAACATGAACTTATCTTTTCAAAGATTTAATAGGTATTCAAATAGATCCCCAAATAACAAAAAAATAACCACAATAATGAGTCATCTTCTACTAAGAATGTGTTCGACATAAATATTATTGATGTATCTTTGCTTGATTATTGTAGAGTTCATTATACTTCAAAACATGATGATTTAGATTGTCTAGAATTTTTAAATGCTTTTGAATCTTTTCAAGAAGAGTTAGATACTTTTGAATTTGTACCTAATGAAGACAATGGTGTAGGTACCTCAATTTATTTAAGGTCATCTAAATCTTTTGATTCAAATGCTATCGTAGAGACATTTGAGTTTCTATTTCAAGAAGAGATCAGCCTAAGGATATCCCTAAGGAGATTTATGATTTTCAGCAATATCTAAAGAAGACCTATCCTCTGAGAAATAGGGAACAAAAATAACCTTTGACTACCTCGAATCCATCAAATAATTTTGACACTCCTCCTAATACTATATCAAACAATCCATAACCTCCTAAGGGAAGCACCTCTAAACCTAATGCTGATATATCTAATTATTCCAATAGGACTAGATATAATATAATAGACACATGAAAAAGATCAAAGAGAACATTAATTTGCATGAATTGACTCAGATTATAGGACAAAGGGATTTGTTGTTGGATTTTTTGTCTAAGAAGCATGGTAAGTCTCAAAATGTTGTACATGATAATGTTTTAATACACAAAACTAAGGTAGATGTTCCACTTTTCCTACTTATAGTCAGAATATTTGGTAGGAATTTACATAATTGTTTATCAGACTTTGGTGCATATGTAAATATTATGCCTAAAGGTATTTATGAAAAACCTAGTTTGGCTCCAATTAAATCTGATAAAGTTGTAACTCAATTAGATAAATCAAGAGTGAAAGTAACTAGTGAATTATTGAATGTTCACTTGCATATTGTTTCTAAACCAAGTATCCAATAGTTCATTGGCATCCAAGTGGTAGACATCCCTAATGCTTATGGAAAGTTGTTAAGTATAGATTAGATAAGAACCTTGAATGGTTACATGTCAACTGACTATTCACACATGTGGTTACCTTGGAAAGGAGTTACCTATCAGATTAGAATGGAGAGGGAGCCCAAGATGAAACATATGATCATCGATTACAATGAAACTAATGAAAGGGTCAACATGGTTAACTTAGATCTAGGTGTTTACACTCTTGACACTCCAAAGGTATGTAACTCCAAAACTTCTCATGCTATTCTTTGATTATGGAATTTAAATTTTGATGGTACTAAATGTAAATCAAGTTATGGAGTAGGGGTGGTGTTAATCAATCCAATTGGGAAAGAATACAATGCCTCTTACAAACATTAGCTCCCATGCACTAATAATTTGGTTGAGTATAAAGCACTTATTCTTGGATTACAATTTATAATCAAACACAACATCAAGGAACTATTAGTTTTTGGTGATTCAGAACTAGTAGTTAACAGGTCAAAAGTAGATATCAATGTAAGTTATCATATCTAGAGAAATATAAATTTAGGATGTGGGACTTAATTGAATGTTTTGATGTTTTCAATATTATGTTAATACGTAAGGAATAAAACAAGGTTTCTAATGAAATTTCTTCAACTATATCCAACCTTATGCCCAATCAAAGTTCCAAGTTACAAAGCCTTGCCATTGAATTAGTTCTATGTCCCTTAGTGCTAGATAATGTTAACTATCTATAATTATTTAGTGATGATCAATAGCTCATAGACTTCATGACTAGCTCAAGAGTATTTAAGTCTCACATAATTAATGAGGTCAATGAAAATGCCCTTGATAATGACAAAGTTGAAGGAAAACTTGATGATAAGTTCATTCAATATCATGACAATTAGATTCCAAAAGGAATGATTGCCTTAGAAAGACTGTTTGATTTAGACAAACTGGCTGAGGCTATCAAGATTCCTAAAGTAGATGGGAAGGACTATAATGCAATTGACCTAGGTTGCCAAGCTCAACCTTAGCTAGTGAACATTAGTACAACCTACACAAACATTGAGACCAAGAGATCCAAATATCTTCTGACCAAGTATAAAGGTGTAATAGCATGGTCATATAATGACTTAAAGATCTTTGATCTTAGAGTCATAACCCAAACCATACCATTGAAAGAATCCTATAAAAGATTTAGGTAGAAACAAAGGCCAGTCAATCCTATCTTATAACTAATGATATATAAAGAGGTCAAAAAGTTACTATATTTTAAGATAGTGTTTCCCATTAGACACTCTATCTGGGTATCCAACCTAATACCAATTAGAAAGAAGAATGGTGAGATTAAATTTTTCATTGACTTTAGAAATTTGAATAGAGCATATGAAAAAGATAATTACCCCCTACCTTCTCTTAACCAAGTAATCCAAATTTATTTGGTTTCATTATGATGTCTTTTCACAATGGATTTTTAGGGTATAATCAGGTAATAGTGAACAAGGAAGACAAGATGAAGATTGTATTTACTACTAAGTGGAGCACTCTTGCCTACAAAATAATTCCATTTAGATTAATAAATGTAGATACAACCTTTCAAATAATAATGGACCATGCTTTCTATGGGTTGATAGGTGAGTGCATTATTATATACATAGATGATCTGACTATCTTTTCTAAAAATAGGTAGGATCATGTCATGTACTTGCAACATGTATTTAAAAGGTGTAAAAGGCATGGAATTTTTTCTCAACCCTAAGAAGAGAATTTTTTGTGTCATTAAAGCAAAATTTTTAGGACATGTTATAACTGAGGGGATATCTTATACCTAGATAGATTAAATGCAATATCTAAGATATAACCCCTTAACAATAGGAAAAAAATAAACTCTTAATTTGGTAAAATCAACTTTGTGAGAAAGTTCATTTCTAGTTTTATAGAGATTATGAAGCCATTGAATGACATGTTGAAAAAGTATGTCAAGATCACATGGAATATGGAGACCAAGAAACATTTCAAAGACATCAAATAAGCAATTAGACAATATCCTATATTGATAAGTCTAAACTTTACTAAAGATTTTTACCTTTATTCCTTTGTCTCTGATCACACAATTGTAGCTGTCCTAACTTAGAAGATAGATAAGTGTGACTACCCCATTACATTTATGATCACTAAACTTAAAAATGATGATTTGAACTAAAATTCAATTGAAAAATAAGCATTTTATTTAGTCAAGGAAATGAAGAAATTTAGACACTATATCCTTAGAAATAAAGTGCATGTAAATATGCCAGACCCTACCACTAAGCTAATGTTGAGTCAATGTGAACTTGGAGAAAGGAAAGGTAAGTGGATGTATGTCCTTCAAGAGTATTATCTAGAGATGAATACTTTCAAGTTAGTAAGATGCCAAGGTTTCATTTAGTTAATTGCTAATATTAATCCCAAACTGAGTGTTATGCATGTTGATCAATAAAGCTTTCAATCCAATGATTGGTATGATCCCATTATTCATTTGCTAATCAATAGTTATTATCCTATAGGATTAAGTAGAGAGAAAAAGAGAGATTTAAGGCTCAAGGTATCCCATTTTCTAATAAAATATGGGATATTTTAAAGAAAGAACCTTAAAGTCATTTATCTAAGATGTGTTTCCAAGGAAGAAGCAACTAATATCTTAAGCACTTTTCATGAGAATTTAGGAAGTAGACATCCATCTGGAAAGACTACATCCTTTGATCTAGTTACTATAGGCCTACTATCTTCAAGGATGCTCACAAACATGTGAGAGAGTGTCATTCATGTCAAATATTGAACACCAAAGAGCTCAAAGCAGCCATGCCATTGAAGATGATAATTACTGATTTTATATAATGGGGATTACACTTTGTGGGGATCTTCAACCCTAATTTATCAGATGGTCACAAGTATGTTCTACCTAATATAGACTACCATACAAGATGGAATGAGGTAGTGGAAACCAAGTAATGTAAAACTAAATAAGTGATCAAATTTCTATAAGAAAACATATGTATAAAGTTTGGCACAGTAATATCTCTAGTCTATGATAATGGATCTACCTTTATTTCCATTGAGATGACTGAGTGTTCATATAATAAAAACATTATTCTCAAATTCTTATAAAACCATTACCCCCAAGGCAATAGAGTATATGAATCAACAAACAAGAACTTGATGAAATCCATAAAGAAGTCAATAACTAATAAACTGAGAACATGGCATATAATACTTAAGTATGCCCTTTGGAAGTTATAACAAGAGTTAAGAAATTTCTCAAAGCATCACCATTATTGCTAGTATATGGTTAAGAACCTATATTTCCCATCACACTCAAACTACCAACATACAAGTTTATGCAAGAGTACATGGAGGAGGATCAATAATTTTCAAATTCAAGGCCACTTGACATCATATAGATGGAAGATGCAAGAGAGGAAACTTTTACCAATTTTATCATACACCAGACCATAGTTGAGAAGTGGTTTGAGAAGCATTCAAAGATAAAGGTGTTTAGACAAGGAGACTTGGTCCTTCTTTAGGATAAATCCTAAGAACAAAAAGGAAAACATTGGAAGTTCACTCCCTTATGGATTGCCCCATATCAGATTGCTAAGATCTTGGGGGATAACACCTTCAAACTAAAAGACTTACAAGGAGTAGAGTTTACATTGCCAACCAATGGGCAATACCTAAAACATTACTTCTTTGTTATCCCACCTGAAGTATTCATGGAATGAACTATAAGACTAGTTAGAGTTAGTATATGTAGTCTAAATTAGTTTCTTTCTTTTTCTTTCCTTCTTGTCCCTTGTTTCTATATAATGCATATATATATATATATATATATATATATATATATATATATATATATATATATATATATAGTTGTTTGATTGTTTCCTTATCTTTATATTTGTTTGCTTTGTTTTTGGTGTGTTTCCTTTTCTATGCTTTTCTCCTTGCTCTAAATAAGTATTTTTCAAGACAATCCTTAGCTCAAAATACATTTAGGTGCTCAGAACCTCATAGTTCAGAAATGTAGGTATGATTCCTTAGCATTGGTTGATCATGGATTGTTGAAATGTGAGCCTGATGTCATAGTTTAGAGAAACTATAGAGGAATAATAAGTAGGTTAATCTGTCCTTAATATTTTAAGCTTTGTTAAGATCTAAGCTTAGTTCTAATAATGATTACATAGGGTGAAATCTTTAATTATTAGGATAAAGCCATATTTGCACTTTTAAATCATTATTTGCCTAGGACAAAGTTTACAACCAATTATGATTGTCTGAAGATAAAACATTTGACCAAATCCTAAAACCTAGATAATTTGGTTCCCAAACTTTGATAGAAAGTCAAAATACCTAAACAATACAAAAATAAGAGCTTTATTACAACAACTAAAAGACTTTCTGAGTAAGGGTGATTCTGGTAATCTTCATCGAGGCTATGGACACCTAGCTGGTAGTGGAGTAAGGCCTTGAGTGGGGCCAAAGGTATCTCTATTAGGGCTATAGATGTCTAGCTAGTAGCAGAGAAATGCCCAAGCCTTCCCTGAATTAAAGCATGATTCTTAATGAATATTTAAATATGTTATAAGTTAATGTTGATGGTTAAGGTCATGAATCTGAAAGTTGTTCTCTAAATCCTCTAAATCCTATGGTAATATATAAGGGTAATCAAAGCACAGACATAACATGGCTATGTTTTGATGTTTGATCCTAATTCAACATGTAAAAGACTTGTTTGACCATGAATTGATCTTAATATTGGTTCCTGATCATGTAGAATAAGTAGCATAGTTATTATCCATTTTCAAGAAAAATCATTGTTGTAACTACCTCTAAAAATAATGATGAAGATTTACAACCATCTGGAGATGCTCTTAACTACTCGCTCACACAGCTCGAGGGAAAAAAATATTTGAGGAACCAAACAAACTTTATCCTTATGTGGAACCACCTAAAGATGCCCCTTTACACCTACCTAAAAGGTGAATTATATGGTAGAGATCGAATAAATTTTTTTAATATGTGCAACTACATATAGATGCCAATGAATGGTTACCTACATAGCTAAAACCTTCTGGATAACTACCTTACTTTTTGTGCATGCCATGTAATAACCTATTATTGTAATGATGATTTGAGAATGATCTAGTTGGGACATGAAACAAAAAATGACCTATGATCATGATTGGAAATATTCACTTTGGAATGGCTCATGGACCTTCTTCTGTGCTTTGACTCATTATTTGATTAGGAAAGAGCCATCAAGTTTAACTTTAGGACCAAAGCTTGCCATATACCAACATTTGGCATGCCACATCAGATCTAATTAGGAATCCATAGGCTCTAAGAGTGACTAATGGATCTATTTTGGACACTTGTCACTTCCTCATGTAATTTGGGCCCTTTGAAAAGTCTATCTTAGCTCACACCATTATATTTTGATAGGCTATATCAATACATACCATTAGATTTTGACTTAATATCAAGCACTATTAATTGATCAATACTCTATATAACATGGTTATAATGAATTTCATCACTGCATTCAGTTTGGGCTCAATTTGAAACCTTGACTTAATAATCCCCATCGATAAGAAGGTGTACGCTTAACCACATATCATCGATCAATGAAAAAATGCTTGATTCTTATCATATACCTCAAGTTTGACCTTTTGATTTTGAACTTGCACAATCCAATCTTAGTTTCCTGAGTAAATAAACTCTATTAGATCATGGTTTGAGGGGTGGGGTGTCATTGAATATTATCTATTCTTGGCCTTGAGGACATACTACTTGGCAACCCCACAAGCTTCTTATGTTCCTTTGACTCTTTAGCTTTGATCACACACCATTAGATCATCTTTCTCTATGAAAATGCATGTTGTTAGATCTTTCTCCATTTGAAAATAAATGGCTACTTTATAGGGTCTAAAATTGATGCTCACATGACCATCTTGAAACATTTGAATCCTAATGGCTACTTGTCATGGCTTAGAGTTGACATATACGCACCTATCTTGGAACATTTTAATTCTCATGGCTAGTCCCTGTAGCTTAAAGTTAACATCCGTGCACCTATAAAAAGATGTTTATGATACCATCATACCTATAATTCAGAAATATTTCTTTCGAGACTTTGTTCCATAACAATTTTATTTGAGCTTTATTTTTGGCATTCCTATTGGGTTCAACACTTCTACTTCGGGATTTTATTTAGCATAATTATTCCTCAATAATTATTTCAAGTATTATATTAGGTTAATTATTTTAGACAAAATATCTAAGATAATTTCTCTTAAGGATTTGACTTCATACTTTTTCCACATGAATTGAGTCTTCGACCTTTTATCTTCATCAGGATAATTGTTTCAGACTTTTTTTCTGAAATAATTTCCCCATAGAAATTGAGCTTTGTAATTTTCCCAAAGGAATTGGACCTTTGAATTTTTTCAAAAAGAATTTAGACTTATCTCTTTGTGTCTTCATTGGGACAATTATTTTGGACATTTTATTTGAAATAATCTCCCTACAAAAATTGAACTTGGTACTTCTCTTGAAGAAGTGCAATTATTTTAGACTTTTTACTTGAGAAAAATGCCTAAAGGAAATAAATTTTTTACTCCATAGTAAATTTTATAGAAGTACCTTTTAGTCACTTTAAACATACCATTTTGAGGTTTTGTCAAGGTCACCTACCCTACATAATTTCCCTTTAGCATTTTGGAATGCCCCTTTAGATCTCTTAAAAGTGCCCTTCGAACTTATTAAAAGTGTCTTCCATCCTCTAGACTTATCCTTTAGTCTTTTTACAAGTTCCATTCAGGAAATTTTCAAGGGAAAAATGCCTGAAGGAAATGACCCTTCTGCAAGTGCCCTTCAAAAATTTTGTAAGGGAAAAAGGCTTGAAGGAAATGACCCTTCAAAATTTTGCAAAGGAAAAATGATCCTTTATAATTTTTGTAGATACTTTGGTTGAGGTAAATAAGTCCTTACAATTATTTTGTTGTTTTTGTGTGGGAAAAATGCCTGAAGGGTAAGTGCCATTTGAACTTTTTACCATGGACAAAAAATCTAAACCAAATAAGACTTTGCACCTTTTTTCAAAACAAAGGATTTCTTTTGGGATTTTTGTGAGGGAAAAATGTCAGAAGAGCAAGCACCCTTCAAATTTTTTTCCATAGATGAAAAGTCTAAAATAAATGACCCTTTAGATCTTTTGTGAAACAATTTGTCCAAAATAAATAAGACATTGAATTCCTTTGGACCTTTTACAGTGGACACAATATCTGATATAAATAAGTTTTTAGAATTTTTATCTGAGACAAAAATCCTGAAGAATTATTTTCATTAGACATTGTGATCATGCAAAAATCCTAGTGAGTCTAAGGGAAAGACACATTCACCAAGAAAAGACTAAACAAAAGACTTAGCCATTTTTTACATGGACTTGACCTTCCAAAGGAACAATTTGAAACATAAGTTGGGATAATTACATAGGCATTGATATTTGAAAAGGGCCCAATCACTTTAGTGAAAATTTGGGCACTAACATTGGCTCTCACCCTAGGATGCATACCCCCTGTGGGTGTGTAAAGAACCACACACCACAAGACCAGGTGCCAATCCATTAGGCTATAGAGTCAATACTTAGTAAATTTTAGTGAGCACTCATGAAGGCTTAACAAAACATAGAAGACTTTAAAAAATAGATTAGGGGGATCTAGAAATGAACACACAATAAAACACAAAGTAAAATTGCATAAATAAAGCTCAAAGTAGAGGGGCAACAAAACAAGAAAATGACAGAGCAATAAAACACTATATAACATGGTGCATAGTTTCAGATAGACTCATTCAAGGAACTATTTTAAATGTTTGCCATTGATTGAAAACTAAAATAATTCATGATCTAGATCTCTCAAAAAGAAAGTATGCTCCCCAATCTAACAGTTAATGGAATAGGGACCCATCCATAAGGCATCAAACTTTCCATGTTTTCCTTCTCATTCCTTCTATCCCAAAGCAAAACCAAATCGCCTACTTGGAAGGTTCTTGGAGTAACATTTCTATCAAATATTTTCTTTAACTTCTCCTTGAACTTAAGGTGTCTCTCATGAGCTTGTATTTGAATGTCATCAAGCTCAATAATCTAGTTTACCCTACTTTCATAGTGGTAGATCTGCTCATCATCTTCTAGTTTCTGCATGAGATGATGAGTGGGAAACTATAAATTGATAAGAAGAACTATTTGAGCTCGATAAATGAGCTCAAAAGGGCTTATGCTTGTGGATCTCTTGGGCATGATCCTATCATCCCATAAAGCAAACTTCAGCTATTCACCCTAATTTTTTTACTTCCAATGCTTACTTGATGATCTTGAGCAAGTTCTTATTACTTGATTCAGCTTGCCCATTCCCTTAAGGGTTATAATTAGAATTATAGGTCAGTTCAATATCATAGTATTTGTATAATTAAACCAATGGTTTATCTTTAAATATCATGACATTATTAATAATTATCTTAATAGGCACACCAAATCTATAAATAATTTGATTTAGTAAAAAATCCATGACCACCTAGTGTGTTGCTTTTTTGGAGGGATTGCTTCAACCCATTTTGTGAAGTAATTAGTTGAAAATAGTATCCATTTATGTCCAACACTTGATGAATAAAAAATTTCTCTAATGAAATCCATTCCCTATTATTTTAATGGGCCTTCAATCATTTCTCACATCTTCTAACTATTTGAGCAACATACTTGAATAGTGATGGCCACCAATAACTATGTCTCAAAATTTTATGAGCTATAACTTTAGGTGAAAAATGGCCAGCACATAATCCACTATGAAAGTCTTCAATCAAAACAATAGTCTATTCTTCAAGCACCCATCTTAAGATAACCCCATCTGGATTATTCCATGCTAGTCCATCCTCAGTCAAGAGGTACTTTTAGGAGATAATATTGAGAGTTCTTATTTGATTCTTATCCAAGCCAGGGGGATAGTATAGATTTTTCAAGTAGTAAAAAATGTCTCTATACCACAGAGATGCATTAAATTGACTCAATGAATCATCAACATAAAAAATATTAGTGTTTACCTCAATAGTTGATAAATTGGTTTCAGCCATAAGCTTGGATAGACCCATCCCCCTTAACAACTTAGTGGTATGGATATCCATGTCATACTCTTATAGCTTGTTGACCCACCTACACCTCTTGCTGGGTACTTTGGTCTAAGTTAAAATGTCCTTCACTATGGTGTGTAGGATGTAGTAAATAATCTTTAAACTCAGAATATATGGTCTAAATGTTTTAATAGCCTTTAAAAGAGTGAAAGCTTATTTTTCCATGATGGTGTAGTTCAGATTAGGACCTTGCATAAATTTTATAAATAAAGCTATGGGTTGCTCAAGACCTTCCTCATTCTTCTACAATAAGACAACAATAATAATATTGTATAATGCAAAAGATAATATATAGAGTGACTTTGTGTAATTAGGACTAGCCAAAATAGGGGTAGAATTTAAATCTCCCTTGAGGTCACTAAATGCTTGTATGATCTTCTCCTCCCATTTTATGGTCTTGTCCTTCTTCAAAATGGAAGTAATAGGCAAAATAATCTCTAAAAAATTAGACACAAACCTCCTTCCAAATTTAATCTATCTAAAGAAAGACTGAATTCCTTTTTTGGACTACAAGATAGGCACTTTGTCAATAGCTTTGACCCTTTCAAAATCAATCATGACACCTTACTTGGACACTATATATCTCGACAACTTGCCTTTTGTACTCTAAAGTAGAACTTATTGGGATTAATCAAAATGCTAAAATCCCTACATCTAATCAAATGCTCCAAATGTTCTTGTCTAGTCTTGGAGTACACAATAATTCATCCTAATACACAAAAATGAACTGATTAATTATCCTTATAAAATCAATGTCCATAGCTCACTGAAACATTACACTAATATTCATCAACCCAAAAGGCACCCTCATATACACATATGTGCCCCAAGGTATTATGAATGTAGTCTTGAACCTCTCAGATTCCTTTACCATAACTTGGTTGTATCCCAAGAAGCCATCCAATGTGAAAAACATTTATGATCTAGTAAAACTTTACATTAGGTTCTCCATATTGGGTAGGGGATAATTGTATTTTAAAGAAGCTTTGTTCATATTTCTAAAATCCACACACAAGTGGATGTCACCATTTTTCTTTCTTATAGGGACTAAATTTTCAACCCATGATGAATACCTAATGGACTAAATGATACCACCATCTCTTAGCTTCTTTAATTCATCCCACATCTTAGTGGCTAAGATGGGGTTAATGGGTCTCTATTTATACCTAAAAAGTTTGTTCTCAGGCTATAATGGGATGACATGTTAGAATAAGTCTTCCTTATATGCTTTCAGCTCAGAATAAGACCATGCTAAATAATCTTGGTACTTCCTTAGTACTTGTATGTAATCTTTTTTTTATCTTTTTTACTTAGGTGAGTACCCAACCAAACCTTTCTTATATTCTCATCAGAACCCAAGTTGCACTTAATCACATCTTTTGAGATAAATAAGTCTCTTAACTTGATTTTATCCACTCCATCAATTTTTTTTTAAAAAATTGACCAATCCTCTTGGGATAGTATTTGTCTTTAGTGTAATGATGTCTTTCTAAAATATGGTCTCCTTCCCATCACTAACCTAAACCATGGATTCCAAGTCTATGAACTAATCATAGAACTCAACCTCATAGTTCATAAACCTCTTAACCTATTCATCATCATTAAAGACTTTCCAATGATGAACATTATCTAGGATTGAAGGCCTGAAAAGCACCTCCACTTGATACTAAAAATGAGGGCTCATATTTGCAATATCAAACTAAGTGCATAACCCTACAAGTCTATCAACTTCTTGTTTGAAAATCCTATCATTATAGCAAAGATTAAATGCATCAAAAAATTTGAGCAAATCCCAAATAACATTTTGATATTATTTCAACCTCTTATTTTTTGTGGTAAAATCACTATGGACTTTCTTTACCACTAGTTTAGAATCACCCTTAACAACTAAACATTTGATTCCATACTCATGGGAAATCCTTAAACCAAGTAAGAGTGCCTCATACTTAGTAATATTGTTCATTCACTTGAAAGACAACTAAAAATAAAACATAAAGTGTTTACCATTGGGGAAATAAAAGGCAACTCCAACTCCATTTCCAAGATTGGAGTAAGCTCCATCAAAGCACATCTTCTAAACTAAATTTTCTTTGTTAGGTTCAACATCAAGAACAAGAGGCTATTCACTAGTGTCAACATTCCCAACAAAGTTTCCAAGCTCAACATTTGTGTACAACACTTCATTAAGAACACATTTTGGATCTTTAATGACATGAAACATCTTCAAATATCTATAAAGCTTGGCTATCTTACCTTCAAAAAAAATGGTGGCATAAGAAAGGTCCATCTATACACTTTCACTCATGTTGACAACTCATTTACATGATAGTAGCATCCCCCACTTAGGTGGGCAGTCTACAACTACCACATTTATATTCAAATACTTACCAAGATGAACTACCAACTATACAACTAATCCCTTGACTTATCCAACTAATAGAACTTCTCATGAGTTTATGGCATAACACTTTCCAAAGGCTGATGTGATCTTAACTCTAATTTCATTTAAGACACCTAGGGGCATCACATTACAAGAAGCTCTGGAGTTAACATGTAGTTGTGAACAATCAAACCATTGATCAATAGGGTTGTATAGAATGGATCCATATTCAATTGTCTCTCTACCAATGTAGTCCCTAAATAAACCTCTAGAGTAGGTTAACAACCTCTTCTAATTATTCATCTTCTTCTAGGGGTGCTTAGGGTAACTCAACTTCATTTGTAGTTGGCCTTTCACCAAATTTAAAATATTCAAATGCCCTCTTCCTATGTTCAGGTATTCAAAATAACTCAACAAGTGGCATGGTGATTTTTAGTTGGTTCAATACTTGAGCCATATCACACATGTTATATTGAGGAAGAGGTGTATTTGGTGGAAGGGTAATGAAACCTTCCGCTAGGATGCAATAATTTAAGGTTTGAAGTGAAGTAGGCTAGGATGGATTCACATTTTTATTAGAATCCTTCAAAGGTGGATTAGTTTTAGCATCATTAGAACCTTTAGGGATGCTAGACAACATGGATACTCTATTTTTGGCTGGATCACCTCTTGGCTTAACATCTTAGAAAAAAGGTGTAGGTTTGGAATATTTAGGGAGTGATCTCACTTTCTTAGCATCCTTACTGGCATCCCTTACCTTTAGATTTGTAGGGGTAGTGTCTTGAGGAGTAGTAGTTTAATATTTGCTTCTCAAGTGATACTCATTTTCTTAAGTAATTACTGCATTGATTAGAAGCTACATATCTTCAATTGATGGAATCCCCCATCATATTTCTTGATCATCATAGAATGTAAGAAATCAAAATCATGAATGGGTAATTTATAAGCTTGTTCCATATTTATGTCATAAGTAAATTTAGGAGTTGGGACACTTACCTTCTCAACTACACTCTAAAATTAATTCACATTAGTAACACTTAATAATTCTATGGAGGTAGTCATCTCATTTTGAGGGTTTTGATAATTAAACATCAAGATCTCATCATCAGATGATGTAGATCAAGTTCATCCGCATCTTCAAAAATTGGTTTAATTGTATCACATGGTGGATGTAGAAATAATAACTTGTCATACCAATCAATATCAATGTCACTATTTGTAGAATTCACCTTGGCATTTAAAGGATTAGACACTTCTTTTTTGGCCCCTTTGTTCTAATTTCTTTCCATTCTATCTTCACATGCAGGACTATTCCCTCTGTCATTATCTCTATGGTGGAAAGCAAGCCCCCTTTATGCTTGATTCATATTTAGAGCCCACTCATAGCTAGTAAACACCTAAAGGAACCCCTTTTTAGCTCTAGCCAACTTGTATGACATTTCTTTGATAATAGAGGCCAAAGTCTTTATAGTTTCCTCTAAGCTAGCTATCTTTATGGGATGTGTCTTTTCCAGATTGACTAGCTTCACATCATCTCACTTTTTTATGGGCTTTCCCATAACCTTAATGTTATTCTAAATTTATATGGACATATTGAATGCTAATCATAGGTTAATGGGAGCCTTGTATCTAAAGTAGTACACATCCTTCTTATCAAATGCATCACAATACTTTATCAAACACAATATATCATTAGTCTTGATATTTTTGGGTAGTTGCATCATGATCTTGTTGAACCAAGTGTTGAAGGCCTACACACACTCATTAGGATTCTTCGATATTTTCAAATTCATCCATGAGAAATCTTGGATCAATCCTAGAACCATACTAAATTTTAAAAACATTTTGCATCTCTTCCCATGAATTAATGCATCCAACAAGAAGGGAATTAAACTATTCACAAGTGTGTTCTTCTAGTATGTGCACAAATAAATTGATGTGCACATCCTCATACTCAAACTCATAATCTTCAATAATATTTTGAAAGGCCCTCAGATGTTGATCACCACTCACTACATTATTCCCTTAGAATTTTACGAGGCATTTCCTAACTTCATTTGGGACTTCATTAGGATAGCTTTCCATTTCATCAAAATTGATAGGCCTAAATTTGGGAATACAAAATGCAGGATGCACATTCTCATTTTAGTCCCTATGCTTCATTATTGGTTTAATGGGAGGCTAAAGGGTAAATGGAAAAGGGATATGAGGGGGTGAATGAGCTAGGTTTGGTGGATCAGACTCAGGAAGGGATTCAACTAGTTGAGAAGGAGATAGAAAGTAAACATGACTATGTGTTTTAGAATCAGTAAAAGAGTTATAATAGTTTTCAATAATGGGGGGTCAAAAAATATCTCAAGATTATCAAAAAATAGACAACCTTTAGTAGCCAAGATCTACCCTTCAATAGGTTTCTAGACTTGTCCCCTTCTTCTCTAAGGAATACTCAAGGGTAGAACAAGTCTCTTAGATGGGTCACATTTGAAAGATGATCTTAGTCCTTCCATCTTTGAAAACAAGAAAATACTCAACTAAAATTTAGAAGAATATTTTAGAATAGGCACCAATCTTCCTTAAAAATAGAAAATAAATTCAGATTCACCACTAGAAATCAAACTTCTAGAATATAATAGTTGATAAACTGTTGTGATATAGACTAAAATAAAACTTGATGAAGCTTATGGGATAGAGAACAAAGTTACTAGAATTTTTAGAATAATGTTGAAAAGGGACAAAACATCTTTTGACATGTAATATTAATATTTATTTGTAGTAAAATTAACATAATTTAGAATTGTCAAACCTTAAAAACTTCTTGGCATGTCCCCAGTGGAGTGTCAGGGGGAAACCACAGAACAATAAACATGCTCTGATCCCTACTTTGTCAGGATCTTGATCTACCAATTAGATCACATATGATTACTTCTTGTATTAGCAACTAATCACGAAATTTAACCAGAATCAATAAGTAACTAGAAATATGAAACAACACAGGAATTGTGAGACAATACACAATTGTATTAATAATCACTCAGAAGAATATACAATAAAGAAGATACCACTTCTTCTTCCACCTCAAAGTTTCACCACACCTCAAGACCTTCTTCCCTCTCTCTCTTGGTCACAACAATCAAATCCAATACATAATTGATGTTCACCTCTCCAACCAGTCAGTAACACGCTGCCAGTTCACCAAGTACACAACCGTACTCCAAGTAGATCCCCTGCTCTCTGCTGCTACCTGCAAATCACTAGACCTTACTCACCATTGTAGATCTCAAAAAGAAGCCATGCTCACCTGCTGACCAAGATCATACAAACATGAAGAACCCTTTTGATTCTCCAAACCAGTACCCACCTTGGTACTGTGGCACTAGGAGGAACGCACCATTACTCTCTTCTCTCTGAAGGAGCTTATTGCTCTCTTACTCACTAGCTATAAAAATTCACACTATAGCCTATGAGTCCATATATAGATCTCATGCATACAATAATTAGACTAACCTAATTACAATAATTAGACACGCAACTCAAGACCAAAAATAGCCTTTGCATGCAAACACTCAGTTCAATGAACTAACTATCCATGGAACTACCACAGGCGATCGATGTCAGTCCCTGTCTGCCTAGAGGTGACCGTCATTGGCTGACATACTGTTGATGTCAGTTTCCTTCCTGTCCACCCTGCCATTATCAGTTTCCCTATGCACTGCACCCTGCCAATGCCGGTCTCCCTGGAACTCAGCAACCTCCTCCCTATTTGCACCAGTTGAAGCTTTTAGCTCCACAATCTAACAGTCTCCCACTTAGAGATAAATAGCTACAACTGTACCTAGATCTATACACTATCTAATTTGTACCCTATCTTGTATCCCTCTTCAAGATCAATCCTAAAGACTAACCACCACACCCTGTGATGCTCTAACCTTTGTGCCTTTGTCATCTAAGTAACCTGCCGAATCCACATCTACAAACCTATGTAGAAAATAACTTGACCTTGCGTAACATGTCGACCTGCCGCTGATCCCTGTAAGAATCCACTGAACTGCCCTTCAGTACCTCTTCCTCGAATTGGCTCCATACTTTCTGACAACTTCCACTGCTTGGGAAAACTCAGGTCTACACTAGACCTCATGTGATTTCAAACCCTGTTTCAAGCTAAGCTTGAACTATCCAGCCCTTGGTGTGCTTTCTGATTCTGCAACCTGCATCATGAACCCCACCAACACCGTCTTCACATCAGCTCCCACTGGAGATAAAATCTCCATGTCTCTTATGCCAAAGAATTTTGCTACTCCAAATTCTTCATGACATACCTCTGAACTAACCTTACCCTTAGCTCAGTGAATCCCTATATGTACAAACCCTGCTAGCAAATTACCCACATACAGTAACTGGATAATGTCACGACTCATCATCCACCTGGTAAGACAAAACCACAATAGTTATAATGACATTGACTAAAGCCATGCTTAGTCATCCACCTATCAATACCTGTACCACTATCCTACAGCTTCTTCAAGACCATATGCACTGGCCTTCTGTCTCATGTATCCGTCCACTCTCTTCTTTAACTTGGGAATCCATTCCATCTCTCAGTGCTTACTTCCAGCTGACAAATCTACCAACAAATACTTGGTTGGTTCTTCTCCAAGGACTCACACTCCTCATCCATGCCAAGCTCCCACTATATCTAGACTCTACCTGCATTGCCTTTTCCATCTTCTTGGTTCTTGACTATTAAAAAGAAATATAAAGAAGGTGAACAACAAATATGAGGTTCACTTACCCTTTATAACCTCAACATGAGCATTTGAGACTTGTTGTCCACCCACTATCCGTACTAGTGACCAATCTCAGCCATCTCCCAGTCTGTCCCCAACTGATGTCAGCTCCCTGTACTAAACCTAACTGCCGACGTCATTTCCCTGGCTGACGCCAGTGTCTTTCCTACCAATGTCGATTCCTTCATGACTGACATTGGTCTTCCTGTTGCCGATGTCAGTTACTATCTGATCGATGCCGGTACCTGTGTTCATCTGTGAGTGATAACTTTTTATTCGTGAGCTCTCCATGGATAAAAATCCCAATCAAATCAACCCTGCTTTGCTCAGAATAATTTAGTTTTCTCACCTGATCTCTATCCATCATCTTCTCCATGAACACCAAGGCTTTCCAGTTCTTTAGCTTGTCAAAAACATCTGACTTCTGCTTCAAAACCTGCATTCTCCTTCTACATATGTGACTAAGCCTATGAAGCCACATCTCTGCAACAGAAGGTGAATCAACAATATAAGTAGATAGATAAAGGATACCTACTTTCTTACCACCATCTAATTCAAGTGTATCCACTGTGAGAGTTACAGTGCATCTCCCATCACCCAAATTTCTTGAAGAAATTAGACTCATCTCCAAGACTGGTACCTACGTGACTTCCTTCAACCACTGTGTGTCATCCATCTATAATTTTAGCTTCACTTCCCCTTCGTCAATCATCTAACAAGGCTCTCCAACCCCTAAATAAATCTCTCCAAGGTCTCCAAAGACATACCCATGAAACGATGCTCTATTTCAGGCTACATGGAAAGAAGCAAAAGAATCTATAAACAAAGATTCCACTTTATCCAGAACATCCTGTGTAATATTACCTACAACATATGCTTCCACAAGCTGATCTTCTACTGACCAACAATCTCTTTTTACCTGCTCCTTCTTTCCATCAATCAAACCATTCGTGCTATTCAATTTCTCCATTCATAGCTTACTTTCTTTTTCCATTGCTATACTCCCACTCAATCTAAAACCCCTGTCAGTGACCTGTAATCAAAAAACAATACCAGATCTGAAACCACCTGTTAGTCAACCCAACCAAAAGCTCTGATACCACTTGTCAGGGGGAAACCATAAAACAATAAACATGCTCTGATCCCGACTTTGTCAGGATCTTGCTCTACTAATTAGAGCACATATGATTACTTCTTGTATTAGCAACTAATCACGAAATTTAACCAGAATCAATAAGTAACTAGAAATATGAAACAACACAGGAATTGAGAGACAATACACAATTGTATTAATAATCACTCAGAAGAATATGCAATAAAGAAGATGCCACTTCTTTTTCCACCTCAAAGGTTCACCACACCTCAAGACCTTCTTCCCTCTCTCTCTTGGTCACAACAATCAACTCCAATACAGAATTGATGTTCACCTCTCCAACCAGTTAGTAACACACTGCCAGTTCACCAAGTACACAACCGTACTCCAAGTAGATCCCCTGCTCTCTGTTGCTACTTGCAAATCACTAGACCTTACTCACCATTGTAGATCTCCAAAAGAAGCCATGCTCACCTGCTGACCAAGATCATACAAACATGAAGAACCCTTTTGATTCTCCAAACCAGTACCCACCTTGGTACTGTGGCACTAGGAGGAATGCACCATTACTCTCTTCTCTCTGAAGGAGCTTATTGCTCTCTTACTCACTAGCTACAAAAATTCACACTACAGCCTATGAGTCCATATATAGATCTCATGCATACAATAATTAGACTAACCTAATTACAATAATTAGACATGCAACTCAAGACCAAAAATAGCCTTTGCATGCAAACACTCAGTTCAACGAACTAACTATTCATGGAACAAGTAGTTCTGGAACTGCCACAGGTGACCGACATCGGTCCCTGTCTGCCTGGAGGTGACCGTCATCGGCCGACATACTGCCAATGTCAGTTGCCTTCCTGTCCACCCTGCCGTCGTTGGTTTCCCTGTGCACTGCACCCTGCCAATGCCGGTCTCCCTGGAACTCAGCAACCTCCTCCCTATTTGCACCAGTTGAAGCTTTTAGCTCCACAATCTATCATGGAGTGCTATAATGTTGACAACCAAGATAGTTAGACTAGTGTAGTAAAAATAGAGAGCTTAAAAATATGAAATACTCATGACTCTCTACAAGAATTTTTGGTAACACAAGTGACTAGAAGTTCAATTGAGTCCCCAGTAATAGTTCTAAAAGAGTGTTGGTTCCTAATTATACACCTCTCTAATCTAGCCTTACACACTTGAATAAAATGGAAAATAATGGTGAGAAACCTACTAGAATGTCATTATAGCTAGGGAAGCATTGACATCAAGAATGGACCAGACTAAAGGGTTGGAATCAAGAATAGACTAGAGTGAGAGGCACCTACAAAGGATATGGTTAGCTCCCTACTAATTTTGGATATACCTAAACTAAGGTGAGAGGACCTATGGGGTAGCTTGCTCACATGGAGAGATTTTACAATTCAATCTCCATAGGGATTATTAACACAAATAGACACAAATCTGACTAGAACACAACCAATCTTGTTCACTCCACCTAAGAAGGGTTATCACACAAAATGAGAAAATGTTCTAGGCTAGATATAAGCTACTTAAGATAGATATGAGTGTGATTGTAACCTTCACTCTATAAAATATTCAATAATACGGGCTAAAACAAAGATTACAATACTGGGATTCAAAGCACAAAATGTAAACACATGTTAAATATACAGTGTTTATACATATGCTTTCAAATAACACTTATATTATGAAATAGGGTGTGTTATTTGCAAGGTAGGATAGGGTATGACAAGTTAGATAATTATAAATAAGGATAGTGGTGTACTGGTGGTTTCTAAACAATAGGATATCTAATAGCATTACATGACAATGTTCCTTAGTAAAAATGTAAAAAAAAACTTCAAATGCAAGACAATGATAAATACCAAATGATCTCTGAGAGACTAAGACATACACTAAAACTTGAATCTCATTTATTTTCTCCTGCTAAATTTATGAACCTAGGGTACCCTTAAAAGGTATTCAACAACACATTTCTAGATATAACTGTAGAGAGGGATTTATAACCTAGATACATGCTCAGAATGATAACCAGTAATGAACACAAACCCAAATATCCAATCAATATAAAATATAAAACATGCTATTGCATTTCATTAATAAGATATAACAAGGAACCACAAATATTTTCTAGTGACTTGAAAATAAATATTACAAACATCAACACTTTAAAATGATGCCATGGGAACAAACATGGTGAGATTTCTCTTTTGACAAGGGAGACATAAACATGCTCTCAAAGCTTGTTAATGGCTATACATATGCAAGTAATTTAGTAAGGGAGACAAAATATACACACAACAAATGATCCCAATTTTTTTTGTAAAACCTAGACTTAGGGAAAATGGACACCTAAAATAGTGACCTACAATAACCAACAACAAACAACCTTAGGATAGAGGATGAAACCCCTATTTATATATTTTTAATCCTTTCCCAAATATGGGACCATGGGATGAAACTTGAAAAAATTGTATTAAAAACTTTTCCAGTCCCATCAAGATGTTCCCAATTGAAAAATGCCTTTTTCTATGCCTATGATCTTTATCTATTTTTAAGAAAATTCATTTTTTCAACTACTTCTAAGAGTAATGATGAGGATTTGGAACTATCTAAATATTCTCTTGATCGCTCACTTGCATATATGGAGGGAGAAAAAATTTGAGGAGCCAAACAAACTTTGTCTTAATGTGGACCCACCTAAATATGGCCATTTATACCTACCTAGAAGGTGAATTATGTGGTAGAGATTGAACAAACTTTGTTAATATGTGAAACTACCTAGAGATGCCAATGAATGGTTACCTACATAGCTATAACCTCTTAGACAACTACCTTAATTTTGGCACATGCCATGTAATAAACTATTCTTGCAATGATGGTTTAAGAATGATCTAATTATGACATGAAATATAAAATGATCCATGATCTTGATTGGAAATATTCACTCTAGAATGGTTCATGAAAGTTCTTCTATGATTTGACTCATTATCTAACTAGGAAAGAGCCATTACCACATATCGACATTGGGCATGCCATATTAGATCCAACTGAGTATCTATAGGCTCTAAGAGTGACCAATTCTATTCTAGACACTTTTCACTTCCTCATATGATTTGAGCCCTTTGAAAAATCTATATTAGCTCACACTATTGGATTTTTCTAGGCCAGATCAAAATGTGCCATTAGATTTTGACCCAAAAGATCAAATGCTATTGGCTATTCATTACCTAGTATAACATGGTTACAATGCATGCCATCATTACATTCACTTTAGGCTCAGTTTGAAGCCTTGACTTATTATACCCCATCAATTGGAAAGTGCATGCTTAATCATGTACTGTCAATCAATGGGAACGTGCTCGATCCTTATCATACACATCAACCTTGACCTTTTAATTTTGAACTTGTACCATCTGATCTTGGTTGCTTGAAAAAATTCACTCCCTTGGATCATGATCCAAGTGGTGGGGCACAATTGGATATTTCCTATTCTTATCCTTGAGGACATGCCACTTGGAAACCCTACAGGATTCTTATGATCCTTTGACTCTTTAGCTTTGATCATGTACCATTAGATCATCTTGCTCTATGAAAATTCATTCTGTTAGATCTACCTCCATTTGAAAATAAATAGCTACTTTATGGGGTCTAAAATTGATGCTCATAGGACTATCTTAGAACATTTTAATCCCAACAACTATTTATCATGACTTAAAGTTTATTTTTGTGTTTTTATCTTGGATCATTTAAATTCCAATGGCTAGTCCCTATATCTTAAAGTTGATGTTTTCACACCTATCAAAAGATGTCCATGAGACTATCATACCTTCAATTTGGAAATATTTCTTTAGGGACTTTATTCCATGACAATTTTATCTGAGTCTTTGTCTTTAACATTCCTATTCACTTTGGAACTTCTGCTTTGGGATTTTATTCAGCATAATTGTCCGACAATAATTCTTTTAGGTATTCTATGGGGTCAATTATTTTGGATAAAATTTCTGAGACAATTTACCCAAAATATTTGACTTCACACTTTTCCCATAAGAATTGAGTCTTCAACTTTTTGTCTTCATTGGGACAATTATTTTGGGCATTTTGTCTGAAACAATTTCCCCAGAAAAATTGAGCTTTGTAATTTTCCCAAAGGAAGTGAACCTCTGCACTTTTTCTAAAATAATTTAAACTTAGCTCCTTATGTCTTTATCAAGACAATTGTTTTAGACATTTTATCCAAAATAATTTCCCCACAAAAATTGAACTTGGTACTTCTCTTGAAGAAATGTAATTCTTTCAGACTTTTTACTTGGGCAAAATACCCAAAAAAAATAGGAATTATGCTTTGAAACAACTTTTCTAGGAGTACCTTTTGGGCCCTTTGAATATACCCTTTAGAGGTTTTTTCAAGGGAACTTACCCTACATAATTTCCATTCAACCTTTTAGAGTGCCCCTTTAGATCTCTTAAAAGTGCCCTTAGGACTTATTGAAGGTGTCTTTCACCCTCCAAACTTATCCTTCAAACTTTCTACAGGTGCCCTTCAAGAACTCTTTAAGGGAAAAATGCTTGAAAGAAATGGATTGGAAATTTTGCAAAGGCAAAATGACCCTTCTATAAGTACCCTTCAAAAATTTTACAAGGGAAAAATGCCCAAAGGAAATGACCCTTTAGAATTTTTGTAGATACTTTGGTTGAGGTAATAAGTCCTACAATTCGTTCAAGATTTTTGTGCAAGAAAAATACTCGAAGGGTAAGTGACCTTCAAATTTTTTACCATGGACAAAAAGGTTGAAACAAATAAGTCTTAACTTTTATTGAAATAAAGGATTTATTTAGAGATTTTTGTGTGGGCAAAATGCCTGTAGGGTAAGTGAACTTTAGACTTTTTGCTATAGAAAAAAAGTCCTAAATAAATGACCCTTCTGATCATCTATGAAATAATTAGTCCAAAATATATAAGATATTGAATTCATTCAGACCTTTTGTAGTGGATAAAATATCTGATGGAAATAAGTCTTTGAATATTTTATCTAAGACAAAAATCTCAAAGACCTATTTCCATCAGACATTATGTTCTTTCAAAAATCCTAAAAAGTCTAAGGGAAAGACACATTCACCAAGTAAAGACCAAATAAAGGACGTAGCTAGTTTCTACATGGACTTGACCTTGGGGAAGGAATAATTTAAAAAAAAAATTGGGATAATGAATTAGACATTAATATTTGACAAGGTCCCAATTAATTTATTACAATGTTTGGCACTAATAGTAGGATCAATAAAATCTCATTTGGAAAAAACATGCTTAGGGTTTTGTTCTTAAATGTTATATTGATCTTTTACTAGCCTTTGGTCTATCAAAATTGATTGAATTTGCATTTGAACCACATTAAAACCCTCATTAAAATTACCCAAGACCAAGTCCTTTTAAATCAAATTCAAATTTACATGAGAGTAGTTTTCATATGAATAATTAATTATGTCATGGACTTAGCCTAATTTCATCATAAAGTTTAGTCATGTTTATCAACATGACCAAACCTTAGTATAAAAATATTTAAACTTGGTCATGTTGGCTAATTTTGGCCCACATATAGAAACTCACCTAGATGGATTAGTTATGGAAGTCTTGGCATGGTTTGATCAAGATGAACAGAGTTCCTGATGAAGTGGATGATTAAAATGACTTGCACAAGTCTAGTGTGACTACAATGTCATGGCATGTCACATAGAAATGAAAGGGTCATCTTGATTGTGTATTTAATAATTTTACTTAGGAGGCCTTCTAGAGCCAAATGATCACATGGGAAATGTTTTTCATGCCTATATCATCCTCTATAAATTTGGTACCTTGATGTTTTTTATCTCAACACACAAGCATTCAATATTGAGCAAGCATAATGAGATGTTCATTGGGACGTCAAATAAAATCCACAATGAATAGTCATTTAAATTAAAAAAAACCCTAAGGATCTTGAAGATAAATGTAAAGCTAACAAATGCCAAAAATACTACTTGATCAGATCATAGATCAATGGCACATGGGTAGTTAATAGGTCAAAAGGTCATTGGAATGAGATTAATGGTCTATGTTCAATCAGATCAAAAGATCCAATGATGAGCAAGTGAGGATGATGTCAGTGTGTCCTAAAGATCCAATGGAGGAAATTTAATCATGCATTCAAAGATTAATGGCAAACATCAAGTCAAAAAAGTTAGATCCTAAGATTTAACTTGTCAATGAAAAGTTTCATGATCACATTGACTTACCAGATCAATGGTGTACATTTGATTAAGAAGAACAAATATCTACAACATACATTCACCAAGCTTACTAGTTCAATAGTGTGAGTGAGTTCAAAAATTTAAGGAGATCAAATTAAATGCAAGTCCACCATGTGGTGCAAGCATGGATCCTAATGAAACTGATAGCAAGATCCCATAAAAGAAAGCAGAGCTAAAAAATATCATAATATGGAAGGCCCAATTCAAGATCAATGGTTGATATTAAAATTCAAATGTAGGAGACTTCAATAGATAACAAATACAACCTAAGGTCAAACTAGGGAAAATATTTCAAAGGATGCTATTGAAGCTCAGTAGAGACCTCTGTTAGAGGATCTAATGCATCCAAACTTTGTTTTATTATGGTTTTAATGTCATTTCATGAAGGGAGATCCTCATGTGAAGTATCTTCTTGATTCCCATAAGGTTCAGAGGTAGAATAGGTATGTTTAGACCTAATATAGTTTAAGATGATGATATGTAGTCTATAAGCTCTTCATGGATATTAACTATAAGAAAACCAATAAATGGATTGGTTTTCAATCTAAAATATACTTATGCTCTAGTTTGGATTAAGGGCAGATGTGGAGTGTCTTGTCCGATGACAAAGTTATAGATTCAATAAATAGGTACTTGCAGCTGCTTAAGTAGACTTAGGCATGGCTCTGTCAAGTCCATGGATATGATGACTTTGTCCTCATAATGAAAGAAAGTAAAGGTGGTGTAGAAGATCAAAGAAATGGGATTCAAGGATTGGAGAGTATAGTGGAGCATTTATTTCTTATCAAAACCTTTTAGTCCTAATTGGATCAAATATGGTTCAAAAATCAAGAAGGATGAAAACTCAATTAATGATCTTAGATGACATGCTCCCCCTCTTTCCCCTTTCTCCTATATCTCTTATTTTCTTCCCCATTGAAACTCTCACTTTTGATAAGAAATTCACTCTCAATTCTAGAAGAGTAGAGAATCTCATTTGATAAGGCTTGAACTTGTCAAAATTTGTATGAAAGACCTCTTAAAGCAATAAATACTTTATTTACCTATCTCTCCCCTCTGAATTGTGTGTAGCAAAGATTGTGCATGATGGTATCATGAAAGATAATATTCCATACCCATTGTTCTTATTTCTTACTCATTTTAAGGTGTTTTCAAGTTAGTTATAGCTCTGAATTAGTGTTATATCTGCCATTGATGTGAGCTTAGTGCGAGTCTTATAAATCCTCTTTGTTTTCATTCATTACTTCCTTAACCTAGTTTATGAAACACTTATGTAACTAGTTAGTTTTGTGAGATTTATGTAAGCTAGCATTGTCTTATGTTTCCTCAGTGTTTAATTCATGATTATATGAGTTCTTATTAAATTTGGTGCATCAACATTTTAGCCTTCTTAGTCATCCTTTACCCCTTATCTAACCCTTTTCCTAGTGTAAACATTAGTATAGGTGATCCATCAAGAGGAAGCCAACATTCTCCAGAGGTCCAACCCCACCATAGATGACCCATAGCCTAGAGTTATTCCCATATTGTAGCTTAATTAGCGAGAGTTTGAAGAACCATCTTCAAGGGTGAAAATTATTACTATAATAGTTTTTGGCACACCTAATGGGACATATTTCAAAGAAGACTGGTCAAAGTTTTTATGTCATTTTGATCAATTTGTAACAGTTATAGCTTCCAAGCAATAGTATCTAGTGACTCCAAAAGAACAGTCAACATTTTGGTAGTAGAACAATGAATACATATCATGCTAAAAGTGACTACAATATCAAATTCTAGAGGTATTCTATTTTAATTCATTTGATTTCCTTTAAAATTAGTAAAGAGATGAAGATTTGCTAACAGTCACCCTTATAAAAGCAATCTTGTTCATTAATCAATTTCAAGGCCTACCCTTGCAAAAAGATCTTTGTTAAACCCTTTCATTGCAATGACAACCCTATAGATTTTATGGCTTTTAATGGTCAAAGTCCTCTAAAACTCCCTCAATATGATCTTATTTGAGTAATTGATCTTAAAAGTGTCCCTTATTTTACTAGAGACCAAGCTACAACCCCTTTTAAACACTTCATGGATATATCCAACTTATACAACATCCATGATATCAATGAGGAAAATGTATAAATTAGGTTATTAACCATCTCTTTCAAAGGTAAAGCTTTATATTGGTATACATTCCTTATTGATTATTCTATTACCACATGGGACTAGTTAGGAGATGCATTATGTAAGATATTTGAAGACAAAAGTGACCATTTTTCACTTTCAGATTAGTTAATTATAATTCAAATTCATTGTGTAATATATTTGAAGATAAAAGTGAACATTTTTCACTTGCAAATCAGTTAATTACAATTCAAAGATCCCCTCATGAAGTTATGCAAGACTTCAACACAAGGTTCCAAAAGACTTAGGATAGAATCCCATTCTCTGTTAGTCCTACCCCTAAATTTTCCTTTATTTAATATTTAAAGGACCTAAATAGTGACATTGTAGTAATAATCTAGTCCATGGGAAGAAACACATTGACAAATGTATATGAGGTGGCAATCAGAGCAAAAAATTATCTGGTGCAGGGTGGAAAGATTACACCTAAACCACTAATACCTTTATTTTATGAGATCATACCACCTCTTATTTCTATTCCTCCCCTTGATGTCATTCCCTCTATGCCTACAATTTCTACCATACCTTTACCTAAGCAAGAAAAGGTTTCCACTAGTCAATCTCGTGATTCCTAAGAATAAGAGAACTTTCAAGAGGTTAAGAGCATGTTTCAATATTTGGGAAATGAAATAGTGAATTTTAATAAGAATAAAACTTTCAATAGGCCTTACCAAGCTTAATATCAACCTCAACAACAATCTTATCAAGTAAATAGGCCACCCTACAAAGGAAATTTCCAAGGTCAAAGCCAAAGACAAGGGCAACCTAATAATGTTAGGTAAAAAAACTATAATCCAAATATTGCAAGCACTTATAACACTTTGGTCCACATATAGAATAATGTTGCTCAAGAAGCTAAGGGTACTATGCCTTGGAATTAGTATTTTGGGCAATCCATTATTCTAACCACTTATTTTACTCAATATTTCAATAATTAATGGAAACAAGTTGTTAAATATGGGTACAATTAAGCTCTTACGGCTCAGAACATAGAGGTACCCATGATGATAAAAATAAAATAGCCTCAACAAGGTCAAATCCTTAATCAAAGACCAAGCCATTTGGGTGCTAAAATGGTGAATTATGAAAAAGATGAGCGTTATGCATCTAATTAGTAGGTTAGTTGTATCTAGGCATACATTCTAGTGGCAACAAATATAAGGTTCAAAATAAGGAACATGGATGGTAACCATGAAGTAGTCAAGGAGCTTCCTACCATTACTCCTTCAATATCAAATCCAAATGAACCTAATACTAATCCAAAGGTTTCAACACATTCAAGGAATTGAAATCAGGAGAATGCCTTTGTTCCCCAAAACTCACAAATTCAAAGTGTAATTGTGGCTACCAAAGCACAACCAAAGGTTGGTGGTTCACCCATAAATATTGTGGAACAAATGAAAAAATATAATGTAAGTGTGATAATGTGGGACATGATATCCATGCCTAAATAGATATATATCCTTTAAGAAGGATTATCAAAGATTAAGGGTCCTAATAAAGAACCAAGCAAAGAAAACATGGTTCTCACTAATGTATCCAAGGGATCGAATAAAAGGAAACTAGGTAAGGTGGTCAAACCTCCTCCCTTCTATATTTCAATAATCATTGGTGATTCTTTAGTACACAATTACCTATTAGATAGTGGGGTTAACACCTCAGTAATGCTGAAGTCCATAGCAAATCAGCTTGGTCTAAAGTATGAACCCTAATCTAAGTGAGTGTTTCAGCAAGATGGATCTTCCACCAAGCCATTTGGTATCATTAGATATCTTGACTTGACCTTGCATGCTTATCCTAGTGTCTTAGTGGTTCAAGATGTATTTATCCTTGATGTGCATTATCATTTTTCACTATGCTTATCCAAAGCATTCATAACAAATATTAGAGGTTATCTAGTAACAAACTAGTCATACATGACATTCAGAACAAGATATGGAACCAAGGCATCTATAAGGCTGAACCCATTACACAATTCCACATAGAGACTTATGGGCCAAATAACATAAACATCAACTATACTATCCTAGATGAGGATGAACATCTAGCTGGTCAAGAACTAAACACCCATCTTAAGAAGATACCTAAAATGTTATTAGATAAATTATGGAATGACAATCAATTAGTTGACCCCTTGGAAGGTGTTGAGGATAAAAACTTGGGTATCTAATGCTCACATGAAGAGAATTAATCCATGTCATCCCTCATTAGACCTCAAGAGGATCCCAATGGCGTATGGAAGTTTTTCTTTGATGGCTCAAGGAGTAAACATGGAGTGGGTGTAGGTGCAATGTTAGTATCCCCATCCAATGACAAGTATTTATCTTCTTATAGGTTCCAATTTAGTTGCTCTTGCAATGTAGAAAAATATGAGGGTCTTATCCATGGCCTTTAATGGGCTAGTAAGAGAGGGATCAAGTAGTTGCAAGTTTATCGAGATAGTGAGATGATAGTTGACTAGCTTATAGGTTAGAATATCACCAAGAACCCTTTGATGAAATCTTACAAACATAGAGTGTGGGACCTAATTGAGGATTTTGAGGCTTTTAACATCCAAATAGTTCCAAAGAACCAAAATAGACATGCTAATAGGTTGGAAGTTATGGGAGCTCAATTTGATACCCCCAGTGAGTTAAAAAGGACCAAGGTATAGCCATATGTAAAAGTGGTAGTAAGACCATTAGTGCCAGACAATGAATATCATTGGCAGGTCTTTGAACATGACAAACAAATTTCTTATTTCTTGTAGCAAGAAGCAAATTCTCCTCAATAAATCAAGAAAAGCTTTAACATCAATATGGGGAGAAAATAGTTCAATTAAAATCCAACAAGATTCCTACAGGGTTGGTCACCCTTGAATATCTTTTCCATGAATGAGACTATATGAGGAAAGATAGGGTGGTAATATCAACAAGGGAAGAGAACTATGAAAGAGTCCTAATCTTCAAGGACAATGTCCTTAAGCTTAGGAAGGTAAGCACTAAAGCTAAAAGGCACATGTTCCTTGAAATTTGTAAAGAATATTCAAACATATTTGCTTGAGAATATAGTGACCTGAGAGGTTTTGATCCCAAGTTGGCCCAACATACTATAGAAATAGAGGCTAATGCCAAGCCTGTTAGGAAGAAACAAAGGCCTATAAAACCCAAGATTGAAGATCTTATGAGGAAATAATTGACTAAATTGATTGAATCCAAGATCATCTTTCTCATTAAGCACTCCTCATGGGTAGCCAATTTGGTACCTGTGAGGAAGAAGAATGGGGAGATAGATTATGTGTTGACTTCAGGTATCTAAATAGGGTTTTTTTGAAGGATCAATACCCCCTACCATCCATGGAACAACTCTTTTAGGTAGTTTCTAGTTCAAAATGCTTTTCCCTTTTGGATGGGTATTCAAGTTATAACCAAGTTCTCGTAAGAGAGGAAGATTAGTATAAGACTACCTTCACCATAAAGTGGGACACATATGCTTACCAAAAGATGCCTTTTGGGTTATCAAATATAGGGGAAACTTTACAAAGAGCCATGGACATGGATTTCTAAGGGTTTCTAAATCATATGGTACTAGTTTACTTGGATGACATCAAAGTTTTCTCCTAGAAGGCTAGTGAGAACATGTACCATCTAAGGTTGATCTTCCAAAGATGTAGAGATTAGGAGATCTCTTTAAATTCCAAGAAATTTGTTTTTTCTATTCATGAAGGCAAACTTTTCGCTCACATTATTTCAAATAAAGGATTATCCATTAAACCTAATAGAATAAATGCCATCCTGGCCTTATCTTTACCCAAGAATAAGAAAGGAATCTAGAGGTTCCTTGGGAAAATAATCTTTATGAGAAGGTTTATACCAAACCTGGTCAAAGCCATCACCACCATGATAAATAAGATCCAAGTGTTTACTTGGTCAAATGAAGGTAAATAATCATTTAAGGCCATCAAGTAAGCCATTACCCAAGCACCCTCACTCATGCATCTTGATTTCTCAAAATATTTCATATTGTACACCTTTGCTAATATTGACAACATATCAGCTATGATGATGCAGAAGAATGATGGACTTAAGCAAGTAATTACCTTTTTAAGTCAAGGATTAGAGGGATATGAGGTGAGGTATACTTTTATAGAAAAGTAGGTTATTGTAGCTTTGAGAAGCCTCAAAAATTTTAGGCCAATGATTTCTAACAAGATTCATCTTATGGTGTCTCATCCCAGGGTAAGGGACTTTCTCCTCAATAAGGATTTGAATGAGAAAAGAGAGGGATAGATTACCAAGGTCATAGAGTATGATGTGGAGATCAAATTCACCAAAATGATAAGAAGTAAAGGCTTATGAGAGTATGTGGTGGATGACCTTCAAGAAGATAAAGAAGTTATTTTGGTGACACAAGACAACTCACAAATAGATGCACCTCTACTTCATAATAGCTGGATCTTAGATATGACACATTTCTTGATAATAGGAGAATGCCCCCAAGGTTTAGAAAAAGAGAAAAGATGTTATTTTAGACTTTAGTCCACACCTTATGTATTGATTAATGGGGTTTTATTTAGAAAGGACCTCAATGGGGTAATTTTTAGGTGCATTGATGACAATCAAGTGAAAAATCTCTTGGAGTAGTTTCACGATGGACCTACAAGAGGCCATTTTGCTCCAAGAACAACAAAAATAAAAATAATGAGGGATGTTTATTACTATCTTAGCCTTTCCAAGGATGCCTATGCATGGGTTAATAAATGTCATAAGTGTGATCTATTTTTAGGCAAACAAATATTATCAAACCTTCCACTCAACCCAATCTAGGTGGAGAAAACCTCTATGTAATGGGGGTTGGAATTTATAGGAATGATAAATCCACCTTCAAGTGCTATACATAAATGGGTGCTCACTGCAATTGACTACTCCACCAGGTGGGTGGAAGTAAGTTCCTTGAAATAAGTAATTGAAACAATAGTATTGGACTTCTATAACAATAAATTAACCACGTTTGGTGTCCCAACTACTATAATTCTAGATAATGCCTTCGTATTTGTTGGTATGAAGATAAGTGAATGTGTACTTAAGCTAGGCATCTACCTAACTACATCTTCAAATTACTACCCCCAAGGTAATGGATTGGAAAAGTCCACAAACAAGAACTTGATAAGGATTATCAATAAGACCATTGAAGAGAATCAAAGAGTGTGGCATACAAAACTAAGGACAGCCTTGTGGGATGATAAAATGACTCCCAAAGCTTCCATTGGTAATTCTCCATATGCACTTATATATGGAAGGGAAGCTAAATTACCCATTTCTCTTAAACTGCCTACCTTAGAGTTAACCCATCAGCTTGAGTTGATGAAGAGTGAGCCTATGAGCGTGAGGATGACAAATCTCATGGAGTTTGAAGAGACCAGGGAACTTGCTATGAAGACATTATATTCATATGAAGCTCAAGTAAAGAAAGCCTTTGAAAAAAGAGTTACAATAAGGTACTTCAAGGAAGGGGACCTAGTCCTCAAATGGGACTCAAATAAGGCCAATCTAGGCAACCACAATAAGTTGGATAGCTTGTGGAGTGATCCTTATTTGATCCATGGATGCAAACAAAATAATTATTTTCACCTTTCCCAACTGAATGGAGAGGTATTACCCATCATAGTCAATGTAATTCATTTAAATCCTTGTTATTAAAAGATTTTATAGTTGTTGTATGATATTATAACATATTAGATTAGTCTTCTATGATTTCCTCTAAGTTATTTGAGAACATTTTTTTTAGATGTTTATTTCCCTTTCAATAAGTTCATTAGGCAAAATTATTGTTTTTTTTCCTTTTGGTCCTTCTTGTTTCAAGAGGAAGTCTTTTAGAAAGGGTTAGCATTAAGTCATTTTCATGATAGCTGAGAAAAAAAATCTATGACTCCAGATGCCCAATGGATCAGTTTAAGGCCTCTAATCTATTACATAGCAAGCATTCAATCCTAGGATGTCACCAAAACATTTGGCCAATTTTGCCTAGATGGATCAGTTTTGAAAGTCTTGGCATGGTTTGATCAAGATGAATAGAGTTCCTAATGAAGTGCATGATCAAAATGACTTGCAAAAGTATAGAGAGACCAAACCATCATGGCATGTCACATATAAATGAATGGGTTAGCTTGATTATGCATTTAATAAGTTCACTTAGGAGGCCACTTAGAGCCTAAAGATCACATGGACATAATTTTTTTCATGCCCAGATCATCCTCTACAAATTTGGTGTCTTGATGCTTTTTCTATCTCAAGATATAAGCATTCAAAGTTGAACAAACAAAATAAGAAATTCATGGGGATGTAAAATAAAAGTCATGAAGAATATCCATTTGAATTCAAAAAAAAACCCCAAGGATCCTAAAGATAAACACAAAGCTAACAAGTGTTAAAATCTTGCTTGATCAGATCATAGATCAGTGACACATAGATAGTCAATAGGTCAAAATGTCCTTAGAATGAGATCAATGGTCTACATTCAATCAAATCAAAAGATCCAATTGTGAGTAGGCGAGGACAATGTTAGTGGGTCTTGAAGATATAAAAGAGTATGTTTAATCATGCATTCAAAGATCAATGGTAAACATCAAGTCAAAAATTCAGAGAATACTAAGATTAAACACATCAATGACAAGTGTTATGATCACAATGACTTACCAAATAAATAGTGCATGTTTGATTAAGTATAAAAAAGATCAATGGCATGTGTTCATCAAGCTTACTAGATCAATGGTGTGAATAAGGTCAAAAAGTGAAGGATTTTAGATTAATTACAAGGCCATCACATGGTACAAGCATGGATCTAAATGAAACTAACATCAAGATCCCATGGAAGAATGCAAAACTAAAAAAATGTCATAATCTAGAAGGCCTGGTTCAAGATCAATGGCCAACATTAAAAGTCGAAGCTAGGAGATTTAAATAGAGAAATAATATGACCTAAGGTCAAACCAGCGCAAATATTTCAAAGGATGTCATTGAAGCTCAGTTGAGACCTCTCTTGGAGGATCTAATGCATGTATACTTGGTTTTCTTATGGTTCTAATGTCATTTCACTAAGGGAGATCCTCATGTGCTATAACTTTTTGATTCCCATAAGGTTCATAGGGAGAATAGTTCTGTTTAGACCTAATATAGTTCAAAAATGATGCTATGTAGTTTGTAAGCTCTTCATGGATATTAACTATAAGAAAACTAATAAATGTATACATTTTAAATCTAAAATAGACCTATTATCCAATTTGAATTAGGGGTAGATCTATAGGAGTGTCTTGTCCTTTGAAAAATTTATAGCTTTGATAAATAGGTACTTACAGCCGCTTAAGCAGACTTAAGCATGGCTTTGTCAAGTCCATGGATATGAGGACTTTGTTCACATAATGAAAGCAAGTGAAGATGGTGTATAAGATTACATCAAAGGGATTTAGGGATTTGAGAGTATAGTGGAGCATTTATTTATTATCAAAATTGTTTATTCCTAATTGGATCAAAGATGGTTTAAAAATCAAGAAGGATAAAATCTCAATTAATGATCTCAGATGGTGTGTTACCACCCTCTCTCTCCCCTTTCTCTTATATCTCTTATTTTCTTCCAAATTGAAACTCTCTCTCACTTTTGATAATAAATTATCTCTTAATTCTAGAAGAGAAGATACTCTCATTTAATAAGGCTTGACCCTATCATAATTTGTATGAAATAACTCTCAAAGTAATAAAGACTTTCTTTACCTATCTTTCTCTAAATTTTGTGTAGCAAAGCTTGTGCATGATGACATTGTGAAGGAGAATCTTCCATGCCCATTGTCCTTATTTCTTACTCATTTTAAGGTGTTTTCAAGTTAGTTGTAGGTCTGAATTAGTGTTATTTCTACCATAGATGTGAGCTTAGTGTGATTCTTATAACTCCTTTTTGTTTTCATTCATTGCTTTCTAAACCTAGTTTATGAAACACTTGTGCAACTAGCTAGTTTTGTGAGATTTGTGTAAGCTAGAATTTTATTATGTTTCATCAGTGTTTACTTCATGCTTATTTGAGTTCTCATTAAATTTGGTGCATCACCCTTTTAGCCTTATTAGTGACCCTTTACTCCTTCTCTAACCCTTTTCCTAGTGAAAACATTAGTATAGGTGATCCATCAAGAGGAAGCCAGCCTTCTCCAGAGGTCCAACCCCACCATAGGTGACCCATAGTTTGGGGTTGTTCCCATAGTGTAGCTCAATTGGAGATATCCTCAAGAACCCTCTCCAAATGTACACATTGATGCTATAATAGGTCCTTTATGTCCCAAGGCCTCTTAACCTTTTATCTTCACATGAGCTAACTAATCACATGGTCCTTTTTTTGATATTTTAAAACTTAACTTCAAGCTTTATCTTAAATTTTTTATTGCATTTATTAATACAATAAAAGCCTTAGGTTAAAAATATATGCTATGTCTTTTTATTATTCATGGGTTCAATTTATTAGTTTACCCTAAGGTTTTATTATGTTTATCAACATGAATAAAATCATAGGCTGAAATATTTATCCTAAGTTCTCTATATTTCTTGAGCCTAAATTAATATTTTTTATTAACTATAGGATTTGATGGATGCATTTGCTTAAGCGGTCAAGATCTAATAGTGTGTATAAATTTAATAATTCAAGATATTTGATTGATGATGTACATTTACTTAGATGATATAAATCTAACGATATGATATTAAAGTAGAAAAGTCAAGCCCTAACCTTAAGTTAAAGGTTGAGCATCTTTCAAAGATCTATGGTACATGCCCAAGCAGACACCTTTTGATTAATGGTACATGTCAAGTTAAAACTTCAACAAGCAATGAGATAAGGAAGAAGGTGACAAGTTTCACACTTTCAATAAAAGAATAATGAGCATCTAATGGTGTTCCACCCCTTGGATTGAGATTTAATGGAGAGTATTGATCTGACCAAACAAGATATAATGGTGTGAAATGAAGATTGAAAAGTCAAGAGCCACCATGAAGATGACACATGGCACAACCATGTGACACATATTAAATTATGATCATCTTATGAACATTGATGGTATGTAGCTCACATACACATTCTAATCAATGACTCATAGAGTAAAGACCTAATAAAATCAATTAAGATCAATGGAGAACATTTATTTGGGTGAGGATGATCTAATGGTGTGAGATCAACATTAACATTTCAACATAGATCAGAATGAATATAAAAGTGACAAGTGTCACAACCATAGGGAATATAACAAAGTAGCCAATGGTATTGGATTTCTTAGATCGAGATCAATGAACCGCATTGATCTATATAAATAGATCTAATGGTATAAGACAAGGTAGAATTTTCAAAGGGACTACAACCAATAAAATATTGACACATGTCCAAAAGTGACAAATGGTCATATTTTAAATATTAATGATTAGGATGCCATGGTGATACCACATTAGAGACAAAATCATGATATGCCAAGTTGAATATTTTATGGACTTGGGAAATACAAAGGTATAAAAATGTGATACACATAAAATCAAAGGCACAAAGATCACTATTTGAACTAGATACCACCATTGAAGTACTCACAAGACCTTAAATAAAACCCTATAAAGTAAGAGAACCCTAATTCAACCCTGTGCTCATTATGACCAAGCCAAAGAAAGTTGAATTATCACGTGTGAGAACAATTCAATCTAGAGCTGAAGTGTAATCTACTAGCAAGCAATTTAGAGAAATTCACAGCCATGGTATCTTGAAAAAGTGTTTCCAGAGAGGATGTAGAACTTTATTTGACCTCAGATATAGAAGGAAGAGTTTTAAAAGGCATAGATTTTGATGCTAATGCTCTAAATATAGGGGACAATAATTGGTCAAGATTATTTTGGACCATTAAAAAACTAGTGACCCATCATAAGAGAGGAAGATAAGAACATGTCTACAAAAAGAAGCTACTATGACATAGTCACCATCTAGATGATAGGCCTACACTAGACAGCTACAAAACCTAAGGTACTGCATTTCATAAATATCCTTACTCTAATTTTTAAATATGGTAAAATAGATAATAGTATGATTGTTCATGAACATATTTTTAGGAAGATTGCTTACATTTCTCCCATAGCTTTTGAAAACTATTATAAATTGACTAAACCCAAAGTATACCTAATCATATTCATCAACTGGGCCAAAAAAAATGATTTAAATAACACCCTTGCCCTATGGCTATATTCTAGTAATCAAGTGTTTTTAGACTTCAATAACAACATACCCATTGGATAATTTAGACCTCGAATAAGGATGATCATGATAATGATGAAAAAATTGTGTGGGAACTCAACCACTACTTATGTAGATAAAATTTGGGTCCCCTTAATCTATTTCATGGTTGAAAAACAAGTCACCCCTCCTCTTGGTGAGTAATCAACACCTATTTGAGTAGATAGTTTTTTTTAAATCAAGAAGAAGAGTATAACTCAACTCCACATGATGTCATACCTTCTAGATGCCCTTCTTGCTAAAAAAACAAATTCTCAACCTTAGGGAATGGTCACCTGATAGGACAAACTATCTCATAGTGTTACTCTAAGTTACATATCTTTAAGTATAGGGATCACATCCAATTCATATGTGATTGTGTCTATCTTGACCTTAATAAGGCCATCACATGGAGCTCAATTATGAGGATTAACCCACTAATAAATAATATTATCAAAGACATGGGGTAAATATGGTTATATCCTAATTATATAATCATTAGGATTAAAGGGACCCAATGCACCCCACTCAAGTTACCTATCCATGTACCAATCAAGCTAGTAGAGCAAGAAGTGGATTATCACATATGCAATGGAATAGATGGTATTTACAAGAACAAAAAGAAGGGGATGTTCCACACCCTCCCTATAACCATTAGTAGAACTATGTTTTCATTATGGTACAACATTGAAGTTAATTAAAAACAAAGAACATGCTTAAATCTTCAAATTGATGAGCTAAGGTAGGGGATCCCCATGGAAGGGTTAAGGATCATTTAAAGGCCAAAGGAATAAATGTACCTTATGATCACCAACCTGGTACTTTTTACCCCTATACATAAAAGCCTCTTCATTTTATGAGGTCACGATTAGATTGAAAAATCACAACATCAGTCCATAATCTAAGATGTAGAGGGAGCAAAAGGGATGAGATGATAGATGGAAATTGGGCCCAAGGTAGTGCCATTTTCTGAGTGGTGCACCTTCTAGACCTCCACTAGCTCAAGAAAATAGTGCCCAAATAGAGATACAAGTTGAACATAGGCTAGAAGAGAGAAGGTCTAATGAGATTACATATTCTTTAGGTTAAGCAGAGAAATAAGGATCACCAATGGAGGAGGTTCATATGGTAACATTATACCCTAGTGAGACAATTGAAGATTCTTTAAAAATTCTATCATTATCCTATGAATTGGAAGATGAAGAGATGGAAAAAATAAGGGAAGAAAATAGGAATTAAGTCTTGGATATAGTTTTTGTGGATCCCCCAAAAGAATAACTGAGATGGCTATGGTTCTAGTAAACACTAAGAAGCCAAAGGTGACTTTTACTCATCCTTTGAGTGAAGTCATCCTCTTTAGTGAGGAAAATTTGATTCATGGTCCAGTCATTCCAGAATGGTTCATCTATGATAAATCATAGAAAGCACCTACCGAATAACACCCTTGGGAAATGATGAAGGCCATCAATATCCCAATGTATAAGAAGGTCAAGCCATGGATCCTGGCTTTATAAGAGAATCACGTGGAGCACAAATGAAGAACCCCATCTCCAAAGGTAACACAATCCTTAGTTGGTGTCAAGTTTGACCCAACAACTACCAATTTGTAAAGGGTCACAGAAAATAAGTTCATGTCAAGAGGTGAGGAGATCACCTATGAAAAAGTGGAGCCATTCACTGGTTTGAATCCATTTGGAGGATAAAAGCTTGGTGAGGAACCATTATTTGAAGAAAATGTTCTTGAATTGGCCCATGCACAATCATAGTAATTACAAATAATTATCAAAGGCATGATGCAAAATTTTTTTTGGAAGGAATAACTATCTTGTCAATCCTAAAGGACATGTCTAAACAATTTGAGGACACCTTGAATTATTTGTTTAGTTACTTAAAATTAGTAAGGTCTAGGCAAGATATAATAGATAAACAAAGTTCCATTGATACAAGCCAAGTTGGCCAATGGAAGGCTTCAAGTTATCAAGTGAAATGTTTGATCAAAGCCTTGACCAAGAACCAAATCCCTGAATTTAGAATAGTTAGTCTAGCCCACTTAAATATGGCTATGTTTATATTGATGGATAAAATCAAAGCCCTGAGTAACTAGTCCAATCAAATGGATGACATTACTGAGGAACTTAAATAATAGGAAGAGAAGATGTTGCACATATTGGATAGCCTGATCAAAGAGCCCACCACACTTAGTCCATTAGACCTTATCACTGGTGAGGATTTCAAGCACATAAATACTCAATTAATGCAGGAAGTGAGAAATCAAGGAAAATGGAAGATAGGGGATGCTAAAAATAATATCATGGGCTTACTTTTGTCATCTGAATAAAAGATAGGAGATGTTAGAAACATCAAGCAAGCATTGAAAAAATATGAAAAGGATCTCAAGGGCCTAGAGGATCAAGAAAGATAACTCTTCATGAGACCTATTGTTGACCTCCAACTTCTTAATGAGAAAAATTATAGGGTGAAGATCCTACAGGGAAGGCAAAAGACTGTAGCAACACAAGGGTCTAAAATTCATTCCAATTGACTTAGGATATTCTATTATGTAAGAACATTGTATAATATTTTAAAATAGAATATTCTTTTATAAAGGCATGTACAACTTGTAAAGCACATTGCCTCTTAATTAGTCATTTTAAAGTGTCCAAAGTGATCTAGAAAGATTGTAAAAGGATAAATATCCTTAGAACTTGACATGATTAACCAACATACCTCATGAATTTATTATATAAAGAGGTATTATCAATTATAAAAAGGAAGGGAGTTTTTGGAGCCAAAACTATTTTGTAACTTTTGAGAAAATTAATATAATCAAGGAGTTCTCCAAATTTTATCCACATTTTCTTGTGTAAATTTCTATCATGGTTTCTCTCTCATTTGTCTATTCTAAATCTTAGATTTAAATGGTCCTTGTGAATTCTTGATGTGACTCTTTTAAGTGCAGAGTTTATAATTTATGATAATGCTAGATTATTTGAAAGTTATAAGGTTTACTTCATTTTCTTCACTTTTCTTGCATATGTGGTAATGATATTTGCTTATAGGGGTAATTATTCAAAGTGAACCTAGTCCTTATTTGAATTATTTCATAATATACTTATATTCTTGCCTAATGTGTGATAGGATTTTAGATTATGTTTCTTCATGTCATATATTAGTTAAATGCATGTTTAGATGAAACTTGAATTTTGCCATGACGTTTGGGTTAAAGATCAACAACATATTTCTTCTCTACCTTACCCTTCCTTTTGCTTTTTTTTTTATCAATTAACCTTATATTAGCTTCATTTTGAATACTCATCTTAGTTTAGCTTTAGACTTAGGTTTTGAGCATAAATCACTTTAAATAATAGAGACTATCTTCAAAATCAAAGATCAACTATTAAGCCACAGTGGCTCCCAACCATCAACTAATATAAATTTGTGAAACATTCCACTTGTTCTACCTTCTATTCCACTAAAGATAACAACATTAGCACAACCTAAAACTCATGCATTGGATTCTTTGAATTCATAAATGAGTAGTGTTTCTTAAACACTAAGAACCACTTGTGATACACTTTTAGGCATCAACAGGGAATGCATTCTGCAAACACCACAGAGTTAAATGCTATTATGTATTTAAGGTGAAGATCATAGAACAATAAAAAATAATAATATTTAAAGCTTATTTAAAATAGTTTGATCAATAATTTGTCACTTTATACATAGTCCAAACATGTTGTGCGGAATGATCTAACGTGTTTCTCTAAGTCACTTTTACCTTCATATGGTTGAATATTGGGTGCTACAAAGCCTATAATTAAATTATAAGATACTATCTTATGGAATAATTAGTTATTGAGAAATGAATGTGAATCCATGATAAGAATAACTCTAGATGTACCTTTCTTTATCCATAACACCTTAGAATATAGAGCTATAATAGTCTGCTCAAGGGAATGTGTAATAGGTGAGGTTGGTGATGTAACATGTAGAGTTTTCAATGAGAGGGATAAATGTTTCCTTTATGGTAATAGGTATGAAAATATATTAAAATACTCGTGTTGACCCAAAAACTTGAGTTTATGTTAAATAGTTCACTAGAGGTGTAGTGTATACATATAGATATGTTTTAGTAGTAGAGGTTTGAAAAATTGAAGTGGAAGTACTATATCAAAATTATTGGTTGAAAATAGTAAAGGGATATTATTATTGTCCCTAATATGTATCAAGATTAATTTGGTTTGTGGCCTTGTATACTAGAATCAATTGGATGATTCTGCCCATGTATTTTAGGATATTTATGAAGTCCTTGATGAAAATTGGATTAGGATTTTACTTTGTTAGGACATACCCCTTTGATTTCATTAGAATTAATGTTATATAAGCCCTCATAATTATCTTGATTATTTTGTTCATGTTTATTATCTTGGTTATCATGTTCTAATGGATATATGCCAACATAATCATCTATTTACACTTGTTCATGAATAATTGAATCGTAAAATGAATAAAAACATTCATTGTATCCATTTTAGATGAAGTATAAGGAATATGATTATGCTCTATATGGGTCCCACTAAATATATAATTATGTCTTATAGGAACAAGAGAACTAGCCTTCTTTCTTGGCATAGGACATGATCATGCACATATTTAAAATAATAGGGCCAAAGGTGAAAATATGTGTTCTATTTTGAATGGGAAAATCAAAGGTCATATTTGAAACCCTGAGACTAAAATAGGAAAACCCTAAAATATAAAAAATAATGAAAACTTAGGGTTTGTCATAGTTCAATATGTGTAAAAGTGTAGACACATAAATCTAGTCATAGGTACTTGATAATGCTAAATCTTGACACATCATAAACCATGTGACTTGTGCTCATATACATGACTCTTATTCACCATCCCTTTGAGATATTTATATATTCATATTAGACCATATATTTTTTATCACTACTACACATAAAAGTCAAATAAAAATGCTCAAACTAATTAATATCACCTTCACATTATCTCCTACTTAGGATAAATTTACCTAATATTTCAAGATAGGATCACATTAAGCGAGTAGGAGTATTTTCATGACCCTATCCATGTAGGATGGTTCTATGTTATTCAAAATATTAGATAGTTTCCAAATTTTGAATCAATATTTAAGGTCCTAACATAAATTTCATAAGTTTAGCTAAAGATAATTATCAAAAGGTTTGGCTATTGATTTAAATTTTTAGGGTTATGGAGTTTAAGCCCTAAGTTTTTAAAGGGGTAGAGTATAATAAATTAGATAGTAAATAAATAATAAATATAACCATTTATTTGTAATAGAATTGACCTAATTTGACCTTTATAAAAAAATAATAATTGATGTAAACAAGTATTTAGCTAGAAACTAATTGAGACAAAAGATTTGGAGGTTGAAAATTAGGATAGGAGTTGATTTGAGTGTCATAAATAGGATCCAAGTCTCAAAACACGTTATGGTTAGTATCACCAATGGTGATAGTGTCATATTTTTAGTTTTGGTGTCCTCTATGCATAACTAATTTTATATTTTAGGTGCACCTATGTCGATGTCTACCTAGCTTATTCATATGTGCATAAGTTTTGATTCCCTATCGATGACCTATTTTAAATAATTTTACATGTAAACCCTAGACCTACATGTTTTTAGGGAATATGATTGGCACAAGTAGTAAAGAGTGATGTTTTTGGGGTGGGATAGACATCCTCAATGCCTTGATGTGTGAGATTTGTCTACATATGAATATTCTAAGGAAGGATCAAGTTTGATGCAGTTTTCCCCACATAAGTATTGGTGTAAGTGTAGGTGAAGCTAGTGAAAATTTTAGTTTGAGTGCTTTGATAGATGTTAGAGACCAAAAATCTATGTATTCTAAGCTTGACATGGCTTTAGATGATTATATTTAGAAGTAGGGCAAAATAGGGATTGATAACATTGATTATGCATAACTTGTTCTAAGATTGTTTGCATTATTTGCATATAATTTTGATCTAGTGAATAAACAGATAAAATTTGGGTTTATATATTATTATAATTATTTTATGATTCTTTAAATAGGTCTAGGTTTACCCGATTTGATAATATATCCATTAGTGATAAAAGGTAGGAAAAGCACACTAGTGCCCAAACTGGGACACTTGTACCATTAGTGTTACTATCCAAGTTATGGTGCTAGTGTCTAGGTGGTATAACTTGAGATAATATGGGTTAGGATGATAAATTAAGGATATATTACTACTTTAAGGATGTTTAGGGACATATGTTTCCTACACAAAGGCTGGATAGGTGTCTAAATAGGCCCTAAGATAGTTTTGGTGCTAGGATGTGTATAGGTGGTCTCAAGTAACACTCTTAAAACTCAAGTGACAATTTAGATGATTAATTTTACCCCAACCATTTATTCTATAAATTTATAAAAAATACTAAGATAAAATAGAATAAACATACTTGGACTTACCTAAGAGGTGAAGCCCATGAATCTAGATCCAAGTGTGTGAAGCATGCTCCATTGCATGTCTTACAAATGAAACATGCATAGACAAATTATTACTTAATAGATAAAAAAATCAAAAGAAAAAAGTGAGTAAATAGATAAGAGAGAGGAATGGAATTTATACACCTCATTGGGTACATAAACCAATGCATAAACCTGGTGAAATCATATATGTGTGTACCTAGTGATCAATTAGTGATTGACTTGGACTAAGCTAAATAACTTGTTCAATCCCCATGTGTGAGTGGATAAATAAATAAATACATATTATAATTCATCATTTCCCACCCTTATTCATTAGATTATTACCTATGAATAACTTAGATTAGATTTATGTTATGTCTAACCCTCTCATGTATGTGGCTCAAGAACTCAAGCAGACTATGACTGCATCATTACCTACACACATGTAGTAGATGCATCTATAGTTGGAATGTGTAATTTAATTGAATATGTGTAACTATAATTAGAATTGAATATGTTGGATCTATAGCCACTTGGGAATTCTAGAATGAAAATTAGCTAAGGAGCCACTCAAGTATGTAGCTTAGTGACTACTCGATAATACCAATCACTATATATGAAGTAAGGAATCAAATATGGATTATGGTAGTGTGAATGGTGTCTCAATTATGTTGTTTAAAATTGGGTTTGGATTAAGAACATAGAGAATGACATGAATTTTTCCATTTGATCTAAGTAACTAGAGAAAAACTGAGCATATAGAAATAGTGTGTCATTCACATACCCCCAAATCTGATATCTGTGCATATGGATTTTGGATTGAGTTATAATAATCTATATATAAGTATGTGAAATTGAAAAAAGAATGATAATTTTATGCATTATTCCCATAATATGATCAAACTAGTATGAATATGAGCTAAACTAAGGAAAAATTGGTAATCTATAACCAAACCTATGAAAACTTGGATTGTACCTACTGTACTTTTCTAGCCGATCTAGAATTTTTTAAAACTAAGGCTACTAGATAGTAGCACAATATCTAAATAGTATCACTAGTGGTTATAGTGTCTCATTTTAGGTGATAATGTCCAAATTTACTAATTTTTATGCAACTAAAATTGGGCTCTATGTGATTATTTCCCATTATGTTTTATTATAATTGATTTATGAATTTTATACTTGTGTGTTGCAAACTATACTATGAGGGATTTTGGATAACCTGATCTTTGTGAGAAACCTATGTGAAATATACCTCTTTTAAGGGGAGTTATTGAATATGTGAAAGAACTATCCTCAAAATAAAAACCTTTTCATGATATGTGTTAGCCAGAGCATATATGATATTTGCATAATAAACCAATATAGTGTGCATACATGAAATTAGAATGTAATATAATCTGAGCATATGTTTGTAATGTATGATCTATGTTAGATATAACACTCAGAAGGATATATATATGTATATATATATATATATATATACATATATATATCCTTCTGAGTGTTATATCTAACATAGATCATACATTACAAACATATGCTCAGATTATATTACATTCTAATTTCATGTATGCACACTATATTGGTTTATTATGCAAATATCATATATGCTCTGGCTAACACATATCATGAAAAGGTTTTTATTTTGAGGATAGTTCTTTCACATATTCAATAACTCCCCTTAAATTAGAATGTAATATAATCTGAGCATATGTTTGTAATGTATGATCTATGTTAGATATAGCATTGACAAGGATATATATATATATATATATATATATATATATATATATATATATATATATATATATATATATATATGATTCTAAACATGTGCATGAATAGTAAATATAAGAAATAAACTGAGTAACTACCTAGGGGGTGGGGCATGATGTCCATCAAGACACCCAAGGAGGAATGGGTGATTCATGAGGTCCCTCATGGAATCTAAAACTGGAGTGTACAACAAACAAAACAAATGTCATGGCCAATATGCATACATGAAATCATACATATAAAACACATGAGGCATGTAAAGTAGGCTAAGGGGACATAATACAAGGGACATGGGCACATGCCACTAAATCTGAGAAAGTAAGACATACAAGGACAAGTTTAAATATCCACATACGTAAACAATAAGTAGGTTGGTGTACAGCCACATGGAAGGGCATGTTTAAAAGTTCACATACAAAATCAATAAGGCACACACAAGGACATGGGCACGTGTCCAAAGCATACATATAATGAAAAGAAGTGGCATAAAGCTATATAAAAATGGAATATGAAAATGCTCTTGAATAGATGTAGAAGTAGAGAGACACAATCAAGTCTAAACTAGGAAAGTTAGAAATAAAATTATGCATAAACATGTGGTACAAATTTTCATAAGATAAAATATTTGCATAAATTGAGTCTAAATTAGTAGTATTCAGTGAAAAATTAGTGTAGTGTATAATGATATAACCTAGTGATCTAAAATATGTATAATATTCCCTAAATGGGCTAATGTGTCAAATGAGGAACTTATGTATGTGCCCCTAATGGGTAGATAGTAGAAAATTTAGAACTATGTGATGGACTTGGGTCCTATATCAATATACAAACACTCAAAAAGAACAAGTGAAATATGTATGTATGATAAAACTAACTATACTAAGATATCTATCATATGTAGTGCCTATAAAATATAAGAAATATAAACATGGTAATGGATACAATATATAATTTATATTTTCTACGCAAATGTTTTTGTGTTTTGACGTATTATATTTTATTTGTATTTTCTAGATATAAGCTATGTATAAGCAACATGAAAATGAAACTATATACAAGTAGAAATAAATAAGGAAACTATGGACAAGTAGGGAGGAACATCTTAACTGATGTTTCTCAGAAGAGACTCACTATCAAGGTGTCATGTGTTAAATAAAGGAATAGTAATCATGTGTGTTGTGTGAAAAGGTAACTAAGGTATCAGAACCTATTGCACTGAGCTAATCTTTCCTATGGAGTGGTTATAGTAATCTATGAAGCTGATTGGGGTGCATTATGAATTGTAGGGGTCTTAGGGACCCATCTGGTAGAAGATGTTTTAGCTAACATGGATGCCCTGTGCTGAGAACCTTAAGAACTCAATAAAAATAATCTCAAAATGAAATGGGTAAAGAGAGTCTCTTTAAAATATGTAACATATCTCTAATGCAGGGGTCTCTCTAATGAGGGCCTCTATGGGAGAGCATGCATACATGGTAACACTATAGAAGTAGACCTCACATACACTGGTGGATCAATTAAAAAATGTGGTGTACTAATGGAAACTATGCTTGAAACTATAACTGGTAGCTAAAATGTAACTTCTTATGGTATAGGTAAAGGATACTCATATGAAATACCCTCAACCATAATAACCTAATTAACATGTATGTACTTGAGGCATTTATGTATGATGGATTGAATGTCTCAAAGCTATTGTATCCATGGTCTACCCATAAACATGTCAAATTTACCTTCACTAGGTACTACAAAGAATCTAGTGGGCACATGTGTTGGTTTAACCTATAATGGAAGTACAATCTCCCAAATGGAGTTCTAAACATGGCCACTAAAACCATGAATAATTGTGGTGGTATAATAAATGTCCTACTTTAAATAACCCAAATGTTTTAGAAGTTTGATAGTGCACATGTGAATATTTGACCCATTTTCAACCATAACACTCTGAATAGGAGGATGATCAATGTAGGCTCATATAAAGGGTGTATATAAATCTGAATCATCATCAATAATCTCCTATTTTGAGAAGGTGATGAGTGGTCTAGATGGCACTATATTATGATACACAACAATGATATTATGTAGGGGGTGTGTATCCTCTATAGTAGTGTGATAGGATGCCAGTGGTGGATGCTCGATAAGTATAGTGAACACCTAAAGTGCATCCTACCTCATTAGTTGTATGTTTTGGAAATGGATCCAAAAAGTATTATTATTTCCTTAGTTTATGTTTTTTGAACTTTAGGTGCCTTTGTAGGTGTACCCACATCAATTATCTTGGCCTCTATCAAATTCTATATCTTATGTCTCAAAGTCATGCATTTTTTTGTAATATGCCTTGTTGTTCTATGCTATTAAAAAAATAGATTAGAGTTATGACTCTTTTGAAGACTCATATTCATATCAAAAACTTTTATGGGAGGTAGAGATATGACATTACATTCCAAAAGTTTTTATAAAACACATGTCATTGACTCTATAAGGTTTTTAAAAAATCTGTGTGGAGGCACTAATAAAACCAAGCAAAGAGGTGGCTTTGAAGCTACATTAACTATGGCCTTTTGACCATTCTTATTTTTAGTGGCCCTTATTTTGTATGGAGGCTTATTATAACTCTTATTAGTTGAATCTAATTCACCTAAAAGTGGTGTTTGAGTGTTAAAAGTGCTACTTGAGACAACCTAGTTATAAATTATCCCTAGACCTATCCTAGATCCTTTTATCACATGTTTATAGCTTTTGTAAGGACAACAAGCATCCCTAGTAAGCTAAAACATAGTTTTAGACCCTCATTTCTATATCTTGGCCCTTCATGCCCAATAGTTTACCTACTAGACATTAGTGCCACATTAAAAACACTAGAGCCACATAGTGCTAGTGTCCCCAAAATGGCACTAATGTATATTACCATACCTTTCTTGAATTAATATATTTTAAAAATTAAAACCCTCCTAAGGTCAGCCTAAGCATATTTTATTATCTACACAAGATACATAACACTATAAATATATGAATTTTAGACCTTTATCCACTAGATGGAAATTAGATTCAAAATGTCTATTCAAACATGAAACAAGTTGAGCAAAATCAAGGTTATTAATCCATATTCTACCCTACTTCTACATACTACAATATACAACTACCCTAAGCTCATATATTATATATTTCCAATCTGAAGCACACTTAAGGCATTCAAGACCACTATCATTCTAGCATCACTTGCACTTGAACCAACACTTAGATGGGGATAACTACATCAAGCTTGATCCCTCCTAGGAGTATTGGTATGTAGGTAAATATCTTCACAATGGGGTGTTGAGGATGTCCATCCTATCTTAATAATGATAACACTTTTCATCTCATACCTTACAATGAGGATTAGGGTTTATGTCATAAACTACTTATTACATGCAAAATACATAGTTTCATACTTCATATACATAGGAATAGAACCCACAAACATAGGTGTAGGTGGACCCAAAATTTAGGAGCAGTCTTACATAGAGGGCAGTAGTGTTATTTTTAGGACACTAGAGCCACATGGTGTTACTAACCAAGTTTGTAACTACTATCTAGGATAAGATATGACATAGGGATATAATTTATGACACTCAAACCTGTTCATATCTTAGTTTATAGAAATTAAATCTTCTATATCTAGTTTTTTCTAGATAAGTATCTATTTACACATATTTATTACTAATTTTAGAAAGTTAAAACAAGTCAAAATCTATAGTAAATCAATGGTTATTTATTGCATATTATTTCACTAATTTAGACTACTCATACCTTTAATCAAACATAGGATTTACATAGCTAAACCCTAAAAGGTTAAAACATTTGGTAAACCTAACTTATTTCAAATCATGCTTAAAACCCTAGTTTACCTTCTCCAAATTTTTATGCATCGAATTAGTGTTAAAAACTTCTATTTTTATGATTTTTTGGCATAACATAGCTCATTAAATTAATCCCACGTTAGGGTTTCATTTATTTAAACATAATTTAAATTTTTACAAAGTAACCCTAATTTAGAAACCCTAAGAGAGATGCTCTTAGGGTTTTCATCCTTATTTTTCCTATTTTTATTAGCTGATTTAAATTTTTTAAATTTCATATATTCTATTTTAGTATCTCTATTCCAATTTGTTTGTTATATGCCATATAAAAAATCCATCTCTCTTCCATTAAGAATATGTGTTATATTAGGTGGTAATCCTATAGAGCACATTTATATTCCTACTATCCGAGCCTATAAAATGGATAAGGGACCTATCATAACTCCAACTATTCATCCTTCACACCCTAATTATGTGGATTTTAAGGATAATGCATCCACACATGAAAAATACAACTAATAATAAGATGATATACACATTAAAAATCAATACAATCCCCTCCACTTACCAATGATGACACAATTATCAATAAAGATGAGATATTACAAGGATTCAAAGATAGAATTTGGGAATATCCCCTTGATCATGCATAAATCCTATAAGCCATAATAGAAATCAAGAACAAAATAAATAATGGTCAATATTTAAATCCCCTAGCTAATAACTTTGTTACACCTATAGTGGTGACAACTCAACTCACACAACCTAAAATTATAATTCAACAACCTTAATTTAGAGCTACACCTCTTGTGGCTAGTTCCTCCACTCTAAATGTATAATCCCTTACGCATGAGATTCATACTCTACATGTTAAGGTGTTACATATTGAGAAGGGAGCCACTAAGGCATCACATGCCTTGTATTCAAATATTCTCTTGCATAAACCTTTGGCACATCACATAATGGAAATGACATTTCCATCTAGTTTCATGTCACCTAAACTTACATTATATGATGTAAAGGCTGACCCATAACATCAACTCAGAGCTTTTCACACAATATGTTTGGACTACATTTCCAAAAATTAGCTTCTCATGAAGTTATTTCCATGAAGTTTAAAGGATTATGCCCTATAGTGGTTTTATGATTTACTAAATTGATATATCACAACATTTAATCCTTTATCTAACATGTTTTTATCACACTTTTACATCAATATCAGTGACAAGATATCATATTCCCAAGTGGCACAGTTGAAATAAAAGTCAAATGAACATATCAAAAACTATGTCTCATGATAGAAGACTATATTATCCAAATTAAATATCCCCATGATAGATAGAGAGCTTAAGAACATATTTAAAAAATTATTCTACTAGCATTATATGAAGCTATCTTGTTCAATAAGTTTCCTAAATTCATAGATTTGTGCCATGCAGTAAAAAAAAGAGGTCAAGATTTTATCAATGGTAAAACTAAAGTATACCAATAGATTAGAATCAACTATTAAGAGTTAAAATAAGACTCCATAAAAGGTAAGGTCCATTGATAATATTAGTGATCAACAATCCATAGTCAACGCATCTTTCAATCCATCTCTTAAATTGGTTTTATCCACTCCTTAACACTGAATCTTTACCAACCTTCCAGAGTCACCAACATAGGTTTTACATCATCTCTTAGAATGTAATGTATTATCTCTCCCTTACATTAAATATTTTTATATGAAATGGAATCTTCTAAATAAATATGATTCTAATGCATTATGTGAGTATCACAAGGCACAAGGCCATATAAAAAACAAATGCATAAGCTTAAAACATAAGATACAAGATTTGATTAAGGCTAATATTATTGATGTGGGAACACCATAGAGGCATAAAAATCACAACCAAAAAATACAAGGCATTAAATATATTATAAAATCCATTTTCAAAGCACACAATGAATGAGGTAGGGAGAACATCAGGTGTTCACTACACATATCGATCACATCCACCACCAGCTTCATATCATATTATTATAAATGAGGCACACCCACTACATAAAATTATTGGCATATACCATACTATAGTTCCACTTAGATCACTCATCACATTCTTAGAGTATGATATTGTTGATGATGATACAAATTCATATGCACTATTTATATGAGCATACATAGATCATCATCCTATCCAGAGTGTTATGGTTGATAACGAGTCAAGCATTAACATGTGCACTATGAAACTTTTATATCATTTATGGTACTTAGAGTAGGATATATTCCCCATAGACATAATCATTATCATTTTTAGTGATCACATTCAGATCTCCATTGGGGAGATTATAATTTTATTATAGGTTGGACCAACACATATAGCCACTCAATTCTTAGTGGTACATAGTATATGCATGTTTGATATGTTATTAGGTAGGCCATGGTTACAATAGCTTTGAGCCATCCCATATATAGTGTATAGATGCCTAAAATACATACATGTAAATTAGGTGGTCAAACTTGAGGATCTCCCATATGAGTATTCTCTACCTATCCCAGATGTAGTTACAGTATAATCACTAGTTATAGTTCTAGCACTATTATCAAATATAGTACATGTATTAGTTATAGATTAGAGTATAGTTTCAATGCATAAATCATAGATTTTAGTAGAGCTACTTGTTTAGGTGAGGTCTAATCCTATGGTATCAACATGTACACATACTCCCCCATGAAGACCATTATTAGAGAGACCCATACATCAAATATGTCATAGATTCTAGAGGACCTTACTCCACTTATTTTATGTTGTAATCAATCTTAGTGGGTTATCAAGGTTCTCAACATAAGGAACCTATATAACCTATAAATTTTTATACCATATGGGTTTCTAAGACCCCTAAAGTTCACAAGACACCACAGTCAATGCCATAGATTCCTAGAACCACTACATAGGTAGATACATATATATATTACTCAGGACAACAAATTATGGATTCATAGTTGCCCTTTCACACAATATGAATGATCATAGTTTCTTTATTTGACATAGGTCATAGTGATAGTGATTCTCCCATGAGACTCATCGATTAGTATGGTTCCTACCCACTTGTACGTACATTATTCTATCTTGTTACTTGTACATAGTTGATTTTAATTTGATTGTACATAACTTATATCCAAAAAATACAAAAATAATATAACATGACAAGACATAAAATATATAGATTTTATGCATTTCTATGTTTACATTTCTTATATTTTCTAGACACTACGTATGCTAGATATCTTAGTATATTCAGTTTTAGAATACATACATGTTTCAATTATTCTTTTTGAGTGATTATAAATTGTTTAGAAGACTCAGGTCCACTATATTGAACCAAACTTACTATCATCTACACAATGGGGGCATATATACTAATTTAGGTTTATTCATTTGACACATTCACCCATTTGAGGGCATCTTAAACAAGTTTCTATTACCAAGTTCTATCCTTACATTCTACACATTCTAGTTTTAGCATTGTTATATCTTGATATTAATCATTACTACTCGTACTCTGATTTTTTGTCGACAATCACTAGTTTAGACTCAACATATGTATATCCTAGATCTTACACATATTTTTACTAAATCTATGCATGTTTTCATTTCTATCTTTCCTAGTTTAGACTTGATTGTATTTTTTATGTTGTTTCTATTCTAGGGCATTTGAATATGCCATTGTTCATTGGCTTTATGCCACTTCTATTCGTGTATGCCTTAGATATGTTCCCATGTCCCTTATGTGTGTTTTTCTATTGTGTATTCAGACATTTGAACATGTCAATCTATGTGGTTCTAAGGCAACTTGCTTGTTGCTTGACTATGTAGACATTTTAATATGTCCTTGTATATCTTATTTTCTCATATTTAATGACATGTTACCATGTCCCTTGTATTATGGCCCCTAGGCCTATTTTGTGTGCTTCATGTGTTTTGTATGTATGATTTATTTTATGTATCATGGACATGACACTTTTATTTACTTATTACACGTACTAGCTTTTATGACATGAGGGACCTCATGCATCTACCCATACTACTTGGATGTCGTGATGGGAATCATGCCCCATCCCCTAGGTAGTTACTTATATTTGCTATTATACACATTGAATACATCTATCTTGACACCCTTGTGTATTTCTAGACATGAAATACATGTTACATTACATTCTTATGCTTAGATTATCCTACATTTTGATGGTATGTTTGCACATTGTATTGGATTATCATGTAGTATCATATATGTTCCAACTAACACACATTTTGTAGAGATATTTATTTGAGAATAATTCTTGAATAGGTTCAACAAATACCATAAAAAGAGGGGGAATTCACAATGTTTAGTCATAGATATCAAGCTCCTTTATTGTATTCACATAACATTTTTTAGCACATAGGCTTACTTTCATAAAATTAGACAAGGTAAAACATAGGAAAAAATAGGGAATCAAAAATCAGTATAGTGACTTAGATTTCAGACTAGATAAACATTAGCATCCAAATATGGAAACTAGTGCCACATGGTACTACTATATAATATCCCTAGTTTTAGGAAAATTCAAATTATCTATAATAATATACTAGGTACAATACAAGTTTGCATAGATAAAACTACAGGTATGATAGTTATGCTCAGATTTTACTCAAATTCACACTAGTTCAGCTTAGATTCATATCAATTACTCAAATTGGGGGCATCATGCATGGAATGATCATCCCCATATTTATTTTAGATACATAAATATAGTTATTAAAACTCAGTCTAGAATCAATATACTTAGATATCATATTAGGGGCATGTGTGCAACATATTATTTCCATATAGTTAGTTACACATAGGTTGATTATATGGAATGAAAAACTCTATGTCATTATCTACACTATATACACTTAACATCTTATTCTAAATTATCACTTTTTTCATGCCTTACTCCATATACAATGGTTGGCATTTTCAAGTTTCCCAAGAATACCTAATGTACTTGAGTGGCAGTAGAGTCAACATATATAGTTAGATATGCCTAGTTAGATGTTTATATCACTTTGCATAATTTAGTTTTAGATGCATCTACTACACATGGGTGGGAAATGACAGATTCATATCCTACTTAAGTTTTTGAGCCACCCATATGAGAGGGTTAGACACACTTTCAGTCCAATCCAAGATATTCAGAGGTCATGATCCACTAATTAGGGGTGGGAAATGGTGGATTCAAAACCATATTATGTTCTTAATCCATGTACACATTATGATTGAGAAAGCTATCATCTCAATCCAAATTATTCAATAATTTGATCACTATGTACATGAACACACACAAGTTGTCACCAGGTTTATGCATTGGTTCACGTAGCCAATGAGGTTTACTCATTCATTTCCTCTTTTCCATCTCATTACTTAGTACTACTCAATTAATTATTTATTAAGCATAGTTTCTTGATTTATATATCTCTTAATTAAGAATTGATTTATGCCCATTTCATTTTTAGGTCATGCTATGGATCATGCTTCACATACGTAGACCCAACTTCACATACTCAGACTAAGTTTCATGAGATTTACTTCCTAAGTAAGTCCAAGTATGCTTCTTTTTCCTTATACTAGTCATTTCACTTTGCTACAATTCTAGCATAAAGGGGGGGAAATTTAATCATGTACAAGTGGTATTTGAGGGATAAGAGTGATACTTGAGATAATCTATTCATATCTTATCCCTAAACCTATCTTAGGGCCTCGTATCACACTTTTACATCCTTTGTGTAAACCATAGGTGTCCTTAGTTAGCTGAAACATAGTCTTAGACCCTCATTTCTAGATCTTGGCCCTTTGTGCCCAACATCCTGCTAGCTAGACATTAGCACCACATTGAAGACACTAGATCTACATGGTGCTAGTTTCCCCAAAATGGAACTAATGTCCTTTACCCTATATTTCTTAAATGGATATATTTTAAAAATTAAAACCCTCCTAAGGTCAGCCTAAGCATATTTTATTGTTTAAACAAGCTACATAACACTATAAACACATGAATTTTAGACCTCTATCTACTAGATGGAAATTATATGAAAAATACCTATTCAAACATGAAACAAGTTGATAAAAATCAAGGTTATAAATCCCTATTATGCCCTACTTCTACATACTACATCTACAACTACCCTAAGCTTAAATTTTCTAGATTTCCAATCTTAAACACACTCAAATCATTCAATACCATTATCATTCTATCATCCATTATACTTTTAAAACATCTTAAGTGTGAAGAACTACATTGGGTTTGATCCCTCCCCAAAGTATTAGTATGTAGGCAACTCTCTTCACAACAGGGTGTTAAGGATGTCCAACCTATCCTACTAACAAATGCACTTTTTAGATCATGACTCACTTGTAAGGATGATTAGGGTTTGAATCATAAATTATCTATTATAGGCATAATATATATTTTCAAACTTTGTGTGCACAAGAACAAGGCATAGAAACATAGGCACATGTACACCCAAAATTTAGGAGTAATTTTGTGCAAAGGACACTAACACCATTTTTAGGACACTAGAGCCATATGGTACTACTATCCATATGTGGTACTACTATATAAGAGAGGATGTCTAACCTATGCTACTAACAAATTCACTTTTTAGATCATGACATTTAGACCTATTTGTATCTCAAATTTTAGTACTCAAATCTTCAATATCAAGTGTTTTCTAGATAAGTCTCTATTTGCACATATTTATTACTATTTTTAGAAATTCAAAGTAAGTCAAAATATATAACAAATTAGTGGTTATTTATTGCATATTATTTCAATGATTAAGACTACTCATCCCTTTAATCAAACATAGGATTTACATAGCCAAAACCTAAAAGTTTAAAACACTAATCCACTTGTGTATTTTAATTTGCCCATAGAGACAATCTTGACTTCCATCTATTTCATTGGGGCATAAATATATAAATGTTTGAAAATTATTGAATAATATAACTTCATATAATTATTTTAGTAGACTTTGTTTGAATATGTCTTGGATTTCTCTATCTGCCATGGGATTAGTCATCTTTGCCAACATAGTTTTATATTACAAGACATATTCTGCTATAGGCTCATTATATTTTTTATTAAGTTGAGCCACTTGAGCATATGAAACCCTATCACTAATATTGATTCTTGTTGTTTGTCTGTGACCACCGTCGGCCGACCCTCTGCCGACGTCAGCGTCTCTGCAACTACTCCTGACTGACGTCGGTCACTCCTGACCGACACCGGTGTTTGTGTAGACCCGAATCTACTAATGTATGCTCTTTGGTGAAGCTTTTAGCTCTTGGATTGAATGTTTTGATGGACTGATTAGGAAGATCATAGAGTAATTGTAAGGCATAGCCCTTTAGATTGCATGGGAACAACTTAGTAAGGAGCCAATCATTGGACACATGGTCCAAACAAAATACATGGAAATATCATAGATGGTTCTCTAATTAACCTTTACCATCATACACATTAATCTTAGATGCCACAAATCCATATGGAAAAGGAGTTGCCACTATGTGTTATACGAAAGTTGTATGTAAAAGAACATGAGAATCCAAGGCATGAGATGGTCTAATATCACCTTGCTGAAGATGTAACAACTTAGCCTATAGATCATAGATATCGTGCATAAGGGATTATACACCTCGAGAGGATGAAATATACATAGGAGGTGTTGCCATTATTTAAGGTTGTTGAGTTAAAATATGTTATTGTGGAATCTAAGTTGCTCCCAAATTAGGTGTAATAATATTGTTTTCTAGGGGAATGGATGATTGACCATTATTGGATTTGTTATTTATTTCCATTATAGTTTTTAGAATATGTACATGATCATGGGATTGTTCCCAAAGAATATCTATGATTTTTTTAAAAAATATTATCCTTATTGACTATAATATTTTCATTATTAAGTGGGGGAAGTGTGTCCCGATTCTCATCTTGTGTATCATTTTGATCTTGATTATATTGCTCATCTTCATATGTATTATCACTGAATTCCACATAATCAAGGTGTGAAGGATAAATGAGAAAGGTTTTTGTTTTTATTTTTTCCATGGTATAAGATTGAATAGAAGGAATTTGGCTATGCTCAATAGGATTGTTGCTGAGCCTAACACTTCTTCTTAAGGGAAGAGGGAATTTTTTTTAGATTGAATATAATAAACAAAATTAAAGAGGGATGATAAAATATAGTGCATGAAATCTAAAAAACCTAACATAACCAAGGTAAATATTAAAAATAAGGGTATAAACCCTAATAACATATATGTCTAGGGTTTGTGTAGTATTCAAAGTAAGTTAGTTTCACTGAATGATTTAACTTTTTAGGGTTAAGGAGTTTAAGTCATATGTTTTTAAAGTGGTTGAGTAAAGTAAATTAGGTAGTAAATAACAAATAAATATAGCCACTTATTTGTAATAGAATTGACCTAGTTTGAAATTTTTAATAATAGAAATAAATGATGTAAATAAGTACTTAGTTGAAAATTAGCTAAGATGGAAGATTTAGAGGTTGTAAACTGAGATAAGAGCTGATCTAAGTGTCATGGATAAGATCCAAGTGTCATAACCCTTCAATATAGTAATATAAATGGTGCTAATGTCATCCTTTTTTATTTGAATCCTATGTGTAGAAGTACTCAGATTCTAGGTGCACCTGTGTTAGATTCTACCAAGCCTATTCTTGTGTGCACAATTTTTGATTCCCTATTAGTGATATGTTTTTGACAAATTTTGAATGTAAACCATAGACTCCATTTTGTTAAGGAATATGGTTAGAATAAGTATCAAAGTGTGATGTTAGTGGGTTAGGACAAACATCCTCAACACCCCATTATGATGAGATTTTCCTACATACCAATTGTTATGATCTTAGAGTACAATTGATTACTTTTGTATAAGCAACTAAACACATAATTGAAACCAAAAGTAATAAGTAACTAGAAATCAGAAACAACAAATAATAGGAGATATGAGAAACAACCAATTTGTATTAAACTCTTCTAGAAGGAAATACAATGAATAAATCTCTCTCTCCTCACACCTCTCAGATGTACAATAATTTTCCCTCAAGAGTTCTCTCTCTCTCTCAATCAATTACAACCAACTCAATTACTGAATTGTTCCCCCATTACAATACTACCCCATGGGTCTCTTAAATAGAATTTAAAGCAAACAATAATTAGAAAAATAGACTCAAGACTAATTTTAGTTTTTACATGCAAGCTAACTGTTCTCCTAAAAATAGCAATTCTAGAAATGCCTGGAAATGCACAGAAGTCAGTGTCAATCTAAAGATGACCGATGTTCGATCCCTAACTAATGTTGATCGATTATGATCGATGTCGGTCGACCCCTAACCGATGTCAATTGGTTCTGACTGATGTCAGTTACTGTGTAAGCCTAGCAACCTCCACATTAGCTCATTAGTGAAGATTTTAGCTCCACAACTCAATAATCTCCCACTTGGAGATAAACAGCTACACCTGTACCTGTACAACAACATCCTCTAGACATCTCTGGCTTGTTTCTCCCTCTTCAAGTTCAATCTTGAAGACCAACAAAATTTGAATGAAGATTCAACTTCTCCTTTATTACCAACTTTGTTAACATATTAGCAGGGTTCTTATCCATATGGATCTTTTCTAGCTTCAACTGTCCATCCTCCAATACCTATCTAATGAAGTGGTACATAAGCTGTATATGCTTGGTTCTTGAATGAAAGGCTTAATTCTTTGCCAAATGAATTGTACTTTGACTATTACTGTATAATCTGCAACTCTCTTGCTCCTTTCCCAACTCTTCCATGAACCGAGTCATCCAAATCATTTCCTTGCTAGCCTCTATGACTGTAATGTATTTTGCCTCTGTAGTAGACAAGGCAACAACCTTCTGCAACTTTGAAATCTAGCTAACCGTCGTTCCACCAATAGTGAACACATATCTTGTGGTGTTTCTCCTACCATCCAAGTCACCTACCATATCTGAATCTACATACCCATGTAGAGAAGTGTTTGACCCTCCATAACATAAATGCCTGCTACTGGTCCCTCTCAGATATCTGAGAATCCACTGAACTGCTTTCTAGTGTTCCTTTCTTGGATTGGCCATAAACTTGCTGACAACTCCCACTACTTGGGCAATATCTGGTCTAGTACATACCATTGCATACATCAAGATCTCAATTGTTGAAGCATATGGAACTCTGGTCATGTACTCAACCTCATCATGTGATTTAGGACACTATTTTTTGCTCAACTTGGAGTGTCCAACCATAAGTGTGCTTATCGGTTTTGCATCCTGCATATTGAACCTCTCCAACACCTTATTCACATAATCCTCTTGAGACAATCAAACTATGATTTTTCCTATCTCTCTTAATACTCATGCCAAGGATTTTCTTTGCTCCTCCTAAATCCTTCATGGCAAATGTGTGAGCTAATTTTACCTTAAGCTCAGTAATTTCTTGCATGTGTGAACTTGCAACAAGCATATCATCTACATATAGTAACAAGATAATATAACTACCATTATCCAATCTATTAAAATAAACACAATGGCCAAATTGACATTTACTAAAGCCATGCTCTATCATAAACCTATCAAACCTCAAATACCATTGTCTTGGAGCTTGCTTAAGACCATATAAGCTTTTCTTCAACCTGCACACAAGTTTCTCCTTACCTTTGACCTCAAAACCTTCCAGTTGATCCATATATATATATATATATATATATATATATATATATATATATATATATATATATATATATCTTCATCAAAATCTCCATGAAGAAATGTTGTCTTAACATCAAGCTACTCAAGATGCAAATCCTCAATAGCAACTAAAGACAATACAGTCCGAGTAGAAGTCATTTTTACTACAAGAGAAAAAAAATCACCAAAATCAATACCTAGTTTCTGTGTAAATCCCTTTACTACCAACCTGGCCTTATGTCTCATTTGTTCATTCTCTCCTTCCTTTAACTTGTATACCCATTTGTTTTTTAGTGCTTTCTTTCCGGATGGAAACTCAACCAAATCCCACGTATGGTTCTCTTCCAAGGAATCAATTTCCTCATTCATGCCATGCTCCCACTATTTCCTAGATTCTACCTGCATTGCCTCATCAAAACTTTCTAGTTCTCCACCATCAATGAGCAATAAGTAGTATAAAAAAGGGGAATAATGAATTGGAGGTTTACTTACCCTTTTAGACCTCCTTATGGGCATTTGAGACTCATTTACAGCTTGTTATCCGCCCAAATTTTCTTTTGATAGTGACCGATCCCGGTCATCTCTGATCGATGTCAGTCTGCACCAGACTGACATCGGTTCCTCCTAATCGATGCCAATTTCTACCTGACCAACGTCAATTTCCACCTGACCGACATTGATTTCCACCTGACTGATGTCATTCCCTATGTTTTTCTGTGAGCGATGATTTTTACCCGTGAGCTCATTTTGGATCATAACCTCTTTCAAATCAAGATTGCCCTGCTCAAAATTATTCAGCCTCTTGAGCTTATCACTGTACATCACCTTCTCATTGAAAACTACATCATGGCTTCTAATAATTTTGTTAGTTTCTAAATTCCACAACTGGAATCCGAAATCTCCAAAACCATAACCAATGAAAGTGCACCACATAGATTTAGCATCCAACTTCTTTCTATTTTCTTTATCAATGTGCACAAAAGCTTCAGAACCAAAAACTCTGAGAAATGAAAGATCTACCTTTTTACCTATCCAAGCCTCTTCTAGAATTCCACCATCCAGTGTAGTAGAAGGTCCTCTGTTAATCAGGTAAACTGTAGTATTTATAGCTTCTACCCAAAACTGTAAGGGCAAACCAGCATGCAACCTCATACTCTGTGCACGCTCCATTATTATTCTATTCATCCTTTTAGCAACTCCATTTTGCTGAGGTGTCATTGGAGCTATCCTTTCCCTGTGTATTCCACTCATAGAATAGTAACTGTTGAATTTATTACTACAGTACTCACCACCATTGTCAGATCTAAGGCACTTCAATCTGAAACCTATTTCATTCTCAACCAAAGCTTTCCATTTCTTAAAATTTGTCAAAAACATCAAATTTCCTCTTTATGCAATAAACCCATACCTTTCTTGTAGCATCATCAATGAAAGAAACATAATATTGTGATCCTCCATTTGAAGTTACCTGAGCTAGTCCCCACATGTCTATGTGAACAAGCTCTAACTTGTGCTTCTTCTTTGTTGACCCAGTTTTGAGAAACCTCACTTTCTTTTGTTTCCCAAAAATACAATGCTCACAAAAATCTAGATCTATGCTTTTCAAATCTAAAATCTTACCTTTTGACTTAAGAACTTTCATTCCCTTCTCACTCATGTGACCAAGCCTACAGTGCCACAACTTTGCATCTACATCTGAAGTAGATAAAATAGAAGGAGAATAATCAGTAATACAAGTAGATAGATAAAGTGTACCTACACTCTTACCTTTTACTAATACAAGTGCACCCTTGGAAACTTTCCAAGATTTAGCTGTGAGAGTTACTGTGCAACCCTCATCACCCACCTTTCCTACAAAAATTAGATTCCTCTTCAGGATGGGTACATGCAAGACATCCTTCAACACCCATGTGTTGCCATTCTACAATTTCAACTACACTTTTCCTTTGCCAACAATTTGACAAGGCTCATCATCCCTTAAATAAACTTTTCCAAAATCTCCATGGACATAATCATTGAAAAATTCTCTATTTGGGGTTGCATGGAAAGAGGCACCAGAATCTAAAACCCATGATTCTACTTTATTATCCAAATAAAATATAAGAGCATCCTGTGCAACAATACCTGCAACTTTTGCTTCTTTATTACCTTCATGCTAATTTTCTTTATTGTCCTTCAACCAACAATCTTTCTTTGTATGACCTTTCTTTCCACAATTCTAGCAGGTTATTATTCCATTTCTGGATTTGGATCTACTTCCCATCTTTGACCTTGATTTCCCTTGCTTGCCCTTCTCTCTTTGCCTTCCCCTGCTTTCAACACTTAAGACATTACCTAATGTTTCCCCTATGCTTTTCCTATGAATTTATTCATTCAAGATTACACTAACAACATCATCAACTTTCAAGATATTTCAAGTAGATGCAATATTACTAACTGCCATTACCAAACTATGCCAACTTTTAGGTAGAGAGCATAAGATTAAGAGAGCCTTAATTTTATCATCAAAAACTCTTTTAACTGAATTTAACTGATTTAATATTATATGGAAATCATTAAGATGACTAGATACAGATCTACCTTCCTACATTTACAAATTAAATAATTTCTTCATAAGATATACCTTATTCGAAGCTGAGGGTTTTTCATATAAATTTTCTAAAGTATCCATTAACTCTATCATTGTCTTTGCCTGTGATAAGTTGGAAAACATAGAAGCTGCCAGGCTCAACCTTATAGATCCAAGAGCCTTTCTATCAAGAACATTCCATTCTTCATCTTCCATATCTGTGAGCTTCCTTGAAACCCCACCCAATGGTAAATACAGATCTTTTTGATACAGATAATCTTCAATCCGCATCCTCCATAATTGATAATTCTTGCCATTGAATTTCTCCATTCTTAGTTTACTTTCTTCTGCCATTGCTTTGCTCCCACTCAATCAGAAACCCCTGTGAGTGAATTCTATAATCAAGAAACACTAACATGCTCTGATACTAGTTATTAGTGTTTAGAGCTCTGATACTAGTTGTTAGGATCTTAGAGTACAATTGATTACTTTTTTATACGCAACTAAACACATAATTGAAACTAGAAGTAATAAGTAACTAGAAATTAGAAACAACAAATAATAAGAGATACGAGAAACAATCAATTTGTATTAAACTCTTCCAGAAATAAATACAATGAAGAAATCTCTCTCTCCTCACACCTCTCAGATGTACACTAATTTTCCCTCAAGAGTTCTCTCTCTCTCTCAATCAATTACAACCAACTCAATTATTGAATTGTTCCCCAATTACAATACTGCCCCATGGGTCTCTTAAATAGAATTGAAAGCAAACAATAATTAGAAAAATAGACTCAAGACTAATTTTAGTCTTTACATGCAAAATAACTATTCTCTTAAAAATAGTAATTCTGGAAATGCCTGGAAATGCACAAAAGTCGGTGTCGGTCTAAAGATGACCAATGTTGGCCGATCCCTAACCGATGTCGATCGATTATGACCGATGCCGGTCGACCCCTAACTGATGTCGATTGCTTTTGATCGATGTCAATTACTATGTAAGCCCAACAACCTCCACATTAGCTCATTAGTGAAGCTTTTAGCTCCACAACTCAACACCAAAACTCTAAGGGATCAAGATCGATGTAGTTCTCCCCACTAAGTGCAGGTGCAAGCACAAGAAAAATGAGTATGAATATTTTTTGAGTGATTTGAGTGATGTTAGATATTATAAATCTATGTATTTTGAGCTTGATATGGTTGTATATGACTATATACATAAGTAGGGCATAATAAGGATTGATAACCTTGATTGTGCATAGCTTATTTTGAGCTAGTTTGTGTTATTTGCATCTGATTTCCATTTAGTGAATAAAGGGATAAAATTCATGTATATATATATTATTATTATGCATTTTTATGTCTTTAAAGAGGTCTAGGACAACACTAGGTGGTTTTTGATTTGAAAAGATATCTGTTGGTGATAAAATGTAGGAAAAGGATAATAACACGCAAACTAGGACACTAGCACCATTGACACTACTATACAAGCTATGGTGCTAGTGTGTAAGTCGAAAAAACTAAGGCACTAGGGGATATGATGCTAAAATGAGGGTTTAAGACTATTTTAGGGATGTTTAGGGTTGCTTTTTGCCTACATGAAGGTGGGATATGTGTCTAAATAGGACCTAACATAAGTTTGAGACTAGGCTATGGAAAGGTGGTCTCAAGTAACACTCTTAGCACTCAAGTGACATTTTAGATGACTACACCTATATATACTCACCAAAGGTCATTCAATAAGCCTAGTTTCTATTCACTTGGTTTGAGATTCCACACTATTTCACATTTATAAAATATTTCCTATTCTTCCAAAATTTAACATCATTCATAAGGATTAGACATAAGATAAATCTAACTCATCTCAATAAAGTCAAGAGTTATAATTTTTAAGTATCAAACCAAAATTTCTAGCTACAAACACATAGTTAGGGACCACAATTTCAAAATCACTATAGGTGGGAGAACTTTGTGGGGTTGATTTCCCTCCTTGGAATATTGGGTATGTAGTCATCATTTAATCATCAAGAGGGTGATTGAGGTTAGGTCATCCCATTATACTCCCCTCTCTTTTACAAGTTTTCAAGCTTAAAAAGTTCCCTTAGGGTTTTGAAGACAAAATAAAGAAAATAAATAATTGTTTGTGGTCTAATATATATTATGATATCTCTTTTTACTCATTACACACATGCATAGAAAGTACAACAATCATATTTTCATCATGGCTAATAGAGACAAGTCTATGGTTAATGGAATTAAGTGGCTTACACTGTTATCTAATTACAATGGTCATGTGACTTATTTTATCTTGTCTCTGATATGTCATCCTCAAGATTTTATTTCTTTCTATATTTGTATGTCAATCATTAAGCATATTCAATTAAGATAAATCCACATTTAACGAACATGAGCAACCTATGATCCTATCTGCCTGTAGTAGTCCTATATAAAATTAGTTTCATATTTTGTTCTTGATCATGAACATGCAAAAACACATATTTTACTAATTTCCATTGTCAAACATCTGAAACAATCAATATAAATACATATTTGAGCTAAGTATATTTCTTCTTAGTGTTTTCTAAAAATATCAATTTTACACATTTAAAAACTTTTATAATAATAAATTTTTTATCATTAAGTATCTTTATAATTCTAATATTTATCTAGTTTTACAACTATTAATTACAATACATTTATTTTATCAAAAATAGGGTAAGACATGTTGGTGAAAGACATGTTGGTGAAATTGTACATTTTTGAGCATTGATTTTTCAAATTTTTACCATAGGGTTTCAGATTATTTTTTGATTTCTATACAATTTTTTTTTCAAATTTATTTTTTTTTCTATCTTTTCTTGATTTCCTAGAAAATGTGTTTTGGTAGTTTTAAAACTCATAGGAACTATCATTTTGGGAAAAATAATCTTCAATTTTACATAAGTTATGGTGTGAGGGTCAATTCCCCAATAATAAATCCATTAGAAAACACTATATATGTATTTTATTTTCCATATACCTCATGGTAAATCAAAAATGCCTAGGTTTTGTTTAATATCCATGTAAAGCCTTCAACTATTTGTTCTTGTAGTGCATTGATATGTGTTTTACCTCAAGAAATTGCTCTCAATGTACATTATAGATGGTTAAGTTTGGCTAAAAGATAATTTAATCCTTTTTAGTTTGTGTTTTTGGTCTATTTTCACTATTTACAACTTGGATTAGTATATCTAATAACTTACAAAGCAAACACACCTTGGCTAGCTACACCCTTAATCCTTATTACACATTTCAAAGTCTCAAATTTAAATAGTGTTAATAATGACTAAATTTTATTTACATATTTTGAGTTCCACTATTACATTTTATGTTACTTTCCAAGCTATTATTTTGATTCATTATATATGTGTTTTAAGCAAATCCAAATATCATATAAGGGATAAAATAAATAATGTGCAAACTCAAGCCTTCCTCAATTCATATTGTTCCAATATCTAATTTGAATTATTACCTATCACAACAAGGGGATAGAGGGTGTGCATGAATCAGTTTGTTCCTCTCGATATTGGGCCTCAATGTTATCTTAACCATCATCTTGTTCCTATTATTTTCCCAAGGCTCATATTATGTTACAAGGTCCACATTGTCAACACTAGATGAGGGAGGATATCTCATTTGTCACAAAAAAATTAAGTTATGAAAAGTGTTCCTTATTAAATCCCTCTACCTCTGATAATTATATAAAGTCAATCTAAAGGTTATAATATCATCAACTGCCTACATAATACTCATGCTAATATCTCACGATTAGAGTTACTCCAAAATACACCAATGTACAAAGATGTCTTGTATGAAGCATTACACAACACAATATTACCCAATAGTGTAGAACCCCTTTATGTTTCTTATATTATTAATAATTTATGATGCATAGAGGAAATTATTTATTTTTAAAAATATTACTTACCTCCCAATCACATCATAGATCAATATCTACCTTTACAAATCCATGTTTATGTACATAACAAAGTTGTCAAAAGCATTACTATTGATCATGGAATGAGATTAAATATTTTCAATATATATTTCCTTAATATACTAGGTATATAGGCATAATTATTAATTATTCAAAAATTAAAATTGAGTATTTAATAACATTCTATGAAATTTACTTAAAAAAACTATATTTCATATAACAACAAACCCTCATATGATAGTCATCATTTTTTAAGTCATTCTTAATGACATTAATTATAGTATTATTTTAGGAGGAATTTATATATATGAGATGAATTTATTTCCTTCTACTCTAAATTCATGTTTAAATTTTAGTCACCAAAGATACATATACACATGCCTTTTAGATAAATAATCATTTAAATAATGTGTATTAACCTAACCTGATGATCATTACATTCCTCATATGCAACCACATGCACAATAATTTACATCAATAAAAACACTAATTTCTTCTTCGATCCCAATGGTATCACCATCAAAAATTATATTCAATTTTGATTTGAGCTTAAATATTTACAAAAATTGTGATATATAAGATAGGATTGGGAACACATACACAAGGTATCGTTAACCCCATTCACATAGCTCACTTGAAAGGATGAAAAGGAATTGGTTTTTTTAGATAAATTAGGAAAATCAAAGAAAGGAATGTCTAAAAAATCTATTATTTGTATACATTTCCTCAAAGCAAATCCTAAGATAGCATATGAGGTTCACAATACATTTGCATTGATATACCCTAAATGGTCAACATTATAGCTTTCTCAAAAATATCGACATTAGATAAATTTTATAATGATGAACCCCTCTTAAAATACCTTATGACATATACATAACTTACTTAATTGCATCATAAGAATAGGTTTCCTCATTCAATAAATTACCAAGCATATTTTAGAGAAACTAAAGAAATTAATACCCACATTAGAATAGATGGTCTAGATACCATTCCTACAACACCATATATGGAATAAAAATAAACTCTAATTAATGAAGAGACTATAGAGTTTTAGTATGCAAAAAATAAATATCCACATCTAGTACTTATTTCAGCTTTATTAAATAAGGATGAAGATTAAAATATTCAATAATTTCTACATGATTACCTAAAATTATTCACATGAGATTATAAAGATATGTATATAATCAATCCTATCATTGTAATGTATAATATAGAAATATACCTAGATGTCAATCCAATGAAGAAAAAATTGTAAAAATGTATTAAAAAATAGCCTTCGAAGTCAAATAATAAGCTTAAAGGATTTTGGATGTGGTTTTAGTCTAGTTATTGATTATCTGAGTGGGTCTATAACGTAATACTAGTCATAAATCCTAATGGAGACACTTGATGTTTTACAGACTATCATGATCTAAACAAGGCTTGCCCAAAAGATGTTTTTTCATTACCAAACATCAATATGATTATACCACTAGTTATGGAATTTCATTATTTATGGATGAAATTTATGGATTTAATCAAATCACTATTAACCCCGTAGATTAATTTAGAGTGTCATTTATCACACCATAGGGAACATTTTGTTATGTAGTCATGCCCTTAAAATTAAAGTTTGTAGAGGCCACTTAAAATATGTTTTAACATTTTAAGGTTTTACTATGTAAATCCTATGTTTCACATATAGAAATTCATTTTTATTTATGATGCAAAATTAAAAATTAACAACATTGAACATACATGAAATGAAATATAAAGGAACGAATACACTTGTGTGCATGTAGTGAAAATGTCTTATACATATAATGAAGAATGGGGTGATCATGACCCTTGTATATGCTTGAGACTTTATTTTAATATGTCTTGGAGTTCTCTATCTACCATGGGGCTAGTTATATTTTATAATATAGTTTTATATAACAAGACATTTTGTTATAAGCTCATTGTATGTTTGATTAAGTTGAGCCACTTGAGCATATGAAAACTTATCACTAATGTTTATTGAAAAGTTTTTTGAAAAAATATCTACCAATGGATTGAATGTTGTGATGGATTGATTAGGAAGATCGTAGAACCACTGTAAGGAATAGTCCTTTAGATTATATGGGAACAACTTAGTAAGGAGTTAATCATTGGACACATTATCCAAACATGCTACATGGAAAGCTCATAGATAGTGCTCTGGATCACCCTCACCATCATATAAAGTAAGCTTAGGTGCCACAAATCCATATGGTAAAGAAGTTATCACTATGTGTTATGCGAAAGGCATATGTAAAATAACATGAGAATCTAAGGCATGAAATGGCCTAGTATACCCTAATGAATATATAAAATATTTACATGTAGATCATAGATCTCATGTATAAGGGATTGTAGACCTGGAGAGGAGGAACTAGCCATAAGAAGTATTGCCATTGTTGAAGGTTGTTGAGTTAAAATATGTTGTTTTGAAATCTGAGTTACCCTCAAAGTAGGTGTAATAATATTGTTATCTAGGGAAGTGGAGGATTGACCATTATTATAATTATTCTTTATTTCCATTATGGCTTTTAGAATATGTGCATGATTATGAGGTTGTTCCAAAATTCTATCTCTAAAACTGTGTAAAATCTCATCCTTGTTGATTAGAAGATTTTATTATTAAGTGGGGGAAGTGTGTCCCGATTCCCATCTTGTGTATCATTTTGATCTTTATTGTATTACTCATCTTCAGATGTATTATCACTGAATTACACATAATTAGGGTGTGAAGGATCAATGAGCAGGGTTGTAATTGGTCTTTTGTCCATTGTATAATCTCTAATAAAATGAATTTGGGTATGCTCAATAAGATTGTTACTAAGCCTAGCACTTCTTCTTAAGATAAGAGATAAATTTATTAGATGACATATCACAAACAAATTAAAAGAAGGATGTTAAAATAAAATGTATGAAATTTGAAAAGCCTAACATAGCCAAGGGAAATAGGAAAAATAAGGGTATGAACCCTAATAACATATAGGGCTAGGGCTTGGGTAGTATTTGAAGTAAGTTAGGTTCACTAAATGATTTAAATTTTTATGGTTATGGAGTTAAAACCCTAGGTTGTTGAAGGGAATGAGTAAAGTAAACTAGGTAGTAAATAATAAATAAATACAACCATTTATTTTTAATAGAATTGACCTAGTTTGACCTTTCTAATAATAGCAACAAATAATGTAAACATGTACTGAGTTGGAAACTGATTGAGATGGAAGATCTGGATGTTACAAACTGATATGGGAGCTGATTTGAGTATCATGGATAGAATCCAAGTGTCATCCTTTTGGCATTGGTGTCCTATGTGTAAAACTATTCTAAGATTCTAGGTGTACTTGTGTTAAAGTCTGCCAAACTTGTTCTTGTGTGCACAAGTTTTGATTCCCTATCGATGACCTATTTTGACTAATTTTTCACATAAACCCTAGACCTCCATGTTGTTATGGAATTTTATTGGTACAGGTTACAAAGTGTGATGTCAGTGGGGTAGACCAGACATCCTTAACACCATACTATGATGAGAGTTGCCTACATACCAATACTCTAAGGAGAGATCATGTAACAAACCCACTGGCTTTGAAATAGAAAAATATATTTTTTAAAAATTTAATCAACATATTATTTTATTAGAATTTACCATGATAATCTAATTAGTGATCCAAATATCGTTCTAAGTATGTTAATTATAAATAAGCACGTGATGTCTAAGGGTCATTGATCACTATCAACGTATGAAACACATCAAAACTAATTATAGAAAGTAATTACAAATGTCCAGCCATGGTTGGTATAATGATACAACCACTACTACCAAATTATATATAATAAATAATTAAAACTCATTAGATAATGTTTCAATAACAAATATAATATAATATACAAATACAAAATACATGGCTCCATGGATTATGAGTTTACCAAACTCTCTATAGTATCTATGGCAATCTCAAGTGTCATCTCCACATAAGTACTATTCTAGGGAGGGAGAGCATCATCCAATCACTTTTCTACACCAACCACGAATCATCAATCTCGTACACAATTCCCTATCAGGGAATGGCCCTCCCTTCATGGATGAGTAGATAGTGGTGGTGTGAGAATCTAGAAAGATAAGATAATACCTGTGTGTTATATGATTTATAAAAAATATGCGATGTACTATGATGAAATCTATTCTTACAAGATATCACACAAACATATAAATCATACACATGAAATGACAATGTTAACTAACATTAATTTATACTAGCTATCATAAAACATGCTAAACATAATAAATACCAAAATGCATACATTTATTCCATCAAACATATGAATGAATCTAGACATAACAATTTTATTTTGTACTACTCGATTATAACATACATTTAGACTATAGTTTCTAAACATAATATAATCTATGACATCCCATAATATCATAGTTTATTGTTCATGAGTACAGCTACACAATTACAAATAACCAGTCTTATAATTTCAAGAATTAAATGTCCCATAATCCTAAATAATAGGCAAGCAAGTATAGTTTATGTCAATCAAGGATATCATATATTTAAACTGCATACTATTATATCTTATAGGCACACATCACGATACACTAATATCTGCTATATACATCTAAATACTTATATATATTAATATACTCATAATATGAACCACACATAAGTTTTCATTATTGTATACTAATAGTCATTTATATCTCTAATCAAGAACTCTATATGATTTAGACAATCATTATAATTTTACTGTTCATAAAATATATTGATGATCTTTTATAAGATAAGGGATTCAACAATGTAATTCTCCTTCATAGTTTTTATACCTAACTAAATAGATTTACATTTTGATAGTGCACATAACTCTATACACATGTTCTCAAAAGAATAGTCTTTTGTTTTGTGGTCTGCATATAAGTATTCAACAATATAAATATTGCTCTGATATGATACAAAGTTTTATCAAATATATACTTATACAAATCACTAAAACTGTGATAGTATATTAGTAAAAATCTATGCTTATAGTCCTGCGTACCAATGTGTATATATATGTTATATATGAAATAAAGTAACCATGTTCATATATTATGCACCCTACATAATACATACTACATATGTTTTAACACAAAATTATTATTTCGCCATACTGGCAGTATTCTTAAATTTTCTATTAACAGTCAATGTCCATTACTAGATTTTTTTCCATTTATTGAATCTCTTATTACTTTTGAATCATTTCCAAATTAGAAATCCACTTTGACAAATAGAGGATACTTTTCTTGATGGATAACACCTTATAATAGATAAAAGATAAGCAGAGGGCATATTTCATGATAACAAGTACCTCTGAACAAATCAAAGATGTAAAGACATCTCAAGGTATTCAAAAAGCAATAACTCAACCCAAAGTCACAATACACCAACAAGCATGGACTAAAGCCACTAATTATATAATTCATTACATGATATTATTATGATCTTATACCATAGTTATAAGATTATACTTACGTATATGTATACGATCTTACCATAAATATGTCTAAGTAAATCTTAAAAATATGACTTGTTTTTAATGGTATAACTATTAGTTGTGATATGCACAGTATCAATAACTGAGCATTTTAGCATCATAATCTATTTTATCTAAAATCACAATAGTGTTACCCTTATCGACTTTAAGAATAATAACATCCTTATTTTCTCTTAGACTCAGAATTATTTGCTCCTCTTTCAAAATAATTCTTATTTCAGAATATTGTAGTTTTCAATGGAATGTTTTATTTTTTTCCAAAAATAATTAGTGCATGTATATATATATATATCTTTTGAATATTCACATGTATTATACATCAAAATATATTGCGCTATTCATATTTAATTGAATGTTCATATTTATTATGCCTATGAAAACTTTATAAACATAGATTCATCTATGTAATTATAGATATATACAATTAGTTTGCCATATATAGGCGTTATAACATATAAGAGGATATATCGAGTATGGAACCATATATAAATATATACATTAGATTACATATATAGAGATTGTGGTTTAGCAGTATATCCATTGATTCTTCAATAAAACTAAGGCATCATATATATATATATATATACACACACACACAGCTGATCTCTTTTTAAGGATATACGAAACTATATATTATCTAATCAAATCGCTTTCTTGAGTAATCTATATATATAATATATATTTATATTATCTACTCAAATTCATTGATTTAAAATCGTTTACCTAGAGATAGGTGGTGAGTAAGAATAGACATCTGAGTAATCTTTATATATATTTAAAGATTCAGTGACTTATGTGTGTATATTACTGTGTACGTCACTATAATTAATTGAATTTAGTAATATACATTATGAATCAATGACATGTAATTCAAATAGTGATTTACTTCCACAATTAGAGATGGGAGCGATTTATAAACATTATGATAGGTAATATAAATACAATAATTATTTATAAACATTATGTATATCACTAAATGTACTTATCACTAGAAAGTAATCTATATATGAATTAAAAAATCATAATAAAAATTTATACAAATCACCTCAGTTAGTTGCATAATACAAGTCACTACAGAATACAAGTCGCTGCATATACCTCAAATGGGGTTTAAATCAAATAAGCGGTTTTTCCCTTAAATTATTACCACCATATATAATTTGAAAAACTAGGTAACATCCAAAATATAATATTTGAATATTATACAATTGTTGACAATTATTAGTTAATATTCAAATATTATACACAGGTAAAACTCATAAATGCATATTTAAATTTACGAGCAATACTCATAAAACTATATGTGTAAATTTGCTAGTTTGCTATATATTCATAAATTTATACCTATTTATAGACATTTATAAATTTATAAATGAGTTATTCGAATATTATACACAGATCGACATGAATGTACAAATCATTGTTTATATATATACATATGTAACAATTTTTTTTATAAATTTATATAGTTTGGTACATCAAACTTTATTATTAATTCATATGGTGTCTATATATATAGTAATTATTCATATATAACCAAATATTGATAAAAACATGATTTATAATAGATTTATAACCACATATATTTAACGGATCACCCCACTTATTTTTTCTACCTTAGATTGTTCAGATGATTATGTAAAAATTATATGCAATAGTAGGTGTAGGAGAACTTTATGGGCTTGATTTCCCTCTTTGTAATATTTAACTTAAGAAAACTAAATATGCCACCAACCTAGTATTCACATCCGAACTAAAATAAAAAGATCTATCATTCTTCATAATTTTCTCCTTCCTTTCTCCTATGCCGTGCCTCCCTTTCTCCTTTTCTTCTCCAATCTCTCCTCTTCTTGAAAGAGTTATCAAAACTCTTCAGTCAAGATCTCTCCAATGGTGCATTACCACAACCATTGATGCATCAGTATTGCACAAGAAAAAACTAATTGAACACAAGATCAATTGTTAACATAAATCATATATGCAAAGCATTACATAAAATCATGAATATTACAAAGCAAAGCTCTTGCTTATATAGGCAAGACAACGCAAGAAGAAGGCTAAACTAGCCAATGTGGGACTAAACCACAAATAGTGCTAAGTAGTGCACCTAACAAACATGAGTAAAACATACTCTAACAACCCCCCTCAAGTGAAGCTAGGGAAAAAAAATAGAAGATGCAGTGTGAATTCATGTGTCCCTATGGACACCAATCCATCCTACCAGAATACATGGATGTTGAGTCATTGTAACCGCCAAGTAGAAGTAGGAATGGTGTTGAATACAAGGATCATTGAATACAAACACTGCACTCCAAAGTACCAGGTAGAATGACAAACCCAAGGAAGCATCACCTAAACACCCTCTAACATGATGGTGAAGTGAGCATAAAAACTGGGGGAATACCACACTAGTGTCACTATAAGAATCACCAAGGTCATGGAGTCAAGTAACAATCCTCATATGAGTTTTAACAAACAAAATATCTGAATAAAATACCCATGTACAAAGGAGTAATCTATAAAACACTTAAATATGCAAAATACAAATAACTCTCATAAAATTGAAAAAAGAGAGAAAGAAAGAAAAGAGAGCAAGAAAAGCCCTCGAAAGATGATGCTAAAGAAGTTCGTACTTCAAGTACTCATAAATTGCAAAAGAACTCAATTTGCATAAGTGGTCTGAATTCACTACTCAATCACAAAACAATTGACACTGAGTCTCAATAGAATAGCTTCAATAAAGAAGACTGTTAGTGGTGATGAAAGTACAAAAAAAATAACATGTGCAAAGAACAGTCAACATCAAGAAGCATAATATACATCACACACCTCCCATACTGCTGAATGGATGGAGTAGAAAAAAGGGTCTACATGAGTAGTCTAAATCCACCACTCAAACACCGAATAAACTAACATTTGTATACACCATAATAGCTCCATGTCACGCTTAATGAGACTGTCAAAGAAGACAAGATGACATTGAGATACACTAGAATAGTTGGAATCAACTTGAAGGAGACTATCAACTATCAAAAAAAGGTGTCAAAAATATAGATAAGTCTATCAAAGATGATGACCCATAGTGATGATGGAAAAGACAAGTAACTGATGAAGTGAAATGGTGCCCATAATAGAGCACACAAACACATGTAGGTGGACAAGGTTGAATAAGCAAACCCCCCCATGGCATTTTATAAAGCAGTGCAAGTACAATATAACCCATACATAAAAAATATCAAATAGAGACAAGAAAGACACTGGGATTCATCAAAATATATCCAATTGAGGAGACTATCAACCTGTCAAATATGCCATCAAGAGAGATGTGCTCCAAAAATAAAGAAGTGAATAGGTGTCTTCATAGAAGAAGGCGAGGTGCTAAGAAAGGGGCCTCAAGGAGACAAAACAGAACTAACAATATGTCAATGTACTAATGCATGTCATGGGATGATAAAAGAGTGTGGAAAATTAAAAAAAGAACCAAAATATATGCAAACATAGAAAAAATCAACAAGCAAAAACAACAATGTGTAAAGTACATGCAAAAGGACATCGAGCTCAACCAAAAAAGTGTTTGAGATGCATACATGAAGTACAATGTAGGGCCCATAACATATAAAACCCCATAGTAGTGACTATGTACACTCAAAATAGGATGTCAAACTCAGCTAAAAATACATCTATGAGTACAACAAATGATGACAAGGCAAATAATGAGCAAGAAGGAAGTTTGTGTTACCTTTAAGGGGGTTTGACCTCCTACCAAATCAGACCTCACCTCTGATCTTTGACAAGTGAAATATATATGGTACACGCAAAATATATAATAATCTATCTCAACAATGCTCAAGACATAGTAAATACGCCACCAAAAAAATGCCATCTGAAACTGTAAGCGCACAGCAGCACAACCAATGCAAGAGACCCCCCCAAGAATGTAGCACTTTATAAAATAGTATATTTTATATTATAAATAGACTCAATGCATGATAAATTGAAAAATATGAACTTTTAAAAAATATGGTGCTCAAATTTGAGCAACCGATCAAAATTTATTAAATAAATAAGCTCTTGTAAAATAAGCCTATTTAATAAAAAATTGCACTAAAGGTTAAAAAAATGCACAATGGGTGAGGGAACCTAGCCTTCTAACCACTCATTGGAATTGTCATAAAACTAAAAATCTCTCCAGGCCAAGAGAAGTAAAAATAGTCAACCTGATTACCTCGGTATATGTGTAAGTGCATTTTACATCCTCTTTAATAAAAAATTACAGTCATTAAAACAAAAAAAGAATTTCCAGCTATCTTAAGAGGATAAAGGAGGTGGATTACAAGTGTCTGGAAAAAAAATGATGCCAAAAATTAACAAGATCACCACTAAATATATTTTGTCTCCCACCAAACATCACAATACTCTCATAGTCAACATTCACCAAGATCTGCCTTACAAAAATTGAATTTCTAGTGCAATGAGGGAAATTCAGGTTTGATCCTCCACAAGTAGATCCAAGTCAAAGCTTGCTAGAAAAGAACACCTCTAAGGTGAAAATAATGATATCCGGTACCTTTCAAAGGATCCAAGGCAAATCATTCACTTTTTATCTTCCAAGGCAAGATTAGATAAAAAAAGGATGCAACAATAGATCTGATGCTAGACAAAAAATTTAGATTGCAATGCCAAAATAGAAAACAATTATCTCTTCTTTTCTCAACACCTCAACACTTTTCTTCATGTAGGCAGGTCTCCTCTAGACATGAAATGTAGGTCTCTTAGCAATAAATCTACAATGCAACAATCTTAGAAGTGAAGTGCCAAGGTCAGTTCAATGCTGATGAAGCAAAATGTTGATCTTAAAAACACTAAGCTGTTGGTTATGTCAGAAGATATTCCATGAGTAGATCCAAACATTCCATTTAAAAAGAAAATGACATGCATTAGAAAGAAATGAGTAAAAAATGCCAAGCATAGACTTCAACACCAAACCCAGTAAGTTCTTGGTCTAAATTCAATAGATCCAAAGAATAAATTTAGGAAGGATTAGAAAAAAACTAAAATACATGTTATAATTGCTAAATGTAGGGAGCAGCCGTGAAGCAGCTCGCTCTACCAGAAAGAAACACAATTTTTTTTTTTAAATGTTCAGATATGGAGATAAACACATATTTGTAGTCTATTGAAAGCCTTGATGAAAATGAAGTGCTATTCCACTTGAGTTGAAACAGCTGGGCATGGTGGCATTACTCTTGGGCTGAGTTTAAGAAAAAGAAAAGAACAAAACTTGGCATGGCATCAACGTTAATGTTGTTGGACGTAAAAGCTGCTATGAGAGTTTGGAATTGTGGTGATTAGAAGAAGGTAAAGAAGAAGGCAAATAAATGTTCTGGTGATTCAATATAAATCTAGCCAGATGTATGGATGCAAAGCTTAAACCTCACTGATTCCATGTGGCAAGGAGATCAAGGATTTTTGTTTGAGAGTAAACTTTACAAACACAAATAATCTTTGGCACAAATCTATTTGATCTTTAATGTAAGATCAACATAGATCTTATAATTTGTGAAAGCAATAGAAATGTAAATATGAAGCACTAGAAAGTACATAGATTCTAATGAAACCATTCTCTCATGCAAAGATCATTTTTGGATGCAAACAAAGTTACAATCAAACCACATCTGATTCTCTAAATACTAAATAGGCAATGGTATGCCAAAAGAACCATAATATCCCAACTCTCTTCTCTTGGCTATCAACATCCTTAGATCCAAAGAGTATAGCCAAGGAACTCAATAATTACCAATTCAAAAAATAAACTAGAATTTGGTATTAAGAGAGACTTAACAAGCAATTAATGACAAATTCATAATGGTAATAAACTTACAAGCTGAATAATAACCATTAAAGGGTGGCTCTGACACCATAAAAAATTTATCGAAACTCTTCAACCAAGATCTCTCTAATGGTGCATTACCACAATCATTGATGCATCAGCATTGCACCAAAAAAAACCAATTGAATACAAGATCAATTGTTAACATAAATCATATATGCAAAGCATTACATAAAAGTATGAATATTACAAAGCAAAGCTCTTGCTTGTATAAGCAAGACAAAGCAACAAGAAGGCTAAACTATCCAATGTGGGACTAAACCACAAATAGTGCTAAATAGTGTACTTAGCAAACATGAGTAAAACATACTCTAACACTTCCAAGGATATAACACTCCTTTTTTTCACTCTTCTTGTACTTTAAATGATAATCTCCTTTTTTTTAAAGCTAACTCTTTCTTAAATATACTCTTTCTAATTTATTTTATTTACTTTAATAATGCCTCACCATTATTTTATTTGTTTTATTTGTTTTATCTCCTTGGTTTTTTTAATATATTTTTATTTATTTTATTTTCCTTTTTCTTATTTTTAATTATAATCTAGTCACTTTATTTCATAATAATATGACTTAATATTAATGATTAACTCATTAATCATTAAATTTAGATTTATTCTATTTATACAAATTTACATTCCCAAATATGTTAAAGTTTATGAGCACATTAACGTGTCAAAAACACAATCACATAAAATTAATTCCATCTGGGCATAAATCATAACTAACACACAACTAGTATGCAGAAACATTTATCCAAATATAAATAGTAACTAAAAACACACTACACTATCCATTCAAATAATACATATAGCATATATTGTTTAATGTGGTGTATGAAGGGTTCTATCCATTCCTATATCATCACCCAACATTTCCTTATATGTCACACTCTCTAATGTTGCTCTCCCTCTATCATGCTTTGAGGTATGAATCTCTCATGTGTCTAAATCATGACAAGCAAGTAGTTAGTCCATAACATCATGACATGTATATCATAAAATAATTCTAAATGATAAGTCAACATGATCATAAAGTAGATAATATACACTACAAAAAACTCATAGTAGTGAAATCATGAAACCATAACATCATACCACTATCCTATAATAGTATATGACTTAAAATTTAGTAATAATTAAATCAAATCATCAATTATAAAAAAATCATAAATAATCAAGTAAGTTTGCTTAGTTAAGAATTGAGATGTAATAAATCAAGCCCAATGTAGTTATCCCCACCTAAGTGTAGGCACAAGTGTAAGCACAGCTAATATGAATGCTAGTTTGAGTGTTTTGAATGATGCTAGAGAATATAAATCTATGTATTCTAAGCTTGATATGGTTTTATATGAATGTACGCAGAATTAGAGTAGAATATGGATTGATAACCTTGATTATGCACAACTTATTCTAAGCTAGTTTGTGTTATTTGAATATAATTTCCATCTAGTGAATAAAATGATAAATTCTATGTATATATATATATATTGTTCTAGTGCTTTTGTAGGTCTTGAAAGAGGTCTAAGTTGAATCTAGGTGGTTGTTTATTTGAAAAGATATTTTTTTATGACAAAAGGTAGGAAAAGGACAATAACACCTAAAATGGGCCACTAACACCCAAACTGGGACACTAGCACCATTGACGCTACTTTCTAAGATATGGTGCTAATGTCTAGGTGGTATAACTTGAGGCACTAGGGGTTAGGATGTTAAAACGGGGGTTTGGGACTATTTTAGGATTTTAGGGATGTTTTTGGTCCACATAAAGGTGGAATAAGTGTCTAAATAGGCCTTAAGATAGATCTGGGGCTAGACTGTGGGCAGGTGGTCTCAAGTAACACTCTTGGCACTCAAGTGAAATTTTAGATGACTATACCTATAAACACACACCAAAGGTCATTCAATAAGCCTAAATTCTATTCACTTGGTTCAAGCTTCCACACTATTTCACATTTATAAAATATTCCTTATCCCTCCAAAATTTAACATCATTCATAAGGAAAAGACATAAGCTAAGTCAAAATTATCTCAAAAAAAGTCAAGAGATATCCTTTTTAAGTGTCAAAGCAATATTTCTAGCTACATACACATAGTTAAGGAGCACAATTTCAAAATCACTATAGGTGGAAAAACTTTGTGGGATTGATTTTCCTCTTTGGAATATTATATACATAGGAATCATTCAATCATCAAGGGGGTGATTGAGGTTATGTCATCCCATTACACACCCTTCCCTTTTACATGGTTTCAAGCTTCCAAAGTTCTATTAGGATTTTGAAGAAAAAACAAATAAAACAAATAATTGTTTGAGGTATAATATAAATTTTGATATCTCTTTTTACTCATTACACACATACGTAGAAGGTACAACAACCATATTTTCATCACAGTCAATAGAGACAAATCTATGGTCAATGGAATTAAGTGGACTACACTTTTATCTAATTAAAATGGTCTTGTTAAGAAATATTATTTTATCTTGCCTTTGATCTATCATCCTTAGGATATTGTGTCTTTTTATATTTGTATGTCAATAATTACACATAGTCAATTAAGATAAATCCATAATCAACAAACATGGGAAACCTATGCTCTTATCCACCTGTAGTAGTCTTATATAGAATTAGTTTCATATTTTTTTCTTGATCATGAGCATAAAAATCACATATTTTACTAATTTCCACTATCAACCATTTGAAATAATTAATAGAAATCTGTATTTGGGCTAAGTATACTTCTTAGTGTTTTTTAAGAATATAAATTTTACATATTTAGCAACTTTTAGAATCATAATTTTTTATTATTATGCATATTTAACATTCAAATATTTATCTAGTTTTACACCTATTAATTACAATACATTTCTTTGTTTTATCACAAATAGGGAAAGACATGTTGGTGAAATTATACATTTTTGAGCATTACTTTTTAAATTTTTACGATAAGGTTTCAGATTATTTTTTTATTTATATACACAAAAATATTTATTTTTAATTTGATTTTCAAATTAAAATTAAAATTTTAATTTATTTTTCCATCTTTTCTTGATTTCCTATAAAATGTGTTTTGATAATTTTAAAACTCATGGCAGGATGTTTAGTTAGAGCATTAGGTTCTAAATCTTATCCTAGGGGTCATATCTCAAGTGGATAATGATTTAATCGTATCTCTACCTTATAATGATGTCATTAAATATATTATTTTATCAATGGAAGGAGACAAAGCTCCATGACTGAATGGATTTCCCTCTTTTTTATCTCAAGGATATGCTCTAGGAATTTCATAAAACTTTTTTGGTTTTAATCCCTAAGAAACATGGACCAAATCAATTGAAGGAAATTAGACCTATTAGCCTCTACTCCATCTTTATAAAATTTGTACCAAAGGTCTAGCCTTAAAAACCCAAATATTTGTTGATAAGATGATAGTAGAACAACAAGGGGCATTTGTATTTGGTAGATAGATATCATATGACATCATCATTGCTCATGAAATAATCAGTTCTATAGCCAACTCTTCCAAACAAGGAATATTCCTCAAGCTTAACATGAACAAAGCCTATGATAAGGTCTCATGGATCTTCTTGGATAAAGTTATACAAAATTTTGGGTTCAACCAAGTGGTCTGAAATCTAATTTCATCTTGCATTTATTCTCCCATGTATTTGGTCATCATAAATGGGGTACTTAAAGGTTTATTTCCAACTGGTAGAGGATTTTGTCAAGGATACCCTTTATCACCCTATCTTCTTGTCTTGATCGCTGAAATGTTGAACAAAATTATTGAAATGGCCAAATTATCAAGAATTATCAAGGGTACTAAGGTGGCTCCTAATATTAGACTAGTAACCCATCAATAATTTGCTAATGATACCCTGATGATGGGAGAAACTTTTGTGTTTGAAGCTAAATGTTTTAGGAAAATCTTCAATATCTTTGAGGAAATGTTGGGGAAATGTGTTAACTTTTTGAAAATCTCTTTACTTTTTATTAGTACTCTGGCTATCTTGTAGGTGAAGATTTCTAGGATCTTTGGGTGCTTGATAAAAAACCTCACATATTCCGATCTAGGTATTCCTCTTTTTGAGGGAAAAATAAAATCTAAATTATGGAATCCACTAATTGATAGAGTCCAAAAGAAGTTGTAAGGTTAGAAAGGGAATCTATTATCTCAAGATAGTAAATTATAATTACTCAAAAGTTTCCTACAAAGTATACTTGTATATTTTGTCTCTATTTGAAATTCTAGATAAAGTAGTGGATCATTTAAAGAAAATGTGAAATAAGTTTATGTAGAAGGGCAAAAGATAGATTTAGGTTTCCCCTTATTACTTGGGAAAAAACATGCTTGCCCAAAGGGAGAGGGGGTCAGGTCTCAGGAGAGTGAAATCAATGAACCAAGCCCTGTTGGCCAAATAAGGTTAGAGGGTGTTGAAGGATGATAGTCAATGGATGAGAATAATTAAATCCAAGTTTATGAATTCTAGGGAGGGGTCCTATTTCCTTACATAAGAAGGGCCTAATAATGGGTCTGCTATTTGGAAATCCAATTGTAAAGGAAAGGATCTCCTTAAAAGAGGCTTAAGATGGATAATAGGAAGAGGTGATAAATTTAATTTTCGGTATAATCCTTGGATTAATAAAGATTCATTGGACTCCTCTCAAGTTTTTTCATGGATTAAAGGTTACTTTAAGGAGGTCATGGTCCATAAATTTCAAGATTACTGGAAGGAAGAAAATGGCAAAAAAAAGTGGAAGTTTCTACATAAATGAGTAAATTAACAAGAAATTCTCTTTCTTTAGGATTTAAATAACCATCTCTTAACTACTCATATAAGTATATTCTCCAAATAAGATAAACTAATTTGGAAGGTGAATTCTAATGGAGTGTTCTTGGTTAAATCTAGGTACCAATTATTTTGGGATCAAGAAGGATTGGAATATTTTGTGAGTGAAAAACTTGATGCCTAAAATCAATATTTTTTATTGACTAGTCGTTCAAAACAAAATTATCACCATAGATAACTTAATGAAAAGGGGTATTATTATTACAAATAGGTGTGTTTTATGTAAAAAGGAGGCTAAGTGATCATCTCTTCTTTTTCTACCCTTTTTATTCATCTAACCTACATTCATTTTTTCTTTACTCTAATCTTTCTTGGGTCTTACTAAATCCTATTAGGGTTTTAATTTATCAACAGAAGGACCTTTGGGACTACCCCTTGAGGTTTTGGTGGAATATTACTATTTTCCATATTCTTTGGGGAATCTGGATGACTAGAAATTTTACTATTTTTGACAATTTGAATCCCAATCCCAATTCCACCTTTAAGAGGATAATGGTGTATATTAAGGAGAATTAGTCATCATTTGTATCTTCATTTCATGATTCTATCCCCATTCACCTCTATAAGGTTCTTCAATATTTGAACTTAATTATCCCTGCTCAATTTCAAAATCAAAATGTTGATAGATCATTGATTCAATGGATTAGTCCTCTAGATTCTTGGTTCAAGTTGAGTTTCAATGGAGTAGTGAAAAGGAACCCTGGTTCAATAGGGGGAGGTGGGGTAATCCAAGATCCCAATGGTAATCTTCTAGAAGCTTATGTAGGTCCTCCAAGGATTCAAATAAATCATGTGGTGGAGGCTTCTATAATGTGGTGGGGGATTGAATTGGTTTCTATGTTGGGATTGGAAAATCTTTAGGTAGAAGGGGACTGACTTAATATCATTAATTGTTTTAAGGGGATATCTCAACCTTCCTATTCAATTGATAACATCATGTAAGATGCCAAAACTCTTTTTCTCTCATTCAAAAGACTAACTATTTTCCATGTTTATAGGGAAGGAAACAAGGGAGTAGATAAGTTGGGTAATATAGGGGTTAGGATTGACTCTCTCAAGAATTACTATGGTGACATGGAAATCCCTAATGATGTCACATATATTATTCAAAATGGAAAAATCCTGATGAAATGTGTGATTTCATTATTATAGATATTGGTAAATCCAAGCCACATGGAGTTATCATGTTGTTATGTATATTGTAATTATGATCTACTCATTCCTAAAGGTTAAACATGAGTATAAAATATTGTCTTTACATGTTATCATTAAACAAAAAAATCCAAATAAGGGTTTTCTCATTTTGACAACAATTTAAAACTATTGCAGAATTTGTAGTAAAGCTAATAAGTTAAAAATGGCTAGTGATAAAGATAGAGTGGAGCTGATTTCATGTGTAAATACTAAGGAGGAACCTTATGTATAGAATAATATGGTGATTGGTAGACTGTCAAACTTCATGGAGAGGATTATAGGGCATGATGTGATTATTTCTCATGATTTTGCAAAAAGATGGTCTGAGAGAGAAGTCAGGATGTGCAGTCTCAAGATCACCATTTCTAAGGAAATTATTGGTAAAGTTATAGGTATATATTTTTATGGGGTTAAGGATTTTAAGTATAAAAAGGAAATAATGTTTATTTAACACTTTTTATAGCATCGAGAAGAAAAAACCAAAGTCCTCTAACAAGAAACATTTCCTCTACATGGAATTGCCTAGAAAAAGGCCTGATGTGTTTTTACAAGTCATGAAATACATAATAATAGAGGGTAAGAAAAAAGTAATTTTTCCCACCATTCTATTTTGTTTAACCATTTCATAGGGCATCCTATAAGCATTCTATTTTTTATTCTAAAGTCTATGAGGTCTTTGTTAACAATTTCAATAACAATCCTTTGGCTAACCTTATTCACCAGGGTCTCATCCTTTTTATTGTTAGAAGGGGGGAACCAATATGGAGTAAATATATATCAGAGGAAATCTATATTCAAATTTATCATGAAGATTATAATAGGGACAATGAGTATTTATCGAGTAATGGGGAGGGAAAGAAGCCCAAGGGATTGGGGAGAAAATATTTCAGGTGATTTATCCCCTAGAGGTAGTTAGAAAGGAAGCCCTATATTTTTTTACCCCATTACTAGTTCAGGTCTCTCTTCTTCTAATTATAATTTATCTACTAAATTTGAATAGTCTTTGTAAAATATTCAAACAAAGGGTGCAGTCTAGAGACTTTTGAGCTCTAAAATTTTAGAAGTTGACAAGCTAAAATTATTGTTGACTTTGGAGGATTCATTATTGGGGAAGGGTGATTATTAGAGAGAGGGTAATGAAAATATTGGAATGTTTATCTCAACCCCACCATTTAAAATGATCAATAAGGATTAGAGTGTGGAGGGAGAGGTGGAAAGGAAGAAGTTAGGAAAAGGCATAAGTTAGAATTGTGGGTTTTAAAAGAAATAAGGATTTAATGTATTATATATAGGGAGTCAATAATAGGACTATGGAAAAGAAAATATATATATATATATATATATATATGGAATTAAAAATATTATTATCTACTCAGAGTCAATTGACTCGAGCTCTTAATTTTTTAGGGTCTATTTTTGTTGTCTTTTTTACAGGTTTTTGGCAATGTTTTGTTTGTAGTAGCTGGTCATTGATGGTGGGTCAAGCCTTAGGGATATATTTATATCTTGGTAATATTTGTTGTGTTTTTATATATTTTTATTGTATTTTTTTGGGCATGGGTTCCTTAACCCATTTCTTTACCTGATCTAATAAAAAAATGAAAACTTATAAGAGGTACCGTTCTAGGAAAAATAGTCTTCAATTTTGCATAAGCCATGGTGTGAGGGTTACTTCCATAATACTCAATCCATTATAAAAAAATATATATTTATTTTAATAATTACTTACCTCATGGTATATCAAAAATTCCTAGGTTTTATTTTTTAGCCGTATAAAGCCTTTAACTATTTGTTCTTGTAGTGCATTGGTATGCAGTTTACCTCAGGAAATTACTCTCAATGTACCTTAGAGATGCTATAGTGTGGCTATAGGATAATTTAATCCATTTTATTTTTGGTCCATTGTTATTATTTATAATTGAGATTATTATTCTAAGAGCTTACAAATTAAACACACCTTGGATAGCTACACCCTTAATCCTTATTACACATTTCAAAGTCTCAAATATAAATAATGTTAAGAATGACTAAATTTTGTTTACATATTTTGATTTTCACTACTAAATTATATGTTACTTTCTAATATATTATTTATATTCATTATATATTTGTTTTAATCAAATCCAAATATCATATACGGGATAAAATAAATAATGTGCAAACTCAAGCCTTCCTCAATTCATATTGTTCCAATATCTAATTTGAATTATTACCTATCATAACAAGGGGATAGAGGGTATGCATGAATCATTTTATTCCTCATAATATTAGGCTTTAATGTTATCTTAACCATCATCATTTTCTTATTATTTTCCCAAGGCTCATATTATGTTCCAAGCTCCACGTTGTCAACACTAGATGAGGGAGGATATCTCATTTGTCACAAAAAAATAAATTTATAAAACATGTTCCTTATTAACCCCCTCTACCTCCCACAAAGAAATCAATTCAATCTAAAGGTTATGATATCATCAATCTCATACATAATACTCATGATAATATCTCATGATTAGAGTTACTCCATAAAATACCAACATACAAAGATGTCTTGTATGAACCATTACACAACACAATATTACCCAATAATGTAGAACCCCTTATGTTTCTTCTATTGTTAATAGTTTATGATTAATAGATGAAATTGTTTATTTTTAAAAATAGTACTTACCTCCCAATCACATCATAGATCAACATCTACCTTTACAAATCCATGTTTATGTACATAACAAAGTTGTTAAAAGGGTTATTATTGAAAATGGATCAAGATTAAATATTTTCAATATCCATTTCCTAAATCTACTAGGTATATAGGCATAATTTTTACTTATTCAAACATTAAAATTTAATATTTTATAATATTCTATGAAAATTACTCAAAAAAACTATATTACATATAATGATAGGCCCTCATATGATAGCCATCATTTTTTAGGTGATGTATAATGAGCTTAATGATAATATTATTTTAGGAAGACCTTAGATACATGAGATGAATTTAGTTCCCTATACTCTAAATTCATGTTTAAATTTCACCAACGATGCATATATGCATGCCATTTGGATCAAGAATCATTTAAATAATGTGCATTAACCCAAACTAAGGATCATTACATTCCTCATATGCAACCACACACACAATCATTTAGATTAGTCAAAACACCAATTTATTATTCCATCTCAATGGTATGATCATCAAAAACTATAATCCATATGTATTTGGACTTAAATATTTACAAAAAATGGGATATATAGGATAATATTGGGAACACATACACAAGGTATTGTTAACCCCATTCAAGTAGTTCACTTGAAAGGATGAAAAGGACTTGGATATTATAGATAAATTAGGCAAATCAAAGAAAGGAATGTCTACACAAACTATTATCTATATAGATTTCATCAAAACAAATCCTAAGATATCATATTAGGTTCATAATAAATCTACATTATAGTTGGATACCCAAAATAATTGATGGTATAGCTTCCCCAAATATATTAACATTAGATAAAAAATTTAATGATGACTCCCTCTTAGAATGCCTTAGGACATATGTGTAACTTCCTTCCTTTCATCATAAGAATAGGTTTCCTCATTGAAAAAATCCCGCAACATATTTTAGGGAAACTAAAGACATTAATACCCACATTATAACATATGGTCTAGATAACATTCCTACACACCATATATGGAATAAAAATAAACTCTAATTAACGAAGAGACTATAGAATTTTAGTATGGAAAAAATAAATATCCACATCTAATACTTATTGTATCTTTATTAGATAAGGATGAAGATTAAAATGTTTAATAAGTTATACATGATTAATTAAAATTATTCACATGGGATTATAAAAATATGTCTATAATCGATCCTATATTTGAAATGTATAATATAGTATTATACCTAGATGTCGATCCAATGAAGAAAAAATGGTAAAAATGCATACAAAACTAGCCTTGGAGGTCAAATAATAAACTTAAAGGATGTTAGATGTATGTCTAGTCTAGTTGTCGATTATCTAAGTGGGTCTCTAACATTATACTAGTCATAAAGCCTAATGGAGATAGTTGATATTTTGCAAACTATCAGGATCTAAACAAGGCCTACCCAAAAGATGATTTTTCATTACCAAACATCAATGTGATTATGTATTCTACCACTAGTTATGAAATTTTATCCTTTATGGAGGAATTTTATGGATATAATCAAATCAATATTAACCTTATAGCTCAATTTAGAGTGTCATTTATCACACCACATGGAACATTTTGTTATGTAGTCATGCCCTTCAGATTAAACAATGTAGAGGCCACTTACTAGAGAACCATGATACACATCTTCCATGACTATATACAAAATAATGTTGTATACTATGTGGATGATTTTATTACAAAATAAAAACAATGACATGATCATGTTATATATTTATGATAGATATTTAAGAGATTACATAAATTAAATGTATGTTTAAATCTCAAAAAGTGTGTATTTGGAGTCACATCAAGTAAGTTACTTGTCTATGTCATATCCTATAGAGGAATTGAATTAGATCCTAAAAATACCAAATATATCATATATATATATATGCCTCCCCTAATAGTTTTGAGGTAATTATAGTCCCTATAAGGAAAGATTCAAGCAATAAGATAGTTTTTAGCTCAGTTGGCTGACATGACACAATCATTCACATGCCTATAAAATAAAGATAAAAAATCAAAATGTAGTGCTAGTTGTTTAGAATATTTATGAAATTAAATAATATCTACTCAATCTACATATCATTATGCCACCAATTATAGATATGCCTCTATTATTATACATATTAGCTATAAAGCATGCTTTGGGAGATTTTCTCATATAATATGATGATTATAATCACATAAAAGTGGTATTTGAGTGATAAGGGTGATACTTGAGACTACCTATCCCTAAATTATCCCTAGGCCTATTTTATAGTCTATTTTCACACTTATCCATATTTTATATAGACCACAAACATCTCTAGTCATCCCTAGAGTAGTCCTAAATCCTTATTTCTTGATCTTAGCCCTTCGTGCCTAGTGTTCTACCACTTGGACACTGGCATCATAATAAGGACACTAGCTCTACATGGTGCTAGTGTCCCAATAATGGCACTAGTTTTCTTTCCCTCTCCTTTATATTTTTAAATCCAAAACCTCCTAGGTTTGGCTTAGACCTCTTTTAACACTTGCACAAGCATAAGAATGGTATATATACATAAATGTTATCCCTCTAACCACTAGATGGAAATAAAATACAAAATACACATTCAAACTCAAAATAAGTTATGCATAATTAAGGTTATCAATCCCTATTCTTCCCTACTTCTATATACTACCATCTACAACATTCCTAAGCTTAGATTACCCAAATTTATAGTCTCAAAATCATTCAAATCACTCAATTACATTATCATAGTAGTTTTAATTACACTTGCACCAACACTTAAGTGGGGTTAACAACATCGGGCTTGATCCCTCCTTAGAGTATTAGTATGTAGGAAATTATCATCATAGTAGGGTGTTCAGGATGTCTAGCCTACCCCACTAATAAACACTCTTTTTAACTTGTATCAAATGGATGCCCTAGCTACATAGAGTATTAGGGCTTGCTCATAAATTCAGTCAAAATAAGAAACAAAAAAGGTTTCAGGACTCGTGCATATAGGAATAGACCTTAGAGATCCATACACAAGTGTACCTAGAAACTTGGGATAGTTCTACATAGAGGACACTACTACTAATACAAAGGCACTACCACCACATTTCCAATAATGGTTCTATTTTATAATTAGGGATCTATTTTCTATGAGGGGTTATGACATTGGGATTCTATTGTGATACTTTTAGACCAGCTTCTACCTCAGTTTCTAGCCTTAAAATCATCTATCTCAGTTATTTGCTAGCTAAGTTTTTACTTTCACTATTCATTTTTATTTTTAGAAAAGTTAATTCTATTCAATTATATAAAAAATTAGTGTTTATATTTATTACATATTATTACCCTAATTTAGTATACTCATCTCTTTAACAAACATAATATTTATACTTGTTAAGTCCTAAAAAGTTAAAACAATGATCATAGAGTACACCATTTATTACATTAGTCATACATTATATGATTAATAATGAGACACAATTTATCACAAAATTTGAGCCACTTATGTTTCTCATGTCCAAGTCACATTTATCTAGATGCATTGGCAAGTGGATAATGTTACTCATGAAATTCAACTTAAATTTTGTACTGTATAAATATATAAAAGGGAAAATAATTGTATATCACTTATCTACCATTATATGATAGGATGCATCACCAATAATTATGATTTTCATGATGAATTCACTACATATTAAATTAATTATGACACATAGATCATGTACTTCAATAAATCAAAATGTGCCACTAGTGTTGGAGCAAGGATACTCTTCATTACTCCTCAAGGTTAGCAATTCTAATATGCATTTCACTTAGATTTTTGATGTATAAATAATATAGTACAATATGATGCTTTAATACTAGTTTTATCTATGGCACACACTTCTAAAAAATATAAAAAAACATATGGATATTCATAGCTAGTGGTTAATCACGTTTAGGATATTTATCAAAATAAATAAGAAAAGTTAATCCCATAAAAAATAAATAGTATAATGATTAATAATGTACTTAGACACATTTTCAATTGAAAACATATCCTGCAAAGATAATAGACATGTTTACGTAATGGCTAGTGTGGCTTCCATGATCCCTATTGGCATCAATGATGAATATGTAATTTTTAATATTCATTAACTAAGACACCCATCAATGAATATAGTAGCTATAGATTCTTTAAAATACTTGGAAATTAATTTTAGTGTAGTAAATTCATAATGGTATAGTGATATATATAATTTATTATATTGGGTTGTTATCCCTAAAATTGCTACAAGTAATGATAAAAAAAATATAAAGTGAAAAAATGTGCTATGTTCTAATTGAAGGATAATTATTTAAAATATAATTTTATGGGTGTCTACTTTGATGTTTAAGTAACGAAGAAGCTAAAATAGCCTTGATTGAAGTATATGATAATGAATGTATAGGTCACTTTAGTGGTAAATCCATCTCCTATAAATTATTATGATAAGGATACTATTTGTCTATAATGGAACAATAATGTCGTGGATATAAAAATTTATGTTCACAATGTTAGAATCATAAAAATATGAATCATGATCCATCATATGAATTAGAACCTTTGTTTCACCTTGGCCATTTTCCTATTGGGGCTTTGATGTAATTGGAAAGATAAATCTAGAACCATCATATGGTCACAAGTTCATTATTATAGCCACAAAAAAATTAAATGGGTCGAGGCCATACCTTTATAATATACTACATGAGAGGATATTTATCACCTATTGATAACATATATTATTTAATGGTTTGGATTACTATCAACTAGTGTAATAAATAATGGATTATCCTTCAAAACTAAAATAGTTAAGTGATTATGTGTTAAATTCAATATTTATCAAAATTTATTTACTCCATATTACCCACAAGGAATGGGAAATTATAAGTTATGAATAATACAATCATAAAAATCTTAAGGAAAATCATTGGGTTTCATTTAATAGATTATCATAATTAGATTATCTTTACATTTTAGGCATATCACACAAGTGTGTGCAGATAAGCAAAGGCTACCACCATATTCTCTTGTTTACAAAATAGAAGTAGTACTACTTATAAAACTATAATTTAATTAATTTTAAATATATTTAAAATACATCATTAAAGATAATTAGTATTGGGTAAAATAGTTACATGAATTATAAATACTCAATGACAAGTTATTCAAGCTATTGAACATCTCAAAGTCTATCAATATCATATCAAATATCAAAATAGAATATGGAAAGAATATTTGTAATCATGAATTTCATATTGGAGATTTAGTACTAAAATAAATTAAAAATAATACTGATGCATATAAATAAACCAAAGGTAATTTTAAGCCCAATTGGTTGGTTTCATTCCCTATTACTAAAAAGGTGGGTAAAGGAGGTTTCTATCTAATTACACTAAAAGGGAAAACTACAAATAACCCTATGAATATCATGCATTTACACAAATATTATACATAAATATAAAAAATAAAAATAACTACTAAATAAATCAAATGTTACAAAAATGACAAAACATTCAAAATATTTTTAAAAAATAAAAAATTAGGACTTGATCATGATATGAGATGCTAGTTACTTCTTTAGATATGTTATTTATCACATATTTTGGTAGATAACATATTATTTTTTAATAACATATGTATTCCATGAGGTATATGATTGTGATTTAGGGCATACTATACATGAATTCTTAGATGTTGGATTCCCTTCTACCCAGTTTTTATGCCTATGTTGAGGGCATATAATCCTATAGGTCATATCTTCTTATGAACTCTCTACCATGTCAAGCTACATATATTAAAAGTGTCTTTATAAATACTCATATATTAACATTTTATTCATGGATATGCTAATTTAATATTATATAATATTGATACATATGGATGGAATAGACTAGTCTTCACTTATTTTATACTCATTCAATGTTGTTATTTTATTACATAATAGGCTATAAATTGTTTGATTATTATGTGTGGTTATTATCCCTTATGTGAAATTTAATAGAATGTATCTATGATATTTGTTCTTTGTATGTGTGACATTTGAACATGTCCATTTCTTGTGGCCCTTAACCCTATGTTTTGTACAACATTTGAATATATCCCTTGCTTATGACATTCTTAATGTTCTTTATGTTCATCCCTTGTCCTTTTTTTGTTATGACATATTCATGTCCATTGTACTCAATCCTTAGAATTATTGTGTGGCATTGTCTATCATTATGTGTTGTGTTTATTATGATTGTTGAGCTTGATTAATGGTGTCATGATACATATCATGCACTTTTACCATGTAGTATAATCTAGAGAAGATTACTTTACTGCATTCTTCATTACGAAATCTATCTAGACCTAACACTTTTACACCTCACATTAAATATGTTACATACATACTTCAATAATAATTACATTTTTATGATGGCATACTCTCTGCATGATGACATAATTACTACATGATTTTATCTTTATCAAATGATACAATTAAATATTATTTTAAGATGAGTGATTTTCAAGTTACATCCCTCATCTCAAAATGAGGGAATCATAGTGGGCTTATATTAGAGATCAAATCCTTCATGTATAGGAAAAATTTATATTTGGGACAGTGTATAAATTTTAAATAAATTAAAGTATGGGTTTTCAAAGATTCAAAATAATACAAAAAATAAATTCTATAATAAAGTCCATGTTTTCAAAGATTCAAAGTAGTTAAAAAATAAAACATAAGAAATATATTGGAACACTGACATAGATTATGAGGGCATATGGCATGTATATGCAATCACTTCTCATAAACTCAAATTACAAAATCATACACACTTGAATGCATAGGCATGGACATATGCAAAATAGTTACAAGATCATAGTTCTAGGTTGTAAATATATCTACAATCAAACATATAGGTGCATATAATTATATATCATTTGTCATAAATTCAAAGGGACTAATAATTATTCATACTGATGCTTAGTCAAAGTTTAAAAGAAATGGAATTTGTTTATGCACATGTTTCAAAGTTCAAAGTTACAATTTTAAAAGCAAAATATTCATTTCAATTAACATATATGAGAAATGTGGTCATGATGGAGGCATGAATATTCTTAATTCTCTTTCAATCATGCAAGTATAATCTAGATCCATCTATAATAGTGTGATTCAATATGTTATGGGTAATGTACATTCAAGTCTAGTGACACTCAAATACCTTGGCATTATTTATATAAAACCTATTATGTGGTTGCATATTCTATTGTGGGTGATGTACATTCAATTATATTAGCACTCAATGGCCTTGGCATCACTTTTAGTGAACCTAACATGTTTCCACCTTCTTGGATTAGTACATTGGATATTGTTCCCTATACATGTGAGTTGGAATATGTATCTTTATAACTCAAGAGGATGATTAGTTATTCAAAATTGGGACATGATCAATGTCAATTCACCATTAGTTAAAATTATCCAAAGTGCTTCAATAAAGGGGCACAATTTTCCATCATTAGTAGATTACATTGAAATTTGATTTCACCTACACATAGGTGTACTTCTTCCTTACTCTTTTTGCAATTTTTTAAATTTCAAAGTGGAAAAATAATTATTTCATGTGTCATTATAGGGTTTTATAAATTCAAGTACCTTTCACAATTGGAGTATCCTCTAAAAAACAAAGTGTGTTGTACACAATCAAGCTCAATCATTTCTCTTTTACTCTAATAATTACATTACTAAAATAAAGGGGGCTAGTGGGGACAAATGTAGACACATAAATATGGTCAAAGGTACTTGAAAATCTAAATATTAACACATCATAAACCACATGACTTGCACCCAAATACATGATTATTATTTGCCATTACTCTAAGCTATTTATTTATACGTGGGTTTGACCCTTTTTTTACTATCACTACTACACATAACTATAAAATTTAAATGCTCAAACTAATTAATATCACATGCATACTTTTTCCTAATAAGAATAGTTGTTCATGGTCTTTTAAGATAGGTTCATCCTAGGTAGATAAAATCATTTTTGTAGTCTTGTCCACCTAGGGATATCTCATCCACTCTGAATAGTGGCTAGTTTCATAAATGTAAATCAATATTTTGGTTCTTCTTACACATTTTATAAGGTCGACTAAAGAAAATTATCAAAAGGTTTGCCTATAAATACACTTTAAAGGTCATTCATTAAGTCCCCTCACATTTCACTTGGTGTTACATCCTGATTCCTCATTAAGAAAATTTACCTAATTATCCATGATTTTTATGGTTGAAATTCTGATTTTATTATTATTTGAATAAGTTGTAAGTCGTATGTTATTATGTTACAATTGTATTTTGCTTTGATTTCATGATTTCATTGATATGAGTTTAGTTGTATGGTATATTCTTATATTATGATCATGTTGATTTGTTATTATAGTAGTATTTTATGTTATGTGTGTGTGTGTGTGTGTGTGTGTGTGTGTGTGTGTGTGTGTGTGTGTGTGTGTGTGTCATGATTATTATGGGCTAACTACCTTCTTATCATGAGTTGGACATAGGAGAGATTCATCCCTCAAAGCATGATGGAGGGAGAACATCATCGAAAAGGTTGAAGTAGATGGAGGTGTTGGGGAATGATAGATGAATGGATAGAACCCTTGAACACACCATGTTAATGGCACTCATTGTATGCATAGTTTAATGGTTAGTGTTAGTGCATTTTTTTATATTGTTTGCATTTATATAATTATTTATGCATGTTTAGTTATGTGTTAGCTCAGTTTAATGCTTATGTAAAATTGATATCATGTGATTGTGTTGTGGTTTTTATATATATATTTAGTGTATAATGTATTAATATTCTTATGTCATGTTATGGAGTTCATGATTTAACATAAATTTATGTGATTAGGTTACTAATACATATAGCCCAACCATCGTGTTTTGATGTAATATTTGTTGATTCACCATTTCAAATTTTAAAAAATATTATTGACTTTATATTAATCATATTTGTAGTAAGTCATTATGATCAATTATTAATTATTTATTATTTATTATTAATAATTAATTAGAAAATAAAAATAGGGAAAGCAGAAGAAAACACAAAAAGGGAATAAAATAAATAAAACAAAGATTTTCTAGCTTTGGGGGAGAAGTAGAAGAAAGACATGATCTTGGAAAGAAAGAATGAAAATATTAGAAACTTAAAATAGCTAGGAGAAAAATATAAAAGGATATTTAAAAAAAAAAAGTAAAACGGAAGCTTTCTAGGAGAATGACAAAACTTAAAGGAAAGGATCACTAGCTTTAAAGAAAAGAAAAGAAAAATATTCATGAAAAGAAAAAATAAAAGGATAAAGAAGGGAATTGGAGAAGAGGAAATGGGCATGACATGTAGAGAGAAAGAGAGCAGAGAAGGGAATGAATTGGAGAGTTTAGAGTGAAGAGAAGGAGAAGAGTGACTTGTAGAAGAGAAGGAGCAGCAGGGCAAAGGAAGGTAGGTGATGTTTTTGAATTTTTTTGTGAATTTTTATGTTAACTATGAATAATATAAGACTATGTATTTCCTATCAAATTCATGAGACTATAAAGATTATTTACTAAAATTTAGATCCCTTTTAAGTGGTAAAAATAGGTAAGTAAATTGATTGTTTACATATAATGAACTATATATTTACTATATAACGAATCTATCTAAAATATGTAACAAGATACTGTTATATAAAACTACTAAATTTAGTTAAAAATTTTAATTATGATAGAGAAATGTCAAATATATTTTAGTGTTAGATTGATCAACATCACTGATATTGTTTTGCTATGAAATGTAGATAGTTTCGTTGTCATACAGTCATATATAAGTTGTGATATATATATATATATATATATATATATATATATATATATATATATATATATATATATATATATATATATATATATATATTTCATACTTAAAAGTTTTTATAATAAATAATAATGAATCTATGAAGTAGTTTAGTATAACTCTACCATGTAACAAATAGTGGACTATTATAACTTAGACACCATATAGAACTACCATTGAGGATGTTAATACTCCATAATATCATGTAGTAATTTCATTTATTTATTGTTACATATTAATTAAGATATATGATGTATATCTACAAATTATGGATTTTGAGAAACAAATACTGATGTGTAGGACTTATGATAAAGTGATGAAGCAATTGATTTATAAAATTATTTAGAATAAAATATCATTTTAATATACACTCACTATTTGTTTCATTATCATCACTTTGTAATATTTAGTCATTGTAATTACAATACATTATCATTACACTAACATGTTTAAATTATAATTTAGTTGAGTTAGTTTGACCCTGACCCTTGTAGTAATTGCCAACTTCTCATTATATGATGTTAAGATTATATGATTAATCAAAGTAATAGTTTAAGTAAGTAATTTATATCATCATAGTTACAAATATCATAATATTAAGAATATATTATATTTTAGTATAACTCTACAGTTTAATATTAGTACAATGATAGCTAACTATGCATAAAAAAATGAACTATATATTATGGAAAGCTCCCAAAGATGAGTAATCCTATATATATATATATATATATATATATATATATATATATATATATATATATATATATATATATATATATATATATATATATATATAATATCATGATGTTTAGTATAATGTGTATGGTTTACATTAAATACATCAATGCTAAATTTAGCTAATGAGGCCACTATTGATATGAATAAACTAGCTAGGCTACATTAGCCAAATATATAAATAAATTAGCTATGATATTAAATTGATTTAAACTAGTTCTAAATTGGCTCAAATTATTATGGGATATTAAATGTAGATTTTGTGTGATTTCAAGAAATTTTACACGTTAGCTAATCAATATAATTGTGAATAACAAATTTATAATGGATGAAGTCCTTGACTTAAATTGTAAATGACTATTGATATTATATACAATATTTATATATTACTTGAGTACCTATATCCACTACATATCAAGAATATAGTTAGAATGAACAAGTGCTTGTATATATATAGGTGTGATTATATCTATAGTGTTATTAACTTCTAAAAATAAGCCATAGAATCTTGAGGGTTAGGAATATATAATTACATGAATGTAGACTACTAAGAAATATAATATGTTGTTAAAATGAAAGATTGTGTACATACAAGGTATAACATGATTTATGATTTATTCTATTCTTTGAAATTATTATGATTGGTTTTTTGAAATTAAGTAATGTGTACATAATATGGTAGACCGTGATATTAGTGTTTGTCATAGAATATACTCCATTTGTATTTACTTAAGAAAATTAGAATATGTAGTCTATATATAGATTATACCTTGTTGGTATAAATTAAACTTGTTATGCTTATTAATTATGTGATAAATAATATAGTGAAGATTCATTCATACATTTGAGGGACTAAATTCATGTATTTTGATTATTCTTATGTTTAGCATATTTTGTGTGTATTTGATGCAGAGCATCATTCAATTTCTCTGTAATATCAAATTTTAGCAATTGAAATTTCAAACTTGGAATCAATATTCATTATCTATTCTTTGACTTTAGTTTCATGTAATGGTTTATTAATTAGAATTCTTGATTTTATTTTGTTGTCTCCCTTAAAACCCATTCTCCACATTCATACCCTGCCTATCCAACTTTTGATACTTGTGTCCAATCTAATTTTATAATTAATCTTCAATTTCTTCTTTTGTTTCCAATGGTTCCATTCACCCACATCATCTCTCATCAATGACTCAATTCCACAATCTCTCCTTACCTTTTATCTATTAATCATTCAAAGCATATTTTTCTTAACACAGTCAATTTTCTGCAATACAATTGTTTATTCCTCCACAACTCTACCACTTTACACTTCACTGCAGTGTCCTTTTTGATTGACATCTATGTATAAATAGATATAAAGAAATAAAAACATAATAATAATACACTTTTATCCTTATTAAGCCTCTATGCCAAACCTCCCATAATACATTATTGTGAACTCAATCTTGGCATACAGACTTGAACAAGGTCAATATAAGGTTTATGGCTTTCCCCATGGTTTCCAAAACTTCTATCATAATTTAATACACTATTTAAAAAAAAAGGAATATGTGTTTATATTACCCATGGTTTCTTTATAATGACTATGTTAACAATTGCAGTCACCTACAATCAAGACTAGGATTGATTCCAAAACATGCAGTTCAATTGACCATAATTTTGGCATAGAGATTACACAAAGAACAAAATACAAAGGATACATGTGTTCACTTTATCATCCTTAGACTCATATAAGATTTCATCCTACATTTTTGCTAACTAAATTCAATCATTATCTATTGGCACACATGGTAAAATAAGGTAAAACAAATTTCTTTGCAACTCAAATAATCTTCACTCAATCTATGGATAACTTGAAGTTTCACATAATTATTTATCAAAATACAAGGTTATTTATAACTCATAGCACCTGTTCACATTAAAAATCTATCCATGACCATATTTTTTCTAATCAAACAATTAACATCTTGTTTCTTTAACAACATCCACTCAGTCAAAACACCCAAAATGCATTCCAAAATAGAATCTCTTAAAACAAGTAATACACAAGATCATATATATTCTATATTTTGTCACACTTTCCTACATACCAGTTCAATCATCTCTACTCATATTTTTCATAGTCTTCTTGTAAAGTAAATATACAATCCCTTTTTTTACTACCAAGTACAAACCCATCATGAGGTATACATGTTTATGGCATAAACATTCAAAGACTTACATCTCTACTAACCATTTATATCTATAATCATCAGTAAAAGGCATTTGATTTACCTCTTTTACTAAAAATATGTCTTTATAAGGTTCCATCAAAATTTATATTTGCACAAGTATTCATATACAATTATGTAGGGTAGGGACTATGTGCTTAACCACCTCAAAATCATTTGAAATAAATAAGGCCTATTACTTATTAACAACACAAGAAACCAAAAATGACTTACCAATAAGCACCAAAACCATCAAAATTGCTTATCATTTATCTTTCTTCATCATTCATTCTTGTATGATCAATTTTACTTTGTATTAAATTAAACATAGGTCTACAAATTTTAGTTTACAAGGATACAAAACATTAGTTATTCATTCTTGGGGTTCGTCATCATTTCCCATTCGAAACTAACCCCTTTCCATTTCCTCATTTATTTCATTATTCAATATAAAAACCAAGACATCTATTTTAAGCCTTCAAAACTTATAACTAACTTTGTAACTACCCAAGTTCATTGGAGAACCAACCCAACTACACAACACTACACAATAAAATGACTCCTAAAAGATTTAAATAACCTACCACAAAATTCAAAACATAACATTTGACTTATTTACATGATGTGGTAGTGATTCTCCTCCATTAGTATTAGTAGGAAGTAATATATATATATATATATATATATATATATATGATTTTGTTGGTTATATTCATGTTAACCAAATCTTTCAATGTTGGTATTAAGTAAGTAGTGATATAGACTTCACTAGCTTACTAGTGTCACCAATGCCAAATGAAGGTAATCCAATCAAGTGGTGTGTATGAATTTGACTGATCATATAGATCAATAACTATTGAAAACTTTGGCCAAATTAATGTTAGACATTATCATTTTATAGTTATGATTTACATATTTGTGTGATATCATGTTATAATGGATTTCTTTATGTTCTTAAAAATCACACAACATATTAGTATTAGCTTGTCTCTCTAGATTCCCGCACTGTCACTATCTACTCATCCATGAAGGGAGGTCCATTCACTAATGGGGGATGTGTGGAGGAGTGATGGTCCTTGTTTGGTGTGGAAAAGCACTCAGATGATGTTCTTCCTCCCCATAACAATACTTATTTGGAGACTACACCTGAGATTACCATATATACTGGAGTTCAGGAACTCATGCTTTGTGGAGCCTTGTATCTTGTATCTGATATTCTATTTATTATTATTTAAATATTATCTCTAATGAAATGTAACTATTTACTTATTATACATTGACATAAGTGGTTGTATGTTTGTACCAGTCATGGTTGGAAATCTATAATTACTTTATATATTAAGTTATGTTGTGTTTCATCTAATGATAGTGATCAGTGATAGATATATGTTACATGCTTATTTTTATAGTTAATATACTTGGAGTGTTTTAATTGGATCACTAATTATATTCTCATGGTGAAATCTAATAAAAGAATGGGTAGATTTTTTTTTTTTAAATAACATTATTCTAAGTAGATACCAGTGGGGATGTTACATGTGGTATCAGAGATGTAGATTAAACTCTAGGACCTAATGAGTCCACTAAGATTTTTGTATCCTTATGTTTACTAGAAAATATAATTGTGAAATCTAGAGTATCTAGAGAGGGTCCTTCAAATATTAATTATAATATCCCTCTATTTGATCTTAATCGAATTGCTACTGAGCAAACAACAAAGTTGGATCAGATTCTCACATCCATGAATGAAACTAGGGATCAATTTTCAGCCTTGGAGTAGTAAGTTCATGGCCATAAAGAGGAAGAACATCAAAATTTACCTAAAGAACATCCCACTAATAAATTAAATCCTTAGGATGTGAGGGCTCAGGTAGCTACAAAATTAGCTAGAGATATAAAAAAGGTGAATCTACCTATGTTTGATGGAACTATTTTGGGTAACAGAGCTAAAACATCGCTGACTAAGATGGAGAAGTATTTTGAGATTATAAACTACTCTAATGTCACTAAAGTATTTTGGGGAGATTACTAGTTGACTTTTGAAGTAGTTATGTGGTGGGTCAATAAGAAGTTTGAAATGAATCTTAACTCAGCCACCACTACTTGGGAGCAATTTGTGATATTGTTTAGATCATGGTGGCTTCCACAATTATACTTTGACCATATGATTATAAATTTGTAAAATATAAAGCAAGGATACCTATCATTGAATGAGTAATAAGAATAATATAGTAAACTTATAAATTATGTACCTTAGTACCAGGTAGATGGTAGGTTCAAAATTAATAAGTTTATCATATGGTGGAGATGTAGACATACACAGGCCATTTACCATGGACCAGGTCTTTGAGAAGGCAATCAATCAAGAACAAAAGTTAAAATCTCTTTATTAGGCCAAGGATAAGTTTAAGAATTTTTTTGGAAATTCTAAACCAAATTTCAAAAATAAGAACTAGAAGCAGAGGAGTGGAGACTCTAAGAATTAGTTCAAAAATAATAATTGCTAGATTCAATAATGGTTTAGGCAACAAGAAAATTGGCAATGGTTTCAAATGTAGTTTCAATGAAAACCAATAGTCTAAGAAGAAAGGACCACTTGGAGGTTTCTTCATTTGTGGAGGTGACCATTATGCTCATGATTTCACCATGGATAAGTTAAAAAACAAAGGTTATGTTTCTCAGCAAGGAACATTTCAATAACATATTCATGCGATAGTGAATAATTGGTAAGATGAATTCCAAGCTTCAGCCATATAACTATTAGGTATTTTATTTGAACATATATTTTATATTTTGATAGATAAAATGGATACATAATGTTTTATATCTCCTATAATTATAAATAATATATCTAGAAGAGCTGGAGTAATGGAAAATGCATGGTTAGTACAATATGGGAATGTTTTAAAAGTCAATGTTGATAAGTGTTTAGTTGAAGATAAGATTGCACAAATTTTGATTATCTCCTCCAATAACTCTAAAACCACAAGAATAAAATGTAAAGGTTTAATTTTATCTGTACCCTAAAAAAATGTTAGAACAAACATATAATGAAAGAACCAACTTGTATGATGGATGTATTATCTACAATTTCCTTATAAATGAGGAAAAAAAGACTAATGAACATCTCCAATTGACATCAAACTAAGAAGAAAATACTAAGGATCACAAAATATAATTTAAATTCTAAATTTCATAATGAGATAATAAGGAAAGAAAAGAAAATTCAGTACTATATTGATAGTTTAAGGCTTAAACTAACATTACAAGTACTCAAATGAGCAGAGTCTTGTCATACCCAAGAGAAGAGTTAAAAAATCAGGCATTTATAGCCATATTTATAAGAATTGAGATGCAAGAGAGAGGATAAAACAATATCAAACCACACAAATGCAAATGTTACAACATGGTTTAGCCTATTCAAGTGAGAGAATAAGTGAAATGAGGCCATTAGGCCTTATTCAATGCATCAACCTACCATATTGATGGTCTTCATTGAAATTGGGTGTATGCGTGGAGAGAAAGGCCTTGTTATTATTTTATTCTCTTGGAGTGCTTGATCATGGTGAATATGATCCTATAGGGATACTCCACTTGAAAAAATCATGCATTTATTGTTCTAACTCACATCTCTCTTCACAAATTCATGTCAAAGTCTGCTACATGTTTGACTTAGAAATGGTCCTCCTATGCCACTTTTAGCCTTGAGGGTTGAATTACCTTGATGATCACTTCATGGAGGATTTAAATGTATATGAGATCAATTTTCTAATGTTTTAGATATCCATCATGGCTTTAATGACCCTTAATCCCACCTATGGTCATGATTGAAAATCCATATGAACACAATCAAACTAAAAAATCACCTTGAAACTTATGTGGTGGTCTTTTAGAGAGGTGGAAGAGATGATGTAGTGTTCTAGTTCTTCATGAGACTCCTTTATAAACTTGGAAACTTCATTTGTAAGCTTGAAAATCACCTTTTATACACTTACCCCTTGGAAAACCTACAACTTTCATCATCTTCTTACATTACATTGAGATTCTTTCTGAAGTTTACAATTTATTGTCTTTCTCTTAGCTTGCTTTTTAAGAACCATGATTATCATGAAGGTTTTAAAGAATATTATAGCCTTGAAATATGTTTTTCAAGGTTTTAGAGGGTCATTAAAGTCTATCATGACTCCTAAAAGAGTCCCTGTGCACATTATTCATGACTTTTCAAGCATGAAATCTTGTAATATCATTAGCTTTACATGCAACTTGCACCATTACTATGCCTATGACAGTCATGGAAATGTTTCTTTGTCTTGTATATCTCCAAGTGAATCTTTAAGAAATTCGTTAGGAGTCCTTGAGGTCATGTATACCCTAAATCTTGCTTTGAAACCTTGTATGGCAATAGATTGGACCTAAATGATAACCCATCAACATTGAGAATTTTATTATCATTGTAACCTCAAAAAGTTATAAATCCTATTCCTCCACTTACACAAGGCCATACTTGGAATCTTGGAAACTCACTTGAGGTGATAGAAGATCTATACTATGAAGACTTTATATTAACTTCATGTTCTAAAATATCTTGACCCCAAGACCTTCAAACCTTTTGAGCATACCCTATAGACATGTAGGTTTGAGATTATACTCTAAAACTTGTTTGTATACCTATGACCATATTAATAAACATGCAAGGTATTTATACAACCTATAGGTTAATATTTGAGGTTGTGAAATGTACTAAAAATTCACTTACATTTAACTTAAACTTGAATACCCTATATGAACAAATTTTGGGTATGAGTAGCCATTATGTCAATGTTTATAACTTTAATCTATACACTTGGTTTGCACACTTCATGTTGATAACCCTAGTAGAGTGTTTTAGATACAAAATATAACCTATCAAGCTTCACCCCTCATGCTTGTTTATGAACTTCCACCAAGCTATCAACACCTAAAAAGAGATTGAAACCCTTCCCTCTTGCCTATAGAGCTACAAATGTCTCTCTTCAAGTTTGACATCTTATTGAGCATGATTGTCTTGATGAATTTAATTCTAAACATTATTATAGCATATTAGGTGCAAGGGGAATGATTTTTTCTTTTTTGTGCTTCTTTCATGAAGAGAGAACACATCAAAAATCATTAAAAACCTCTATTCTGTTGGTAGACATGTAGGTCTTTCTAAGATTAATACACCTATTAAAAACATTTAATTTTGTGATTTTAAGGGTTTAAATTTATGTTTGAATGGTCTATAATGTAAGAGAAGGATTTTTAGGCTTGCTTAAGGACCTTTATTTAAGACAAAAATATAAAATGCATTGTAATCCTCACATTTTTTATGTGTAGCCCTGTAGAGCTCTTCTCAAGCTTAGAATATCATTAAAAAGTTGAGCATGGGATTCATGTCTTGAAGCATATCTAGATTATATTTATGTGTAAGGAAGGTACTAGGTATTGTTTTAAAACCCTTCACCAAGAGAGAATCATTCCAAAGTACATTGTAAACCTCCTTTTCAACTTGTAAACTTGTACAGTCTCTCAAGCTTAGAACACCTTAAAAACTTGTACATGGTCCTTGGGGATTTAAACCTACTTATAGATCCCCAAATGGACCATTAAATTATATAAATATCCCCCATGACTCCATCTAGTTCACTTAAGCATGTTGCAAACACTAAAAATGGATAGTTGGTAAGGTTTAAAGGGTTTAAGACTGCATGTCTTATTTTTTGAGCATTTGAAATGATTAAAAGATTTCATGAATATTTTTATGTATATAAAAAAATTTACTAAATATATTCCACAAACTACCCCAAGATCCATTCTCTTCTATGAAATAGGAGGGATGAAATCAAACCCCAAACTGTGCCTTCATTGAACTAGTCTACAGTTGTTTTGACTTCTTAATAATAATTCATAGCCCTTTCCCTTTCTTGCTTCTTTAAAACACCTAGAAAGTTTTATTATATACCCCATCCTTCCTCTCTAGTACATTTTTTAGTCCATGCAACTAATCAATGAAATTAACATGTCTTATAAAATTTCTTGTAGGTGCCTACAAAGGAGATTTTGGTTAGTTTTGGCCTTATTTTGAGGTCTACAATCTATGTGGAAATCCTTGAAGGCATACTAAAGTTTATATAGACCCTATATTAATGTTATTTAGAGTTTTAAATCTCATAGTGGGCATGTAACCTCATAAAAAGCCTTGTAAAACCCATAATCTCTTAAAATTTTATATGCTTGAGGGATCCCTATGAATTGTTTCACATGTAAATTCATTAAGAAGGCTTGAAACATCTAGTGAGTGTTTGAGGAAGGTTTATAATCACCCCTAGAGGCATGAGTCACCACAAATCCATACAACTTGTGCATTAAATACCAAAACTTGCTATTTTATTAGACTATAGCCTCATGAAAGCCTTGTCCATGGCTTGTTTTTATGTGATTCCACCTTAAATATGTTATTTATTCCATGGGTAGACCTTTCATCCATTATATAACCTACATATGAGGCTATAATACAACATACCATTCTAAACCGTGATGTTCTTCTTATTGAGACTATGTAAAAACCTATAAAACATTATGGAAACATCCTCCTTGAAGCTCAAGTCTTTGAAAACATGGTGAAACCTTGAATCTAGTGGCTTGGATTTAAATACTCTTTCATTAAACCTACAAAACATTCTTGGAGTGATGAAAAATCCATGATCCTACTTGAAATGATAATAATTTAGAGATGGGTAAGTGCAGTCTTTCACATTGAAAGGGTATTAAAAGCCACCAAAAGGTAAAGCAAAGGGAAATGACTAACTTAAATGCCCTTTTGACTATTTTTATGAACTAGATAAGGTCATGGAGAGGTGTTCAAACATTAGATGTCCTTTTGAAACTTTATAAGCATTTATTTCCTTTTATAATGTCATCAAATGAATGAAACAAGACCCCTTTTACCCTTTTATGGCACTATAAACACTTTTAGGGATTTTTTTGTGTGTTCATGACCTAGATTTACATTGAGAAGTAGTGATCTGGTGTATAAAATGTTGTCATCAAGCCTCCTAGAATGAATCTCATCAAGATTTATATGGCCTCATGATTTCATGTTAGTATTTTAATAAGTTATTTGATTGACATCAAATTTAATGTTTTTAGTCATAAAAAGAGGTCTATCAAGGTTAATCAAGACTTAAACAAGGATTTAAGACATATTTTTTGCATTGAATAGTCATCTAATAGGCATAATTCAATTCATGACTTTGACAATGACTTTAAGACTCATTCAATGAATTAAAAGTATAAGGAACCTTGGTGACTTATGCATACCTGATTATGAACCCACCTAACCATCATGGAGATGCTTGAAAGGAGTGTACTCAACTAATTTATGAAAAAAATGCCCCTTCCCAAGTGTGCAAGTGTCCTATGCACCAAGGATGGCTAGGATAACTAAGAATAAGGTGACCTCCAAGGGGTGTTTTCTTGTCTAAGCCCACAAACTAGTTTTTGCATCAAATCCATTGGGCATGGAGTCAAGAAATAAATTAAAATGAATATGACACTATTATAAAAACTTCAAGAATATTAAAAGTACCTCCAAAACAAAAAATAAAGAAGCAATAAAAATGACATGTGAAAAAACACTTAGGGGAAAAGGAAACACAACTAAGCTACTAAAAAAATGTACAATCAATACTTGGAGGAATGAGTAAGCTCTAATTAATTATATACAAGGTCTAAAATAGACTCACTCAACCTGGATCAAATCAAAATCCTTTGAAATCTCTTCTATCCATGCAATCATATCATGATTTGGTTAACAAGGGTGAGTGAAGATTGACTTTATAGGATGACCACTTGACATAAAAACTCCTACAAGTGCTTCCTTGGTTATGACTATCAATCGATTCTCTACCTCTTTGATCACCAACCTTGCTTACTTTTCAATTATTTTCTTAGTTCAACATGCCTTATCATTGGTTTGACAATATAAAATTGATATTTTATACTATGTTTGGGTCTATCAGGTGTAGAGATGACTATTTCAATCCTTTTGGTATCTTCATTTTGCTCCTTAAGTTCCATTGGTTCAATAAGAGACTCAATTCTTTAATGTTATCATAGTATTAATGCCAAGTCTTATCAATCTCTCCTTGAGGTATCAAAATATTAGATGGAATGATATCCTCTTCTTTGAGATGATCACTTGAAAGAAACATGCTTTCCATAACCACCAAATCTTTTATAATCCTATTAGAATCCAATTTCACCATCTAACCATCACGAATTTCCTACATCCATGACTAGTTCTGAGAGGAAGAATTTACCTTTCTTACCAATTTACCATGTTTTTATTGTTCTTTTATGATGCCCTTGGATATTTTAGGCTACGTTATAACTATTTCAAATCATTAGTATTCTCATTCTACCCTCTTGGAACTGCTAGCCCACCAACAACCTCAAAATTTGAAACAAGGTCAAAGTAAAACTACCAAGTTTGATCAAGGTCTTCATGAGGCTCTAAAATATTTGGTAACATAGAGTCTTCTTCAAGGATGAAAAATTTGCCCAAGTTTCTTAGCCGTCTATCTTATACGTGATCACAAGTATCAAGTCCATAATACTCATTAGCCCACTCATCAAGTAAGTAATCAAGGACCTCTTTAACAATAGTAGTGGCTTCATGACTAGAAACCTCATCAACTTGATCAAACATAGTGCAATTCAAAATCATAGGATTTTTCAAATCGGGCTAAATGTGATTATTATATATTTTCTAAACTCTAATGGTCACCCTTGTCCCATATATAGTCCTAAAAAACATATGGAACCAATCAAAAGATAAGTATACACCTAGCTTAGTAGTAAAATGACATGATATGCATATAGAAAAGTTTGGTGGCAAGTCAATGACTGAAATGTATTGGACAAATGAGTCACTTAGATAAACATGGAGTGTAAGGATCAAATATTTGATGATGTCAATAGTCTTAATAGTCTTACCATCAAGTTGGATTATTCCCTTTGTGATTGGAGAGTATTCAATGCTTAACATGTTAGCCACATTCTTAGGCATAATTGTGCTACTTGACCACAACTATATCATATAGTTGTACACAATGTGCTTTATAATGATGATATAAACATGAAAAGGGGGATATTTATTTACCTTACTAGAATAGATGGCTCTTAATTCACCACTCTCTTTTTAGACTTGGTGATATAAGTAGTTAGGTTGCTTAATTTTTATACCACCTCACTTTGATTTATGCCACAAAATTCATTTTCTTCCTAGTTCAAGAGGATAGACTCACCTTGAATGTTTGTTGCTTGTTATTTTACTTATCCTCTAGCTTTTCTAGTTGGTTTATTTGGTTATCCTTGTGAATATGATACACTTTGCACCATGAAAGCCTATTTGAGTAATCCATTTGCACAAGTAGTCTAATTGTGTGGTTGGTTGCAAGGGAAGCATCACTCATAATCCTACACCAAGTTATTTTGTATAGGGACAATTACCTTTGAGGTGTTGGAAACATTATGATTATGACTATTGTATGGCCTAGCATGGGTAACTTGTCCTTGAGCTTATACATTGACTTGGTATGGATACCTATGAGGTTGATATGGCTAGTTATAGTGTTGATAAGGCTTGACATTCTACATTTTTGGCCTCCTCAAAGGAAATAACGCATTACCAAAACTATGTAATAATGATTTCACCTCATGTATCTCATTGGGAGGGGTAATAAGAGTGACTTATGGGTTGTTTTTTACTAGGATAGGTGATAGAGTAGGCTAAATAAGTGGAACTTTAGGCTATACAAGTTGTTGAAAGGGTGGCATTTCTAAAAAAAGTGGTAAGGGAGACCTTGGGGCAATTTTCGCAACTTGTATGAGGCAATTGTCAGCCCTAATAGAAATATCATAGCAATTATCAAGGGTTTTACCCCCATATATTTAATCATCAATACTATACTACTATTTAAAGACCTCAAATTAGGGGTGGGTTTTACCAGTTGTGGAATCCTATTCCATGTCTTTTGAAATTTTAAATTATAATCCACCATGAACTCATGTGGAACTCTCTTGATGGTGGGTAACTACTTCATGAGTGAAAGGTGGTTACTCTTATCTTCAAATTTTGGCACAATATCTCTCCTAACTCATCCTAGTTATGGATTGATCATGGTTATTATGGATCATTTTCCACATTTTAGAATTTTAGAGCAACCAAGATTGGGTCACGAATGTGTTCAGTGAAGTTTGGTAGTTGTAATTTTGGTTTTCTCATTTTCCTAGGGTCCCTTTTAAAATTTTGGCTAAGTCTCAACTCTTCCCACTGAGGCCTTGTGGCCTCTTAGTGCTCACTCTTTACAAAAAGATTCCCATCTCACCCAACAATAGCACTAGCTTGACACATGGCATCATGGTGCTTACTTGGGGAAGGTTTCTTTAATTGGGACTTCAAGTAACACCATTGGTCAGGAGGAGTGAATCCCCTTTCTCTAATAGACATTCTATGGGTAGTCTTGGAGTCAAGCACATGTCACCACCATGCTTCTAATAAGTGTCATGGGCATCATAAGGCATTATAGTTATATCATATTTGAGATTTTGAAGACCAACTACACTCATGAGCTAGATCCCCTCATTCAGTTGTAATGACTTCATCATGAGCATGAGTACCTGTTGCCTAGTGTTGCTTCCTCATGAGACTTTTGTGCCTTTATATTAAAAGCTCTTTTATTTTAGAAGGGGCTAGTAGGTGAATAATTATTTTTTCTATTATCAGAGAACAACCATTTATAATCATTTAATTTTTAGAATAGAAGTAGTAACAATTAAAAAAATTCATTCTTTGACCTTAGTAGGTGCCCCTCACAAGTAGGATTGAATATTGTATATTATGCCCATGGAGGCCTTTTGTATTTTTTTCTCCACCTAAAAATGAAGAGGATGTGGTGTTTTATGTTAAACTAAGTGGATAGTTATTCCTATCTATTATCTTCTTTTTTCTTCTTCTATAGTGTTATTTTTTGTTTATGTTATAAACTTTAATTCATGCATACACTCCTTTAATAGTCCGTAATTATCAAGTAGTCTGACTACTTTATACAATTTTAGGTCAATACTTTAAAGATTTCAGCATATTGTCTTGTTATTTTTGGTTTTATTTTCATTCCTTCTCTCCCCTTTTCCATAAACCAATTCAAAGAGCCAACTTCTAAAATCCTAGAGGTTGATTTATAGATTACATTTGAGTCCCACACCTATAAATATTCCCATAGAAGGCTATTCACTTAGAGTGAGAGTTTTAAGCATCAATAGTTTATTCTTTTTTGGCACACCTAGTGGGACTAGATATCTAGTCTACCTGACTAGAAACAAGAGGAGCCATAAGCATATTACAAGGTCACAAATAGTGAAGAATCTAGGATTATTAAAACCACCTCTAGTAGCTACAACTCACCAAAGGAATATAGGATCTATCATGACATAATAACCACAACAAATGGTAATCCTAAGGCCACCAAGAAACTTTGTATCATGGAATAATGGAAGCCCACTCATCCCTCCAGTGGTGCTAGTTACATGGGAGCCTATTCCTGCTAATGACTTAAAGGTACTCCCCAAATTCTTAGGGGAAGAATTCAAAAGTATAGTAGAACATCTCTAAGATGTTGTGAATTTGTACACTGTGCACTATGTTACACAACAAAACATGGCCTTAAGGATACTAGCTACCTATTTCAAAGGGTGAGCTCTTGATTGGTACTAGTCCTTACCACCCAAATCCATTGCCACTTGGGATGACTTGGGAAACATATTCTTTGAAAAATTTAATGAGAAGGTAGACTATTAATCTCTCCTATAAAAACTAATAATTATTAATAGAGCATCACAGGAGGCTATTATTAATTTCAGTACCAGGTTTGATAAGACCTAGTAAAGGATCTCAATACTAGCTCAACTGCCATTAAACATGGCTATTATTTTCTACCTCAAGGCCTTGAAAATTATCTTCATGATCTAGTTTCTTAAAGGCCAAACACTTCTAGACATAAATGAGTTAGCAATCAGAGCTGAGAATAAATTGATAAATGTTTAGAGGCTCCCTCCTCGGCTATCAATGCTAATGTTCCTAGAGATATTCATGCCATTATAAGAGGAGGATTTGAGAACTTCTTAGGCACCACCATCCATGTATTTATACCTACCTACTCAAGTAAGCATGTCTTATTCATCCTTGCTAGCAATGGAGATGAATGACATAAAGAGAATATTATGGAACTTCTCTAATGAGATCATAAATCTCAAAAGGCAACATGCTATGCCTCTAAAGCCCCATTTATAAGACTACCAAAAAAGGAGGGTACCTTACCAAAATAACCAATACCAGGAGAGGCAAAGGCTAAATCATCAGACACCAAATAATCAAGTGTTAAACCATCATATGCAACCCATGAATTAAATTATTTTGGAACCTGATCCCTTGTAAATGATCTCACCAAGTACAAATAGAGAGCTACTCACTAGCCAAAATAACTTGGTGGATAACTCAAATTCATGGTGCTTCCCATGTAACAATGTACATGCACCATGAAACTATCTAAGAAGAAATTTGTAGGAAAAGGTTGTTAAGTAGTGGAGGCAACACGGCACATCTGATTCATCCTCTTATGGATGCCAGTCCTTGAGAGTCAAAAATGTTGTCTTAATGACACAAATGTAAAGAATGTCCTTGGAACAAGAAGATGATATAGATTTGGAACATGCACTTTTCTCTTGGGTAGAGGGTGAGGATGTATTCTATGTGAGTGAGGTCCCCTTGTACAGAGATCTACAAGTCAAATCAAACTATTACACTCACTCCAAGAAGATATTGGATGAGAGCCAAGAAGCTTTCATAAGGCCTAAAGTTACTTTTGAGAAGAATTTGACACCCCAACCATCACCCCTAATGTATCAAATGTGGGGTGATGTAATGAAAAACAATGTAAAATACCCCAAGGTTCCATCTCTAAAGTCATACAATGTGGTGGAACAACTAAATAAAGTTCTATCCAATGTTTCTCTTTGTAATTTCATATCTATCCCTGAGTGAAAGTCCCTACTAAAAGAATCCTTGGAGGACTAAGAGAAGATTGAGAAAATAAAACTAGATAATAAGCCTATATAGACAAAGGGAAAGGAATCTACCACCATTACATAACCCCAAATTCCATCTACATTTATCAACTCCAAAGAGGGAGTAAATAAAACAAAACCTACCCTGTTTTATTTGACATTTATTATGGGGAAGTTTTTGCACAATTCTAAGATTGACTTCGGTGCTAGCACCATGGTGATGTCTAAATAGATCATGGATGCACTTTAATTATAGTATGAGCCTTTAAATAAAGAAGTAATATATATGGATGGGAAGAAAGTTCAAACCATAGATATCATTAAGGCTCTTCTCCTCACCTTATATTCTTGTCCCAGTATTACTATATCATAGGAAGTTTAGTGATAGACATCCCACCAGTCTTCAGGCTATGTATATCAAGAGATTTCACCACCAAGATAGGTAATACCTATCATTGGATTCATCCCACCTAATCCTAAGGAACAAATATGTCTTGAAATTAAAAGTGTTATTCTAACCTCTACATCTCGAACATGTAGATGATGAGTCTATAATCAACTTTGAATTAACACACACATCTTTCTCCAAGAAAGAGATATATCACATAGAAAAGCTTGAAGAAGAAAGGGTAGCGGATAATAAAATCCTAGAGGATGAGGTTCTTGTCAATGAATTAATTGAGAATGAATAAAATTGATGCCACTAGCCTTAAGACTACATGATCCATGATGAACACCAGGCCATCTTCAAGGTCATAAAAAGGAAAGAAGATCAGAGTGAAGAACCTGAAGGTGAGTCTAGTTTTTGGACTCTATATTTCAATGGTAAAAAATGAAAGATCAAATCTGAATTAGGAATTTCATTAGTTTCCCAAGCAAGGAAAGAGACACTATGAGTCTTCTGATTCTAATTTGCTTTCATAAATAATGAAGTTGAATATGAAGTGCTAGTCCATGGCCTCAACCTCACTAAGTGCATGGATATAAAGCAAATAAAAGTATTCAATGATTTCAAATTAATGGTGAGACATGTGAGAGGTTTTATGACTATAAATAATGTTTAAATGAGATACTACCACCACTAGATATGGTATTTAATTGAGGCATTCAACATTTAGATCATTTTCAGATCTATGAATGTAGAAGTTGATAAAATGGTAGTGATCAGTTCCTAGTTTGATCCAGTGATAGATTTATTCACCAATGAGTAATTAATGTGGGTGATTATCAAACTCACAATCCTAGATAATTATCAAAACTATAAAATGTTCAAAAGTGACACCCAGATCACCATGTTACTTTAACAATCATGCAAATTCATAGAATAATTACAAACAAAGATCGAGGAATCCTACTGGGAAAAGATCATGCAACTAAAATTCGACAAAATAAAAAAAGTGCTGATCACCCTAGAGTATTTATTTGATTTTGATGATGTAAGGAATGAAAAATGGAAGTTTGTCTAGATAAGAGTGACTACTCTGATCTTAATGTTGGAGAAGGAAGGAAACTGAAAGTTGGGAAAGAGGTTTCCCAAAAAGATAAAGAGTGATTGATTTATTTCTACAAAAATTATGAAGGGGTCATGTCATGTACATATAATGATTTGAAGGGGTATGACCATGAGGTCATCCGACACACCATAGACCTAGTGGAAGGGGCCAAGCTTGTCTAGTAAAAGTAAAGTCCAGTAAATATAAAGATTAAGTCTCTCATGACTCAAGAGTTGAGTAAATTGATTGACTCAAGAATAATATACCCAATAAAGAATTCAACTTGGGTATCTAACTTGGTTCTATTGAGGAAAAGAGTGGGGAAATTTGGCTATGCATGGACTTCTAAGACATAAACAAAGTACCCCTGAAGGATCATTACCTCCTCCCTTTTATGGATTAGATTCTTTAAATAGTGGTAGGTGCATAAATGTTCTCTCTACTAGATGGATTCTTAGGATATAACCAAGTATGGGTGAATGAGGAACATCAATAGAAGACCACTTTCACCATGAAGTGGGGAACCTTCACGTATGTGAAGATGCCTTTTGGCCTCTTGAAAGTAGGGGATACTTTTTAATGAGCTATGAATCTAGATTTTAAATGCCTGATCAACAAGATCATCCTCATCTACCTATATAACCTTACCATTTTCTCCAAGAATAAATAAGATCATTTTGATCATTTGGAGAAGGTTTTCTAGAAGTTTCAAGAGTTTGGGTTGTCTTTTAACCTCAAAAAATGTGTTTTTAAAGTCCCACAAGGTAAGGTATTTGGATACATGGTATCTAAATAAGGGATCACCATTGATCCAAAAAGAGTAAAGGCCATTAGGGATTTGGCCTTATTAGTCAATAAGAAGGGGGTCTAATATTTCAAAGGAAATATTAATTTCATCAGTAGACTCATATCCAACTTCAGAGGGATGGTAAGGCCAATCACTTTTATGATGAAGAAAGACCAACCCTTCAAATATACCATGAAATGAAGATTAATGTTTGATAAAATTAAAGAAGTGATATCAACTACCCCCTTGTGACTTAATCCTAACTTCTCCAAAGATTTCATAATGTATGTATATGGGAGTGAACATAGCCTAGTAGTTATGCTAACTCAAAAGGTAGAAGAAGGGAAAAGTGAGCACCCCATTGACTTATATTCAAGAACCTTATGAGAGTACAAGGTTAAGTACAATTTCAATGAAAAATACGCTTTCACTATGGTTAAGGGCCTCAAAAAATTTAGGCACCTTGTGGTGAGAAGCAAGATAATGGTGTATATGGTACATTCTAACATCATGGAATATATAATGGAAGGAGAGATCAGAAAAAAAATGGCCAATTGGATCGCCAAGATCCTAGAATATGATGTTGAAGTTATGCCAAACAAGGTGATTTGGGGAAGTGGACTTTGTGAATACTTGGCTCAATGTGTAGATGCCCTAATAGAAGATCATGATACATCAGAAATAGTTCCACTTAATCAATCTAAGACCAATGGATCTTGGGTTACTAATAGGACCCATTTCATGAAGACTAGATGATATCTTGACAACCTCCCTCCACACAAAAGGTGATTTTATAGGTTGTAAGGGCCTAACTACACATTGGTCTAGGGAGTCCTCTTCAAGAGAAAGTTTGATGGAGATCTACTCTGATGTGTCAAAAATTACCAAGCTAAGAAAATTATATAGAGTGAATTTCACTCCTCTGAGCATACATTTCTTAGCCAAGACCATCATGACCAAGATTGTATGTGAAATATATTATTGGACAACCATGTTTGTAAACTTCCATTAGGTAGTCAAGAAATGCCAACAATGGCAGTTCTTCTTGGGGAAGTGAAATAATTTATCCATGTCATTGAATCTAATCATGGTCAATGAATATTTTTCATAGTGGGTCCTATATTTCAATGGGATGATCAATCCCATCTCAAATGTATAACAAAAATGGATACTTATGGCCATTGATTATTTCACTAGATGGATAGAAGTAACCCTGTTAGAGGAGGTAATAAAAATGATGATCCTCAACTTCTTATAGGACCTAGTAGCAAGGTTCAACCCACCTAAAATGATCATTTTTGATAATGTAAAAGCATTCCTTGGCTCCAAGATTTTAGAATTTGTACTCTAGAAAGACATTTTATTAAAAACTTCATCTAACTGCTAAACGTAAGGGAATGGGTTGGTCAAATTAACAAATAAGAATCTCATTAGGCTAATAAAAAGAATGGGTGCTGAAAAACAAAGAGATTTTCATATGCATGTGAAAATAGACCCATGGACCAGTTAAAATACTCCCAACTAGATCCTTAAGACATGCCTATATGAATTAGTATATGGGAAGGAAGTGGTCATGCCCATATCAATAAGAATCCCCACCTTATAAATTTTGAAGGCTATTAAGATAACTGAGAATGGAGCAATAGAGGTTATGTTGGTGGAAGTACTTAGCCTCTAAGAAGTGAGATAATGATCTAGTGAAGCCAAGGTCACTCGATAATAGGTAGTCAAATGTTGGTTCGATAAGAATATGTCCAACCTAGGCTTCAAGCCAAGAGATTTGGTCTTGAAATATGATCAAAAGGTCACAAAACTATGCCAACATGCAAAGTTTGATTCCTTATGGAAGGGGTCATTTCACATCATTGGTGATAGGAAAATTTGGCAATTCCTAGGGGTAACATGCTTTCTATGTTAAATATTAGTGGCCTTATCCTATCTATTGGGAAAAGGGTTTCAAATGCACTCTAAGAATAGAAATATTAGACCTTGAATTGACTAATAAGATAGAAAATTGACCTCAAAAAATGAAAATAAGAAAACACACACAAGATATGGGAAATAAAAAGCACATAAGACAAGGGAAAGAAACACACACAAGTGTTAACAAGACACTTAGGAAATATTAAAAGAAGGAAACAAACTACTTATGTGAATCTAAACAAGCATACCTCCTTCCTAGATCAAAAGGAAAGTATCTTGAATCTCTTTCTTTATGAGATGGATGAGTGTGCCAAGCATGCTTCCTTTTGGATGTAATATTAGATGACTAGTGCTCCTTTCTTGTTCCTTGGCTTGGCATGTATTTTTATGGAGTCATCTCAAAAAAGTCTCCAAGTTAGATGAACTCTTCTTGACCTTGAAAACATACCTCATACTTTGTCTCCTAATGGCAGATTTGCACCTCCATGAATGGAACATCTTCTTGAATGCCTATGTCTTCTTGAAAGGTTTCATTGTTCTTATCTTTTGTTATAACCTCTTCAAACCTCTCAAGAAATTTTATACCATGGAATTCTAGGAGTTTTTCTTATTGAAACTCCTTCATGATGTTTGTACGATTAGCTTTACATGTGGTTCTAGAATCAATCTTCAAACCATCTTTAAAAGTACCATAGTCATCATAGATTGTTCCATCATAGTTTAGAGTCTCTTGATGGTGGTACCTCTCAAAACATACTTGCTCCTCAATATATTTGGCTTTATTTATTTGAATTCTTTCCTTCTCACAATCTTCATATTCTTTGAATATTTGGATATAAGTATGCCCCATGTCTTCTTCATGTAATGGCATATTTACCCCTTTAAGCTTTGCTTATTAAACTTTAGGAGTCACAATTACTTCATTAGAAACCTCCTCTTGATTATCTCCAACATCTCCATAGTAATCATATATAGGAGACTCAAAATAATAAAAACACTTCCTCTTTAGCACTTGGGATCTCTTGAAGGACTTCAACTTGTATCTTCCTTGTTTCAACCTCTTTGCTCTCTTCTTCTATGGATTCCAAAAGAACCTATTCCAATATTTCTTCTTCAACACAAAGAGGGTCATCTTAATTATCATCACAATCTAATGTTTCTTCATAATAATTCATCTCTTCCTCATCATCAACCCAATTTGAAATATCCATCTCCTTCTCTCTCATGGTGGTGCCAAGATTAGGCATTTTAAAACTAGGAACTTTGGCCCAAGAAGGATTCTAAGGAGCAATGCAATCCTCATTATTAGAACATGATTTAGCCTTAATAAATTGATCCACATTAGGTTTAATGAATTTATTATATTCAAGCTTCTCCTAAATAGATGAGAGCTTTTGCATTTTGAGTTCTAATTCCTTAATTATTTTGGTAATGTTTTCTTGAAATAGCTTCTCTTGGGGGTATATAGGATCTTCATTAGGAAAGGAAGTAAAATAAATTTGAGATGAAGGGAAAAATGCTTACTGAGGATGGGTGGGATGGAGGTTAATAGGTTTATATTTCTCTTCACTTTCAACTTCTTCACTTAGACATTCTTTATCCTTCTTTCCACAAGCTTCCACTACTTCTTTCCATCTTGGGAAGCTAGGCTTAGAGAGTTATTCACAAGGTTGAGATAAAAATGGAGGGATAAATGATTGGCTTAGGAAACTTGTTGTTTTTTGGGTTTAGCATCTTTTCTATAACTTGGAATGTCATACTTAAGAACCTCATTTTCTATTTCCATGATGGATTGCATTAAATCTTGGTTTGCCAACTTAATCTCCTTGTTAAGATGGGCCTCCAACGTCAATATTCTTCTCTCAAAATCCTCTACAATATGGTTATGAGATATATTAACTTTCTCAATATTGGTGTCCCTCTTCCTTTGGCTGCTCTCTTAGATGGACTTCCAAGAAGGGAAACTATGTGTAATTCATAAAGGACTTGGGACATTTTGAATGGGTATAGTTGACACACATGAAGGATGATATGGGGTGTATTGGAGCTGAAAAGATTGAGCTAGTTCATGGGATTTCAACCTCTCTTCTATGTGAAAAATTAGATTGTAAATATCAAGCATTTCACCCATAAGACCTTGCCAATTAGCTTTCTCAATGGGCATCCATTCTCTCTTGACTAGCTCCAAAACATCCCTCACACGCATGATACAGTCACTAGGGATGACTTGACCACAACCATTTATAGTATAAATATCTATCATATAGTCCTTATATCTAATGAGAGTCTTCTTAAAACTTGTAATGGACTAACTTAGAGAATAACTAGGTGAACTAGGTGAAACATAAGCTTGAGAAGGCTGATTATAGGATTGATGCAAATCATAGTAGGGATAAATATGGTCATATTCAGGCTAACAAGACTGACTAAGGACTTGTTCATATTGATAAGGAATGGTCCAAGATGTATATGTTTCACCAAATTGTGTAAGACAAAACACAACATCAAAATTAGCCATGAATCATTCATGAAAAGACTATAGAATAAGAAACAACCTCAATTAGAGTACCTGGATTGCCTAACCATTATATTTATACTTGGAGTCACCATTAGTGTTTTATTGGAATTGCCTCCAAAGGCTGATATCTTGAGGAGAAAATCAAAACTCCTAAAGGAATAGACTTTTGAGTCCCACTATGCATGCCAAAATCTATTGTCACTTGAAATTTCACCCCTTGAAAAGATTATTTAACTCTCCTCATTCAAGTGGCACAATGGAAACACCTCAAGTTTGTGGGTGACCCAAATTTGAGGTGAGCCTCTAGATTAGGGCTAATTCCCTTTGATGTACCACTTCCACACACTACAACCACACTTACACTTGTGAGGAAAAGGGTTAAGAAGCCTAAAAATAACCTATCTAAGGAGGTGATTCACTAAATATATTTTCTACTCACACCACTTGTAATTCACTTGGAACCAAAGAGAAACCTACACATACACTTCATCAAACTAAAATATTTTCTTCTACATCAATGTTTCAAACATGGGGTCTTAAAGAGATCTTAGATTAGAAGGACTAGATAATAGTTATTCTAGAAACACTAATGAATAGACTATTTAGTATATCTACAATCTGTCAGGACCTCTTGCTCTTGAAGAGCACAGTTAATTACCTTTGTATAAGCAACTAAACATGGAATTTAACTAGAAGTAACAAGTAACTATAAATTTAGAAATAACACAAAATATGAGAGACAATACCCAATTGTATTAATACTCTTCCAGAAGGAAATACAAAAAATAAGATGCCACAATCTTCTTCACACTCCTCTAGGGCTCCCACACCTCTAGGGCGTAAATAGTAAATCTCTTCAAGAGCTCACTCTCTCAACTACGATCACAACAAACAACTCAAACACAGAGTTGTTCACCTCTAACCAGTCAGTATCACTACTGCCAGTACACAAGTACTCAAAGTACTCCAAGTAGATCTCCCATGAACTTGCAACAACTTGAAAATCAAATTGATCTTACTTACTCAGAAGAACCCTTGTCCTTGCCTCACCAAGTCCTTATGATTTTCCATACCATCATCCCTATGGATCTTCTACCAGATCTTGCTCTCCCATAGATCTACTTGATCATACACACTTGGCACTGTGGCACTATAAGGAGCTAACCATGCTCTCTTCCCTCTAAAGGAGCTAACCTTGCTCTCTCTATCTATCACACTTTAAAATACAACCCATGAGTCTATTATATAGATCTCATGCAAACAATAATTAGACATCTAATTACAATAATTAGAAACCTGCAGCTCAAGACTAAAATTAGCCTTTAACATGCAAACAACTGGTTTGTTAACAAACTATTCATGAAACTGACAGTTCTGAAACCACATAGGTGACCAATGTTGGTCCCTATTTGCCTGAAGATGACTGACGTCAGCTGATCCTGACTGATGTCGATAGCTTCTTGTCCACCCCTGACCGATGTCAATTGTCCTGATTGATGCCAGTGACTATGACACTCAGCAACCTCCTCCAATGTTTGCATCAGTGAAGCTTTTAGCTCCACAACCTAATAATCTCCCACTTGGATATAAATAGCTACACTGTACCTATACCTGTACATCATCTAATCTATTTCTTGGCTTGTATCCCTCTTCAAGATCAATCCTAAAGTCCAACCACCACAAAACTTGTGATGTACCTCCTATCATCCAAGTAACCTACCACATCCGAATTTACATACTCATGTAGAGAAGTCCCTGACCTTGTATAGCATGAATCCCTACTACTGGTCCTCTCAAATACCTAAGAACCCACTGAACTACCCTCCAGTGCTTCTTTCTCAAATTGACTATGAACTTGCTGACAATACCCACTACTGGGGCAATATCAGGGAGTACACATGTACTCAATCTCATCATGTGATTGGGGACCCTATTCTGTGAACTATCCATCCATAGGTGCGTTGTCTTTTACATCCTGCACTACCTTCACACAGTCATCCTGAGACAACATCAACCTGTGATCTTCCCTGTCTCTAGGAAAACTCATGCCAAAGAATTTCACTGCTCCCAAATTCTTCATGACATACCACTGAACAACTTTACCCTTAGCTTAGCGAATCCCTATATGTATGCACCTACAACAAGCACATCATCCACATATAGTAACAAGATAATGTAGTGACCATTATCCAACCTGGTAAAGTAACCACAATGGTTACAATGACATTGACTAAAGCCATGCTTTGTCATCCACCTGTCAAACTTGTACCACTATCCTACAGCTTTCTCAAGACCATATGACTTGGCCTTTCATCTCATGTGTCTATCCTCTCTCTTCTTTAACCAAGGAATCCATTCATCTTTTAGTGCTTTCTTTCTGGCTGGCAACCCTACCAAATCTCCCATTTGGTTCTGCATCCTAGGAATCAAATTCCTCATCATGCCATGCTCCCACTATTTCTTAGATCCCTCTTGCTCTATAATGAGCAACAAGTATAAATAAGGGGAATAATGAATTTGAGGCTTACTTACCCTTTCAATCCTCCACATGGGCATTTGAGACTCCTTGACAACTTGTTGTCTACCCAAAATCTATTTCCTGGTCAACCCTGGTCTGTACCCGACCGATGTCGAACCCACTTGATCACCGACGCCAATTCCTTGATCGATGTCGGTGTCCAATGGTCACCAACATCGGTTCCTTGATTGATGCCGGTAGCCACCCTACCTGACACCACTGACTTTGCTTATCTACACATGACTGACATTGGTACCTGTCTATTCAACATCAGTTATCCTTGACTGACGTTAGTACCTGTGTTTTCCTGTGAGTGATGACTTTTTACCTATGAGCTCTCTTTAGATCAAAACCCTATCCAAATTTCCCTACTCAGAGTTATTTAGTCCCATCCACTGATCTCTATCCATCATCTCCTCCATAAACACCAAGGCTTTCTAGTTCTTAAGTTTGTCAAACACATTTGACTTCCTCTTAAGAACATGCATCTCCTTCTTGCTCATGTGACCAAGCCTACAAAGCCACGTCTTTGCAACAGAAGAAGAATTAGTAATATAAGTAGATAGATAAAGAGTACCTACTTTCTTACCACCTGCTAATTCAAGTGCATCTATTGTGAGAGTTACTGTGCATCTCTCATCACCCAACTTTCCTGAAGAAATTAGCCTCATCTTTAGAACTGGGACCTGCATGACATCCTTCAACACCCATGTGTTGGCCGTCTACAATTTCAGCTGCACTTCCCCTTTGCCAATACTTTGACAAGGCTCACCAACCCCTAAATAAATCTTTCCAAAGTCTCCATGGACCTTAACATGGAAAAATACTCTATTTGGGGCTGCATGGAAAGAGGCAACATAATCTATAAACCAAGATTCTACTTTATCCAAGGAACATATAAGAGCAACCAATGCAACAATACCTGCTTCTTTATTTCCTTCATGTTGATCTTCTACCAACCAACAATCTTTCTTTACCTGCTCTTTCTTTCTATAACACCATAATTGATCATTCTTGCTTTTGAATTCCTCCATACTTTCTTTTGCCATTGCTATACTCCCACTCAATCAGAAACCCCTGAGTGTGACCTATAATCAACAAACACTTAACAAGCTCTGACCACCTGTTAGTTGAACCTGGCTCTAATACCACTTTATTAGGACCCCATGCTCTTGAAGAGCACAGTTGATTACCTTTGTATAAGCAACTAAACATGGAATTTAACCAGAAGTAACAATTAACTAGAAATTCAGAAATAACACAGAATATGAGAGACAATACCCAATTGTATTAATACTCTTCCAGAAGGAAATACAACAAAGAAGATGCCAAAATATTCTTCACACTCCTCTAGGGCTCCCACACCTCTAGGGCATAAATAGTAAATCTCTTCAAGAGCTCACTCTCTCAACTACAATCACAACAAACAACTCAAACACAGAGTTGTTGTTCACCTCCAACTAGTCAGTATCACTACTGCCAGTACACAAGTACTCAAAGTACTCCAAGTAGATCTCCCATGAACTTGTAACAACATACAAATCAAACCAATCTTACTTACTCAGAAGAACCCTTGTCCTTGCCTCACCAAGTCCTTATGATTCTCCATACCAGCACCCCTGTGGATCTTCTACCAGATCTTGCTCTCCCACATATCTACTTAATCATACACACTTGGCACTATGGCACTATGAGGAGCTAACCATGCTCTCATCCCTTTGAAGGAGATAACCTTGCTCTCTCTATCTATCACACTTTACAATACAGCCCATGAGTCTATTATATAAATCTCATGCAAACAATAATTAGACATCCAATTACAATAATTAGAAACCCACAGCTCAAGACTAAAATTAGCCTTTAACATGCAAACAACCAGTTCATTAACAAAATGTTCATGAAACTGATAGTTCCAAAATTGCACAAGTGATCGACGTCGGTCCCTGTCTACCTGGAGATGACCGACATCAGCTGATCCTAACCGATGTCGATAGCTTCCTGTCCACCCCTGACTGACGTCAGTTGTCCTGACCGACACTGGTGATTGTGACACTCAGCAACCTCCTCAAATGTCTACATTAGTGAAGCTTTTAGTTGCATAACCTAACACAATATTCATTAGAAACTTCTTGTTGACCTACAAAAGAGAGCTTTCAAACTACACAAAGCATTAGGAAGGATAACATGTCAAGGTAAGAAAAATACACTTGTACAAAACCAAAAACCACAGCATGCACTTCATGAAGTCAAAAATGAGGTAAAAATAGAATTATTTATTAGTTAAATGGAAAAATTGAGTATGGATTTTCCATACTCAAGTAGAGAGATTTGTACAATAGCCAAAAAAGCTAGTACATATAGGAATTATGAGAGAAGAGAGAGAAGTTGAAGATAAAGAGTCACTAAGACACTTATCAAGTAAGAAAAAGGATTTAAAATAACATGTAATCATACATGAGATAGGTCTTATAAAGAAAACAAGGACAAATGTCTCTCAAAGTCATCAAACTACTCTAAATGTGGCATAGAAGTTCTCTTACTTGCATATGAAACTCCCTTCATGATTTATCTTCATTAGACTACCTCACCACTGAATAAGGATAGGTCTGATGATTGATATAAGGAAGAGGGGTTATTGACAATATTCCATAATCATTAGAGTGGTCTCTAATCATTCATATTCCCCTAGCCATGATCTATCATCCCAAATAGTTACAAATAAATCCCTCTCATGCACCTCTCACACTTGGCACTCAATATGCTTCCAAATCTTCAACCTAATCCATGCATAAATGAGAATTCCACCTATAAAGAGTTTCTATGTCATCACATTCATTAAAAAAACCTCAAAAGGATTCTTAATTAAAACTTTTTATAGACACTTAAAAATGTCCCTCAAACCATTTATTACGTTGTTGCACCAAGACCTAGCTCTCAACCCTGACCTAGTTAACTCCTCTATTAACCTAGTTGACCCTTATTTACACAAATTTAAACAAACCACTCAATACCTTACATTTTACCTCTTTTACCTTATAGGGTTAACCATCAATGGTTAACCCAACCTTCGATGGTTAGCCCAACCATTGATGGTTAGCCTAGCCATTGATGGTTAGGTACCCTCACCCAGCAACTTAGAAACTTCCAGTTGTGAAAATGCTTGCACTAACAAAATTGGCAACTTTCCTATGCACAAACTCATGGATTTATTTATGTTAGTCCATCACACTTATCTAGGACTAACTTAGCAACTTTCCATCCTTCAATTTGGGAACTCTTTCTCCTCATTCAAGAAGTTTTGTGCTATAAATACAAGGCTCATAGAGGAGATATGGGACCAAAACTTGTGCATCTAGACTCTCTTATTTTATTTACAAGAATTCAGCAACTTGAATCTATATTCATGTGATTCTCTCATCAAGGTATCATTACATTTCCCACATTCCTCTAGGCATTCAACCATCCAAGTCTTCAACGCAAAGGTACCTCACTTTGTATTCTTTGTTGTTTTTATCCTTCTTTGTTTATTATAAGTGTGTTCTCTATTGAATACTCTTCCTACCTCTTTTCCCTTACCCACACTACCCATACAACCTTTATATCCCCTCAATTACCTATTTATAGCTCATTTTTACTCCCCATCAAGTTTTTAATAGGTGACCATTAATAGTTGCCATAACCATCACCAGTTACAATAACCACTATCGGTCACCCAATCATTAATGATCAGGACAACATTCATCAATCACCCTGACCACAAATGGTCACTATCACCAAAAATTATAGATTTTTATTCTAACCCTCCTTTTCACCTTCTTAGACTTTTGGCCATCCCTTGACCTATCCTTGAACACTTTTCTAATTTTTTAGACCTAACCCTAACTTTTTTATTGCATGTAGATGACCCTACCAAGACTTGCACATGAGAAAGATATTGTCTTTGACCTTTCTATTATCCCCCAACCTCTATTTATTGATCAAAGTGACATTACCTTTGAGCTATCCCTTTGCATTATTATTCTCACACCCCATCCAAAGGATGTAGAAGAATAGTTATCCATAATCTAGGAGGATATTGATGAGGCTACTACTTTTTGGAACCATTATTTTGATAAAATTGATCCTGCTATAGATTAATCTACTTTTTATATTATTCATTGACATCATTTCATATCTACTATTTGTAATTTCCTTTTTATTAATAAACTTGAATGTTGAATAAGGGATGACATCCATTTAAGGAAGAATATTCCTTTTTTGGGACTGGTTTCTCACTAGGCAACCCCTTACCTCTCTATTAGCATATTTTTTGCAAATTTTATGTGATTTTTAGGTCATTATTCCCTCACCAAAGAAGAGTTCTCACCTCATCTATATATCAATGAACACACTTTATACCAAGTACATACCCCTTATCTATTATTTCTCTCTTCTTTCAAAGCAAAAAGAATTAGAGTAAGAAAATGAGTGAAGCATTCTGGCATGCCCATTGCATCAATATACTTGATTAAGAAATTAGAATTAGAGTTATACACCCACTTAAATGTTGAGATATGCATTTTAGGGAAGATAAAAATGATTCTTCAATTGGTGTGGTAAGGGTAATGGTTTCAAGTAAAAGGATTGGTTTAGCTTCCTTAATTAGTGATTTTTACACAGTGATTTTTTACCACTAGATATCAATGCACACACTTTCTAAAAGGTACACACCCCTTATCTATTATTTCTCTCTTCTTTTAAATCAAAAATAATTATAGTAATAAATTAACTAAAATATTTTGGCATGTTTGGTGGGAAACCTAAAACCATTCCTCACCAAAATTAATTCATGGATGATAAAAACATTAGAATACACCTATTAAAAAAGGTATAAACTAATGGATACATTATTAAAAATTATCCAAACAAGGTCAGCATCTATGGATAATAAAGTTATCAGGGTCTTGGGGTTAAATAAAAAAAAATTCTCTATTTTTAACCATCCAAACAAGGTCTGCCTCTAAGGATAATAAAAACCAAAATTATATATGATTTGGAGGGGTGGATCCATGTTATTTTGACCCTCTTTAGAGTGTGTTCATAGGCAAGATGGACCCCAAAGATGCACCAATGGTAGGGCATGGCTTGAGGAGGCACCACTAATCACAAAATGAGGTGTGTATTATTTTTTTTAAATGGATAGAATCTAATTAGAGTTTTAATTAAGACTTAAAATTTTACATAGTGTGGATATTTGGGTGAAAATGAAACCTAGGTTTTGTTGACCCAATTTTGCCCCTCAGGCAAAATTCTGGTCACCTCCTACACCTGCTTCGCATGGCTAGTCATTTCGTGTTGCAAGGTCCACCTTTAGGCTTCGACAGCGTTGTTGCAGAGCATTGTTCACGAAAGGTAGTCTTCAAACGTCCAAGAGAGAAAGAGGGAAAAGGCTGGAATGTTTGACACTTAGGCAAAGAAAGGGCAGGATAAAATACAAAGGGCATCAAAATCGCCGCCCACTACAAGGGCAAGTAAAATGAGCCCACCTACAAAAAATATGTAAAGGGCGGCAAATTCGCCGCCCACAACACAAGAGGCCGTGGACATCGGCCGACGTCGGCAATATTGCCGTCGTCGGCACCCTACATGAACCGACATCGGCAGAACTGCCAACGTCGGCAAAACAGTGGCAGGCACAAAAGTCAGAAAAGCCCGCCCTATGGCGGCAAATTTGAAAAGCCCGCCCTATGGCAGTGAATTTGAAAAGCCTGCCCTATGGCGGCAAATTTGAAAACCCGGCCCTAAGGCGGTGAAATGGAAAATCCCACCCCATGGTGGAGAGGGAGAAATTGCCGCCTGGAGTATAATACTGCCGACGTCGGCAGCTTTCACGAACCGACGTCGGCAATACGGCCACCGTCGGTAGCTTATCGGCTGACGTCGGCAGGGTTTCTATATAAAGTCCATGCAAAGGGCGGCAAAATCACCGCCCACTACAAGGGCAGCAAAATTCACTTGCAGTGCACAAGGAAAAGCCTACCCAGCCGCCAGAGGAGTCCAGCACGCAAAACTTGGCAAACTTGTGATGTCATCAATAGTATTTTTCATGCTTTTCAATGAAACTTCTCTTGGCTCTTCTGCTATAAATACAAGGACTTAGTCATTTCTCAATATCTCTCTCACACTTTTGTAAAGAGCATTGCTCTCCAAATTTTCCACCTGAATCAATAAAAGATAGTTTTTTACCTCTATTTGGATGGATCTTTCAGTGTATGCATTGAATGTTAATCTGTGTCTAGTCATTGTCTCTTGATGCTCTCACAGGTTCAACACCAGCAAACCTGTGATCTACAAAGTACCACTGTCTGCTGCTGCCAGGAGTAGAGTTCTGTTTTAGAGGTATAGAACAGGTGAGATCACTTACAGTGTGTGTTTCTCAGCACCTTGGTGAGTCCCTTTTCTTGTGCTTTCCATAAAAACCTCCCTGTCATCCCAGAGACCTAGTCTTTTCGCCAGATCTGAGTGTATGTATGTTTTATTTGGTCCTGAGTATGGATGTGAGAAGGTCACTCTGTTTTCTGGTGTATCACCTCTTTTAGAGTAGGTTGTTTGCTTTCTTGCACTTCTTTCCCTTTTCACCCCCCCCAGTATACCTATATACCTATATTTTGCATTACCTAAAACAAACAAGATACATCAGAGGGAACTAGCCCATATCTAGAGACTCCCCTCTCCTGCTTTGCCGTCCCACAGGCGAGAGAGGGGTTTCCATGTTGCGGGGAGAGGGCAGGAATCTACTTTCCTGCCGTTGGGTGCACTTTCCAGCATCAACAGTTTTGGCACGCCCGGTGGGACCCCAAGTTTTCTAAACGCAGTAAGGTTTTAGGACTGATGCTGGTCTTGTTACAACAAATCAAGTTTCTTCATCATCTGGCGACTCTGAGTTAAATCTGCTGGTTAAGCAGCCTGGTGCCATCAAAAATCATCCACTTCTTGTATGTATACTTCTTTTGCACAAAATAATGGATTTTGTTCTCCTTCATATAATATCGATCAGACTCAAAATATTTATGGAATCCCCTCAAGTAGCTCTCCTAGTTGCCCTGCAACTATAAGGGAGATGGCATTGGATTTTGAGAGGCAGACAAAGGAGATCGATAAGCTAGAAGAGCAGTGCAAGTATCAGCAAGAGCTGGTGTATAAAGAGGAGTGCTTGTTTAGACAAGCACAAGCCTTGCAGTCCATGAAGGAGGAGGTAAGAAAATGGAGAAATCTATCTATTCAAAACAACCAACCTTGCGTACCCCCTCCTACCCTGAATAAAACCCCCTCTTTTTCACCAAATCCATTTTACCAAATTGCACTTGCTCACTCCAGTTCATCAAATACTGCTCCTCTCAATCCTGTGTGCCTGGCCTTCCAACACCAGAGGATATCAGAAAAACCTCCTTTGGAGATCAATCTTTTCAACTCCTTAGATCAGGAATCTTCCATTGAGAAAAATACTGCCAACCAGCATGTCCCTCTTCTAGAAGCTCCTTCAACGGACCAACAGCGTTTTCCTTGCATTCCTCAGCCTCCCCAAGTTTTTTAGCATGATGTGCAAATTCTAAGTTGGAGGAAGGAATGCCAAGGACCAGCTCAGAGCTTTGAAGAGCATCATGCTAGCCACCTCCAAGAAAGACTCTTTCAGGAAAACCTAGCCATACAAATTGAAGACTTAGAGGCCAAGATGAAGCTACTCCTTGAAAGGGGGTTAATTTTTTTAGATCTTGCAGAAGAGCCTTAGGTCCTTGTGGAAAACAAAGTTGCTCCCTGTTCACAGGAGCAAAATCTAAATTCAGAGATCCTGAATTGGGGGAAGACAGTGGAATCATGGGGCAGCAAAGAGGAAGACAAAAAGCAATATTTTTCTCAAAACCTTGAAGAAGCTGAAGCTGTGCCTGACTATGATGATGCTGGCAGCCTCCAAGAAAATGTTTTTCAAGAAAATATGAGTAGGAGAATTGCAGAGTTGGAGTCTGAAGAGAATTTCCTCAGCCAATGTATGGTGGATGGTTCAGACCAAACAGCACATTCCATGCCTGAACACACCCCACTTACACATTTCCAAGAGAGTTATCGGGCTGCTCCTGACATTGATGAAGTGTTGACCAAGTGGAAAGAGGAGAATCATTTGATTCTAGCTCAAGGGCTGCCCCCTCTCCCACACGCTTTCTCCACTTCATTCCTTCTTGAGGAAGACCCTATTTTGCAAGAGGCAGGAGAGGAACAAAAGATCCAATCTGTAGTCCTTCAGGAGGTTGTCATGAGCGACAATGAAGAGGAAATCATCATTGATGCTCCTTGTGAAGACCTTGTCAGCAATAGAGAAGATACAGGGATTGCTTATATGCAGATGTTTCAGCAATTTGAAGAGGAACAAATGCATGGTAAGCGCTCTTCTCCTCTGTTTGATGAACTTCCTTGTTGTATTGATGAGGATGACCACATTAAAGAACCTGAAAAAGAGGAAGATCAGGAAGATATTTCTAAAAATCTAGAGAGCCTGATCAGCGAAGAGGAAAAGGAGAAGTCTATCTTTTTTGAGGGATGCCTTGAAGAAATAAGCTTTAAACAAGAAAGTGAAGTCTTGTGGGACGAGCAATCATTTTGTGAGCCCCTTTTAGACATCACCACAATCAACTTTCTTCGAAAGGGCCAAGAGGAAATAAAGGATGAGTCTGACAGAGTTTTCAGCGAGGCAGAAGGAGACAAATCGGACCATGATACATTGCAAAAGAATTGTGTAGATCAGAAGGCTTTCGGTGATAAATCAACAGCCATTGATTTCTTGGTGGAGAGCACCGATTTGAAGGACCAGCATCCAACAGGCCTCCCAGGACAATTAGAGTATGAATATATTGGAGGCATGTTCAATTTTGATTCCCTCAGTTTCCAGCCAACTCAGGTGACAGGCAAGAAAAGCAAGTCACCAAATCTCATTTTATTTTAGCTACTTGCCTGTCACGATAAGTATCTTCACCAGGAAGGGGACTTGAGAAATTTTCCTTTCGATCCAGGAGGGATGCAAACATTCCTGGTTAGCTGTACATAATAGTTTGCTTTCAGTTGTTTTCCTATTTTCCCTAAGTGTAGTTTGCATGGTTAGTTGTTTTTAGTCTTGTGTGTTTCCCTTTGCAGTGGGGGTAAATTCTATATTTTTTGATTCTGGGATATTTTGAGTTGTTGTAAACCATCTTCAAAGTGACCATCCGACTTTGCACCCAATGGATATGTAAGGCAACTGGGTTCTAAGCATAGCAGGCACGCTTCCCCCGTGAGTCACCAATTTGTTGACCCAATTTTGCCCCTCAGGCAAAATTTTGGTCACCTCCTACACCTACTTCACATGGTCAGTCATTTCGTGTTGCAAGGTCCACCTTTAGGCTTCAACAGTGCCATTGCAGAGCATTGTTCGCGAAAGGCAATCTTTAAACGTCCAGGAGAGAAAGAGGGAAAAGGCTAGAATGTTCGACACTTAGGCAAAGAAAGGGCAGGAGAAAATGCAAAGGGCGGCAAAATCACCGCCCACTACAAGGGCGAGTAAAATGATCCCACCTACAAAAAATATGCAGAGGGCGGCAAATTCACCGCCCACAACACAAGAGGCCATGGACATCGGCCGTCGTCGGCACCCTACATGAGCCGACATCGGTAGAACCACCGACGTCAGCAAAACAGTGGCAGGCACAAAAGTCAGAAAAGCCCGCCCTATGGCAACGAATTTGAAAAGCCCACCCTATGGTGGCAAATTTGAAAAGCCCACCCTATGGCGGCAAATTTGAAAACCCTGCCCTAAGGCGGTGAAATGGAAAACCCTACCCCATGGCGGAGAGGGAGAAATTGCCGCCCGAAGTATAATACTATCGACGTCGGCAGCTTTCACAAACTGACGTCGGCAATACGGCCGTCGTCGACAGCTTATCGGCCGACGTTGGCAGGGTTTCTATATAAAGTCCATGCAAAGGGTGGCAAAATCACCGCCCACTACAAGGGTGGTAAAATTCACTTGCAGTGCACAAGGAAAAGCCCGCCCAGCCGCCAGAGGAGTCCAACATGCAAAACTTGGTAGACTTGTGATGTCATCAATAGTGTTTTTCATGCTTTTCAATGAAACTTCTCTTGGCTCTTTTGCTATAAATATAAGGACTTAGCCATTTCTCAATATCTCTCTCACACTTTTGTAAAGAGCATTGCTCTCCAAATTTTCTACCTGAATCAATAAAAGACAGTTTTTTACCTCTATTTGGATGGATCTTTCAGTGTATGCATTGAATGTTAATCTGTGTCCAGTCATTATCTCTTGATGCTCTCACAGGTTCAACACCAGCAAACCTGTGATCTACAAAGTACCACTGTCTGCTGCTGCCAGGAGTAGAGTTCTGTTTTGGAGGTATAGAACAGGTGAGATCACTTACAGTGTGTGTTTCTCAGCACCTTGGTGAGTCCCTTTTCTTGTGCTTTCCATAAGAATCTCCCTGTCATCCCAGAGACCTGGTCTTTTTGCCAGATCTGAGTGTATGTATGTTTTATTTGGTCCTGAGTATGGATGTGAGAAGGTCACTCTATTTTCTGGTGTATCACCTCTTTTAGAGTAGGCTGTTTGCTTTCTTGCACTTCTTTCCCTTTTCACCCCCCTGGTATACCTATATACCTATATTTTGTGTTACCTAAAACAAACAAGATACATCAGAGGGAACTAGCCCATATCTAGAGACTCCCCTCTCCTGCTTCACCATCCCACAGGCGAGAGAGGGGTTTCCATGTTGCGGGGAGAGGGCAGGAATCTGCTTTCCTGCCGCTGGGTGCACTTTCCAGCGTCAACAGGTTTTAGGTTATTTTTTATCAGTTTTTGTTATCATGAGGGGAAAAAGGAGGGGTGGGTAGGAAACTAACTAAAATTGATGAAGGGGGGATTTAGAGAAAATTAGAGAGGAGGGGGGGTTTTGATGTTTTTGGGTGTTTTGGGGAGGTTGGAGGGTCGAGGTCCACAACCAATAGTTTCCCATAGGTGACCATCAGCCATTGACCCAACTATCATCGATCAACCCTAGGGGTTTAAAATGCCCCTAGGGGATTGTCGATGATTGGTAGAACCATCAACATTCAACAAAAGGGCTTTGTTAAGGTTTAGATTTAGGGGTTAAGGTTTAGGTTTGAGGTTTAGGTTTATGGTGTAGGTGTGTTTTATATGTGAAAAAGTATGATTTAGAATGGTGTGTGGGTGGGTGGAAGAGGATAGTCAATATCGAGGTGGAAAATGAAAGGGAGGTAGGTGATTCAAATAGTGTTTATCAGAGAGAAAGGTAGGGAAAGTCTATCAATTATTTTAATTATCATGTTTAGAGGGATATGTATATACTTAAATCATGACAAGGTTATTTTTAGGCATGAGATTAGATTCAGTTATGGGAGTGTATTCCTAAGATACTCCTAGTATTTTGAGATGTGATGATGACTGAGGATTGGCATCATATGGAGGTAGTGTATTTTGGGGGGATCTGCCACTACCAACATCTTTAGAGGGATTCTATTATGATAGTTGCCCTCATTGAGAGATGGGACCTAATGACTAATACCTTCTAGTTGTTAATAGGAGAGAGATGATACTATTAAATGACTTTCACTAGATTACATGCTTATCAATCTAAGGAAATCCCATTTATTAGATAGAGGGAGATGAGATTCATGATTGCTTAGATATGTTATATAGGGATGATGTTAGTGTGATAGAGTTTCATGCTGGAGGCATCAATATCAAACCACTATACCAGAGAGCCCCAGGGTATAGACATTTGTTGACTATGTTGTCATTAGTGGTTACCTATTATGCTTTGATAGATTTAGTTAGAGGGAGATACCCCGGTGTGTTATTGGGGGTGTTAGTGGAGTTATATCTAGGTGGAGTTATGTTTGGATAGGTATAGGTATTACTACCGTAGATATACAAGGAGCTATGGGGTTTTAAAGCACATAGATGGTATGGCATTAATGTGGGGTTTATGCTACATTTTTGGGCATACAAGCACATATGAGTGATGTGATCATTGGGTTTACCAATTGGGGGTATTAATTGATGGATTATAGGGTCAATTTTATCAATAGAGGAGAAAGAGGGACCTGACAAGAACAAGCAATGGTACACATGACTTATACTAGTTTATAGATGCACTGGGGAGTTTGGCGGATGGAAACATAGTATGGAGGCCATATAGGGAGTGGCCCGCATGGGAAGGTTACCAACATCATACATATTCTTTAAAGAGCTAGAGGTGGATATATGGGTGATGAGAGGGAGAGACTAAGTGTATCCCATTAGAGAGGGTATGACAATAGTTTAGATTAGTATAGGGGATCCCTCCTAATTTTATATGGTATAGGAGGGAGGATTTAGAGTATCCACTTCTAGAGCCATAGCCACTAGATGAGGTGTTGGATTTTGAGGAGCTACCATTGAGGGGAGGTGACAATAAGGGGATGATACCTAACTACCCTACATAGTTTTAGGGTATATATATTATGATTGATTTTGGTTTGGGATACAGTGATAGGGCCTTGATAGATGTAGATTAGAGATAGGGGCCAATGTAGGGGGACCCATAGGTGGAAACAACACTAGCAGTAGTACAAGCCCAAATAGTGGTATTATAGGGGCAGGTTATGACTCTTTACGGTTAAGTAGGAGTCAAAGTGGAAAAAGACTAAGCCTGGGCATAGATCATAGATTTATATGGGAAGATGGTCATCTTACAAGGTTAGGTGATGGCATTGATAGGGGAGTGAGACCAAGTGAGGGTTTCACTTGATTTGGTGACCCAAGAGAGATTCATTATGACAAGCCAATAGAGTAGTGACAAGTATAAGACCTCCCAAATATACCACATAGACTTGGTATCATGTAGCACTACAAGATTTGAGGTATTATGAGATCATTATGTTAGCATAGTGCCCTAATAAGCCAAGATGGGGAGAGTATTACCTGAGTTTGTTAGGTGGGATTAGTTTGGGTACCCCAGGGTAGTGGGCTATGGCAGTGGCTTAGCTAGTAGGGCCTCCACCCAGTACGAGTATAGGTACAAGTCCAAGTATAGATATAGGTACTAGTGGGGATAGTGGTAATGGTCTATTAGGTCCATGATATGTATATGATCCATGTTTTGATACTAGCTTATGTGTCGAATATGTGAGATGTATTATGAGTGAGAGTGTATGATGTATAGACATTGCACATATATATACATATATATATATATATATATATTATATATATATAATATATATATATGTATATCTACACACACACACACACACACACACACACACACACACACACACACACACACACACATATATATACATATATATAGATATACATATACATACATACATATATATATATATGATAAAATTCTATTTTGATATGTTGTGTTGATGTCTAATGTTTTATTTGATGGTTATGCTTTCATGATGATGTATGCAGTTATGTTTTAATCTTAATTATGCTATAATGCTTTAATGGTAATGGTTGGTTAATTGATATAGGTATGTGATAAAGTATGTTTTAATAATGTTATTCATAATGAGTAATTTAATGTTTTGAAGTGAGGTTGGTTAATTATGTTAACTAGGTATGATAAGTTGGCTAATTTTGAATGTTAATGCTCTATTTTATGGAATATTTTGGTTTATAGGTAGGGTAGGTATGGGTAATAACAAATAGGGGCATTCTAGAGTCATTAGAAAGAATATCATTATGACCCACAAATAAGATAGGAGTTTAATGAATGTGAACTCTTTATGCATGCCAAATTATCATTTCCCTAGTACTAAGGTGTGTCATATAAACACCATGTGCCAAGTTAGCTCAGCATCCTTTGATTTATAGAGGTGATATGAGAAAAAGAAGATAGTGATAAATAGGTAAAGGAAGAAGTGTTAGGTAGGGAACCATGTGTGGGCTCACCTGCCCCTTTACTTAGGTGATGTCTACAACCAAAATAGACTAGTCCATATCATTGATGGGGTAGACTGAACAATGTGGTAAGTCTACTAATATTAAAAGAGAATTGATTATGGTCCCTTTGGGATAATGTAGAATTTTGATAGGGTCATGTATTTATATTTAAAAGAGGTGAAGTTGATCAAGGTAGGAAGCTTAATTAAGAGACAAAATAAAGTTGATTGTGACTGCTATTATTTATCATGTTAGTTTAGCCATCCTTTGAGGGAGTGGTCTAGGTCTAATTTTTGATAGTTGTCCTTCAAGGGAATAGTATATCATTTTACATTTTTCTTAGGATAATGGACCCAAATAATATGTATCTCAAAAATCTTGAACTTTTATTTTAGACATGGATGCATCTATTTGAAGCTAAGAGAGAAACCATTTGTAATGGAAAGGTTATGTCTCAATATGGTGGTTCTGTGATAATAGAAAGGGGTCTTAAAGAACATGTGGCCATGGGATTCCATCTAAAAAAAGATGAAAAGTATCTATGAGAAACATGTCATGGGTAGAACCATGGTACCCATGTATAAGATTGGATGAAAAGTCTTTAACAGATAATCACATGAATCTAGTGTAACCACATGTCACTAAGAGAAATAGGGTAAGAGGATTAGGGAAGTGAGAAGTTGTTAAAATTAAAGGATGAGATTAAGTTAGACAATATGGTGTGTTAGAGAGGCCTTAACAATATAAAGGGTGTAAATGTGAAGTGTTTAGAGGCTCAAGTTATGGTTTGCCTTCAAGATAGGACAAATGATAAGCTCCTGATCCATACTTGTGGGTTATAATATAGGGTCTGAGCCAATTAAATGAAAACTTACCCCTTTTGGTTTTCTCCATGTTAGTGACATGTTGGTTTTCTTTGAGAACAAGGTATCCAATGTTTAATTCTCATATTTTCAAATGCTTTTTATAGGCTCACTTGATATGAACATGATAGATATAAAGGTGATTAAGGGTAACAAGGCAATGTTTATCAAGGATTTCTAAGCATGCTAAGCATTCCTAATGATAGTCACTTTTATAAAGAATCTCATGTAAGGATATATGAAGAGATGGAATTTGGACTTCAAGAGGTAGAACTACCTCAGTTACAAAGACTAGAGAAAAAGGTGTAGTTCCCATATTAGTTTGGATAGTAGTGTAGTAGGCCCATAAATCATTTGGGATATGGAGGTTCCAATCCTTGCCTGAAGCATTGACAACCTTGGTGAGAATTTTTATGAGGGTTTGGTAAGAAGATTTATCTTATCTATTGGCTTATGGATGATAAGGGGAATAGAAACTTAAGTCAATGCCAAAAGCTTTACAAATTTCTTAGACCATTTTGTTCTTGAAGGATTTTCCATTATCAGTGATGATTTTATGAGGGACACCAAAGTAGTAGATGATGTGATGGGTATTGAAGTCAATGATGTTTTTATCTTTGATTGAGATTAATGGAATGGATTCCACCCATTTGGTGAAATACTCTATGGTGGTGATGATATATTGGTGACATTGAGAGGAATGAGGATTGATCTCACCAATAAGATCAAGACCCCATTACAAAAAGGGCCAATAATTTTTTGATACCTAGAGACCATGAGGAGGTGCATGATGGAGGTTAGTATGTTATTGATATTTGATGAATTTATTGGCATAGTCACAACAACCCTGATTAAGTGTAGGCCATAGTATCCCAAGCAAAAAATATGCTTTGCAAAATCCAAACCATTGAAGCGTCCTCCACAGATGCCATCATATGATACCTTAATGGTGTGAGAAGCTTCATTGTTATGAAGGAATCAAAGAAGGAGGCCATCAAAGCCTCATTTTTAAAGATTTCCCCTTAGTATTAGTTAGTGATAGGTGATTTGAATGAAATCTCTATGAGCATTTCTTGAAATATCAGGTGAAAGGACACCAACATTAAGGTAGTCAAAGATTTGGTCATACCAAATGTCTAAATGTGATGTTTCCACTTGGAAAATGGTAAGAAGATTGAGACTAAGGTAAGATGGGGTAACAAAGTAGTGTATGGTGGCAAATAGTTTAGAGTAAATAGGTTGGGATGGAATTTGGGACACAAGGGAATACATTGTGTCTGCAAATTTGTTTATAGAGTGAGGGACTGATTAAATGGTATAATGGTCAAATGATGCTAATAGTTTATCAGTAAGTTGTTTATATTTCAGAAGAACATCATTTTTGCATTAATAGGCTCTTATGACTTAGTTGATAATAAGTTTATAATCTCCAAAGACACATATGGTTTTGATTCTTAAGGCTATGTTGGTTTGGAGACCCATGATCAAGGCCTCATATTTAGCTATATTATTGGTGCATTTGAAATCAAGTTTTAAAGAAAGAGGGAGAGGTTATCTATTAATGGGAATGAGGACTAGGTTGGAACTCCCACCATTTTGACATTTGGAACCATCAAATTACATATTCATTTGATAGGTGGTTTCTTCTAAAGAAAGAGTAGCTATAGACTCATTTGAAAAGGAAAAAAGAGGAGTTTGATTATTAGGGAAAGGGGCTTTAGCTATTTGGTCCACAATGACCTATCCTTTAATGAAATTTTGTAGAAGAAACTCAAGATTGAACTTAGCTAAAAGAATGAGCCACTTAGCCATATGTTGGTTATGACATGGCTTAGAGTTCATATAGTTGAGGGGGTTAGTGTTGGTAAGTATATAATTTTTATGGTTAAGAAGATAGTGATGAAGTTTAGAGGCAACGAAAACTAAGGCAAGGAAGAGTTTTTTGGATGGGTGTATCGAGTTTCATAGTCAATGAGGGTGTAGTTGATGTAATAAATGTCCCAATCCTTATGTTGGTCATTATGATGAGTGAGCATGGTTCCCAAAGAATGATCAATTGTAGATAGGTATAAAGAAAATGGTTGATCTTACTTTGGGGGAATAAGGATAAGTGGAGAAAGAAGATACTCCTAAATTTCATCAAAGACTTGTTGACACTCCTTAGTCTATTTAAAGGAGGTATCTTTTTTTAGGAGGTGGTGAAAGGGTTGATAATGATCAGACAATTGGGAGATAAAATGATAGATTGACTAAAGTTTTCCTTGTAGGCTATGAAGTTGTTCTAAGTTAGTAGGAGGAGGCATTTCCAGAATGGCTCTGACTTTTATAGGGTCTATTTATATTCCATGAAGGGAAAAAATGAAGCCTAGGAGTTTTCCTGATAAGAACCCAAAGCTACAATTCTTTGGATTGAGCCTGACATGATAATGGATAAGTCTTTCAAAGATGATCGCTAAAATGGCGAGGTGATCCTAGTGATGTTTGGATTTTTTGAGCAAATCATAAACATAGTCTTCAACTATTATATGAATGAGGTCATGAAAAATTTAGGTCATGGATTTTTGATATGTGGCTCCTACATTCTTTAAGCCAAAAGGCATGACATGATAGCAAAAATTTACCCATGGGGTGATAAAATATGTCTTATGTTGATTTTGTGGGGAAATCAATATTTGGTTATATCCTAAAAATCAATCCATGATGGATAACATTTCATGGCCAGTGGTAAGATCAATATGTTGGTTAATGTAGGTAGGCAATCTTTGGGGCATGTAAGGTTAAGATCCTAGAAATCCACATGAAGGCAGAGTCCCCCAGTAGGTTTGGTGATAGGAACAATGTTAGAGACCCATGGTGGATAGTTAATGGGTTGAATGATATTAATAGATAGAATTTATTAAAGTTCTTCTTTGACAAGAAGAACTATACAGGGATGGATTTAATGAATTTTTTGCCAGACTGGCTTAACCTCAGGATGGGTGATGATGTTATGAATGGTAATGGATGGGTCAATACTAGGCATATCCTGATAAGACCAAACAAAAGCAATGATATGTTCATGAAGGAAAGCTACATAGTTTCTTTGTTCCTCAGGAGTTAAGGATTGGCCAATATTGACAATATGGGGTTTCTATTGAGTACCCAAATTAAATCTTATGGTTGATTCATTTAGTTTTTTTTAGTTTTTAGGAGGGAGGGCATTTTAAAGAGAAGAATCCTCAACACCCAAATAGGTAAGAATAGATTTATCATTTTGACATTGGATGGTGTTAATGGTAGGAGAATCATGCATGATCATTTCAGGGTGGATGAGAGGAATGTTTTTAGTTTGACCCCCCTATTGATAAGTTAGGGGACCTAAAATAATCATGTTGATCCAAAAAAAATTAGGTTGGATAATGTTGTTGCCTTCAAATAGAGTTGGTGAGGGTAGAGGTTCTTCAAATTGGAAATGTTAGGTTGATAAGGGTAGAAGTTCCTCGAATGTGAGAGGTGAGGTTGGTGGTTCCCCAAAGTGAGGGAGGGAAAGTTGCTAAGTTGGTCCTAGATAAGTGTGATGGACTGATGGAAATAAATTCATGAGTTTATGTATGGGAAAGTTTCCAATTTTGTTAGTGCAAGCTTATTCATAGTTGGAAGTTTGAAGTTTTTAGGTGAGGGTACCTGACTGACGATGGTTAGGCTAACCATTGATGGTTGGGATAAATGTTAGAGGTTAACCCTCTATGGCAAAAGAGTTAAAATACAAGGTATTGAGTGGTTTGTTTAAGTTTGTGTAAATAAGGGTCAATTAGGTTAATAGAGGAGTTAACTAAGTCAGGGTTGAGAGCCAGGTCCTGGTGAGACAACCTAAAAAATGGTTTGAGGGACATTTTTAAGTGTCTACATTAGTGTATAACTCTAATTAGTTTAATAACCTTTCTTACTCTAATTCTTGATACTAAAACCATTCTTCTCATCCAAACTGATAACTCTAATGTCCATGGGGGTGTTAATCTCAAACTAATTTTGACATGCCTACATGGATACACCTTATTTTTATGATCAACTAATGTTGACATGAGTGATAATTTATTTAACATGATAAATAATACTAGGGACAAATTAAGGTACTCTACAATTTGGAGGTTAGGGTACTTAATCCAATTAACCCAGTTGGCCAAACCACTAAAGTGTCTTCCACAAATGTCATCGTGTGCTTCCTTAATGGTCTCCAAGTATCAGTAAATGATTTTCCCTTCTTGTAATGGGGTCTTGATCTTATTGGTGATATCAATCCTCATTCCTCTCAATGTCACCAATATATCATCACCACCATAGAGTATTTCACCAAATGGGTAGAAGCCATTCCATTGATCTTGATCAAAGCTAAAAAAGTCATTGACTTCATTACCTATCACATCATCTACCAATTTGGTGTTCCTCATAAAATCATCACTGACAATGTAAAATCCTTCAAGAACAAAAAGGTTTAAGAACTTTGTAAGGATTTTGGCATTGACCTAATTTTATCTTCCCCTTATCATTCATAAGCCAATGGATAGGCCAAAGCTTCTCACAAACCCTCATCAAAATTCTAACCAAGGTGGTCAATGCTTAGATCAAGGAGTGGCACCTTCATATCCCATTTGTTATATGGGCCCACCACACTAATATTCAAAATGATATGGGTGATACACCTTTTTCTCTAGTCTTTGGAGCTGAGGCAGTTCTACCTCTTGAAGTCTAAATTCCATCTCTTTGTATATCCTTACAAGAGATTCTTTATACAAGTGACTATCATTAAGAATGCTTAGCACACTTAGAAATCCTTGATGAATATCGCCTTGTTTCCCTTAATCACCTTCGTATCAAGTGAGCCTATAACAAACATTTGAAAATATGAGAATTCAACATTGGAGACCTTGTTCTCAAAGAAAACCAACATGTCACTAACATGGAGAAAACCAAAAGGGGTAAGTTATCCTTCAACTAGATCAGACTCTATATTATAACCCACAAGCATGGATCAAGAGCTTATCATTTGTCCTCTTTTGAAGGCAAACTAGAACATAAGCCTTGAAATGCTTCACATTTGTGCCATTTCTATTACTAAGGTCTCTCTAACACACCCTATTATATAACTTAAGCTCATCTTTTGATTTTAACAAATTATCACTTCCCTAATCCTCTTACCCTATTCCTCTTAGTGACATGTGGTTACACCAGATCCATGTGATTATTTTCAAATACTTTTCATCTAATCTTAAACATGGGTACCATGGCTCTACCCATGGCATGGTTTTCATAGATACTTTTCATCTTTTGTTAGATGGAATCCCATGGCCACATGTTCTTTAAGATCCCTTTATATTATCACATAACCACCATATTGAGACACAACCTTTCCTTTATAAATGGTTTTAGTATAAGCTTTAAATAGATGCATATATGTCTAAAACAAAAGTTCAAGATTTTTGGGATACATATTATTTGGGTCCATTATCCTAAGAAAAAAATAGACCGCTCCCTCAAAGGATGACTATCACTTAAATGATAAAATGATAGACTGCTCCCTTGAAGGACAACTATTAGAACTTAAACCTAGACCACTCCCTTTAAGGATGGATAAGCTAACATGATAAATAATATCAGTCACAATCAACTTTATTTTGTCACTCAATGAAGCTTCCCATGTTGATTAGCTTCACCTCTTTTAAATATCAATACACGACCCTAATAAAAGTCAACATTATCCCAAATGGACTGTAATTAGATCTCTTTTAATATTGGTATACTTCCTGCATTGATCAGTCTATCCCCTCAAAGACATGGACTAGTCTATTTTGGTTTTAGATGTCACCTAAGTAAAGGGGTGAATGAGCCCACACATGGTTCCCTACCTAACACTTCTTCCTTTACCTATTTATCACTGCCCTCTTTTTCTCATATAACCTATATAAATCAAAGGACATTGAGATGACTTGGCACATGGTGTTTATATGACACACCTTAGTACTAGGGAACCACTAATTTGATGTGCATAAAGATTTCATGTTCATTAACTCCTATCCTCTTTGTGGGGCATAATCAGATCCTTGTCAACAACTCTAGAATTTCCCTATTTGTTATTACCCATACCCACCCTACCTATCAAAACCAAAATCATTCCAAAAAAAATATCATTAACATTTTAAATTAGCTAACTTATCATACCTAGCTAACATAATTAACCAACCTCACCTCAAAACATTAAATTACTCATTATGAATAACATTATTAAAACATACTTTCTCACATACATATATCAATTAACCAACCATTACCATTAAAGCATCATAGCATAATTAACATTAAAGCATAATTGCATACATCATCATGAAAGCATAACCATCAAATAAAACATTAGACATCATCAACACAACATCTCAAAATAAAATTATATCATATATATATGTGCAATGTCTATGCATCATACACTCTCACTCAAAATACATCTCACATCTTCAGCACATAGGCCGATATCAAAACATGGATCATATACATATCATGGCCCTTGTAGACCACTACCACTAGCCCTACTAATACCTATATCTATACTTGCACCTATACCTATACTTGGTGGATGCCTTGTTGACCAACCCATTGCCATACCCCATTACCCTGGGGTCCCCAAATTGATCCCACCTAACAAACTCAACTGATACTCTCCCCATCTCAGCTCATTAGGGAATTATTCTAACCCAATGCTCTCATAATACCTCTACTCCTATAGCAATGCACGATATCAAGTCTATGTGGTATATCTAAGAGGTACTATACCTATTGTTACTCCACTAGCCCATCATATGGAATCTCTTTCCTAGGTCACCAATTCAAGCAAGACCCTTGCCTGGTCTCACTCCCCTATCAATATCATCACTTAACCCTATAAAATAGCCATCTATTCTTGTAAATCTATGATTTATGCATGGGCCGAATCTCTCTCCACTTTGACTCCTACCTGACCCTGAAGAGTTACAGCCTACCCTTGTAATGTTGTTATTTGGGCCTACACTATCGCTAGTGTCACTACCTCCTATGGGTCCACCTACACTAGCCCTTATCTCTGATCTATATCCATCAAGGCCCTATCACCATCTCCTAAACCAAAATGCATCATAGTATATATACCCTAAAACCATAAAGGGTAGTCAGGTGTCATCCTAGCATTGCCACCTCCCCTTAATGATAGCTCCTCAAAATCCAACACCTCATCTTATGGCTATGGATCTAGAAGTGGATACTCTAAATCCTCCCTCTTGTACCATATAAACTTAGGAGGGATCCCCTATACTAATCCAAACTATTGCCATACCCTCTTTAATGGGATATACTCAGTCTCTCCCTCCCATCACCCATAGATCCACCTCCAGCTCTGTAAAGATAATGTATGATGCTGGTAACCCTCCCATGTAGGCAACTCCCTATATGGCCTCCATATTATGTCTCCATCCACAAAAATCCCTAATGTATCTCTAAACCAGTCTAGGTCATGTGTACCACCACCTACTCCTATCAAGGCCTTCTCTCTCCTCTATCAATAAAAAATGACCCTATAATTCATTGATAAATACCCCACAACTGGTAAACCCAATGGTCACATCACTTATATGTGCTCATATGCCCAATAATGTAGCACAAACCACACACTGATTCCATATCATCTATGTGCCTAAAAACCCCATAGTTCCTTGTATATCTACACTAGTAATACATGTACCCATCTAAACATAACTCCACTCAGATATAACTCCACTAACACCCCGAATAACACACTAGGGTATCTCCCCCTAACTGAATATAGAAATACATAATAAGTAACCACTAAATGCAACATAGTCATCAAATGTCTATCCCCTGGGGCTTTCTAGTATAGTGGTTTGATACTGACACCTCTAACATGAAACTCTACCACACTAACATCATCCTTATATAGCATCTCCAAGCACTCATCCATCTCATCCCTCTTTATCTAATAAATGGAATCTCCTTAGATTGGTAACCTTGTAATCCAATAAACATCATCTAATAGTATCATCATCTCTCTTATTGGTAGCTAGAAGGTATAAGTAATTAGGTCCCATCTCTTGATGAGGGAAACTATCATAGCAACATCCCTCAAAAGACACTGGCAGTGGTGCATCCCCCCAAAACCAATTGCCTCCATATGATACCAATCCTTGATCATCATCACATCCTAAATTTCTAGGAATATCTTAGAAATATGATCCCATAACTAAATCTACTCTCACACCTACAAACAACCATGTCATGAATTAAGTATGAACCTACCTCTAAAAATGATAATTAAAATAATTGATAGACTTTCCCTACCTTTCTCTCTAACAAACACTATTTAAATCACCTACCTCCCTTTCATTTTCCACCTTGATACTAACTATCCTCTTCCACCCACCCACACACCATTATAAACCATACTTTCTCACATATAAAACACACCTAAACCCTAAACCTAAAACCTAAATGCTAAACCTAAACCTTAAACCCTAAATCCAAACCTAAATAAATCCCTTTTATCAATTGTTGATGATTCTACCAACCATCGATGGTCCCCTAGGGGAAGTTTATACCCCTAGGGTCTATTGACATTAGTTGGGTCAACCACCAATGATCACCTACAGTGATCATTGGCCATGGGCCTTGACCCTACAACTTTCCCAAAATACCCAAAACATCAAAACCCCCCCTCCCCTCTTATTTTATCTAATTCCCACCCCCACTTCATTAATTTTAGTAAGTTTCCTACCCACCCCTCCTTTTTCCCCTCATGGTAATAAAAACTGATAAAAAACAATCTAAAAGCTAGGTTTCATTTTCACCCAAATATACACACTATGTAAACTTTTAAGTTTTAATTAAAACTCTAATTACCTTTTATCAAATTTTAAAAAAAACAATACTCACCTCATTTTGTGATTAGTGGCACCTCCTCAAGCCATGCCCTACCATTTATTCATCTCTGGGGTCCATCTCACCTGTGAACACACTCTCAATGAACCAATATCCTCTTAACACCTCACCTAGATTCCACACACTCAAAAATGCTCTTCATATACTATGTTCAAATAGTATAAAATGCCAAAAGCTCACATGAAAATGAGGATAAACTATTTCCAATTACCTTTTTAACTATTGATTTAGGGTTTGTACCCAATCATCAATGGTTATCTAACTGTCACTAGTTGACCCTAACTGTCGATGATTATCCAACCATCACTAGTTTACCCTAACCATCGATGGTTAGGGTGGCTTGTTTTTCTTTTTACACCTCATTTTTTTCTACTTTACCTACTATCTCTTCATGCCTTTAACATGAGCTCCACCTTGCCACCTTAACATGACCCTAACCACCAAAAACTACATTTTGCCTAAAGTCCATGTTAGATACATTATCTATGGGACTATGTAGGTAGCATCCTCTTGCCTTAGGCATCAAGATTAAGCTCAGCCACAACGAAACCTAACCAATCAACGCATTTGGCCATGTCCATCATGACCTCAGTGTCTCTTTTTAAACACACCTATTCATATACCTTGCACCGACCTTGCTTTGATCATTATTGACCACTTCAAATAACTTGGCCTTGTTGAACTTTTTTTCACCACTTTATGCACAACCCAACTATTTGTGTTTTTCTTGGGAGTAATTCCTACCTTGGATACCTACATAAACACCGACCCTTTCTAGGACATTTGATATGCATAGCCTGATCAGCTATGACCCATGTTGGGGATTGGTTACCTTATCATTTTTTATAAAACTTGACCTTATTATTATCAACATTGGCCATTTTGTGTCTTTTTGTGATTTTGTGACCTTAGCATCTCATTTCACCTTGTGCATGTAGTTTCATTTCCATACCTCAACCTTCTTTTATTTTATCAAAGCATGACCCAATTACCATCCTACCTCATCAACTCTTGGTTTAAGGGGGAATACCCTCCTCCCATACTCAAGGCAACTGACCCTAGACTATCAACCTTCCATTTTAATTCTACAACTTATTTACCTAAGGTCACACAAAAAAATGGAAAAAATGTAGACACTTAAAAACATCCCTCAAACCATTTTTTAGGTTGTCACACTAGGACCTGGCTCTCAACCTTGACCTAGTTAACTCCTCTATTAGCCTTTTTTACCCTTCTTTACACAAAATTAAACAAACCACTCAATTCCTTGCATTTTTCCTCTTATGCCTTAGAGCTTCGACCACTGATGGTTAACCCAACCATAAACGATTAGCCTAACCATCGATGATTAGGTACCCTCACCTAGCAACTTGGAAACTTCCAACTGTGAACAAGCTTACACTAACAAAATTGGCAACTTTCCCATGCATAAACTCATGGATTTATTTTCATCAATCCATCACACTTATCCATGACCAACATAAAAACTTTAACTCCCTTAATTTTTCAACTCTTTCTCCTCATTTAGGAAATTATGTGTTATAAATACAAGGCTCATGGAGGAGATATGAGACTAGAACTTGTGCATCTAGACTCTCTTATTTTCTTTGTAGGAAGTTAGCAACTTGAAGCTCTATCCATGTGATTATCTCATCAAATTACCATTACTCTACCCATATTCCTCTAGGCATTCAACCATCCAATTCTTTAAATCAAAGGTACCTCACTTTGTTTTCTCTATATTATTTTATCCTTCCTTGCTTATTATAAGTGTGTTCTCTATTAAATACTCTTCCTACCTCTTTTCCCTTACCCACACTACCCACACAACCTTTTTGACCCCTTAATTACCTATTTGTATCTCATTTTTACTCCCATCAAGTTTCTAATAGGTGGCTGCCAATAGTTGCCATAACTGTTGTTGGTTATTACAACCACTGCCGATCACCCAACCATAGATGGTCAAGACAACCGTAGTTAGTCACCCTGACCACCGATAGTCACTGTCACCCAAAATAATAGATCATTATTCTCACCCTCATTTTCACCTTCTTAAACTTTTGGCCATCCCTTAACCTATACCTGAACACTTTTTTATTTTTTTAGACCGAACCCTAACATGTTTATTGCATGTAGATGACCCTACCAGGACTTGCAAATGAGATAAATAGTGTCTTTCACCTTCCTATTTTCCCATACCTCTATTTACCAATCAAAGTGACATTGACTTTGAGTTAGCCCTTTTCATTTTGGTTCTCACACCCCATCTAGAGGATGTAGAAGAATAGTTAGCCATAATCCAAGAGGATATTGATGAGGCTACTACATTTTGGAACCATTATTTTGATAACATTGATCATGTTATAGATTAGTCTTCCTTTTATATTGTTCATTAGCATCATTTCATATCTAATATTTGTAATTTTCTTTTTATCAATAACTTGAATGTTGAACAAGGGCTGACATCCATTTAAGGAAGCATATTCCTTTTTTGGGACTAGTTTCTCACTAGGCAGCCCCTTACCTCTCTATTCAAATATTTTTTCAAAATTCATGTGATTTATAGGACATTATTCCCTTACTAAAGAATATTTATCACCTCATCTAGATATCAAATCAACACTTTCTACTAGGTACACACCCCTTATCTATTGTCTTTCTCTTCTTTCAAAATAGGGTGTTGGATTAGGTACACAAAATAGGTCAATAAGCCACAACCACAGGATGAGGTGTTGGATTTTGAGGAGCTACCTTTGAGGGGAGGTGATAATGTTGAGATGACACCTAACTACCCTACATGGTTTTAGGTTATATATACTATGATGGATTTTAGTTTGAGAGATGGTGATAGGGCCCCAATGGATGTAGATTGAAGACAGGGATAGCACAGGGGGACCCATAGGTGGTAGTGGTATTAGTGGCAGTGTAGGCCCAGATAGTAGTATTATAGGGGTAGGTTGTAACTCTTTAGGGTTAGGTAGGAGGAGTCATAGTGGAGAGAGACATAGCCCATGCATATATCATAGCTTTATAGGGGTAGATGGCCATCTTATAAGGTCAAGTGATGGAATTGATAGGGGAGTGAGACCAAGCAAGGGTCTCACTTGATTTGATGACTTGGGAGAGAGAATCCATATGATGGGCTAGTGGATCAGTGATAGGTATAGTACCTCTTAGATATAACACATAGACTCAATATCATATATTGTTATAGGATTTGAGGTATTATGAGAGCATTGTGTTAGCACAATGCCCTAATAAGTCAAGATGGTGACAATATCAACTGAGTTTGTTAGGTGGGGTCAGTTTTGGGACCCTAGGGAAATGGGCTATGATAGTGGTCAGCTAATAGGGCCTCTACCTAGTATAATTATAAGTACAAGTGTAGGTACAAATATAGGTACTAGCAGGGCCAATGGTAGTGGTCTACTAGGGCCATGATATGTATATGATCCATGTTTTGATACTAGCCTACATGCTAAATATGCAAGATGTATTTTGAGTGAGAGTGTATGATGTATAGACATTGTGCGCATGCACACACACACACACACACACACACACACACACACACACACACACACACACACACACACACACACACACACACACACACACACACACACACACACACACACACACACACACACACACACACACACACACACACACACACACACACACACACACACACACACACACACACACACACACACACACACACACACACACACACGCACACACACATGCACACACATGCGCATGCACGCACGCACGCACGCACACACACACACACACACACACACACACACACACACACACACACACACACACACACACACACACACACACACACACACACACACACACACACTCACACACACACACACATATGATATATGATATAATTTTATTTTGAGATGTTGTGTTGATGATGTCTATTTTATTAGAGAGTAAGAATTAATTGGCCAAAATCTCACATAAAAATGAGGATAAACTATTACTGATAACCTTTTTGATCATTAGTTTAGGGATTACACCTAATAATTGATGGTTATCCAACCATAATTGATTAACCCTAACCATCAATAGTTATCCAATCATCATTAGTTTACCCTAACCATCACTAATTCACCTTCATCATCAATGATTAGGGTGGCTTATTATTCTTTTCACACCTTAATTTTTGCTACTTTACCTATTATCTCTTTATGCATCTAACATGAGCTTCACCTTGCCACCTTGACCTGACCCTAACCACCAAGAACTACATTTGGCTTGAAGTCCATGTTGGATACATTATCCATGGGAGAATGTAGGTAGTGTCCTCTTACCTTAGGCAATAGGAGTCATCTCAACCATACCTCAACCCAACCAATCAACCCATTTATCTATGTCCATCATGATGTCAACCTTTCTTTTTAAACACACCTATTCATACACCTTACACCAACCTTACTTTGATCATTATTGACCACTTTGACTAACTTGGCCTTGTTGAAATTTTTTTGCACCACTTTGTGTGCAACCTAACCATTTGTGTTTTTATCAAGAGTACTTCCTACCCTGGATACCTATGTAAACACTGTCCCTTTCTAGGACATTTGATATGTGTAGCTTGATCAGCTATGACCCATGCTAGGGATTAGTTACCTTGTCACTTTTTCTAAACCCTGACCTTATTATTATCAACATTGGCCATTTTGTGTATTTGCATGGTTTTTTAACCTTAACATCTTGTTTCACCTTGTGTATGTAGTTTTATTTCCATACCTCAACCTTATTTTCTTTTATCAAAGCTCAACCTGATTCCCATCCTACCTCATTGACTCTTGGTTTGAGGGGGAATACCCTCCTCCCATACTTGAGGTAATTGACCCTAGACTATCAACCTTCCATTTTTTTTTTTGGCTTATTGACCTAAGGCCACATAATAAATAGGGTAAAAATGTAGACTCTTAAAAACATTCCTCAAACCATTTTTTAAGTTGTCACACCAGGACCTAGCTCTCAACCCTAACCTAATTAACTCTTATATTAACCTAGTTGACCCTTATTTACACAAACTTAAACAAACCACTCAATACCTTGAATTTTACACCTTTTGCCTTAGAGGGTCAACCATCGATGGTTATTCCAACTATTGATGGTTAACCTAACCATCGATGGTCAGGTACCCTCACCCAATAACTTAGAAACTTCTAGCTATGAACAAGCTTGCACTAACAAAATTAGCAACTTTCCCAAGCACAAACTCATGGATTTCTTTCTGTCAGTCTATCACACTTATCTAAGACCAACTTAGAAACTTTTCATCCCTCAATTTGGTAACTCCTTCTCCTCATTTAGGAATTTCTATGCTATAAATACAAGGCTCATAGAGGAGATATGGGATGGGAACTTGTGCATCCAAACTTTCTTATTTTCTTTACAGGTATTCAAAAACCTAAAGATTTATCTATGTGATTCTCTCATCAAGGTACCATTATGTTTCTTGCATTCCTCCAAGCATTTGACCATCCAACTCTTCAAATTAAAGGTACCTCACTTTATTTTTTCTATTTCATTTTATCCTTATTTGCTTATTGTAAGTGTGTTCTCTATTGAATAATCTTCATGCCTCTTTACCCTTACCCACACTACCCATACAAACTTTATGGCCCCTCAGTTGCCTGTTTATAGCTCATTTTTACTCCCCATCAAGTTTTTGATAGGTGACAACCAATAGTTACCATAACCATCACTGATTATAGCAACCATTGCCCATCACCCAACCATCAATAGTCAGGACAACCACTGCCGGTCACCCTAATCTTTGATAGTCACTATCACTCAAAATTATAGATTGTTATTCTAACCCTCTTTTTTACCTTCTTAGACTTTTGGCCATCTCCTAACCTATACCTAAACACTTTTCTAATTTTTTAAGATCTGACCCTAACTTGTTTATTACATGTAGATGACCCTATCAGGACTTGTACATGAGATAGATAGTGTATTTGACCTTCTTATTGTCCCTTAACCTCTATTTACCAATCAAAGTGACATTGTCTTTGAGCTATCCATTTTCATTATGGTTCTCACACCCTATCCAAAGGACATATAAGAATAATTAATCATAATCTATGAGAATATTAATGAGGCTACTACATTTTGGAACCATTATTTTGATAACATCAATCCTGCTATAGATTAGTCTTCTTCTTATATTGTTCATCGACATCATTTCATATCTACTATTTTTAATTTCATTTTTATCAACAAAATTGAATGTTGAACAAGGGTTGACATACATTTAAGGAAGCATGTTCCTTTTTGGGACTGGTTTCTTACCAGGTAGCCCCTTACCTCTCTATTAACATATTTTAGTCACATACGATTAGGTTAAACCAATACAATATAAGGAGTACCTAAAACATTCTATGATTTGGAGGTTAGGGTACCTAATCCAATTAATCCCATCCAAAATCCAAATATAACCCAAAATGTGGGCTTAGGTTATTTTATCTCATCTTAATAGGCTTAATCTCCCAAACCAAAATCCATCACAGTATATATACCTTGAAACCATGCAAGGTAGTCAGGTGTCATTCTAGCATCATCAAGTCCCCTCAATGATAACTCCTCAAAATATAACACCTCATCTTGTGGCTATGGCTCCAAAAGTAGATACTTTAAATCCTCCCTCCTGTATTGTACAAAATCATGAGGGATCCCTTATACCAATTTAAACTATTATTGTACCCTCTCTAATGGGATACACTCAGTCTCTCCCTCCCATCACTCATAGATCCACCTATAGCTCTATAAATATAATGTATGATGTTGGTAACCCTCCCATGTAATCCACTCCCTATATGGCCTCTATACTATGTCTCCATCCACTAAACTCCCCAGTGCATCTCTGAACTAGTCTAGGTTATGTGTACCACCACTTGCTCTTTTCAAGACCCTTTCTCTCCTCCATCAGTAAAAACCAACCCTACAATCCATTGGTAAATACCCCCTAGCTAGTAAACCCAATGGTCATAAAACTTGTATGTGTTTGTATGCCCAACAATGTAGCACAAACCCCACACTGATCCCATATCATCTATGTACCCAAAAACCCCACAACTCCCTATATATCTGCACTAATAATACATGTGCCCATACAAACATAACTCCACCCAGATATAACTCCACTAACACCCCCAATAACACACTAGGGTATCTCCCTCTGACTGAATCTAGTAATGCATAATAAGTAACCACTAATTGCAACATAGTCAACAAATGTCTATCCCCTAGGGCTCTCTAGTATAGTGGTCTGATATTGATGCCTCTAGAATGAAACTCTAACACACCAACATCATCCCCATATAGCATCTCCAAGCACTCATCAATCTCATCCCCCTCTATCTAATAAATGGGATGTCCTCAGATCAGTAACCATGTAATCCAATGAACATCATCTAATAGTATCATCATCTCTCGTATTGGAAATCAAAAGGTATTAGTCACTAGGTCCCATCTCTCGATGAGGGAAACTATTATATCAACATCCCTTGAAATATGCTGGTAGTGGTGCATCCCCCCAAAACCCACTACCTCTATATGATGCTAATCATTGGCCATCATCACATCTCAAACTACTAGGAATATCTTAGGAATACAATCCCATAACTGAATCTACTCTCCTGCCTACAACCAACCATGTCATAAATTAAGTATTAACCTATCCCTCTAAACATGACAATTAAGACAATTGATATACTTTCCCTTCCTTTCTCTCCAATAAACATTATTTAAATCACCTACCTCCTTTTCATTTTCCACCCTGATACCAACTATCCTCTTCCACCCACCCACACACCATTCTAAACCATACTTACTCACATATAAAACACACCTACACCCTAAACCCTAAACCTCAAACCTAAACCTTAAGCCCTAAATCTAAACCTTAATAAAGCCCTTTTATTAACCATCAATAGTTTTACTAATCATCGATGATCCCCTAGGGGAATTTTATACCCCTCAAGTTGATCAATGTCAGTTGGGCCTACCACCGACGGTCACATGTGGGTGACCATTAACAATATACCTCGACCCTTTAACCTCCCCAAAACACCCAAAAACATCAAAACCCCCCTCCCCTTTGATTTTCTCTAATTCCCCCCATCAATTTTAGTTAGTTTTTTACCCAACCCTCTTTTTTTCCCTCATGGCAATAAAAACCAATCAAAAACATCCTAAAACCTAGGTTTCATTTTCACCCAAATATCCACACTATGTAAAATTTTAAGTCTTAATTAAAACTCTAATTAGCTTCTATCAATTTATAAAAAAAAATACCCACCTCATTTCATGATTGGTGATGCCTCCTCAAGTTGTACCCTACCACTGGTGCATCTCTAGGGTCTATCTCACCCACAAACATTCTCTCAATGAACCAATCTCCTCTTGACACCTCCCCTATATTCCACACACTCACAAATTCTCTTCATACACTATGCTTAGACAAGACAAAATGCTAAAAGCTCAAATTCAAATTAGGATAAATTATTGTTGATTACATTTTTGATCATTAGTTTAAAATTTGCACCTAACCATCGATGGTTATCCAACAATCACTAGTTGACCCTAGCCATTGACAGTTATCCAACCACCATCAATTGACCCTAACCATCACCGATTCACCCTCACCATCGATGGTTAGGGTGGCTTGTTCTTTTTACATGTCAATTTTTACTACTTTACCTACTATCTCTTCATGCCTATAACATGAGCTCCACCTTGCCACCTTGACTTGACCCTAACCACCAAGAAATACATTTATCCTAAAATCCATATTGGATACATTATCCAATAGGACTATTTAGTCAACATCCTCTTGCCTTAGGTAATAGGAATCAGCTCGACCACAACTCGACCCAACCAATCAACCTATTTTTCCACATTCATCATGATGCCAGCCTCTCTTTTTGAACACACCTATTCATACACCTTGCATCGACCTTGCTTTGATCATTATTGACCGCTTCAACTAACTTGGCCTTGTTGAACTTTTTTTACACCACTTTGTGCACAACCTAACCATTTATATTTTTCTTGGGATTACTTCTTACCTTGGATACTTACATAAACACTGAACCTTTATAAGACATTTGATATGTGTAGCTCGATCAGTTATGACCCATGTTGGGGACTGGTTACCTTGTCACTTTTTATAGAAATTGACCTTATTATTATCAACATTGGCTGTTTTATATATTTGCATGATTTTTTGACCTTAGCATCTCATTGCACCTTGTGTGTGTAGTTGTGTTTCCATACCTCAACCTTATTTTCTTTTATCAAACCATGACCTGATTGCCATCTTACCTCATTAACTCCTAATTTAAGTGGGAATACCCTCCTCCCATTCTCAGGACAACTAACCTTGGACTGTCAACCTTCCATTTTTGTTCTATGGCTTATTAAACTAAGGCCACATAATAAAAAGGGGGAAAATGTAGATACTTAAAAACATCCCTCAAACCATTTTTTATGTTGTCGCACTAGGACCTGGTTGTTAACCCTGACCTAGGTAACTCCTCTATTAACCTAGTTGACCCTTCTTTGCAAAAACTTAAACAAACCACTTAATACCTTGAATTTTACCTCTTTTACCTTAGAGGGTCAACTACTAATGGTTATCCCAACCGTCGATGGTTATTTTAACTATCAATGGTTAGGTACCCTCAACCAATAACTTAGAAACTTATAGCCATGAATAAGCTTGCACTAACAAAATTGGTAACTTTCCCATGTACAAACTCATGGATTTCTTCCCATCAGTCCATCACACTTATCCAGGACCAACGCTCTTGTTTTCTTTGTAGGAATTAAACAATCCAAAGATCTATCTATGTGATTATCTCATCAAGGTACCATTATGTTTCCCACATTCCTCCAAGATTTCAACCATCCAACTCTTCAAATCAAAGGTACCTCACTTTGTTTTCTCTATTTCATTTTATCCTTCTTTGCCTATTGTAAGTGTGTTCTCTATTGAATTATCTTCATGCCTCTTTTCCCTTACCCATACAACCTTTATGGCCCCTTAATTACCTATTTTTAGTTCTTTTTTACTCCCCATAAAGTTTTTGATAGGTGAGCACCAATAGTTTCCATAACCATCACCAGTTATAGTAACCATCACTGGTCACTAAATTATCGACAGTCAGGACAACCACTATTGGTCACCCTGACTGTCGATGATCACTATCACCCAAAATAATAGATTATTATTTTGACCCTCCTTTTCACCTTCTCAAACTTATGGCCATCCCATAACCTATACATTAATACTTTTTTTTTTTTTGTACCTGACCCTAACTTGTTTATTGCATGTAGATGACCCTACTAGGACTTTCACATGAGATAGATAGTGTCTTTGACTTTCCTATTGTCCCCCAAATTCTATTTACCAATCAAAGGACATTTCCTTTGAGATATCCCTTTTCATTTTGGTTCTCACACCCCATCTTGATGACATAGAAGAACAATTATCCATAATCCAGGAGGATATTGATGAGGCTACTACATTTTGGAACCTTTATTTTGATAACATTGATCATATTATAGATTAGTATTCTTTTTATACTGTTCATTGGCATCATTTCATATCTACTATTTATAATTTCATTTTTATCAATAAACTTGAATGTTGAACAAAGGCTAACATCCATTTAAGGAAGCATATTCCTTTCTTGGGACTAGTTTCTCACCAGGCAGCCCCTTACCTCTCTATTAACATATTTTTTACAAAGTTCATGTGATTTGTAGGTCATTTTTCCCTCACAAAAGGAGAGTTCTCACCTCATCTTGATATCAATGTGTCACTTTATACCAAGTACACACCCCTTATTTGTTGTTTCTTTCTTCTTTCAAAACAAAAATAATTAGAGTAATAAATTGAGTGAAACATTTTGGCACACTGGTGGGACCCCTTAAGGGTTCATAGTTTTGTTTATTTCATATAGTTGCATTAGTGAATCTCATGTTTATGGAATTTTTTCAAGTCTTTAAATTCAAAAAAATACAAAATTTCTTTTAATTTTCTTTTCTAAAATCAAAATAACATAAAAAAAGAGTGCAAAATTCATTCTAGGGATAGGTTGCATTGTCATCTTTCATTATTGCATTGTTCCTTATTTTCATTCAAATAAACCAAAGATTTCATTTTTGTATAAAATTAATTTCATCCATTAAATTGCATATTTAATACTTAGTTTACCTAGATTAATTAATGACATTTTAAATTAATCATAGAACACAAATGTTACACTACCAAACCACTGCACCAAAGAATACATCAAAACATACTTAAGACAAGGCTCATTGGGATTTCATCACCCTTTGGATCACCTTACCTTACCCAATGATCCCACTTGAATTTCACCACCAAGGGGAGGACCCACTCCATTTTTTGGAAGAGTATAAACTCTAGATAAATGGTATCTATTGGCTAAACGTCCTGACTTGATTTCAGGTTCATGAAGTGTGGGGAGCAAGCTCCTAGTACTAGGCCATGTACCTAGTCTAGTGCATATTATTTGAGCACCCAAAAATAACCTGAAACCATCCTTATATAGATTTTTAGTAATTGAATCATAATCCAATTTTCCCTTTCACACTCTATAAGGCATAAGCCAAAAGAAATTTAAAATAAATCCTAGGATTAATTGTGCTTTTAGTGTGTCATTTGTTTGCTTTGGGATTTTTTTGGATTGGTCATTATTTGAGGTGAAATATTCATTGTCCACTTCTAGATTTTTTATATGGTTTTGACTAGACAACAAGTGAAAAATCAAATTAATCAACCACCACCTTTATCTTCATCCATGGATTATACCTTGGATGCAAATAAATCTCCCCGTGGTTTACCTCACCATTTTCCTCCACCACTATCTCCTTCTAGAATCCTAACTATATCTAAAGGAGATCTAGACTTCACCACCTTTCTTAAAAATAATCCAGTTGCCTTGTAACATTACCTTAACACCTTGTCTCATTATACCCCTCCCACTTCGACTCCTTTTTTTAAACCTTCTCTTGGTATGCCATCTCACCTCATGGTAGGAACCATTGTAACTCAACCATTAACTCATATGTATTCCAACAACTCATCCACCCAAACCGAAGCCAACCTTCCACTACCTCATCAAACACCACTAGTTACACCTCATGGGGGTTCAAACTTACCATTAGTTACCTATGCCACATATACTATGGCATCTTCCATTTTAGATCATATCTTCCCTTTGGTTGCAACCAATCCTTCAACCATATTTCCACTTCAAAACTTAATGCTCTCCATACCTCAAAACCTTCCTCTAATTAGCATTAGGGTAACCACCCAACCTCAACCTTCCCAACTTCCTCCTACCTCAAGCATACCAACCACATCTTTTTTTTAACATGTGCCTATGACAACTTACCAATATGTCCCTAACCTACAAAGGTATATACCTACCACCACCCAACCTTTTATACCAAGAATTCTTATGTGCCTCAATCTCAACCTCTTGGCACCACCTATCAGTATGTGGCTTCATCATTACCATTTATTACCTATTCATACATTTTCATGAACCAACCTTAACAAAATGTACCTCTTAATTATGTAGTTTATCTACCCCAACTTGACCTAATCAAAATGCTCATGGACAAAATGACTAGTTTGGAGTCATTTATCTCTAACTCAGATAATCTTTTGTCTTATGACCAAATTTGTAATGATCTTATCGATCCCTTCATGCCTATTCATTCTTATCCTTTTCAATGGGAATTGCCTAATTTTCTAAATTCTAAGATAAAGAGGACCCTTAGTAACACTTAAGAGTGTTATGACATGCATGTTACTTGATATCATATGATGACACTCTCCTTCTCTAAACCTTTCCCATGTCATTATTTGGGGCTGCCCTTGATTGGTATAGTACTCTTCCCACTCATTCTATCTTTTCTTTCTCTCAATTGGCACAAACATTTTTGGAACACTTTTCTATAAACATATCTAAAAAGGTTTCCATTACATACCTATACTCCATCAAACTATTTGAAGATGAGTCCATTATTGATTCCATTGCTATATGAGAAGTCTCATTAATCAACTCACTTTCCCATTACCTGAACCCAAATTAATCAAATTATTTTCTCGAGGTCGTGCTAAACACATTATTCCAACTCTCCAATTCCAAACCTTTAGGATCTTTGATGAAGATTTTAATATGGCTTGTAAATTGGAAAACCATGCTATTGATGAAGGGAAGTTGGATCTTTGAAATAAAAATTCTAGCTTCAAATCCATGGAGTCAACTTCCACCAAAACTATGAACCCAACCAATTATAAAGTGAAACCATTAGCACATTTAGTCATTCTTAAAACTGCATGTCCTCTACCCATCAACCAAGCACCTCCAATCAACAACCCTTCCAATCACCAAAATCATACTCAAAATTGATTTCCTTCAAAACCATTTACCCTGATTGGAGAATCTTATGCATCGATGTTGGAGAAAATACTCAATGCCAATCTAATCCAACTTCCACCCATCAAACCCCTTCAATAATTTGATACTTCTCACCCCCTTCCCATGTGGTACAATGAGAATGATCATTTTGACTATCATCAGGTTGTTGGACATAATACTAATAGATGCAATACTTTTAAAAGCATTTTCCAGGACCTAATTAATAAAGGGGAGCTTGTGTTTGATAACCCAAATGCTCCTTCAAACCAATCCCTTAATATTTTCCAAACCATCCACCTTTAGCCCAACATTATGAAAACCAACCTGAATCCTCCAATTCACATGAAGCACATGTAATTAATGTCATCATTAATGTGCCCATTATCGAATAAGTTATTACTTCTATCACCCAAATTAATTAGAACTACCTACCACCAAACCCTTTAAATGCCCAAATGAAGGAAGTGACTATCTCCTCCACTTCTTTAGATGAAACCATGGTTTCACCCACCCTTCATATGGTGGAAACACCTAAGGAGATGGTCAATCCATCAACCATTTTATTCACTCTTCCAATCTAACTCAAAAAACCACTTATTCCTTTGGACAACCAAATTGAGGAAGAAGATAAACCAATCCTTCCACCTAAAACCATTACCCTACCACACCAATTATAAAATCATCTATATCTTCCCTAAAAGCCATCTCTCAAGAGAGAATACCCCTATCTACCCAACCATTTCCTTCAGAACCTTCCAACAAGGATAACAATATTGAAACCACTCCTTCTTCATCCCTAAGGGTTTATAATTTGAAGCTAATGATCATGGAAAAATTCCTATTTATAAACCCTTCTCTCAACTAGTTCAAAGTTTAGAGTACACCTCCCAGCCTAACCTTGATAGAGCTACCTTTTGGCATTAGCTTAGACTCCCACATCAAAATAAAACTAAACCTTCTACTTCACTAGAATCCACTTTTGAGATTATTATTACAACTCCACCAACTAATCCTCCTAAAGTTACCAAGGCACCACCTCAATTACCCCTATCTAAAATTTATAAATCACCATATGCTTCTTTTACCAAGCTAATCAAGACCTTGGGTATTCCACCCATGCCAAATCCCACTCACCCTCCTTTGAGACTAGATATAACCACACTAATCCAACCAAAACCTAATCTAATTAATTTCATTAAGAAGGAGGGTTTGCCTATACCTCAACTTTGAGGAAGAACCATACCATCCCCTTCATCCTTATCTTCTATTTTAGGACCACATCCTTCCACCATTCTTGCAAACTCCTCCTCCAAAAACCCATCTCCCTTTTCTTTACCTATAAAAAGCCCATTTCTTAGTGTATCATCATTCCTTGACAACCTTCCCCATCCACCTTCCCATTTATTAAACCCTTATCATCTAGACCCTAATTTCTAAACTAAATACAACAAAGATAATTCATTCAAAACCTCCAGCTAGGCTTACCCCACCAACCATACCTCTTGTTAAAAATTCCTTACCCAAAAAGAAACCTAAACCAAAAAACCAAATCCCACCATCTCCAAAATCCTTATCAGAGTCTTATACAACAATATTTCAAAGGCTCCTACAAGCTTCTACCATTAACTTGCCCCTTATCAATCCTTCTGAACCCACTCATCAAAAGCCAACCTGGTTCAATGACAATCTAATTTTTCTTGACCATATAACCCTTGGGCATGATAAGGAGAATTGTAAAGCTCTCCAAACTATCATTCATGGCCTTTTGGAGGAGGATGATCTATTGGATGAATCTTATTTAACCCTTTTGCCTCTTTTACCACCTATTCAATCTTTCTAAAAATCATTTCCTTCTCTACTCCTGATAAGGAGTGTTACAAAGGAACCAAAGCAAGTAACTAATCCCCTTATCCATATTATTCATCTGATAACTCAGTTTAGAGCCCAACACAGGGACAAGGGTAAATGAGTCTAAAAAAATCAAAATGTTAGAGCCAAGGCCACCATTCCATGGTCTTATCCTTCATTTTCTCATCCAACTAACCAAAACCAACATATTACACCTTCACCTTCACAACCATCCAAGCCTAACATCTCCATTTTGGAATCCCCTTCCTCCTCCAATGCACCTTCATTTGTCCAACACCTGGTGATAAAACAAATTCACCAAATGCCCATCAAAATGAGTCTTTATGACTTAATCAATACCTCATCTCAACATCATTAAGATTTAATTGAAGTAATGCATTCTATATAAGTTTAACCAGACGATCCCTAACCTCTTTCATCTTTGATTAGAGTTATCTAACACATTACTAGTGTCACCTTTCAAGAATCTGAAATCCCACCATATCATAGTGAAGATCTTGATCCCCTTCTTTTTATCATAGCATCCATCAATCATACATATGTCAAAATGGTCATGATTGATGGGGGAGTAAGTATTAATATCATCTCCTTCCATTCTTATGATCAAATTCAACTACCTAAAAACATCATGCTGCAAAACTTGGTAGTTCTTTGATCATTTAATGATATCTTGGCCACTACTTTGGGGATAGTTATTCTCCACATCTATTTGGGGCCTTGAACCATTCTTGCAATGTTTTACATCATAAATGGTGAATTTCAATATAATTTGTTACTTGGTCACCCCTAGATCCATGCCATGGCATACATTAATTTTACCATTCATCGATGCATCAAGTTTGAGCATGAGGGACAAGTCATTACAATCAAAGCTGATATGAGTCCCTTTACTTCTTGTAATATGATGTATCAACCTAATTATGTTCTTATTCTACCTTCACCCTCTTCATAGCCAACCACTAGCCAAACCACCATGTCAAACCAACACACCAACACTTATACTTTCAATAATAGTGAAGCATTCACTATTTTAACTATTCCTTCATCACTAATCCTGATCGAGCACCCCTTCTAATCCACGTTACAATAACTTACACTTGGGGAATATCATATTTTAGCTTTGGACATTTTTCCCTCTCTATATGAATTTGGGAACCTTCAAAATGATCCATCTTAGGATCCCAATATTGGTACCCATGTCCCCTTTGGTCTTCCCAATAATAGAACATATTTTGTCTATGAGGGACTTGAGAAAATGCTTCTTACTCCCACCACCATGACTTGTATTCAACCATTCACTTTTAAATTGTCCTATCTTATCAACCCAATCTTTTCCAAAATGTACCTTCATCAATGTGCTTGGAAAGGGTTTGGGTTTGGCCTCTATAAACAAGGACCCCATGAACTTCTTTCTATCAAAACTTAGAAACATCATGAGTTCTTTGGCCTAGGGTATGTTCCCATAGAAGAGCCCACCAACCTCATCAATTATACCTCTCCCATTTGGAGAACTAATAGCCTCACCAATTCCACCTCTCCTATTTTTGGAACCACTAACCTCACCTCTCCCATTCAAGGAAATTCTACCCTTATCAACCTCACATTTCTAATTTAAAGAACCTCGACCCTCACCAACTCCATTTGAAGATAGTAACATCATCCCACCTACCTTTTTTTTTTATCAACACCATTATTTTAGGTCCCCTAACTTATCAATAGGGGGATCAAACTAAAATTATTCCTCTCATCTACCCCAAAATGATCACACATGATTCTCCTACCATTGACACCATCTAATATTAAAATGAAAAATCTATTCTTACCTATCTGGGTGTTGAAGATTCTTCTCTTTAAAAATCCCTCCCTCTTATAAACTAAACAATGTTAATTGAATCAACCACAAACATTAATTTGGGTAATCAAGAGAACACTCATATTTTCAAGATTGGCCAATCCTTAACTCTCGAGGAACAAAAAAATTATGCAACCTTCCTTCATGACCATAGCATAGAATTTGCTTAGTCTTATCAGGATATGATTGGTATTGACCCATCCATTTCCCTTCATAACATCATCACCCATCCTGAGGTTAAGCCAGTCTATCAAAAACTTCATCAAATCCATCCTTGTATAGGTCTTGTCAAAGAATAACTTCAACACCTTCTATCTATTAATTTCATTCAACCCATTAACTATCCATAATGGGTCTCTAACATTATTATTGTCACCAAACCCACTAGGGGCTCTGCCTTTGTGTGGATTTCTAGGATCTTAACCTTTCATGCCCCAAAGATGACTTTCCCCTACCTAACATTGACCAACTTGTTGATCTTACCACTAGCTATGAAATGTTATCCCTCATGGACAGATTTTTTGGATATAACCAAATCTTGACTACCCCAAAGATCAATATAAGACATATTTTATCACCCCATGGGGAAATTTATACTATCATGTCATGCCTTTTGGCTTAAATAATGTAGGAGCCACATATCATTGGGCCATGACCTACATTTTTCATGACCTCATTCATACAATAGTTGAAGACTATGTTGATGATTTACTCATAAAATCCAAACATTGCTAGGATCACCTTGTTGTTTTAGCCATCCTCTTTGAAAGACTTATCCCTTATCATGTCAAGCTCAATCCAAAGAAATATATCTTTAGGGTATTATCAGGAAAACTCTTGGGATTTATTGTTTTTGTTCATGGAATAGAAATAGACCTTGTAAAAGTTAGAGCCATTCTAGAAATTCCTCCTCCTCCTAACTTAAAACAACTTCATAGCCTACAAGGAAAACTTTAGTCAATCCACCATTTTATCTCCCAACTATCCAATCACTTCCAACCCTTTCACCACCTCATAAAAAAATATACCTCCTTTAAATGGACCAAGGAGTGTCAATAAGCCTTTGATGTAATAAAGGATTATCTTCTTTTTCCACCTATTCTTAATCCCCAAAAGGAAGATTAACCCTTTTATTTATACCTATCTACCACTGATCATTCCTTGGGAGCCATGCTTGCTCATTGTAATGACCAACATAAGGAGAAAGCTATTTATTACATCAACCATACACTCATTGACTATGAAACTTGATACACCCATCCATAAAAACTTTATCTTGCCTTAGTTTTTATCACCTCAAAACTTTGTCATTATCTTCTTAGCCACAAGACTTATATCCTTACCAACACTAACCTCTTCAAGTATATGCACTCTAAGCCATATCATAACCAATGTATGACTAAGTGGCTCATTGGTTTATCTGAGTTTGATCTTGAGTTTCTTCTATAAAATTTCATTAAAGGATAGGTACTCTCCTTGATAATCAAATGCCTCTTTTTTCCTTTTCGAATGAGTCTATAGCTACTCTTTCTTTAGAAGAACCCACTTATCAAATGGATATGTATTTTGATTGTTCCAAATGTCAAAATGGTGGGGGTGCCATCATAGTCCTCACTCCCATTAATGGAGAACCTCTCCCTCTTTCTTTCAAACATGATTTCGAATGCACCAATAATATAGATAAATATGAGGCCTTGATCATAGATCTCCAAACTACCCTAGCCTTAGGAATCAAAACTATACGTGACTTTGGAGTTCTCAAATTATTATCATCCTAGTCATAGGAACCTATCAATGTAAAAATTATGTTCTTCTAAAATATAAATAACTTGTTGACAAATTATTAGCATCATTACCATTATACCATTCAATCAATCCCTCACTCAATAAATAAATTTATAGACACAATGGCTTCTATTACATCCTAAATTCCATCCTAACCTACTAAATCTAAACTATTTGTCACCATACATGACTTTTTCACCCCATCTTACCTCAGTCTTGATCTTCCAACCATTTTCCAAGTAGAAACATCACATTAGACATTTGGTATGACCAAATCTTTGACTACCTTAATGTTGGTTTCCTTCTACCCAATCTTTCAATAAATGCTCATAAAGATTTCAATAAAAGCACCTCTTGCTACTTAATACTAGGGGGAATCCTTTATAAAAAAGGCTTTAATGGCCTCTTTCTTTAATTCCTTCATAACAATGAAGCCTCTCATACCATTAACAAAGCACATGACGGTATCTATGGAAGACACTTCAGTGGTTTGGCTATTTTAAAGTGTATTCTTCACCTAGGATACTATTGGCCTACACCTAATCAATATTTTTATGACTATGCCAAGAAATGCATCAAATGTTAATAACATGATAACCTCCATCATGCACCTCCTCATTGTCTCTATATATCAGTAGATTATTGGCCCTTCTCACAACAGGGTCTTGATCTTATTAGTGAGATCAATCCTCTAAATGTCACCAATATATCATCACCAACATAGAGTATTTTACCAAATGGGTGGAAGCCATTCCATTGATCTCAATCAAAGTTGAAAAAATCGTAAACTTTATTACCCATCACATCACCTACTGCTTTAGTGTCCCTCATAAAATCATCACTGAAAATGGAAAATCCTTCAAGAATAAAAAGGTCCAAGAAATTTGTAAGGCTTTTGGCATTGACTTAAGTTTCTATTACCCTTATCATCCACAAGCCAATACATAGGCTAAAGCTTCTAACAAAACCCTCATCAAAATTCTTACCAAGGCATTCAATGCTTCAGGCAAGGATTGACACCTCCATATCCCATTTTCTCTATAGGCCTACCATATTACTATCTAAACTAATATGGGTGCTACACCTTTTTATCTGGTCTTTAGAGTTGAGGCAGTTCTACATCTTGAAGTCCAAAGTCCATCTCTCCATATATCCTTATAGGAGATTCTTTATAAAAGTGACTATCATCAAGAATGTTTAGCATTCTTAGAACTCCTTGATCAACATCACCTTGTTTCCCTTAATCACCTCCATATCTATCATGATCATATTAATCGAGCATATAATAAACATTTAAAAATGTTAGAATTCAACATTAGAGACCTTGTTATCAAATAAAACCAACATGTCACTAATATGGAGAAAACCAAAAAGGGTAAGTTTGCTTTCAACTAGGTCCAACCCTATATTATAACCCACAAGTATGGATTAGGAGCTTATCATTTTTCCTCTCTTGAAGGCAAACCATAACCTAAGCCTCTAAATGCTTCACATTTGTGCCCTTTTTATTGCTAAGGCCTCTCTAACACACCTTATTGTCTAACTTAAGCTCATACTTTTATTTTAACAACCTCTCTTTTCCCTAATCATATTACCCTATTCCTCTTAGTGACATGTGGTTACACCAAATCCATGTGATTATCCTTCAAAGACTTGTCATCCAATATTAAATGTGGGTAGCATGACTCTACCCATGGCATGGTCCTCATGGATACTTTTCATAATTTTTTAATTGTAATTCCATGGCCACATGTTCTTTAATACCCCTTTCTATTATCACATAACCACCATATTGAGACACAACCTTTCCCTTACAAATGGTTTTGCTCTAAACTTCAAATAGATGCATCTATGTCTAAAACAAAAGTTCAAGATTTTTGGGATACATATTATTTGTGTCCATTATCCTAAAAAAAATAAATAGACCACCCCCTCAAAGGATGGCTATCACCTAAATGATAAAATGATAGATTGATCCCTCAAAGGATAACTATCAAAACTTAGACCTAGACCACTTCCTTGAAGGATAGCTAAGCTAACATGATAAATAATAGTAGTTGTAATCAGCTTTATTTTATCACTCAATGGAGCTTCTCACCTTGATCAACTTCACCTCTTTTAAACAATAATACATGACCCTATCAAAATTAAACATTATCCCAAATAGATTGCAATAAGTTCTCTTTTAATATTAGTAGACTCCCTGCATTGATCAGTCTTCCTCCTCAATGACATGGACTAGTATGTTTCTATTCTAAACATCACCTAAGTAAAAGGGTGGGTGAGCCCACACATGGTTCCCTACCTAATACTTCTTCCTTTACCTATTTATCACTACCCTCTTTTTTCTCATATCACCTCTATAAATTAAAGGATGTTGAGCTCACTTGACACATGGTGTTTATATGACACACCTTAGTACTAGGGAAATGCTAATTTGATGCGCATAAAGAGTTCACATTCATTAAACCCATATCCTCTTTTTGGGGCATAATGAGATCCTTGCCAATGACTCTAGAATTCCCCTCTTTGTTATTACCCATACCTAACCTACCTATCAAAACCAAAATCATTCCATAAAATAAATCACTAACATTCAAAATTAGCCAACTTATCATATCTAGCTAACATAATTAACCAACCTCACCTCAAAACATTAAATTACTCATTATGAATAAAATTATTAAAACATACTTTCTCACATACCTATATCAATTAACCAACCAACACCATTAAATCATCATAGCATAATTATCATTAAATCATAACTGTATACATCATCATGAAAGCATAACCATTAAATAAAACATTAGACATCATCAACACAACATCTCAAAATAAAATTATATCATGTATATATGTGCAATGTCTATACATTATACACTCTCACTCAAAATATATCTTGCATCTTCGACACATAGGCTAGTATCAAAACATGGATCATATACATATCATGGCCCTGGTAGCCACTACCACTAGCCTCGCTAGTACTTATATCTATACCTACACTTGTACCTATACCTATAATATGTGGAGGCCTTCTTGGATAACCCACTACCATAGCCCACTTCCCTAGGGTCCCCAAACCAATCCCACCTGACAAACATAGCTAATTCTCTCCCTATCTCAGCTCATTAAGGCACTATGATAACACAATGCTCTCATAATACCTTAGCTCCTATAACACTACATTATATCAAGTATATGTGGTATATCTAGGAGGTATTATACCTATCACTACTCCATTGACCCATCATAAATAATATTTCTCTTGGGTCACCAAATTAAGTGAGACCTTCACCTAGTCTTATTCCCTTGTTAATGCCATCACCTTGTTAATGCCATCACCTGACCATATAAGATGGCCATCTACCCCTATAAAGCTATGATCTATGCACAATCCTAGTCTCTCTCCACTATAACTACTCCTACCTAACCCTAAAGAGTTGTAACCTACCCCTATAATGCCACTATTTAGGCCTAAACTACTGCTAGTGTCACTACCACCTATGGGTCCATTTGTACTAGCCCCTATCTCTAATCTACATCCATCGAGGCCCTATCACCATCTCCCAAACCAAAATCCATCATATTATATATACCCTAAAACCATGCAGGGTAGTCACATGCCATCCCAGCATCATCACCTCCCCTCAATGGTATCTCCTTAAAATCCAATGCCTCATCTTATGGTTGTGGCTCTAAAAGTGGATACTTTGAATCCTCCCTCTTATACCATACAAAATCAATAGGGATCTCTTGTACTAATACAAACTATCACCATACCCTTTCTAATGGGATATTCTTAATCTCTCCCTCCCATCACCTATAGATCCACCTCCAACTCTATAAAGACAATGTATGGCATTGGTAACCCTCCCATGTAGGACACTCCCTATATGGCCTCCATACTATGTCTTCATCCACCAAACTCCCTAGTGTATCTCTGAGCTAGTCTAGGTCATGTGTACCACCACCTTTTCCTATCAAGGCCCTCTCTCCTCCATTGGTAAAAATATATCCTATAATCCATCAATAAATACCCCCTGACTGGTAAACCTAATAGTCATAACACTCATATGTGCTCATATTCCCAATAATGTAGTACAAACCCCACACTAATGCCATATCATCTATGTGCCCAAAATCTCCATAGCTCCCTATATATCTATAGTATTAATATCGATGCCCATCTAAACATAACTCCACCTAGATATAACTTCACTAACACCCCCAATAACATAGTAGGGTATTTCACTTTGACTAAATTTGATAATGCATAATAGGTAATCACTAACTACAAAATAGTCAATAATTGTCTATCCCCTTGGGCTCTCTACTATAGTGGTCTAATACTGACACCTCTAGCATGAAAATATACCACACTAGCATCATCCCCATATAGCATCTCTAAGCACTCATCAATCTCATCCCCCTCTATCTAATAAATGAGATATCCTTAGATCAATAACTATATAATCTAGTGAACATCATCCAATAGTATCATCATCTCTCTTATAGATAACTAGAAGGTATTAATCACCAAGTCCCATCTCTTAATGAGAGAAACTTAGCAACATCCCTCAAAAGATGTTGGTAGTGGCACATCCCACCAAAACCCTTTGCCTCCATATGATGCCAATTCTCTATCATCATCACATCTCAAATTATTTAGAATATCTCAAGAATATGATCTCACAACTGAATCTACTCTTGTGCTTACAAAAAACTGTCATTAATTAAGTATGAACCTATCACTCTTAACATGATAATTAAAACAATTTATAGACTTTCCCTACCTTTCTCTCTGATAAACACTATTTGAATCACCTACCTCCCTTTCATTTTCCCCAATACTGACTATCCTCTTCCACCCACCCACACACCATTCTAAACCATATTTTCTCTCATACTTTATCACATATAAAACACACCTACACCCTAAACCTAAACCTCAAACATAAACCTAAACCTTAAAACCTAAATCTAAACTTCAACAAAGCCCTTTTGTCAACCATTTATGGTTCTACCAACCATCGACAGTCCCCTGGGGGAATTTTATACCCCTAGGGTCAATTGATGCTACTTGGGTCAACCACCAATGGTCAACTATGGGTGATCATTAGCCATGGGATTTGACCCTCCAACCTCCCCAAAACACCCAAAAACATCAAAACCCCTCCTCCCTTTTGATTTTCTCTAATTTCCCCCCTCATCAATTTTAGTTAGTTTCCTACCCACCCCTCCTTTTTCCCCTCATGACAATAAAAATTGATAAAAAATAACCTAAAACCTAAGTTTCATTTTCACCCAAACATCCACACTATGTAAACTTTTAAGTCTTAATTAAAACTCTAATTAGATTCTATCAATTTTATAAAAAAATAATACCCACCTCATTTCATGATCAATGACAACTCCTCAAACCATGCCCTACCACTGGTACATATGCAGGGTCCATCTCACCTATGAACACACTCTCAATGAACCAATCTCCTCTTGACACCTCACCTAGATTCCACACACTCATAAATTCTCTCCATATACTATGCTCAAATAGGATAAAATGCTAAAATATCATATGCAAATGAGGATAAAATATTGCTTATTACCTTTTTGACCATTGATTTAGGGTTTATACCCAACCATTGATGGTTATCTAATCGTCACTAATTGACCCTAATAATCAATGGTTATCTAGCTGTCATCAATTCACCCTTACCATCAATGGTTAGGGTGGCTTGTTCTTCTTTTTACACCTCAATTTTTGCTACTTTACCTACTATATCTTCATGCCTCTAACATGATCTCCACCTTACCACCTTGACCTGACTCTAACCACCAAGAACTATATTTGGCCTTAATTCCATGTTGGATACATTATCCATGGGAGTATATAGGTAGTGTCATCTTACCTTAGGCATTATGAGTCATCTCAGCCACAACCCAACCCAACCCAACCAATCAACCCATTTATTCATTTCCATTATGATGTTAGCCTCTCTTTTTGAACACACCTATTCATACACCTTGCACCAACCTTTCTTTGATCATTATTGATTACTTTGACCAATTTGACCTTATTGAAAATTTTTTGCACCAATTTATGCATAACCTAACCATTAGTGTTTTTATTAGGATTACTTCCTACCCTAGATACCTACGTAAACATTGATCCTTTCTAGAACATTTGATGTGTAGCCTGATCAGCTATGACCCATGTTAGGGACTAGTTACCTTGTCACTTTTTCTAGAACCTAACCTTATTATTATCAACATTGGCCATTTTGTGTCTTTTCATGATTTTGTGACCTTAGAATCTCATTACACCTTGTGTGTGTAGTTGTGTTTGCATACCTCAACCTTATTTTCTTTTATCAAACCATAACCTGATTGCCATCCTACCTTATCGACTCCTAGTTTGAGGAGGAATACCTTCCTCCCATACTCAGGGTAACTGACCTTGGACTATCAAATTTCCACTTTTATTCTATAGCTAAGGTTTCACAATAAAAAAGGGAAAATATTAACACATAAAAATTTCCCTCAAACCATTTTTTAGGTTATCGCACCAAGACTCGGCTCTCAACCCTGACCTAGTTAACTCCTCTATTAACTTAGTTGACCCTTCTTTATATAAACTTTAAAAAAAACACTCAATACCTTACATTTTACCTCTTTTACCTTATAGGGCTAACCATCAATAGTCAAACCTTTAAGGAAAAAGAGGTAAAATATAAGGTATTGAGTGGTTTGTTTAAGTTTATGTAAAGAAGGGTCAACTAAGTTAATAGAGGAGTTAACTAGGTCAGGGTTGAGAGCTAGGTCCTAGTGTGACAACCTAAAAAATGGTTTGAGGGACATTTTTAATTTTATACATTTTTCCCCTTTTTTTTGTGTTTCCTTAGGTCAATAAGATGTAGAAAAAAAATGGAAGATTGACAATCCAGGGTCAGTTTCCTCGAGTATGAGAGGAGGGTATTCCCCCTCAAATCAAGAGTCAATGAGGTAGGATGGCAATCAGGTCATGGTTTGATAAAAATAAAATTAGGTTGAGGTATGGAAACATAATTACATGCATAAGGTACAACAAGATGATAAGGTCACAAAATCATGCAAAGACATAAAATGGCCAATGTTGATAATAATAATAATAATAAGGTCAAGTTTTAGAAAACGTGACAAGGTAACCAATCCCCAACATGGGTCATAGCTGATCAAGATATGCATATCAAATGTCTTAGAAAGGTTCAATGTTCACATAGCTATCTAGGGTAGGAAGTAATCTTGAGAAAAGCACAAATTGTCAGGTTATGCATAAAGTGGTGAAAAAAAAGTTTAACAAGGTCAAGTTAGTCAAAGTGATCAATAATGATCAAAGTAAGGTTAGTGAAAGATGTATGAATAGGTGTGTTTAAAAAGAGAGGCTAACATCATGATATATGTGGATAAATAGGTTGATTAGTTGGGTCAAGTTATGGTCGAGCTGACTCTTGGTGCCTAAGGCAAGAGGATGATACCTATATAATCCCATGGATAATGTATCTAATATGGACTTTAGGCCAAATTTAGTTCTTAGTGGTTAGGGTCAAGTCAAGGTGTTAGAGGCATGAAGAGATAGTAGGTAAAGTATAAAAATTTGAGGTGTAAAATAAAGAACAAGCCACCCTAACCATCGATGGTGAGGGTGAATCAGTGATGGTTAGGGTCAATCGATGATGATTGGATAACCATCGATGGTTAGGGTCAACCAATAATAGTTGGATAACCATCGATGGTTGGGTAAAAACCCTAAACCAATGGTCAAAAACATAATTGGCAATAGTTTATCCTCATTTATATGTGAGATTTTGGCATTTTGTCTTATTTGAGCATAGTATATAGAGAGCATTTGTGTGTGTGGAATATAGGTGAGGTGTCAAGAGGAGATTAGTTTATTTAGATAAAATTTGAGGATGAGATGGACCCCATCGATACACCAGTGGTAGGGCATAGCTTGAGAAGGCACCACCAATCATGAAATGAGTTAGGTGTTATTTTTTCTTAAATTTATAGAAGCTAATTAGAGTTTTAATTAAGACTTAAAAGTTTACATAGTGTAGATATTTGGGTGAAAATGAAACCTAGGTTTTAGGTTTTTTTTTATCAATTTTTGTTACCATTAGGGAAAAAGAAGGGGTGGGTTGGAAACTAATTAAAATTTATGGGGGGAATTAGATAAAATTAGAGGGGAGGGGGGGTTTTGATGTTTTTGGGTGTTTAAGGGAGGTTGGAGGGTTGAGGCCCATGGCCAATGGTCGCTCACAAGTTACTATTGGTAGTTGACCCAACTAACATCGATTGACCCTAGGGGTATAAAATTCCCCTAAGGGACTATTGATGGTTGGTAGAACCATAAATGGTTAACAAAAAGGCTTTGTTGAGGTTTATTTTTAGGATTTAAGGTTTAGGTTTGAGGTTTAGGGTTTAGGTTTAGGTTTAGGTTTAGGTTTTAGGTTTAGAGTTTAGGTTTAGGATGTAGGTGTGTTTTATATGTGAGAAAGTATGGTTTATAATGGTGTGTGGGTGTGTGGAAGAGGATAGTCATTATCAAGGTGGAAAATGAAAGGGAGGTAGGTGATTCAAATAGTGTTTGTCAGAGAGAAAGGTACTGAAAGTCTATCAATTATTTTAATTATCATGTTTAGTGGGATAGGTTCATACTTAATTCATGACATAGTTTTTTGTAGGCATGAGAGTAGATTTAATTATGAGATTGTATTCTTGAGATATTCCCAGTAGTTCATGATGTGATAGCAATCAAGGATGGGCATCATATAGAGGTGGTGGGTTTCAAGGGGATGTGCCACTACCAACATATTTTGAGGGATGTTGCTCTGATAATTACCCTCATTGAGAGATGAGACTTAGTGACTAATACCTTCTAGTTGTTGATTGGAGAGATGATGGTATTGGTGGATTATGTTCACTAGATTACATGGTTACTGATCTAAGGAGATCCCATTTATCAGATAGAGGCGGATGAGATGGATGAGTGCTTAGAGATGTCATATGGAGATGATGTTGGTGTGGTAGAGTTTCATGTTGGAGGTGTTAGTATCAAACCACTAAACCAGATAGCCCCAAGGGATAGACATTTATTGACTATGTTGTAGTTAGTAGTTACCTATTATGCATTACTAGATTTCATTAGAGGGAGATACCGTGGTGTGTTATTTGGGATGTTAGTGGAGTTATATCTAGGTGGAGTTATGTTTGGATGGGCAAAGGTATTACTAGTGTAGATATACATAGAGATTTTGGGTTTTTGAGCACACAGATGGTATGGCATCAATGTGGGGTTTATGCTACATTATTGGGCATACAAGCACATATGAGTGTTGTGACCATAGGGCTTACCAATCAGGGGGTATTTATTGATGGATTATAGGGTTAGTTTTTATTGATAGAGGAGAGAGAGGGCCCTGATAGGAGTAAGAAGTGCTACACATGACCTAGATTGGTTCATAGATGAATTAGGGAGTTTGGTGGATGGAGACATAGTATGGAGGTCATATAGGGAGTGGCCTACATGGGAGGGTTACTAGCATCATGCATTGTCTCTAAAAAGATGGAGGTAGATCTATAGGCAATGGGAGGGAGAGACTAAGCATATCCCATTAGAGAGGGTATGGTGATAGTTTGGATTGGTATAGGGTTGTACGATACAAGAAGGATAATTTAGAGTATCCACTTTTGGAGCCACAATATGAGGTGTTGTATTTTTAGGAGCTATCATTGAGGGGAGGTGATAATGTTAGGATGACACCTGACTACCCTGTGTGGTTTTAGGGTATATATATATATATATATATATATATATATATATATATATATATATATATATATATTATGATTGATTTTCCTTTGGGAGATGGTGATAGGGCCTTGATGGATGTAGATTGGAGATAAGGGCCAATGTAGGGGGACCCATAGGTGATAGTGGCACTAGTATTAGTATAGGCTTAGATAGTGGCATTATAAGGGTAGGTTACGACTCTTCAAGGTCAGGTAGGAGGAGTTACAGTGGAGAGAGACAAGACCCATGCATAAATCATAGATTTATAGGGGTAAGTGGCCATATTATAGGATCAAGTGATGGAATTTATAGGGGAGCAAGACCAAGTGAGGGTCTTGCTTGATTTGGTAACTTGGGAGAGAGATTCCTTATGATGAGCTAGTAGAGTAGAGATAGGTATAGTACCTCTCAGACATACCACACAAACTCAGTATCATGCAACACTATAAAAGCTAACGTATTATGAGAGCATTATTTTATCATAGATCCTTAATGATCTAATATGGGGAGAGTATCAATTGAGTTTGTTATGTGGGATCAGTTTGGGGACCATAGGGTAGTGGGCTATGGTAGTGGGTCGACTAGCAGGGCCTTCACCTAGTACAAGTATAGGTATAGACATAGGTACTAGAAGGGATAGTAGTAGTGGTCTACTAGGGCCATCATATGTATATGATCCATGTTTTGATACTAGCCTACATGTTGAAGATGTGAGATGTATTTTGAGTAAGAGTGTATAATGTATAGACATTGCACATATATATGATATAATTTTATTTTGAGATGTTGTGTTGATGATGTCTAATGTTTTATTTGATGGTTATGTTTTCATGATGATGTATATAGCTATAATTCAATGGTAATGGTTGTTTAAATGATATAAGTATGTGAGAGAGTATGTTTTAAAAATGTTATTCATAATGAGTAATTTAATGTTTTGAGGTGAAGTTGGTTAATTATGTTAGTTGGGTATGACAAGTTGGCTAATTTTGAATGTTAATGCTTTGTTTTTTGGAATGATTTTGGTTTTGATACGTAGGGTAGGTATGGGTAATAACAAAGAGGGGTATTCTAGATTCATTTGCAAGGATCTCATTATGCCCCATAAAGAGGATAGGAGTTTAATGAATGTGAATTATTTATGCACATCAAATTAGTGTTTCCCTAGTACTAAGAGGTGTCATATAAACACCGTGTGCCAAGTGAGCTCAGCATCCTTTGATTTATAGAGGTGATATGATAAAATATGGTAGTAGTAAATAGGTAAAAGAAGAAGTGTTAGGTAGGGAACCATGTGTGGGCTCACTCACCCCTTTACTTAGGTGACATCTAGAACTGAAAAAGACTAGTCCGTGTCATTGAAGGGGTAGACTGATCATTGTAGGAAGTCTACCAATATTAAAAGAGAATCGATTGTGGTCCATTTGGGATAATGTTGACTTTTGACAAGGTTGTGTATTGATGTTTAAAAGAGGCAAAGTTGATCAAGGTGGAAATCTTCATTGAATGACAAAATAAAGTTGATTATAACTACTATTATTTATCATGTTAAATTAGCCATCTTTTGAGGGAGTGGTCTAGGTCTGAGTTCTAATAGTTAGCCTTCAAGGGAGAAGTCTATCATTTTATCATTTTGATGATATCCATCCTTCAGGGGAGCAATCTATTTATTTTTCTTATGGTAATGGACCCAAATAATATGTATCCCAAAAATCTTGAACTTTTGTTTTAGACATGGACATATCTATTTGAAGCTTAGAGTGAAACCATTTGTAAGGGAAAGGTTATGTTTCAATATGGTGGTTATGTGATAATAGAAAGGTATCTTAAAGAACATGTCACCATGGGATTCCATCTAACAAAAGATGAAAATTATCCATGAGAACCATACCATGGGTAGAGCCATGGTACCCACATTTAAGATTAGATGAAAAGTCTTTATTGGATAATCACACAGATCTCATTTAACCACATGTTGCTAAGAGGATTAGGGTAAGAGGATTATGGAAGTGAGAAGTTGTTAAAATCAAAGGATGAGCTTAAGTTAGATAGCAGGGTGTGTTAGAGAGGCCTTAGCAATAGAAAAGGCACAAATGTGAAGCATTTAGAGGCTTAAGTTCTAGTTTACCTTCAAGAGAGGACAAATGATAAGCTCTTGATCCATACTTATGGGTTATAATATAGGGTCCAAGCTAGTTGAAGGCAAACTTACCCCTTTTGGTTTTCTCTATGTTAGTGAAATGCTAGTTTTCTTTGAGAACAAGATCTCAAATGTTGAATTATCATATTTTCAAATGTTTTTTGTAGGCTCTCTTGATATGATCATGATAGATACAAAGGTGATTAAGGGAAACAAGGTGATTTTCATCAAGGAGTTCTAAGCATGCTAAGCATTACTGATGATAATCACTTTCAAAAAGAAGATCCTACAAGGATATACAAAGAGAAGGAATTTGGACTTCAAGAGGTAGAACTACCTTAGCTCCAAAGACTAGAAAAAAGGTGTAGCACCTGTAGTAGTTCAGATAGTAGTGTGGTAGGCCCATAGAGCAAATGGGATATGGACGTGATAATCCTTACCCAAAGCATTGACCACCTTGGTGATATTTTTGATGAGGGTTTTGTTAGAAACTTTAGCCTTTCCATTGGATTATGGATGATAAGGGGAAGAGAAACTTAAGTCAATGCTAAAATCCTTACAAAGTTCTTGGACCTTTTTGTTCTTGAAAGATTTTCCATTATCAGAGATGATTTTATGAGGGACACTGAAGTAGTAGATGATGTGATGGGTAATGAAGTCAATGATTTTTTTAGCTTTGATTAAGATCAAAAGAATGGATTCTACCCATTTGGTGAAATACTCTATGGCAGTGATGATATATTGGTGAGAGGAATGAGGATTGATCTCGCCAATAAGATCAAGACCCCATTGTGAGAAGGGATAATAATTTGTTGATACCTAGAGACCATGAGGAGGTGTATAATGGAGGTTAGCATGTTATTGACATTTGGTGCATTTCCTGGCATAGTCACAACAATCTTGATTAAGTGTAGGCCAATAGTATCCAAGGCAAATAAAATGCTTTGAAACAACCAAACCACTGAAGTGTCCTCCATAGATGTCATCATGTGCTTCCTTAATGGCATGAGAAGATTCATTGTTATGAAGGCATCAAATAAGGAGGCCATCAAAGCCTCAACTTTAAAGAATGACCCCTAGTATTAAGTAGTGAGAAGTGATTTTAATGAAATCTCTATGATCATTTCTTGAAAGATCAAGTGGAAGGACACCAACATTAACGTAGTCAAAGATTTGGTCATACCAAATGTCTAAATGTGATGTTTCTGCTTGGAAAATGGTAGGAAGATCAAGACTGAGGTAATATGGGGTGATAAAGTAGTGTATGGTGACAAATATTCTAGATTTAGTAGGTTGGGATGGAATTTGGGATGCAATGGAAGCCATTGTGTCTATAAATTTGTTAAATGATGATAATAGTTTGTCAGCAAGTTATTTATATTTCATAAGAATAGCATTTTTTCATTGATAAGCTCCTATGACTTAGTGGATAATAAGTTTAGAATATCCAAAGACACGTATAGTTTTGATTCCTAAGGCTAGGGCAGTTTGGAGATCTATGATCAAGGCCTCATATTTGGCTATATTATTGGTGCATTTGAAATTGAGTTTGAAAGAAAGAGGGAGAGGTTATCCATTAATGGGAATGAGGAATATACTAGGACCCCCACCATTTTGACATTTGGAATCATCAAAATACATAGTCATTTGATAGGTGGGTTCTTCTGAATAAATAGTAGCTATAGACTCATCCAGAAAGGAAAAAAGAGGAGTTTAATTATCAGGGAGAGGGGCATTAACTAGTTGGTCCACAATGACCTATTCTTTAATGGAATTTTATGGAAGAAACTCAAGATCAAACTTTTCTAAAATCATGAGCCACTTAGCCATACATTGGTTATGATATGGGTTAGAGTGTATATACTTGAGGGGGTTAGCTTTGGTAAGGATATAAGTTTTGTGGTTAAGAAGATAGTGACAAAATTTAGAGGCAATGAAAACTAAGGCAAGGCAGAGTATTTTTAGATGGGTGTATCAAGTTTCATATTAAATGATGTTGCAACTAATGTAATAAATAACCTTCTCCTTATCTTGGTCATTACAATAAGTGAGCATGGCTCCCAAGGAATGATTAGTGGTAGATAGGTATAAATAAAATGGTTGATTTTCCTTTGGGGGATTAAGGATAGGTGGAGAAAGAAGATACTCCTTGATTTCATCAAAGGATTGTTGAAAATCCTTGGTCCATTTAGAGGAGGTATTTTTTTTAGGAGGTGGTGAAAGGGTTGACAGCAATCACATAATTGGGAGATAAAATAGTAGATTGACTGAAGTTTGTCTTGTAGGCTACAAAGTTATTTTAAGTTAGTAAGAGGAGGCATTTATAGAATGGATCTAACTTTTGTGGGTTCTGTTTATATTCCAAAAAGGGGGAAAATGAAGTCTAGGATTTTTCCTAATCAAACCCTAAAGATGCATTTCTTTGGATTGAGCCTGACATGATAAGGGATAAGTCTTTCAAATATGATGGTTAAAACAATGAGGTAATCCTGGCAATGTTTGGATTTTTTGAGCAAATCATCAACATAGTATTCAACTATTGTATGAATGAGGTCATGAAAAATGTAGGTCATGGATCCTTAATATGTGGCTCCTACATTATTTAATCCAAAAGGCATGACACAATAGCAGAAAGTCCCCCATGGGGTGAAAAAATATGTCTTATGTTGATATCGGGGGGAAATCAAGATTTGGTTATATGACAAAAATCCATTTGTGAGGGATAACTTTTCATGGCTAGTGGTAAGATCAATAAGTTGGTCAATGTTAAATAGGGGAAAGTCATATTTGGGGCATGCAAGGTTAAGATCCCATAAATCCACACAAAATCAGAGTCCCCCAGTGGGTTTGGTGATAGGAACAATGTTAGAGACCCATTTTGGATAGTCAATGGGCTGAATTAATTTAACAAATAAAAGGCATTTAAGTTCTTATTTGATAATAAGAGCTATACAAGGATGGATTTAACAAAGTTTTTACCAAACTGGCTTAACCTCAAGATGGGTGATGATGTTATGAAGGGAAATGTATGGGTCAATACTAAGCATAGCCTGATAAGACCAAGCAAATGTTATGCTATGGTCATAAAGGAAGGCTGCATAGTTTCTTTGTTCCTCAAGAGTTAAAGATTGGCTAATCTTGACAATATGAGGTTTCTCCTAAGTACCCAAATTAATGTTTTTAGTTGATTCATTTAGCATTGTTTGGTTTTCAAGAGGGAGGGATTTTTGAAGATAAGAATCCTTATCACCTAGATAGGTAATCTTAGATTTGTCATTTTGACATTGGATGGTGTTAATGGTAGGATAATCATGTGTGATAATTTTAGGGTAGATGAGAGGAATGTTTTTAGTTTGACCTCCCTGTTGATAAGTCAGGGGACCTAAACTAATGGTGTTGATAAAAAAAAAGTTAGGTGGGATGATGTTGTTTTCTTCAAATGGATTTGGTGAGCATAGAGGTTCTTCAAATTGGAAATATTAGGTTGATAAGGGTAGAAGTTCCTCAAATGGGAGAGGTGAGGTTGGTGGTTCCCCAAATTAGAGAGGTGGAATTGGTGAGGCTGGTGGTTTTCCAAATGGGAGAGGTGGAATTGATGAGGTTGGTATGGGCTCTTCTGGGAGAACATACCCTAGGCCAAAGAACTCATGAGGTTTTTGATTTTTGATAGCAAGAATTTCATGGGGTCCTTGTTCATAGAGGCCAAACCCATCTCCCTTTTATTTACCTATAAAAAGCCCATCTCCTAGTTCAACATCATTCCTCACCAACCTTTCCTCATCCACCTTTCCATCTATTAAACCCTTATCATCTAGACCCCCAATTTATAAACCAATTATAACTAAGATATTTCATTCAAAACCTCTAGCCAGGCTTACCCTACCAACCATACCCCCTATTAAAAATACCTTACCCAAAAAGAAACCTAAACCAAAACCTACCATCTCCAAGATCCTTATCAGAGTCTTATATAATAATATTTCATCTCAATTTCTACTCAAGTTCTTACTCTAATTCTAATTCTTTTGGATAATTCCCTGATGAGTGTGGCTTCTATTATTTATCATGCCACACCTAATTTTAATTCTAGGTGAATTAGAGTTATACACCATGGACTAACACCCCCATAGACATTAGATTAATGGTTTTAAGATTAGGTCAACAAAACCCCCCATTAAAACCTTACTTTGGACCTAATCCAAACTTTCTAACTTTAGTGGTTTTAAAGTTCTAGTACCTATGAGGGACCGTTAATCATGGGCCTCGACCCTCCAACTTCCCCAAAACACCCAAAAACATCAAACCCCCCCTTTTATTTTCTCTAATTATCCCCCCCCCGCCATAAATTTTAGTTAGTTTCCTACCCACCCCTTCTTTTTCCCCTCACAATAACAAAAAATGATCAAAAATAACCAAAAACCTAGGTTTCATTTTCACCCAAATATCCACACTATGTTAAATTTTAAGTCTTAATTAAAACTCTAATTATCTTCTATCAATTAAAAAACACAATACCCACCTCATTTTGTGATTAGTGGCACCTCCTCAAGCCATGCCCTACCATTGGTGCATGTCTAGGTCCATCTCACCTATGAACATGCTCTCAATGAACCAATCTCCTCTTGACACGTCACCTAGAATCCACACACTCACAAATGCTCTATATATACTACACTTAGATAATATAAAATGCCAAAAGCTCACATGCAAATGAGGATAAACTATTTCCAATTACCTTTTTGACTATTAGTTTAGGGTTTGCACCCAACCATTGATAGTTATCCAACCATCATCGATTGACCCTAAACATCAATAATTATCTAACCATCATCGATTAACCCTAACCATTTCTAGTTCACCCTCACCATTGACAGTTAGGGTGGATTATTCTTCTTTTTGCACCTCAATTTTTTCTACTTTACGTACTATCTCTTCATGCCTCTAACTCGAGCTCCACCTTGCCACCTTGACCTAACCCTAACCACCAAGAACTACATTTGGCCTAAAGTTCATGTTGGATACATTATCCATGGGACTATGTAGGCAGCATCCTCTTGCCTTAGACATTAGGAGTCATCTCAACCATAACCTAACCCAACCAATCAACCCATTTATACATGTCCATCGTGATGTTAGCCTCTCTTTTTGAACACACATATTCATGCACCTTGTACCAACCTTGCTTTGATCATTATTGACCATTTTGAGCAACTTGGCCTTGTTAAACTTTTTTTGCATCACTTTATGTGCAACCTGACCATTTTTTTCTCAAGAGTACTTATTACCCCAAATACCTTCATAAACATCAACCCTTTCTAGGACATTTGATATGCATATCCCAATTAGTTATGACCCATGATAGGGACTAGTTACCTTATCGCTTTTTCTATAACTTGAACTTATTATTATCAACATTAGCCATTTTGTGTCTTTGTGTTATTTTTTGACCTTATCATCTTATTTCACCTTTGTGTGTAGTTACGTTTCTATACCTCAAACTTCTTTTCTTTCATCAAACCATGACCTGATTGACATCCTACCTCATTGGCTCCTAGTTTGAAGGGGAATACCCTCCTTCCATACTCAAGGCAACTCACTCTGGACTATCAACCTTCCATTTTTGCTTTGTGTCTTATTGACCTAAGGCCACACAACAAAATGGGGGAAAATGTAGACACTTAAAAATGTCCCCCAAACCATTTTTTAGGTTATCACATTAGGACCTAGCTCTCAACCTTGACCTAGTTAACTTCTCTCTTAACCTAGTTGACCCTTATTTACACAAACTTAAACAAACCACTCATTACCTTACATTTTACCTCTTTTGCCTTAGAGGGTCGACTGTTGATGGTTAACCCAACCATTGACGATTAGCCTAATCATCAACGGTTAGGTACCCTCAACCAACAACTTAGAAACTTTCATTTATGAATAAGCTTACACTAACAAAATTGACAACTTTACCATACATAAACTCATGGATTTATTTCCATCAGTCCATCACACTTATCCAAGACCAACATAGTAACTTTCCCTCCCTCAATATGGCAACTCTTTCTCCTCATTTAGGAAGTTATATGCTATAAATACAAGGCTCATGGAGGAGATGTGGGGCTAGAACTTGTGCATCTAGACTCTCTTATTTTATTTGTAGGCATTCAACAACTTTTAGCTTTGTCCATGTGATTCTCTCATCAAGGTACCATTATGATACCTGCATTCCTCTAGGCACTCAACCATCCAACTCTTCAAATCAAAGGTACCTCACATTGTTTTTTTATTTCATTTTATCCTTCTTTACTTATTGTATGTGTGTTCTATGTTGAATACTCTTTTGACCTCTTTTCCCTTACCCACACTACCCATACAACTTTTTTGGCCCCTCAGTTACATATTTGTAACTCATTTTTACTCCCCATCAAGTTTCAAATAGGTGACAACTAATATTTGCCATAACCATCACTGATTATAGCAACTGCAGCCAGTCACCTAACCATCGCCGGATAGGAAAACTACTATTGGTCACCCTGACCACCGATGGTCACTATCACCTAAAATTATAGATTATTATTCTAACCCTCCTTTTTACCTTATCGTACTTCTGGCCATCCCCTGACTTGTACCTGAATACTTTTTTTATTTTTCTAAACCTAACCCTAACTTATTTATTACATGTAGATGAGCCTACTAGGACTTACACATGAGATAGATAGTGTCTTTGGCCATCCTATTGTCCCCCAACCTCTATTTACTTATCAAAGTGACATTTCCCTTGAGTTATCCCTTTGCATTATGGTTCTCACACCCCATCTAGAGGATGTAAAAGAATAGTTAGTCATAATCCAGGAGGATATTGATGAGGCTACTGCATTTTAGAACCACTATTTTGATAACATCAATCTTTATATAGATTAGTCTTATTTTTATATTATTCATCAGCATCATTTCATATCTATTATTTATAATTTCATTTTTATCAATAAACTTGAATGTTGAACAAGGACTAACATCCATTTAAGGAAGCATATTCCTTTTTTGGGACTAGTTTCTCACCAGGTAGCCCCTTACCTCTCTATTAACATATTTTTTACAAAGTTCATGTGATTTGTAGTTCATTATTCCCTCACCAAATAAGAGTTCTCACCTCATCTAGATATAAACACATGCACTTTCTGCTAGATACACACCCCTTATCTATTATTTATCTTTTTTTTCAAAGCAAAAAGAATTAGAGTAAGAAATTAAGTGACGAGAAGAGAGGTAACCATTAAGATGGCCATCTACCCCTATACAGCTATGGTCTATGTATGGGCCTAGTCTCTCTCCACTATGAATCCTCCTACCTAACCTTGAAGAGTTTTAACTTACCCTTGTAAAGCCATAATCTGGGCTTGCACTACTATTAGTGTCATTACCACCTGTGGGTCCTCTTACACTGGCCCCTGTCTCTGATCTACATCGATGGGGGACCTATCACCATCTCCCAAACTAAAATCCATCATAGTATATATACCCTAAAACCATGTAGGGTAGTCAGGTGTCATCCTGGCATCATCACCTCCCCTCAATGGAAAATCCTCAAAATCTAACAACTCATCCTATGGTGTGGCTTATTGACCTATTTTGTGTACTTAATCTAATTAAGCCTATTTTAGGACCACATATATCCACAATTCCCATAATCTAATCTTTCTCTAAAAACCCATCTCCCTTTTCTTTATATATAACAAAGCCATCTCCTAGTTCAGCATCATTCCTCACCAACCTTTCCCCATCCACCTTCCCATCTATTAAACCCTTATCATCTAGACCCCCAATTTCTAAATAAATTACAACTAAGATAATTCATTCAAAACTTCTAGTTAGGATTACCCCACCAACTATACCTCCTATTTAAAATCCCTTACCCAAAAAGAAACCTAAACCAAAAAACCAAACCCTAACATCTCCAAAATCCTTATCAGAGTCTTATAAAATAATATTTCAAAGGCTCCTACAAGATTCTACCATTAAATTACACCCTATAAAGCCTTTTGAAACCATTCATCAAAATCCAACCTAGTTCAATGGTAATCTAATTTGTCTTTACCATAGAAGTCGTGGGCATGATACAAAGAAATGTAAATCTCTCCAAACTATCATTCATGGCCTTTTAGAGGAGGATGATCTATTAGATGAATATTATTTAAGCCCTTTGCCTCTTTTACCACCTATCCAATCCTCCTACCAATCATATCCTTCTCTACTCCTGACAAGGAGTGTAACAAAGGAATCGAAGCAAGTAACTTCTCCCCTTATCCATACTATTAGTATGGTAACTCAATTTAGATCCCAACATAAGGACAAGGGTAAATGAGTCCAACAAAATCAAAAGGGTAAATCCAAGGCCACCATTCCATGGTCTTACCCTTCACATCCTCAACCAAATAACCAAACCCAATAGATTACACCACCTTCACAACCATCCAAGCCTAAGTTCTCCATTTTGGGAGCCCCTTCCTCCTCCAATGCACCTTCATTTGTCTAATGTCTGGTGATAAAAAAACTTCACCAAATGCTCATTAAAATGAGTCTTTATGACTTAATCATCATCTCACCTCAATATCATCAAGCTTTAATTAAAGTAATACATTCCATAAAAGTTTAACTAGATGATCCCCAACCTCATGCATCTTTAATTGGAGCTATCCAACATGTTACCAGTGTCACCTTCTAAGAATCTAAAATCCCACCATATCATAGTGAAGATCTTGATCCCTCTCTTTTTATCATAGCATCCATCAATCATACACATGTTAAAAGGGTCATGATTGATGGGGGAACAAGTATAAATATCATATCCTCCCATGCTTATGATCAACTTCAACTACCTAAAAACATTATGTCAAAAAGCTTGGTGGTTCTCTAATCGTTTAATGATACCTTGGCCACTACTCTAGGGATAGTTATTCTCCATATCTGTTTGGGGCCTCAAACCATTCCTAAACTTTTTTACATCATAAAGGTAAATGATCAATATAATGTGTTACTTGGTTGCCCTTGGATCTGCACCATGACATGCATCCCTTCTACCCATCATAAATGCATCAAATTTGAACATGAGGGAAAATTTATTACAATCAAAGCTAATTTAAGTCCTTTTGCTTCTTGTAATATGATGTATCAACCCAATGATGTTCTTATTCCACCTTCACCCTCTTCACATCCAACCACTAACCAAACCACCACATCAAACCAACACACCAACACTTATACTTTCAAAAATAATGAAGCATCCACTAGTTGAACTATTCCTTCCTCACAAATCTTGGTTGAGCACCCCTTATAATCCATGTTCCAATGACTTGAAATTAGGGAATATCAAATTTTAGCTTTGGATACTTTTCCCTCTCCACATGAATTTGGGAACCTTTCGAATGATCCATGTTATGATCCCAATATTGGTACCCATCAAACTGCTTCTTACTCCCACCACCATGACTTGTATTCAGCCATTCACTTCTAATTTTTCCTATCTCAGAGACCCGACCTTTGCCAAAATTTACCTTCATCAATGCACTTGGAAAGGGTTTGGGTTTGTTCTCTATGAACAAGGACCCCATGAAATTCCTACTATCAAAACTTAGAAACCTCATGAATTCTTTGGCCTAGGGTATGTTCCATCAGAAAAGTCCATACCAACATCATCAATTCCACATCTCCCATTTTGAGAACCACTAGCCTCACCAATTCCACCTCTCCCATTTGGGGAACCACCAACCTCACCTCTCCCATTCAAGTAAATTCTACCCCTATCCACCTCATATTTCCAATTTGAAGAACCACTACCCTCACCAACTCCATTTGAAGATAGAAACATCATCCCACCTAAATTTTATTTTATCAAAGGTATTAGTTTAGGTCCCCTAACTTATCAACATGGGGATCAAACTAAAACCATTCCTCTCATCCACCCTAAAATGATCATGCATGATTATCCTACCATTAACACCATCCAATGTCAAAATGACAAATCTATTCTTACTTATCTAGGTGTTGAGGATTCATCTCTTTAAAAATCCCACCCTCCTAAAAATTAAACAATACTAAATGAATCAACCATAGAAATTAATTTGAGTACTCAAGAGAAGCCTCATATTGTCAAGATTGGCCAATTCTTAACTCCTGAATAACAAAGAAACTATGCAGCCTTCCTTCATGACCATAACATAGCATTTATTTGGTCTTATCAGGATATGCCTAGTATTGACCCATCCATTACCATTCATAACATTGTCACCCCTCTTGAGGTTAAGCCAGTCTAGCAAAAACTTCATTGAATCAATCCCTATATAGCTCTTCTTGTCAAAGAATAAATTCAACACCTTATATCTATTAATTCCATTCAACCTATTGACTATCCACAATGGGTCTCTAACATTATTCATGTCACCAAACCCACTAGGGGACTCCACCTTTATGTGGATTTTTGGGATCTTAACCTTGCATGCCCTAAAGATGACTTTCCCTTACCTAACATTGACTAACTTGTTAATCTTACCATTGGTCATGAAATATTATCCCTCATGGATGGATTTTTGGGATATAACCACATCTTGATTGCACCCCAAGATCAACATAAGACATCTTTTATCATCCCATGGGGAACTTTATACTATCTTTTCATGCCTTTTGGATTAAATAATGTAGGAGCCACATATCAATGAGCCATGACCTACATTTTTCATGACCTCATTCATATAATAGTTGAAGACTATGTTGATGATTTGCTCAAAAATCCAAACATCACTAGGATCACCTCATCATTTTAGCTATCATCTTTGAAAGATTTATCCATTATCATGTTAGGCTCAATCCAATGAAATGTATCTTTAGGGTCTTATCAAGAAAAATCCTAGGCTTCATTGTTTCCCTTCATGGAATAGAAGTATAACCCACAAAATTTAGAGCCATTCTAAAAATGCCTCCTCCTACTAACTTAAAACAACTTCATAGCCTACAAGGCAAACTCTAGTCAATCCACCATTTTATCTCCCATTTATCTAATCACTGTCAATCCTTTCACCACCTCTTAAAAAAAGATACCTCCTTTAAATGGACCAAGGAGTGTTAACAAGCCTTTGATGTAATCAAGGAGTATCTTCTTTCTCCACCTGTCCTTATTCCCCCAAAGGTAGATCAACCCTTTTATTTATACCTATCTGCCATTGATCATTCCTTGGGAGCCATGCTCACTCATCATAATGACCAACATAAGGAGTAGGATATTTATTACATCAGTCACACCCTCATTTACTATGAAACTTGATACACCCATCTAGAAAAACTTTTCCTTGCTTTAGTTTTCATTGCCTCTAAACTTCGTCACTGTCTATTTAACCTCAAAACTTATATCCTTACCAACACTAACCCCCTCAAGTATATACACTATAAGACATATCATGACCAACATATGGCTAAGTGGCTCATGCTTTTAGCTAAGTTTGATCTTGATTTTTTTCCACAAAAGTAAATTAAAGGATAGGTCATTATGGACCAACTATCTAAATCCCCTCTCCCTGATAATCAAACTCCTTTTTTCCTTTCTAGATGAGTCTATAGTTGTTCTTTCTTTAGAAGAACCCACCTATCAAATGACTATGTATTTTTATAGTTCCAAATGTCAAAATGATGGGGGTGTTGGCATAGTCCTCATTCCCATTAATGAATAACCTCTCCCTCTTTCTTTCAAACTTGATTTTAAATGCAACAATAATATAGCTGAATATGAAGCCTTGATCATAGGTCTCAAGACCACCCTAGCCTTAGGAATCAAAACTATACATGTCTTTGGAGATTCTCAACTTATTATCAACCAAGTCATAGGATATTATTAATGCAAAAATGATGTTCTTCTAAAATATAAACAACTTTTTGACAAACTATTTGCATCATTTAACCATTATACCATTCAATCAGTCCCTCACTCTATAAACAAATTTGTAGACACAATGGCTTCCCTTGTGTCCCAAATTCTATCCCAACCTACTTACTCTAAACTATTTATCACCATACACTACTTTGTCACCCCATATTATCTCAATCTTGATCTTCCTACCATTTTCCAAGTGGAAACATCACATTTAGACATTTGGTATGACCAAATCTTTGACTACCTTAATGTTGGTGTCCTTCCACTTGATCTTTCAAGAAATGCTCATAGATCTTTCATTAAAAGCACCTCTTACTACTTAATACTAGGGGGAATTCTTTACTAATAGGGCTTTGATGGCTTCCTTATTTTATTTCTTCATAACAATGAAGCCTCTCACACCATTAAGGAAGCACATGATGGCATCTGTGGAGGACACTTTAGTGGTTTCATTGTTGCAAATCATATTCTTCACCTGGGATACTATTGGCCTACACTTAATCAAAAAATTTGTGACTATGTTGAGATATGTATCAAATTTCAACAACATGCTAACCTCCATCATGTACCTCCTCATGGTGTCTAGGTATCAATAGATTATTGGCCCTTCTCATAATGGGGTCTTAATCTTATTGGTGAGATCAATCCTCATTCCTCTCAATGTCACTAATATATCATCACCACCATAGAGTATTTCACCACATGGGTGGAAGCCATTCTATTCATCTCAATAAAAGCTAAAAAATCATTGACTTTATTACCCATCACATCGTCTGCCACTTCGATATCCCTCATAAAATCATCACTGACAATAGAAAATCCTTCAAAAATATGAAGGTCTAGGAACTTTGTAAGGATTTTGACATTGACTTAAGTTTAACTTCCCCTTATCATCCATAAGCCAATAGATAGGATAAATCTTCTAAAAAACCCTTATCAAAATGCTCACTAAGGTGGTCAACACTTTGTACAAGGATTGACACCTTGATATCCCATTTACTCTATGGGCCTATCACACTACTATCTAAACTACTACGAGTGCTACACCTTTTTCTTTGGTCTTTAGTATTGAGGTAGTTTTAAATATTGAATTTCAAATTACATCTCTCCTAATATCCTTGTAGGATATTATTTCTAAAAGTAGCTATCATTAGGAATGCTTAGCACACTTATAACTCCTTAATGAACATCACCTTGTTACCCTTAATCACTTTTGTATCTATCACGATCGTATCAATTGAGCCTATAAAAAACATTTGAAAATATGAGAATTCAACATTGGATACCTTGTTCTCTAATAAAACCAACATGTCACTAACATGGAGAAAACAAAAAGGGGTAAGTTTGCCTTTAACTAGCTCAGACCCTATATTATAACCCATAAGTATGGATCAGGAGCTTATTTTTTGTCCTCTCTTGAAGGCAAACTAGAACCTAAGCCTCTAAAAGCTTCATGTTGAGTTGTGGAGCTAAAAGCTTCAACTCTTTGCAAACAAAAGGAACATAAGGTTGCTGAGATCTAGGAGCACCGGCATCGACAGTAGGACCGATGTCAGTCGTGACCAATGCAGAAGGCCACTGGCGACGGCAGGGAGTCAGCTGATGTCGACAAAACTAGGCAAGCAGGGACCGGTGTCGGTCGCCTGTGTGTTCCAAAACTGTTCATTGCATGGATAGTTAGTTAAGTAAATGAAGCGTTTACATGTAAAGGCCAGTTAGAGTTTTGAGCTACGAGGATAATTATCTAAATTAAGAGTCTAAGTTATTGTTTAAGTCTGGGATCTATTTATAGACCCATTGGCATGTATTGTAATTGGTACAAGATAAGGAAGGCAAGGAAGCTCCTTCTAAGTGTAAGATCATTGAGTTGTAGGTTGTTGCAAGCTCATAGGAGATCTACATGTGTGAGTATGGTCTATTGAATTATAGGTTGCAGGTTCATGAGAGATCAACTTGAAGTACTATAGAGTGCTTGGTGAACTGGCAGGGTTATTACTGACTAGTTGGAGAGGTGAACACCAATTCTGTTTGTGAGTTGGTTGTTGGGACCCTTTTTTGGTAGGAGAGTGTTGTAGAAGAATTACTGTACACTTGAGGTGTGGGAAGCCTCTGTAAGGTGGAAGAGTGTGGTGGCTCTTTATTGTATTCTTTTCTGTAAAGTGTTAATACAAGATAGTGTATTGTCTCTCATATTCTGTGCTATTGGTGAATTCTAGTTACTTGTATTTCTGGTTATTTCTACATTTATAATTGCTTAGGTTTGGTAATCATACTGTGCTCTTTCTGAGGAGCAAGATCCTAACAAAGTGGGATCAGAACAGGTGTTATTCTTGTTATCCCCCAACACTTCACATTTGCACCCTTTATATTAATAAGGCCTCTCTAACACACATTTTTATCTAACTTAAGCTCATCCTTTGATTTTAAAAACATCTCACTTCCCTAATCCTCTTACCTTGTTCCTCTTAGTGACATGTGGTTACACCAGATCTATGTGATTATCCGTCAAAGACTTTTCATCCAATCTTAAATGTGGGTACCATGGCTCTACCCATGGCATGGTTATCATAGATACTTTTCATCTTTTGTTAGATAGAATCCAATGGCCACATTTTATTTAAGACCCCTTTCTATTATCACATAACCACCATATTGACACACAACCTTTCCCTTACAAATGGTTTTACTCTAAGATTAAAATAGATGCATCCATGTCTAAAACAAAAGTTCAAGATTTTTGGGATACATATTATTTGGGTCCATTATCATAAGAAAAATAAATGAACTACTACCTCAAAGGATGGATGTTGCCTAAATGATAAAATGATAGACTACTCCCTCAAAGGATAGCTATCAGAACTTAGACCTAGACTACTCCCTCAAAGGATGGCTAACCTAACATGATATATAATAGTAGCTGTAATTGGATTTATTTTGTCACTCAATGAAGCTTCCTACCTAGATTAGCTTCACCTCTTTTAAACAACAATACATGACTCTATAAAAATTTAACATTATCCTAAATAGACTACAATTAGTTCTATTTTAATATTGGTAGACTTCTCGCATTGATCAGTCTACCCCCTCAATGACTGGTGCATCTTCAAGGTCCATCTCACCCATGAACATGCTCTTAATGAACTAATCTGCTCTTGACACCTCACCTATATTCCACACACTCACAAATTATCTCTATATACTATGCTTAGATAGGATAAAATGCCAAAATATCACATGTAAATGGAGATAAACTATTTTTTATTCCTTTTTGACCATTGGTTTAGGGTTTACACCCAACTGTCGATGGTTATCTAACCAACATTAATTGACCCTAACCATCATTAGTTCACCCTCACTATTGATGGTTAGGGTAGCTTATTATTATTTTTACACCTCAATTTTTTCTACTTTACCTAATATCTCTTCATGCCTCTAACATAATCTCCACCTTGCCACCTTGACTTGACCCTAACCACCAAGAACTACATTTGGCCTAAAGTCCATGTTGGATACATTATCCATGGGACTATGTAGGTAGTATCCTCTTGCCTTAGGAATAAAAATTCAGCTAAACCATAACCTAAACCAACTAATCAACACATTTTTCCATGTCCATCATGACATTAGCCTCATTTTTTGAACACACATATTCATACACCTTGTACTGACCTTACTTTGATCATTATCGATGGCTTCAACCAACTTGGCCTTGTTAAACTTTTTTGCACCACTTTGTGCATAACCCAATAATTTGTGTTTTTTTTAGAGAGTGATTAATACCCTAAATACCTATGTAAACACCAACCCTTTATAGGACATTTGATATGCATAGCCCAATCATCTATGACTAGTTATGTTGTCACTTTTTCTAGAACCCAACCTTATTATTATCAACATTGTACATTTTGTGTCTTTGTGTGACTTTTTGACCTTATCATCTCATTTCACCTTATGCATGTAGTTGAATTTCCATACCTAAACCTTCTTTTCTTTTATCAAACCATGACCCAATTGTCATCCTACCTCATTGACTCCTAGTTTGAGGGGGAATACCTTCCTCCCATACTTGGGGTAGCTGACCCTAGACTATCAACCTTCCATTTTTGTTTCATGGATTATTAACCTAACATCACACAACAAAAAGGGAAAAATTTAGACACTTAAAAATGTCCCTCAAACCATTTTGTAGGTTGTTGCACCAAGACTTGGCTCTCAACCTTGACCTAGTTAACTCCTCTATTAACCTAGTAGACCCTTCTTTACACAAACTTAAACAAACCACTCAATACCTTGAATTTTACCTCTTTTTCCTTAGAGGCTCAACCACCAATAGTTATCACAACCATCGATGGTTAGGTACCCTCACCCATCAACTTAGAAACTTCCAGCTATGAAAAAGCTTACACTAACAAAATTGGCAAATTTCCCATGCACAGTTCATGTGATTTGCAAGTCATTCTTCCCTCACCAAATAAGAATTCTCACCTCATCTGGCTATGAACATGCACACTTTATACTAGGTACACACCTCTTATCTATTGTTTTTCCCTTTTTTCAAATCAAATAGAATTAGAGTGAGAAATTGAGTGAAATATTCTAGCACGCCTAGTGGGAAACTTAAAACCATTCCTCAACAAAATTAATTCATAGATGATAAAAACATTGGAATACACCTATTAAAAATGGTATAAGTTTGTATGTATCTATAACTTAATTTTGGTTTTTATCAATTTGGATGATAAAAAGATTTAGAGTAAGAAATTGAGTGAATACACTTAAAAATAGGGGGTCAAACTAAAAGCAAAATTAATTAGAGTTAGAAATTAGAGACAAAAGGTCCAGTTAAAAATGGTTTAGAGTAATATCTAGGTGGGGTTATGTTTGGATGGGCACATGTATTACTAGTGTAGATATATAGGGATTTTTGGGATTTTTGGGCACAGAGATAGTATGGCATCAGTGTGAGGTTTGTGCTACATTATTGGGCATACGAGCACATATGAGTGATATGGCCATTGGGTTTACTAGCTAGGGGGTATTTACCTATGGATTATAGGTTTGATTTTTACCAATGGAGGAGAGAGAGGGACTTGACAGGAGTAGATGGTGGTACACATGACCTAGACCTATTTAGATATACACTAGGGAGTTTGGTGGATGGAGACATAGTATGGAGGCCATATAAGGAGTGGTCTACATAGGAGGGTTACCATCATCATACATTGTCTTTATAGAGCTAGAGTTGGATCTATAGGTGATGGGATTGAGAGATTGAGTATATCCCATTAGAGAGGGTATAATGATAGCTTGGATTGGTATAGGGGATCCCTCCTAATTTTATATGATATAGGAGGGAGGATTAAGAGTATCCACTTTTGGAACCATAACCATAAGATGATGTGTTGGATTTTAAGGAAGTACCATTGAGAGGAGGTGACAATGTTGGGATGATACCTAACTACCCTATATGGTTTCAGGTTATATATACTATGATGTATTTTGGTTTGAGAGATGGTGATAGGGCCCTGATAGATGTAGATCAAAGATAAGGGCTAGCGCAGGGGGACCCACAGGTGGCAATGGCACTAGCAGTAGCACAGGTCCAAATAGTGGCATTACAAGGGTATATTTTAAATCTTTAGGGTCAGGTAGGAGGAGTCACAGTGGAGAGATACTAGGCCCATTCATAGGTCATAACATTATAGGGGAAAATGTCCATCTTACAAGGTTAATTAATGGTATTGATAGGGGAGAGAGACCAGGTGAGGATCTCACTTGATTTGGAAACCCAAGAGAGATATTTCTTATGATGGGCTAGTGGACTAGTGATAGGTATAATACCTCCTAGATATACCACACAAACTTAGTATCATGCAATGTTATAGGAGCTAAGGTATTATGAGAGCATTGTGTTAGCACAGTGCCCTAATGAGCTAATATGGGGAGAGTATCAATTGAGTTTGTCAGGTGGGATTGGTTTGGGGACCTTGAGGTAGTGGGTTATGGTATTGGGTTAGCTATTAGGGCCTCTACCTAGTACAAGTATAGGTATAGGTGTAGGTATAGATATATGTGCTAGCAGGGCTAGTGATATTGGTATATCAAGGCCATGATATGTATATGATCCATGTTTTGATATTGGCCTACATGTTGAAGATGTGAGATGTATTTTGAGTGAGAGTGTATGATGTATAGACATTGCACATGTATATATGATATAATTTTATTTTGAGATGTTGTGTTAATGATGTATAATGGTTTTTCTTGGTTATGCTTTCATGATAATGTATGTAGTCATGCTTTAATGGTAATGGTTGGTTAATTTATATAGGTATGTGAGAAAGTATGTTTTAATAATGTTATTTATAATGAGTAATTTAATGTTTTGAGGTGAGTTTGGTTAATTATATTAGCTAAGTATGATAAGTTGGCTAATTTTGAATGTTAATGCTTTGTTTTATGGATTGATTTTGGTTTTGATAGGTCGGGTAGGTATGGGTAATAATAAAGAGGGGTATTCTAGATTTGTTGGCAAGGATATTATTATGCCCCATAAAGAGGATAGGAGTTTAATGAGCATGAACTCTTTATGCATGTCAAATTAGTGTTTTCCTAGTATTAAGGTGTGTCATATAAATACCATGTGCTAAGTGAGCTTAGCATCATTTGATTTATATAGGTGATATGAGAAAAAGAGGGTAGTGATAAATAGGTAAAAGAAGAAGTGTTAGGTAGGGAACCATGTGTGGGCTCACCTACCCCTTAGGTGACATCTAGAACTAAATTAGACTAGTCTATATCATTGAGGGGGCAAACTGATCAATGCAAGAAGTCTACTAATATTAAAAGAAAACCAATTACAATCCATTTGGGATAATATTGACATTTGATAGGGTCATGTATTACTGTTTAAAAGAGGTGAAGCTGAACAAGGTAAGAAGCATCATTGAGTGACAAAATAAAGTTAATTATGGCTACTATTATTTATCATGTTATCTTAGCCATCCTTTGAGGGAGTGGTCTAGGTCTAAGTTTTGATAGTTGTCCTTCAAGGGAGTAGTTTATCATTTTATCATTTAGGTGACACCTTTCCTTTGAGGGAGTGGTCTTTTTCTTTTTCTTAGGATGATGGATCCAAATAATATGTATCTTAAAAATCTTGAACTTTTGTTTTAGACATGGATGCATTTATTTAAATCTTAGAGTGAAACCATTTATAAGGTAAAGGTTGTGTCTAAATATGGTGGTTATGTGATAATAGAAAGGGGTATTAAAGAACATGTGGCCATGGGATTCCATCTAACAAAAGATGAAAATTATCCATAAGAACCATGATATGGGTACAGCTATGGTACCCAAGTTTAATATTGGATGAAAAGTCTTTGATGGATAATCACATAGATCTAGTGTAACCACATGTTGCTAAAAGGAATAGGGTAAGAAGATTAGGTAAGTGAGAAGTTGTTAAAATCAAAATATGAGCTTAAGTTAGATATCAAGGTGTGTTAGAGAGGCCTTAGCAATAGAAAGGGCATAAATGTGAAGCATTTAGAGGCTCAAGTTCTAGTTTTCCATCAAGAGAGGACAAATGATAAGCTCCTAATCCATATTTGTGAGTTATAATATAGGTTCTGAGTGAGTTGAAGGCAAAATTACCGCTTTTAGTTTTCTCCATGTTAGTGACATTTTGGTTTTCTTTGAAAACAAGGTCTCTAATGTTGAATTCTCATATTTTTAAATGTTTGTTATAGGATCGCTTGATATGATCATGATAGATACAAAGGTGATTAAGGGTAGTAAGGCAATGTTCATCAAGGAGTTATAAGCATGCTACACATTCCTAATGATACTCACTTTTAGAAAGAATCTCCTATAAGGATATATAGAGAGATAGAATTTAGACTTCAAGAGGTAGAACTGCCTCAGTTCTAAAGACCAAAGAAAAAGGTGTAGCACCTATAGCATTTTGGATTGTAGTGCAATAGGCCCATAGAGTAAATAAGATTTGGAGGTGTCAATCCTTACCCAAAGTATTGACCACCTTGGTGAGAATTTTGATGAGGGTGTTTTTAGAAGCTTTAGCCTATCCATTGGCTTATGGATTATATGGGGAAGAAAAACTTAATTCAATGCCAAAAGCCTTATAAATTTCCTAGACCTTTTTGTTCTTGAAGGATTTTCCATTGTCAGTGATGATTTTATGAGGGACTTCAAATTGATAGATGATGTGATGGGTAATGAATTCAATGGTTTTTTATCTTTGATTAAGATCAATGGAATGGCTTCCACCCATTTGGTGAAATACTCTATGGCGGTGATGATAAATTGCTAACTTTGAGAGGAATGAGGATTGATCTCACTAATAAGATCAAGACCCCATTACGAGAAGGGACAATAATCTACTGATACTTGGAGACCATGTGGAGGTGCATGATGGAGGTTAGCATGTTGTTGACATTTGATGCATTTCTTGGCATAGTCACAATAACCCTGATTAAGTCTAGGCTAATAGTATCCCAGGTGAAGAATACTCTTTATAATAGCCAAACCACTAAAGTGTCCTCCATAGATGTCATCATGTGATTCCTTAATGGCATGAGAGGCTTCATTATTATGAAGGCATCGAAGAAGGAGGCCATCAAAGCCTCATTTGTAAAGAATGCCCCTTAGTATTAAGTAGCAACAGGTGATTTGAATGAAATCTCTATGAGCATTTCTTGAAAGATTAGGTGAAAGGACACCAACATTAAGGTAGTCAAAGATTTGGTCATACCAAATGTCTAAATGTGATGTTTCCATTTGGAAAATGGTAGGAAGATCGAGATTAAGGTAAGATCAGGTGACAAAGTGGTTTATGGTGATAAATAATTTAGATTCAACAGGTTGGGATGGAATTTGGGATGCAAGGGAAGCCATTATGTTTGAAAATTTATTTGTAGAGTGAGGGACTGATTGAATGGTATAATGGTTAAATGATGCTAATGGTTTGTCATAAGGTTGTTTATATTTCATAAGAACATCATTTTTGCATTGATAGGCTCTTATGACCTAGTTGATAATAAGTTGAGAATATCCAAAGACACATATAGTTTTGATTCCTAAGGCTAGGACTATTTAGAGACCTATAATCAAGGCCTCATATTCGATTATATTATTGGTGAATTTTAAATCAAGTTTGAAAGAAAGAGGGAGATGTTATTCCTTAATGGGAATGAGGACTATGTTGGCACCCCCACATTTTAACATTTGGAACCATCAAAATACATAGTCATTTGATAGGTGGGTTCTTCTGAAGAAAGAGTAGTTATAGACTCATCTAGAAAGGACAAAAGAGGAGTTTTATTATCTAGGAGAGGGGCTTCAGCTGATTGGTCCATAATGAACTTTCCTTTAATATAATTTTATGAAAGAAACAAAATATCAAACTCAACTAAAAGCATGATCCACTTATCCATACATTGGTTATGATATTGCTTAGAGTGCATATACTTGAGGGGGTTAGTGTTGGTAAGGATGTAAGTTTTGTGGTTAAGCAAATAATGACAAAGTTTAGAGGTGACAAAAACTAAAGCAAGGTAGATTTTTATTGGATGGTTGTATCAAGTTTCATAGTCAATGAGGGTGTGACTGATGTAATAAATAGCTTGCTCCTTATGTTGGTCATTATAATGAGCGAGCATGGCTCCCAAGGAATGATTAGTGGTAGATAGGTATAAATAAAAGGGTTGATCTTCCTTTGGGGGAATAAGGACAAGTGGAGAAAGAAGATACTCCTTGATTATATGAAAGTCTTGTTGACACTCCTTGGTCTATTTAAAGGAGGTATCTTTTTTCAGGAGGTGGTGAAAGGGTTGACAACAATCAGATAGTTTGGAGATAAAATGGTAGATTGACTGAAGTTTGCCTTGTAGGCTATGATGTTATTTTAAGTTAGTAGCAGGAGGCATTTCTAGAATAGATCTAACTTTTATGGGGTCTATTTATAATCCATAAAGGGAAATAATGAAGCCTAGGATTTTTCTTAATAAGACCTCGAAGATGCATTTCTTTAGATTGAGCCTAACAGGATAATGGATAAGTCTTTCAAAGATGATGGCTAAAACAATGAGGTGATCCTGGTTATGTTTGTATTTTTCAAGAAAATCATCAACATAGTCTTCAACCATTATATGAATGAGGTCATGAAAAATGTAGGTCATGACTCGTTGATATGTGGCTCTTGCATTATTTAAGCCAAAAGGCATGACACAATAGTAGAAAGTTCCCCATCGGGTGATAAAATATGTTTTATGTTGATCTTGGGGGGTAATCAAGATTTGGTTATATCTTGAAAATCTATCCATGAGGGATAACATTTCATGGCCAGTGGTAAGATCAACAAGTTGGTCAATGTTAGGTAGGGTAAAGTCATCTATGGGGCATGCAAGGTTAAGATCCCAAAAATCCACACAAAATTGGAGTCCCCTAGTGGGTTTGGTGATAAGAACAATGTTAGAGACCCATTATGGATAGTCAATGGGTTGAATGAAATTAGCAGATAGAAGACATTGAATTTATATTTGATAAGAATAGCTATATGAGGATGGATTTGACAAAGTTTTTACCAGACTGGCTTAACCTCAATATGGGTGATTATGTTATGAAGGGAAATAGATGGGTCAATACTAGGCATATCCTAATAAGACAAAGAAAATGCTATGCTATGGTCATGAAGGAAGGTTGCATAGTTTCTTTGTTCCTTAGGAGTTAAGGATTGGCTAATATTAAAAATATGAGGGTTCTCCTAAGTACCCAAATTAATGTCTATGGTTGATTCATTTAGCATTGTTTGGTTTTTAGGATGGAAGGCTTTTTTAAGATAAGAATCCTTAGCACCCAGATAGGTAAGAATAAATTTGTCATTTTGACATTAGATGGTGTTAATGGTAGGAGAATCATGTGTGATATGGCTAAGTAGCTCATGAAAATTAATGGCCCTTCTCACAATGGGGTCTTGAACTTATTGGCGAGATCAATCCTCATTCCTCTCAAAATCACCAATATATCATCACCTCCATAGAGTATTTCACCAAATGGGTGGAAGCCATTCTATTGATCTCAATCAAAGCTAAAAAAATCATTGACTTCATTACCCATCACATCATTTTCCACATTGGTTTCCCTCATAAAATCATCACTGACAATGAAAAATCCTTCAAGAACAATAAGGTCTAGGAACTTTGTAAGGCTTTTGGCATTGACTTAAGTTTCTCTTCCCCTTATCATCCACAAGCCAATAGGTAGGCTAAAGCTTCTAAAAAAACCCTCATCAAAATGCTCACCAAGGTGGTCAATGATTTGTACAAGGATTAGCACCTCCATATCCCATTTACTCTATGGGCCTACTGCACTACTATCCAAACTGATATGGGTGCTACACCTTTTTCTCTAGTCTTTGGAGCTGAGGTAGTTCTACCTCTTGAATTCCACATTCCATCTATCTATATATCCTTGCAAGAGATTCTTTTTAAAATTGACTATCATAAAGAATGCTTAGCACACTTAGAACTCCTTAATGAACATCACCTTATTTCCCTTAATCATCTTCATGTCTATCATGATTGTATCAAGTGAGCCTATAAAAAACATTTGAAAATATGAGAATTCAACATTGGAGACCTTATTCTCAAATAAAACTAACATGTCACTAACATGGAAAAAACCAAAAGGGGTAAGTTTGCCTTCAACTGAATTGGACCCTATATTATAACCAACAAGTATGGATCAAGAGCTTATCATTTGTCTTCTCTTGAAGGAAAACTAGAACTTGGGCCTCTAAATACTTCACATTTGTGCCCTTTCTATTGCTAAGGCCTCTCTAACACACCCTGTTATCTAATTTAAGCTCATCCTTTAATTTTAATAACTTCTCACTTCCCTAATCCTCTTAGTGACGTGTGGTTATATCATATCTATGTGATTATCCATCAAAGACTTTTCATACAATATTAAACATGGGTACCACGGCTCTACCCATGTCATGGTTCTCATGGGTAATTTTCATAACTTTTTAGATGGAATATCATGTCCACATGTTCTTTAAGACCCCTTTCCATCATCACATAACCACCATATTGAGACACAACCTTTCCCTTACAAATGGTTTTTCTCTAAGCTTCAATAGATGCATCCATGTCTAAAATAAAAGTTCAAGATTTTAAGGATACATATTATTTGGGTCCATTATCCTAAGAAAAATAAATAGACCACTCCCTTAAAGGATGGTTGTCACCTAAATGATAAAATGATACACTAATCCCTCAAAAGACAACTATCAGAACTCAATGAAGCTTCTCACCTTGATCAGTAGCCACAATTAGCTTTATTTTATCACTCAATGAAGCTTCTCACCTTGATCAACTTCACCTCTTTTAAATATTAATACATGACCCTATCAAAATTCAACATTATCCTAAATAGACCACAATTGGTTCTCTTTTAATAGTGGTAGACTTCCCACATTGATCAGTTTGCCCCCTCAATGACATGGACTAGTTTGTTTTGGTTCTAGACATCACCTAAGTAAAGGAGTAGGTGAGATAACACATGGTTCCATACCTAACACTTCTTCCTTTACCTATTTATCACTACCCTATTTTTCTCATATCACCTCTATAAATCAAAGGACATTGAGCTTACTTGGCACATGGTGTTTATATGACACACCTTAGTACTAGGGAAATGCTAATTTGATGTGCATAAAGAGTTTATCTTCATTAAAATCCTATCCTCTTTGTGGGGAGTAATGAGATCCTTACCAACAACTCTAGAATGCCCCTATTTATTATTACCCATACCTACCCTACCTATCAAACTAGAATCACTCCAAAAAATAAAGCATTAACATTCAAAATTAGCCAACTTATCATACCTAGCTAACATAATTAATCAACCTCACCTCAAAACATTAAATTACTCATTATGAATAACATTATTAAAACATACTTTCTCACATACCTATATCAATTAAACAACCATTACCATTAAAGCATAACTGCATAAATCATCATGAAAGCATAACCATAAAATAAAACATTAGACATCATCAACACATCTCAAAATGAAATTATATCATGTGTGTGTGTGTGTGTGTGTGTGTGTGTGTGTGTGTGTGTGTGTGTGTGTGTGTGTGTGTGTGTGTGTGTGTGTGTGTGTATGTGTGTGTGCACGCACGTGCGTGCGTAATGTATATAAATCATACACTCTTGCTCAAAATACATCTTGCATCTTCAACATGTAGGCTTGCATCAAAACATGGATCATATACATATCATGGCCCTGGTAGACCATTGCCACTAGCCCCACTAGTACCTATATCTATACTTGTACCAATACCTGTACTAGTTGCAGGCCCTACTAGTCAACCCACTACCATAGCCCACTACCCAAGGGTCCCCAAACCAATCCCATGTGACAAACTCAAATGATACTCTCCCCATCTCATCTCATTAGGGCACTATACTAACATAATGCTCTCATAATACCTTAGCTCCTATAGTGTTGCATGATACTGACTCTATGTGGTATATTTGGGAGGTACTATACCTATCACTACTCCATTGGCTTATCATAAGGAATCTCTCTCTTGGGTCACCAAATCAAGTGAGACCCTCACCTAGTCTTTCTCCCCTATTAATGTCATCACCTGACCCTGTAAGATGACCATTTACCCCTATAAATCTATGATCTATGCACAGGCCTAGTCTCTCTCCACTATGACTCCTACCTAACCCTAAAGATTTGTAGCCTACCCTTATAATGTCACTATTTGGACCTACATTTCCACTAGTGTCACTATCACTTGTGGGTCCCCTTATGTTGGCCCCTGTCTCTAATATACATTCATTAGGGCCCTATCACCATCTCCCAAACCAAAATCCATTGTAGTATATATACACGTAAACCATGCAAGGTAGTGAGGTGTCATCTTGGAATTGTCACCTCCTCTAACTGGTATCTCCTCAAAATATAACACCTCATCCTATGCTTATGGCTATGAAAGTGGATACTTTTAATCCTCCCTCATATACCATAAAAAATTAGGAGGGATCCCCTATAGCAATCCAAACTCTCACCATACCCTCTCTAATGGGAAACACTCAGTCTCTCCATCTTGTCACCTATAGATCCACCTCCAGCTCTATAAAGACAATGTATGATGCTAGTAACCCTCCCATGTAGGCCACTCCCTATATGGCCTCCATACTATGTCTCCATCCACCAAACTCCCTCGTGCATCTCTAAACCAATCTAGGTCATGTGTACCACCACCTAATCTTGTCAGGGTTCTCTCTTTTCCATAAAAAAAATCAACCCTATAATCCATCTATAAATACCCCTTAAATGATAAACCTAATGGTCATCTCACTTATATGTGCTCATATGCCCAAAAATGTAGCACAAACCCCACACTAATGTCATACCATTTATGTGCCCAAAAACCCCATAACTCCATGTATATCTACACTACTAATACCTATGCCCATCCAAACATAGCTCCACCTAGATATAACTCCACTAAAACCCCCAATAAAACACTAGGGTATTTCCCTTTGACCAAATTTGGTAATTCATAATAGGTAACTGCTAACTGCAACATAGTTAGCAAATGTTTATCCCCTAGGGCTCTCTGGTATATTGGTAATCGCTAACTGACCTTGGACTATCAAACTCCCATTTTTTTCTATAGCTTATTGACATAATTCCATACAACAAAAAAGGGAAAATTTTAGACACTTAAAAACGTCCCTCAAACCATTTTTTAGGTTGTCACACTAGGACCTAGATCTCAACCCTAACCTAGTTAACTCCTCTATTAACCTAGTTGACCCTTCTTTACACAAACTTAAAAAAACCACTTAGTACCTTTCATTTTACCTCTTTTTCCTTAGAGTTTAAACCACCAATAGTTATCCCAACCATCGATGGTCAAGAACCCTCACCTAGAAACTTAGAAACTTCTAACTATGAGAAAGCTTGCACTAACAAAACTGGCAAATTTCCCATGCACAAACTCATGGATTTCTTTTTGTCAATCCATCACACTTATCTAGGACCAACTTAGAAACTTTCCCTCCCTCAATTTGGAAACTCTTTCTCATCATTTAGGAAGTTATATGTTATAAATACAAGGCTCATGGAGGAGATATGGGACCAAAACTTGTGCATCTAGACTCTCTTATTTTCTTTGTAGGCATTCAGTAACCCAAAGCTTTGTTTGTGTGACTCTCTCATCAAGGCACCATTCGCTACCTACATTCCTTTAGGCATTCAACCATCCAACTCTTCAAAGCAAAGGTACCTCACTTTATTTTTTCTATTTTTTATCCTTATTTGCTTATTATAAGTGTGTTCTCTATTGAATACTCTTCCTACCTCTTTTCCCTTACCCACACTACCCATACAACCTTTTTTTCCCCTCAATTACCTATTTTTAGCTCATTTTTACTCCCCATCAAGTTTTTGATAGGTGACAACCAACAATTTCCATAACCGTCATCGATTATAGAAACTGCCATCAATCACCCAACCATCGATGGTCAGGACGACCACTGCCAGTCAACCTGACCATTGACAGTCACTGTCACCCAAAATTATAGATTATTATTATGATCCTCCTTTTCACCTTCTAAAAATTTTATCCATCCCTTGACCTATACCTGAACGCTTTTTTTATTTTTTAGACCTGAACCTAACTTGTTTATTTCATGTAGATGACCCTACCACGACATGCACATGAGATAGATAGTGTCTTTGACCTACCTATTTGCCCCTAACAACTATTTACTGATCAAAGTGAGTTATCCCTTTGCATTTTGGTTCTCACACCCCATCTAGAGGATGTAGAAGAATAGTTAGCCATAATCCAGGAGGATATTAATGAGGCTACTGCATTTTAGAACCATTATTTTGATAACATTAATCCTATTATAGATTAGTCTTCTTTTTATATTGTTCATCAGCATCATTTCATATATATTATTTATAATTTATTTTTTATCAATAAACTTTAATTTTTAACAAGGGATGACATCCATTTACGGAAGCATATTCCTTTCTTGGGATTGGTTTCTCACCAGGCAGCCCCTTACCTATCTATTAACATATTTTTTACAAAGTTCATGTGATTTACAGGTCATTATTCCCTCACAAAAGAAGAGTTATCACCTCATTTGGATATAAATTCATGCACTTTATACTAGTTACACACCCCTTATCTATTTTTTTCTCTTCTTTCAAAGAAAAAAGAATTAGAGTAAAAAATTAGGTGAAACACTTTCATCTTTTCCACTAAGTGGTCACTACGTGCTCACTATGACCGGTTGAGATGAAGAAGAGAGTAGACACACTTAGGATCCTTATACCTAAATTAATGACCATGGATACTTATAACAAGTCTCAATCTCTCTCTTAAAGGTGATTGCATCATCTGAAATTTTTCCATACCTATAAGATACACAAATTTGTCAAATAAAGCCATATTGTACACCATCCATACAAGAGTACTACAAATAAATTGCATGACGAGGATACCTAAATATTCCTATATAACTTAAAATAATCTCCCTACCCTTTACACTTCATTTAGATGCTCTATTTGTCTTATCTTCTCCATCGGGTCTAAGTTGGGGGCTTTGTGAGGGTTTTTAATAATTTTAGGTCTTAGCATTTATTCATAAAGACTACACATTTGAGTTCTAAACCAATACCACTAATGGATTCTTAGATAACCTCATTAACACCCTAGATAACCTTGAGTCTTCATTCAAATTATCATGGAAGATACAAGCATTCTAAGATGGCCACTCATGTCTTTTTTCTACATGTTACATGGTCTGAGTGCCTTCCAACCAAGGAATGGCCTCTTGATGATTTTTTATGAAAAATAGTGGCTCATAAACCTATATATACACCCAAATAATATTCCCAAATATTTTGGAGGGTTTTATTCATGCTAAAAGTTTGAAAGGCTTCTCATTTGGAAACTAGGCCTAGTCTTGCTCTTTAGGTCTACCTACAAACCTAGTTGCCTAGACAACCTTGTTTGATTTCTCTCTCTTATGATGTGTTTTCCATGGTGTTTTATGTATTTTAAAATGTAATAAACCCTATTTAAAGGTTTATTTGTCACCATGGTTCACCTTTTTACTTATTTCCCAAAGACTACCATCTTCAAGCATGTAATGAGTGCCCCCTGTCTGAGACAAAATAGGGGGTACTTCCCATATTTTATCACCAAAAATAAGTATGTTAGGGTGTTTTAAAAGTTATATGTGTGATCCATACCAAAATTTATCCCCTATTCTAGTCATTTGACCCCTTTATTCCTTTAAAACCTAAAACAAGCTTGTGTGAAAAGACCGTCTGCATGGTTCTTCCAATTTGACTATGTTTTGACACCTTAGGAGCCCCTCTCTTTAATTGATGGATAATTATGATAGAAACATGAGTAATATATGACCATAATTAATGGCTTTATATTTTAAACTCACCTCAACCTCTAATTTTCTCACCTCACACTTTGACTGGTTAATTTTAAAAGTAGCTTTGACTGTGACCTATTACTAGGAACCCTTATTGTAGATGACTTTTGCATACTTTGGGCCTTGATAAGATGCTCCAATATTACTTAAATATATCCATGGTCCCTTAATATTAATTTACACTCATGTTCATGTAATTCAAGTTTTCAAACCTCAGTTTCTAACCTATTGCCTGTCATAGCCATTAAAGTTGGTTGTAGGTGTACATTTAGGATTATCGAGGGTTTGTATAGGTCTATCCACCATGTTTAGAGCTCATTTATATGATCAATGTTTTGTATAAGGTGATCATTATTTTTTTTCATCACTCCACCTCTTTATACCCCTTTATATGTCTCTTGAACACCCAAACTAGGTTCTTTGGACTAAGGCACTTCTCCTTAAAACCCTGTTGTAGGTGAAAGTTCTTACCTATGTAAGGATTGAAGATATGCTTTAGGATTCAAAACATGATATATCATCATCTTTAAGTGTATTTAAAGTTATGTATGTCATTATAAGCCATGAAAATATATTCCACCATGAAACAAGCTCATATACCACTAATTTGGGATGAAAATGCCTATTAGGGCTCAGGGCTGTAGATACTGCAGGAATTCAGTGTGTTTATGGGCATATTAGGAGCCTTAAAAAAATTACCTCCTTTTAACTTTAGACATCCATATTTGGCATGGGTGTTACCCTATGATATATCTATAAAATTCATCATATTATATGTCATAGGATCTTTGCAACCATGTTATATGTTATCTTTAAAAAGCTCCTAGACCTCTGTTTAGTGTTTTTAGGGTAGATAGTCCCAAAGTCTCAATCATCACTCTTGGAGGCATTTTTAATTTTCATTTGGAAAAATAATTTTATAATAAAGTCTACTATACTCCTTTCACCATATTAAGACAACAAGGGAGTTTCCTCAAGTGCTTCAAACTGTCTATATGACACTTCAAGCTACTGTTGACACCACATGTAGGTGTATACTTCTAAGTGCAAGGTAGTGAGGGTGATCTGCAACCAAAACATGACTATAAGAGGATGTCTTAGGTATTATATATCAATCATGTTAATATTATGATGGAGAAACCTATGTAGATGCCTTGAAAAACACATGAAACATCCAAAACTATCAAACCAAAGTAGAAGATTCAGAAACAAGCTCAAATAGGGAACCCTCATAGATGTAAGAGCATTAAAAAGTTGTCTAATTTCTTTAAAATTATTAATAAAGGAGGAGCCATGAAATTCAAACTTGTTTCCATGGATTTGAATATGACTAAAACCTCTCTCAACTCCCAAGAGCACTCCTCCCATCTCCATCTACACAGACTGCACCAAGTATCTAAAGTTGATCCTTCTTGGCTTGTGAAAGCAAGAAATAAGGAGAAGTTAAATGTGATACCTCTTACTTTTTATCTACACACCAAGTATAGTGAAGACTTTAAGAAGCTCAAGAGATACTTAACTCATGTTTTCACCTGAAGATGGGCTTTCCAAGTCTGTACAAGTGCCATTAAGAGCCTATTTTTTAAGATATTCTCCTATTTTATTGAATAAAACTACTTCTTCTCTACCTATGGATAATTCCTAACATGTTCTGACCTCATCCATGTTATAAACATTCTTGGTGACAATTTGCTTCTTTTGAAAAGTCTGTACAAGTCATTTAATGAGCCAAAAATGTGACCAAAAGGCACTTTTGGCATATGAAACATGGAAAAGGGGTTAATACATGACTTAGGAACACCTTATAACATTTCAATGACCCTATTAAAACATTTATAAAATAATTTTAGCCTTTGACCATAGTTGACCAGAGTTGACTAGACAAGTATAAAGAAGCTAGGTTTACTAAGGCTAGAACAAAGATAGGTGAGATGCTTAGACACACATGAGACCCTACAGGACATATGGAAACTTTTGAAAAGTTTTAATATGTATGGGTTGACCCAATTTGACTATAATTCAAATTTGGTAAACAGGAATTACCTAAGTTTTCCAAATTCTAAGGCAAGGAGGATCCCCAACAACATATGAGAGCATTTTATCATTCTTGTTATTTAATCGCATACGATGATGCTCTCATTATTTTAACCTTCCCCATGTCCTTATCTAGACCCACCCTTGATTTTTATAGTACTCTTCCCACATACTCCATCTTTTCTTTCTCCCAACTAGCCCAAATCTTTGTAAAGCATTTCTTAATAGATATATCTAAAAAGGTTTATACTACTAACCTCTACTCAATTAATCAATTTGATTATGAGTTAATTATTGATTTCATGTCTAGGTGGAGAGGTCTCATCAACCAACTTTATTTCTCCTTACCCCAACCCAAATTGATTGAGTTCTTCTCTCAACATTATGCCAAACATATTCCCCCCACTCTTCAAGTTCAAACCTTCCAAACTTTTGATGAGGCATTCACCATGTCATGTAAACTATAAAACCAAGACATTGATGAAGGGAAATTGAAATTATGGAACAAAAATTCTAGCTTTAAATCCAATGACCCTTCCCCCACCAAAACCACTAATCAATCCAATACTAAAGCAAAAGCATCCATAAACTCAATTATTCTAAAAAATACCCCACCTTTAACTATCAACCAACCACCTCAAACCAATTCTTCTAACCTTCCCTATCAATAAAACTTAACCAAAACTAAGCTCCTTCAAAACAATATACTCCCATTGGAGAATCTTATGCATCAATTTTGGATAAATTTCTCAAATCCAACCTCATCCAACTCCCACCAATTAAACCACCCTAATAATTTGATGCTTCTTGACCTATACCTAGGTGTTACAACAAGGACAAACATTGTGCCTTTCATCAGGTCATAGGACATGACATTAATAGATGTAATACTTTCAAAAGTCTTGTCCAAAATCTAATTGATAGTGGAGAACTTGAATTTGATAATCCCAATGCACCTCCCAATCAGTCCCTTGACATTTTTTCAAAGCCTTTTCCTAATCACACTCCTTCTACCCAAAACCATGATAATCAACCCAAATCATCTCACTCTCATGAGGCATATACAATCAATGTTATTAATAATGAGCCCATTATTGAAGAGAACATTACATCAATCACCCAAATGGAAATAGTGAACTCACTTCTTATTTATTTGGATACCCAAATGCAAGAATTAATGACCCCTCTCTCTTCACTTGATGAGACCTTAGCTTTATCTACCTCTCCTTTGATGGAAACACCAAATAAGATAACCTACACTATAACCATTTCTTCTTCTTCCACTCCACCCATTAAAGTGGTAGAATTACCCTCCATTTCTTTGGATACCCAAACAATGGAAACAACTATATTCATTCCTTCACTTGAGTACACCATACCTACCGCTCTTATCATTAAACCATCCATTTCCTCTTCGAAAACAATCCCACAAGAGGAGATTACCTCATCTACCCAATCACCAATTTTGGAACCATCCATAAAAATTAAAGAAACCATTCTCTCTTCTCTACCTAAAGGTTTAAGCTTTAAAACCAATAACTAAGGAATTAAGCCCATCTACAAGCCCTTTTCTAGGCTAGTCCAAAGTTTAGAGTTCACTTCCAAACCCAACTTTGACAGAGCCACTTTTTGGCATCCTCTTGGACTCCCTTACCAAAACAAATATAAATCCTCAACTTCACTTGAATCCACCCTTAAACCCATTATTACCAATTCACCAAATATCTATTCCAAAACCATAATGGAACCATCAAAACCACCTCTACCTAAAATTTCCAAATCACCTTATGTTTCTCTCACCAAGCCAATCAAGAACCTAGGAATTCTTCCCACACCTAGTCACACTCATCCCCCTTTGAGGTTGGACTTAACACCATATAGCCCACCAAATAAAAATCCAACTAAACCAATTAATAAGGTAGAGTTACCCAAACATCCACCTTGAACTAGACCCATACCACCTCCTTGACACTTACCTTCTATTTTAGGACCCCATCCTTCTACCATCCTGATTACCTATTCTTCTTCTAAGAAACCATCCCCCTTTTCTCCACCTACACCAATAAAACCATATTCTCCATCATTTTTAGCCAACCTATCTACCTCTACTTTTCCACCTATAGCTAAACCTTCATCATCTAAGTCTTTCATATCCAAATATCCATCCCCCAAACTAACCATAACCAAGAAAACCCAACCAAAACCACTAACTAAAACCATTCCTCCAATCACAACTTCTATATTAAAGCCTACACCCAATAAGGTTCTCACTCCTAAAACTAAAAACCCATCACCTCCAACACCTTTGATTTAATCCTATTCAACTATTTTACAAAGGTTGTTTCAAACCTCTTCCATAATCTTACGTCTAATCAAGACTTTTGACCCTTCATGTCCTAAACCATCATGGTTCAATGATAATTTGATTTTCCTTTACCATAGGACCCCAGAACATGACATAGAGAACTATAAAGCTATCCAAGCACTCATTCAGAGCCTATATGATGAGGATGATCTATTATCAGATGAAACCTTATTACCCCCATTACCTATCTTACCATCTACCCAACCTACCCCAACATTTACCTACTCTCCTGCTCCCACCCAAGAGTGAGGAAGAGGAACCGAAGCAAGCATCAAACTCATCAAACCTCCTTATCCACATTATTCATGTGTTTACTCAATCCCAAGCCCAATATAAGGATAAGGGAAAATCCAAAACATCCATCCCATGGACATACCCCTCAACCCCTCAATCCACCAGCCAAACCCAAAAAAATTATTTTGGGAGCTTCTCCTTCTATCCCTTTAGCATCCATATAGTGGTTAGTGTTGAAGCAACTTCACCAAACACTGATGAAAATGAGCCTCTATAAACTAATCAACACTTCACCCCACCATCACTAGGCACTGATCGAGGCTCTATAATCCATAGAGTTATAACAAGATGATCCTCCCCTTTTTATCACTGCATACATCAATAAAACCCACATCAAAAGGGTGATGATTGATGGAGGAGCTAGTATCAACATTATCTCCTCCCATGCATATGACAAACTTTAGCTACCCAAAAACATCATGTTAGAAATTAAAGTAGTCCTTTACTCCTTTAATGATACCATGGCCACTACCCTAGGGAATATTGTCCTCCATATCCACTTAGGGCCTTGTCCCATTCCCAATCTATTCTATTTTATAGATGGCAATTTTTAATACAATGTCTTACTCAAATGCCCTTGGATCCATGATATGAGTTGCATCCCTTCCACCTTACATTGATGTGTCAAATTTGATCATGAGGGATAAGTTGTTACAATCAAATCTGATCCTAATCCATTTACCTCTTGTAATATGACATACCGGCCTAATGATGCTTTTATTCCTCCTTCATCTACCTCGTAACCAAATTCTAACAAAACCACCCCACCAACCATAACCAATAATAATCCTCACAATAATGATGAAGCATCAACTAGCTTAACCATCCCTTCATCCCAAATTCTAGTTGAGGACCCCTTACAATCCACATTTCAATGGCTCTCTCTTAGGTAATATCAACTTTTAGCCTTAGACGATTTCCCTACTCTACAAGAATATGGGAATCTCAAATATGACCCTTATTATGATCCCAACATCAGAACCATTTTCCCTTTTGGACTCCCCAATAATCAAACAAATTTCATCTATGGGGGACTTGATCAACCACTTCTCGCTCTCACCACTACCCCATTCATCTGACCAATCACTGCCAATTTTTCCTACCTAGACAAACTAGCCTTTGTCAAGGCTTACCTTTATAGGTGTGCTTGGAAGGGGTTTGGTCTTAGCCTTTATGAATAGGGACTTCATGAGTTACCCATCATCAAAACTCAAAAACCTCATGAGTTCTTTGGCCTTGGATTTTGTTGTTCCCAAAATTATTTGAGCTTGTTTTGTGGGTAACCCCTATGAAACTAGTCTATTTCATAATCTTCACTCTAGGTTCATCATTTGAGACAAGATTCTCTTGATCTCAAGTGAATTTTAATGACATCTTGGGAAAGTTTACATCACTACCTTGTCACAATTTCTCAAAAATTGTGAAACCTATTGTAGTCTTTATCTGATCAAAATGTCAAATTTTGATCATTTTTCAAGGCGTTAGAAAATTTATTTTTCTCCCTGCATAGGCAAAAAAATTCCACTTTTGAATTTTTTAATTTTGGTTTCTCAATGAATGAGCAGTGATTTTTTCTACCCTTGCATTTTTTCATCTTTTCATTTTTTCATGCAAAAGCGGCAAAAATTGTCGCTCTTACATGTTTTCATCTTTTCATGTAAAAGCAGTGATTTTTGCAGCTATTCTGGTTTTTTTTGTTTGTTTATCTTCTAAATACAATGGTGGTAATTTTTTTCATTGATGCATGTCTTCCCATTCCTATGTAAGGGTAGTAATTTTTACCACCCAAGCATAAATTTTCTCAAAATCTTGATTTTTGCACAGCATTTATGGCTGCATGCACCAATTTGTTAAAACTTGGTTTAGGGAATTTAAATGCCATTTGATTATTATTTTAATAATTTTAATTTTCTTGAGACTCCTCCTTAAAATAATTCAAGTGTGAAAATAAGTATGATTATGAATTTTCCAACTTTGAGCTTAGGATTTTGAAATTACTAGGTAAGTTTTGGTTTTTAGTCTTTTTGCTTCTAGGTTTTTCATTCTTTTTTTCTTAGTTTTCTTTTTTTTTAGGTTAAAATTTTCTTTTCTTTTTTTTTTTTGGTTTTTGTAGTTCCTCCCTCATTTTTTTGCTTTTCCCTAGTGAGCCTAGCTAACGACTAAACCTGCCAACCCTCCTTCCTTGCCTGAGGTTATCTTGCATACCAAGTCAATGTTTTGACCTAACTTAGGTTTTACTCGCATCAAATCTAGTTGAAAACCACCTTCTAAAAACTAATGTGATGATGGTTAAATTTTTTTGATGATGCATACCCTCATGCAATCAATCCAAAATCAAGCGTGGCAAATTTTTCCACCGTTTAAATATTTGAAGTTTCGAGTGAAAGTGCATAAGCAGCAAAATTTGCCACCCTTACACAAAACCCCATCTCTTCCAAGTGCAATGGCATCAAATTTTTCCACTCTAATGTTCCTTGCCATTTCTTGTGGTAGTGGAAAAATTTGATACTATTACAAAAAACTTGAAAATCCTTACTTTGTGCAGAGGTGGCATTTTTCACTACTCTTACATAAAGCCAACATGCGAGGGCAGTAAAAATTGTAGCCTCTGCACATACAATTTTCTCCTCCTATAAGGGTGGTGATTTTTGCCACAGAATTAAAAGGCTAATATGCCCAACATACAAGGGTGGCAATTTTTGGTGCTCATGCAAACATTCTCTCAGATTTCCTAACTCTGGGAAATTTTTATCTTCAATTTTTTAAGCTTGCTTTCCTCTAATTTTTCAGCCTACTCACACTTTAGCCCTTTTAGGTGCATCCCCATGGTCATGATCATCGACATGCAATTTTCCTAGATTGCTAGTATTTCCCTTATGATCTAGGCAACAATTTAGGTGACCATTCAGGTGACAGTTAATTCCTCAAATTTTGTATTGCTTTAAATCCTCACCCGTTATGTCCTCGAGCTCTATATTGTTTTATGTCCTTGAGCTTTGTATTGTTTTAAATTTTGGAAGTCAAATTATTAGTGACAGTTATTTCCTTGAATGTTGTATTATCTTAAGTCTTCACCTGTTAATTCCTCGAGCCACTCAATCTCTAATGAGATAATATGTATAAATGAAGAACTTCCCAAAATGGGGAAGCAGGCATCTCTTCCCAGAGATAAGCATATATTTGTATTGTGATCTTGAGTAATACTAAACCTCTTCTCAGAGAATTCATTGTTACTGTGTTATTTCTATGCTATTGAAATATTTATCAACCAAAACTTTTGAGTTTTGGATCAGTGGTATTAGAGTGGTTTGTCTTGAGAGTTTATGATCATGAGGATGAGGTCAGGATACAGGAAACTTAGGTGGGAAGTGACAGAGCTTCCAAAATTTCCACCTATTTGCCCCAAATGACTTCAAATGGTAGATGACACTAAGACATCCAATCCTTTTAAAGAAATGGTGAATGAATCCCTCCAATGGCAACAAGCATAGATGCTGCAATAATTTTTTCAAATTCTTCAAACACTTCCAATGGGAAATTCTAGCTTCGTGGCTACACATCTTGGCTCCTCATTTAGGGAACTTATTTTCAGTGCCCCAACACCCTTCAAGGTTCAAGTAAATTTTGATATTCCCACATTTGAAGGAAAAATCAATGCTGATGCAGTAGAAAACTGGTTGGATCAACTGTCTTCCTACTTCTCTATAAATAAGTTCACTGATGGAGAAAAGATCACTTTTGCTCTTTTGAAATCATCATTGCCCATGAAAAACTAGTGGGAAGTGTACAAAAAGAGGTTCATCACAAATATCATTGTCCTTGGGATGGAACCTACCTAAGATGGTTTTATGGAAGTAGTAAAATAAGAATACTATCCCATCAAAGCATATGATGACCTGTACATATAGTGGCAACAACTTTGCCAAGGCAAGGATCAATCTGTTCAAGATTACACAGACACTTCATTATTTATCTTCAAGATTGGGCATTCAAGAAAGTAAGAAACATAAGACTTTCAAATATTATGATGGAATATAATGGTACATATGGGGGGAAATAGAACTCTTCAATTTGGAAACCCTCAATGAGGGATATAAATTTGTAGTGAAGATTGAATAGAAGCATGGCAAAAAAGAATACGAAGAGTCAACCCTCAAAATGGAAAAGTGACAAGGAAGGTCAAACACGAGGCCAAAATTGGAAGCAGAAGGAGTTTTAGGATAAGAAATCCTGAAAGGGAAGGCTAAAAAATGGTGTGATTACCACAAAACTAGAACTCACTCCAAAGAAGAATGTCGATCCATCAAGTCACTGCTCTCTAAGTCACAATACTCGACATCTACTACTCTACCTTATACACAATCCACAGTCAAAGAGGATGAAGAAGAAATTGTAGATGTTAAGCCTGATACCATCATCACCTCATCACAGACCTATGATCAAAGACCAGATGATAAAGAAAGATTGTTTCACTCCAAATTATGGGTAAAAGGTAAGCCTCTACATTTCATTCTTGATAGTGGGAGTCAAAAGAATTTAATCTTTTCTAAAGTTGTGAAAAGTCTAAATCTATCCATGAAGCCTCATCCAAAGCCCTATAGTATTTGATGGTTAAGCCCAGGGAGCAACCTTCATGTCACCCATTAGTGTCTTCTTTCATATGCTATAAAACCATTCCAAGATGAAGTCTTGTGTGATGTGGTTAATCTAGATGTTTGTGATGTACTCCTTGGTCAGTCGTTCATGTATGAGCGACATGGCATCTATGAATCATGAACCTAAAGGATCACCCTCACTCTTGGAACATGGCATTATAGGGTACTAGAGGTACCACCTCCAACATCTGTTTCCCTAATTAGTGCTAAAAAATGCAAGAGATTGGTGGAGAAGACAAAGCAGTTTGTTCGCATGATGGTCAAACCACAAAAATCTAAGGAGGCCGATGTTGTAGTCCTGACTACATAATCAAAATAATAACAAAAGTAGATAAGACAAATCATAGGAGAATATGATGACTTATTCAAGTCACCCACAAGATTTCCACTACATTACCAGGTAAAACATTCTATCAATTTGATCCCAGGATCACCTTTGCCTAATAGTCCTGTGTATCACAAATCAATTTTGGAGAATGATGAGATAAAAAGATAGATTCAAGAATTGATCCAAAGGGGTCACATCAGTCCAAGATCTTCACCTTATGGTAGCCCAATTGTCTTGGCACTGAAGAAAGATGGAACATGGAGGCTTTGCATTGACTATTGAGCCCTGAATAAAATCTCTGTGAGGAATTGCTATCCTCTCCCCAAGATCGATGACCTACTGGACAAGCTCTGTGGTGTAAATTTCTTCACCAAAATTGATCTCAAATTTGGTTATCACCAAATTCCCATCGATCCCACTAATGTCTTAAAGACTTCATTCAAATCTAAGGAGGGGTTTTTTGAATGGTTGGTTATACCTTTTGGCTTAACTAACACACCTGCAACCTTCATGAGGATGATGGATGACATCCTATGACCATTCACCAACTCATTCATGGTTATCTACCTAGATGACATACTCATCTATAGCAAAACATGGGAAGAACATTTGCAACATGTTCATAAGGTGATTCAAACTCTTCGGGAGCATAAGTTGTATGCAAATCTTGACAAATGCACATTTGGAATCACAACAATTCAATACCTTGAGTATATTGTGAATGAGGAAGGGGTCCATGTTGATCCAAAAAAGATTCAGGTTATTTGAGAATGGCCCACACCAAGGACCCTCACAGAGCTTCACAGCTTTTTGGGTCTTGAAAATTTCTACCACAAGTTTGTTCTTAGATTTTCACATGTTGCTTGGTCACTAACCCAAGTGACTAAAGGAGGAGCTAAAGCTACATTTTAGTCAGTGAAATACAACAAAGGGCATTTGAGAATTTGAAGAACAAACTCTGCTCAACTCTGTTCTTGCCTTGCTAGATTTGCATCAACTATTTGAGTTGATGATAGATGCATTTGAATATACCATGGGAGCTATCATCATGCAGTATGGCCATCTTATTGCATACCATAGTGAAAATTTCACTAATATAGTTAGGAAATATCCAACATATGGTAAGGAGCTCTATACGATTGTGCAAGCTTATAAACACTAGAAACACTACATCTCAAGGAAAGAGATGGTCATCCACACTAACCACAGATCATTGGAATTCATCCAGATGTAAAGCAAACTATGAAATGAGAGGCACCAAAAGTGGGCCATGTATCTTCAATAATTCCACTTGATAATCAAATAGAAAAAGGGGAGCTCAAATATAGCTACAAATTGTCTGAGCCACCCACTAATTATTGCACTCACAACATTTCTTGACCTATGCAGACATGAGACTGTCACTTGGGGTGCTCTATATGAAGTAGATCCTACCTTTATTGATACATATCAAGCACTCAAAAAAGGTGAACATGTTTCTAACTTTTATTTACAAGATAATATCCTCTGTCATATGGGGCACATTTGTGTTCTTGTTGCAGAGCAACAAAAGATGATATGGGAAGCACACTTCAGTAGGATAGCTAGACACTTTGGTATCAAAAAGACATTGCAAGTTCTTCAAAAACACTTTTACTAGCCCCATATGCAAAAATATGTGGAAAGATATCTCAAATCTTGCACCCCATGTGTAATAGCCAAGCCAACAAATAAGAAGCAAGGATTGTACACACCATTGCCAAAACCAACCAGGCCTTGGGAATCCATCTTAATGGATTTTCTCTTAGGTTTGCCCACTTTCAAACATGGCAAGGATTGTATTTTTGTGGTAGTTAATCATTTTTCAAAAATGGCTATCATGCTTGCTTGTAAGAAAAATATATCTGCTGAGGAAACTGCTCAACTATATTTTAGTCATGTATGGTTCCATTTTGGTCTCCCCAAGTCCATTATCTCAGATCGATACAGTAGGTTCCTGAGCATCTTCTGGTCCACTCTATGGAAGATGATGGATACTAAGTTGATGAAGTCCATAGCCTTCCATCCACAGACTGATGGTTAGACATAGGTGGTAAACCACTTGATTGTTCACATGATTTAGATGTATCACTCCAAACATCTATGCACATGGAATGAGGGACTTCCTTTCACACAACATGGATATAATCAAGCACTACATAGCTTGACCAAGCATAGTCTATTCCAAGTATGTTTTGGGTTCCAACCCATGGCACCAATTGATATAGCTATTCCATTTTCCACCATGGAATACACACCTCATGGAAGATAAAAGGTAGCAAAAGTAACAAAATTTATTGAACAAATGCAACACATCTAGCAACAAGTTCATGACATATTAGAGAAGATGAATCAAAAGTATAATCAATGCCATGACAAACATAGGATTACACACCATTTTGTTGTGGGTGATAAGGTTTGGTTACAGCTTCAGAAGGAACGACTTGCAGTCCCACATGAAAAGATTCAACCTCTGCGATATGGTCCATGCACCATCACCAAAAAAGTTATAGAAAATTCTTTTGAGTTGAACCTACCATCCTACCTTGGTCTACATCCAATATTCAATGTGGAGCTCCTCAAACCATATCACCCACCTCTATTAGACACTTGAGTTGTGTCCGAACAACTAGACATTGATGAGATTGATCCATAGAGTTTTGCTCTAGTAGAAGAGGATCAGATTGTGGATACTTGGATGAAGACAATAAGAGGACACTCTATTCCACTTTATCAAGTGGTCAAAAGAGGCCAGCTTAGCCACTAAGGTGAGTGGCTCATAGAGGATCAAATAAAGACACAACTACCACACCTGATGGGGAATATTGATGTAATGGGGACCATTGCTTTTCAAGGAGGGAATAATGATTCAATCAAAAATTTAGGTGACCATTTGGGTGACAGTTAATTCCTTAAATTATGTATTACTTTAAATCCTCACTCATTATGTCCTTGAGCTCTGTATTATTTTATGTCCTCGAGCTCTGTATTGTTTTAAATTTTGGAAGTCAAATTGTTGACGATAGTTATTTCCTTGATTGTTGTATTATTAAAGTCTTCACCTATTAATTCCTCAAGCCACTCAATCTCCCATGAGATAATATCTATAAATGAAGAACTTCCTGAAATGGGGAGGTAGACATCTCTTCTCAAAGATAAGCATATATTTATATTGCGATCTTGAGTAATACATCTCTTCTCAGAGAATTCATTGTTACTGTGTTATTTCTATGCTATTGAAATATTTATCAACTAGAACTTTTGAGTTTTGGATCACCTAAATTGCATGATCAGGACTTTTGTTGCAATTTCTCTTGTGGATCCTTCTTAATCGACATCCTTTTGGTAAAAGCTCTTCCAAATGACTGAGTTTTTTCTAAAAAAGTCAAAGGTAATGAAGTATAAATATCAAGGTGTTTTTCCAATCAACTTAATTACATTAGAAAGGACTAAATCAAGCAATCCTAGCCATGAAATGAAGAAGATAATTAACAGCAATATTCATTTGGTATCTTCTTTCCCTATAGGAGCTCACAACATAGAATTTGTTCTCCAGTGTGCTTAGTTCTATAATAAGGTTACTAGGGTTGTGTTAGATGCTACTGGTAATGTGATAATTAAACTAGATCCTAAGTTCATTAATAAAGTGTTTATGTGCCCTCCTATACTGAACTGATAAAGCTTAATTTTGTTGAAGCACAAAGAGAATACAACAAAGATACTAAAAAAGTGAAGAAAGTAATTAAAAATAAATAGCTCAAGACTCCAAGGGAAAATTTGTCAAGGTGGCTACAGAGTCTTCCAAGGAGTGACTTTACCAAATAAGTTGGTGATTTGATCACTCTTCTCAGTAGGATAAGAGGTTTATCCTCTTCCTCATAGTTTCATGAATGGATGTATCCCTTCATCAAGATAATTCTCTAAGGAAAATAAGTCATCTTATGGGGAGAACAAGTTAGTGACACTTTGCACAAGTAATTGATGAAGGTATCCACTACCTTCAAATTCTACATGACTTCTTACCTAGTCTATATTGCAACTTCAATGAGAATCTTTCTAGGTTTGACATCAGAAGGAGATAGGAAAGTAACCCCAGTGTATCAATACTACTCTTAGTTAACATTGAAGGGTTTTATTCATCATTTTAGGAGAGTAAATGATGCTTTCTTTGTAGTATTCTTGTGTCTTTTTGATCCTCAATTAGAGCAAAGATTAATGTTAGATGAGGCCTAGACAGTCGTGAACAATTTTAGATGCATCTTCTTATAATTTCCTTCTTTCTCGTACCTAAGGATTGGCTTTTTCCAAGGTCATCCTTATATGCTTCCAAGATTCCCCTCTGATAAATTGGTCTTAATGGAACTATGTAGACAAATAATCATCATGAATAATAAATAGATGGAACTCAAGAAGCCTAGTTTCAAGTTCCTAGTTGAAATTGGTAGGTTTTCAGTGTTAACCACTAGGAAGGCTAGAGCCATGGAAATTGAAATGCAACTCATGACCTTGAATCAATTCAAAATAAGACCAAATTTTGATTACAAGGGCGTGAAGGATATAATCAAGAGGAAAACCCAATTTCATGAACCTATGATTGAAGATGTTTGGGTAGATTTGAGAACAGTGGAAGATATCGAGAAAATGGACTATAGTAGGTTATCTCTTGAGCAGATTGAATATATAGGACTTGTTGATATCCCTAAGAATTTAGTGGATGATGAAGATTTGATTAATGATAGATACAATACTGAACAAATTATCAATGCCCCTCTTCCTAGAATCTAATGGTCATAAAAAGAGCTAACTTCCTTGAGGAAAAGATTTGAACCTATATTAACGAACACCAATAATTAGTTATAAAATAAAGGAATTACTTTGAAAGAATTCATCACAAGTTCAAAAGCTGAATTTCAAGAGGAAAAAAGAAGAAAAGTAGAAAATAGGATGAAAAACAAAAGTGATGTCCCTTCTTCTTCCAAGCCACATAAGCCTAAGATCATATTTGTGATGAAGAAGTCAAAAGTTATTGAAAAAGAGTTAAAAATAGCAGATATAGAAGTTGAGAAACAAAGCACTAAAGAACCAATAATGGAATAGATGGAGACTAGTGATAGGCCCATAGATCAACAAAATAAGGAAACTTTGTCTCCACAAGAGAATGTACAGTAAGAAATAGGAATTTCTTCTTCCCCACCTGGCACACCTGTTGGAGCCCCTTCACCTGTTTCTCTGATTAGTGTTCCCTCTTCTGGATCACCCTCTCCTTCAAAAATAATTTTTGACAACCCTTAAAGCACTTTTGAAGATATTCTTCATTCCTCAGGGTCAATTCCCAGTTTGTCATCCCCATCTTTTGATATTGAAGATAGTTTTGCTTTTGATCACTCAGCAAAAGGTGCAATTTTTACTGATACTCCACCTATTTTTTCTACTACCTGTGTGAGTGCAACTCTTGTAATGCCAATAATGGAGATAGATCCTAATGTAAGTACTTCTACGCTCCCACCATGGTTATTAGCTTATACACCCAAAAGGAAGAAACAAGCCATCTCTCTAGATGACTTTGATTTCAATAAAATGGTGCCAGTAAAAGCCAAGGCTCCCAAGAAGCCAAGGATTCTTTCAAAAATGATTGGGGATAAGGGACACAATTTTTTGGAAATTGCAAGACCTCCATAGGATGCAACCATTGAAAATTTTGATGTAAGTGATTACTCTATCTCTAGAGTTGAATTAGGTAAGATAACTCATGAAAGTGCTAAGAGTGATATACAGTTAGCCATGGACATCTTGATTCAGAAATTTGATAGAGAAAAAGAAATGAAGGATCACTACAAAGCCATGGTGGAACAATTGATTGCACTAGTAAGGAGAATTACTTTCACTCCTAAAATAGTAACTCTTGAGGCCATTTCCATAGAAGACCCCATTATTCAAAAAGTGGAAAAGACCTATCTCAAAGGAAAAGTACTTGGATAAGATGCATGCACAAGGAGTTTCCTTACTCATAGAGTTGTCTGAGAAGATAGATAAAATGAGAAAAATAAGTGCAAAACTTGATCTCATTAATGTTATTTCTCAGGATATTGAAATCATAGAAATTTATCTTGACAAATGGATGGATATGAGAAAACTAAAAATAAGCACTATGATATCAATTGGTGTCATTACTGATAGAGACTCTTACACTGAAACTAAAGAGGCATTGGCATATAGGAGTTGGGTGCTTAAAGAGTTGATCAGTGATCTCGAATCTTCAAAGGAACTCAGTGAACAAAATGATATCAGTTTTTTGCATAAATTGGAGGAGCTACCTTGCAAACTTACATCATAATACAACTATTCCTTTCAATAGAAGAAATGATTCAGGAATTTAAAGGTATGTTCTAGAAAGAATTTGAAGATAAGGCATTTTTAGTAGCCTCTATAGATAATCAGTTAACTCTAGATAATCTAAAAACTAGGTTAACTAGTCATGCAAAAATAGTTACAATAGTGAGAGATGCCATAGTTAGAGCTAAGATGATTTTCAAGAAAACTTTTACTCCAGATAGTATCAGGATGCAAATAGCTATCACTATGTCCGATGCTCACATGAAGAAAGATGGGGATACAAATTGAAACTATTTTTCCTTGGTTTAATTTCCACTTTTTTGATGTACTTTTGTAACCACTTTGGACATTTTTACATGTAATTTTTTCATATGTAATTACATATAAAATTATAGGAGTCCTAAGTCAAAAAGGACTCTTATCTTTGACTCGGTCAAAGTATTTAGGTCTTTTCTTAAAGTCCTCAAGGTCTCTCCCTATAAATAAAGAGGGCCTCTATTGTAAATAGAGCTTCTTATTTAGGGTTATTGGAAGCAAAACTCTACCAAAAATTGAAATGCCTTTTGAGACTTTGAGCTCAGATTGTAAATCATATTTCATCAAGTGAATGAGAAAGCAAGTGACCTTTCAAACTTTGTACTGGAATAACTTGTGTTGTGTACAAAATTGTTCTTATGTCCTTTTCCTAATACAATCTTATCTATTTGATTAAATAAGTAGAGTGAAAATAATCTGGAAGATGTTCTAAAGTTGATTATGGAGACTTTGTGCTACTATAATTGTCTTTAGTTTGTGTTTTATTTTATTAGAATGAAAGATATTGGAAAGACTTTGAACTACTTGTATCATTTGTGATTATATACTTTGTTGTAGTTATCGGTGAAGACTTTGGGCTGCACCTCTTTCTACTGTGATATAAGTTATAAATCAGCAAGAGAAGCAATGATATGTTTGTACTCTCGTGGGTTTCTTGTGAATTCAGTTAATATCCAGCAAATTTTCCTTTACTTTGTAAACACAATTTTTGAAAAAAGAGAAATGGATGATATGATCTCACTCCTGAGTTAATTTTTAGTTTAGATTAGTTTATGATAGTTTATAGGGAACCTCCCCTTGCTGAGAGGAGATATTTATCTCATTACATTGTGGTTGATATAACCATTTTGCCTTCAGTTAGCTGATGATAAAATATTCACCCAACAGGTTTGTACCACTAAAAGAACCCACCTCACCAAATCCCATTTCCACCAACAACAAAAAACTTCATCCTCACCAACCCTATCTCTCTCCAACTCTGAAAACTCTAATATCATCCCATCTAAATTTTTTTATCAATATTTTTAGTTTAGGCCCCATGACCTATCAAAAATATGGATGAACTAAAACCCTTCCTCTCATCCATCCTAAAATGATTGAACGTGATTCTCCTACCATCAACACCATCCAACATTAGGATGATGATTCTATTCTCAACTACATTGATGTAAGGGATTCTCAAATTCATAAATCCCTTCCTCTTGAGAACAAAACCATGCTGAATGAATCAATCATTGATGTCAACTTGGGTACTCAAGATAACCCCTATATCATCAAAATTGGCCAATCTTTAAATTCCATCGAGCAACAAGGTTAACCTTCTTTCCTTTGAGATTGTAGTATATCATTTACTTGTTCCTACCAGGATATGCCTAGAATTGACCCTTTTATTTCCCTCCACAACATTATTACTCATCCTAAGGCTAAACCAATTTGGCAAAAGCTTCATAGAATCCATCTTCATATATCCCTCCTTATCAAAGAACTTTAGTATCTCTTATCTGTTGACTTCATTCATCCCATTGACTATCCACAATGGGTGTCTAGCATTGCTCCCATCATGAAGCCCATGGGAGGACTTTGCCTCTACATCAACTTTCATGACCTCAACCTTATTTACCCAAAGGATGACTTTCCTTTTCCTAACATTGACCAACTTATTGATCTTATAGTCAATCATGAAATGTTATCTCTCATGGATGGTTTCTTGGGATATAATCAAATCTTGTTTGCCCCTAAAGATCAATATAAAACTTCCTTTATTACCCCATGAGGAACCTTCTTCTACAAGGGCATGCCCTTTGGACTAAATAACACTAGAGAAACCTATTAGTAGGCCATGACCTATATCTTTCATGATCTCATCCATAAAATCATAGAGGACTATGTGGATAATCTCCTTGGGAAATCCAAACACTGTAAGGAATACCTAGATGTTCTTGCCATCATCTTTGATTGACTATTCTAGTATCATGTCAAGCTCAATATTAATAAGTGCATTTTTGGATTCCTATCAGGTAAGCTTCTTGGTTTCATCATCTCTCTCCATGGAATCAAAATAGACCCCACCAAAGTCAGAGCAATTTTGTAAATGTCTTCTCCTACCAACCTTATGCAACTATGCAGCCCACAAGGAAAACTTCAATACATCCATCATTTCATCTCACAACTATCAAATAAATGTCAACCTTTCCACCACCTCTTAAATAAAGATACCTCATTTAAGTAGACCAAGGAATGTCAACAAGCCTTTAATTCAATCAAGGAGTATCTTCTCTCTCCCCCTAACCTCATCCCTCCTAAGGAAGATCAGCCCTTTTACTTTGACATATCTACCACCAACCATTCCCTACAGGGAATGCTCTCTCATTATAACAAATAAAATAAATAGCAAGCCATCTATTACATTAGCTACACTCTTATAGAATATGAAAATTGGTATACCCATCCCAAAAAACTCTAGCTTGCCTTAGTTTTTGTGGTCTCCAAACTCTGCCACTATCTTCTTAATCATAAAACATATGTCATCACTAACATTGATCCCCTCAAGTGTATGCACTCTAAGCCATACCAAAACTAGTGTATGGCTAAGTGGATCATGCTTTTAACTAAGTTTGATATTAAGTTCCTTCTACAAAATTTTATTAAAGGATAAGTCATTACTGACCAATTGGTTGAAGCTCCTCTACTAGACAATCAACCTCTTCCTCTTGCCTTTCCAAATGAGTCCATTGTAACTCTTTCTCAAGAAGAACCCACCTACCAAATGACCATGTTTTTTGATGGCTTTAAATGCCAAAATGGTGGGGGTGTTAGATTTATTATCATTCCCATTAATGGTGAACCTCTTCCCCTTTATTTTAAACTTGACTTTGAATGCACCAACAACATAGTTGAATATGAAGCCCTTGTCATAGGTCTCTAAATTACTCTAGCTTTAGGAGTCAAAACAATCAGTGTCTTTGGTGACTCCTAACTAGTCATCAACTAGATCACAGGATCATAGCAATGTAAAAACAATGTCCTCCTAAAGTATAAACAACTCATAGATAAACTCTTAACATCATTTGATCATTAATCTATTCTAATTAGTTCCTTGATCTACTAATAAATTCACAGATATGATGGCCTCCTTTGCCTCTCAAATTTCATCTCAACCTACCAAATCTAAACTATTTATCACCATCCATCATTTTATCACACCCTCATATATTAGTTCTAATATTCCTACCATTTTTAATGTGGAGACATTTCCTTTTGACATTTGGTATGACCAAACTTTTGACTACCTTAACCTTGTCATTATTCCTCCCAACCTTTCAAAGAATGCTTGCAAAGATTTTTTTCAAGGTACCTCTCATTACACCATACTAGGGGGAATTCTTTACAAACATGGCTTTGATGGCATCCTTCTATGTTGTCTACATAGCCATGAATCCTCCCACACCATCAAAGAAGTACAAGATGGCATCTGTGGGGGACACTTTAGTCTCTTAGCTATTGATAAGTGTATCCTTCACTTTGGCTACTATTAGCCATCCCTTAATCAAGACTATTGCAATTATGTAAAGAAATGTGTCAGATTTCAACAACATCCTAATTTGCATCATGCACCTCCCCATGATCTTCAAGTATCTATATATTATTAGCCCTTTTTGTAATGGGGTCTTGACCTTATTAGGGAAATCAATCCCTATTCTTCACAACAGCATCAATATATCATTACCACCATTGAATATTTCACCAAGTGGGTGGAGTTCATCCCTCTTATCTCAACTAAAACCAAAAAATTGACTTCATCAATCACCATATAAACTATCACTTCGGTGTTCCTGATAAGATAATTACTGATAATGGAAAATCTTTTAAAAACCTAAAAGTCCAAGGTCTCTATAATGATTTTGGCATTAAGTTAATATTTTCCTCACCTTATCATCCACAAGAAAATGGATAAGCAGAAGCCTCTAACAAAACTTTTATTAAAATTCTAACCAAAGTAATAAGTGCTTTAGGGTAGGATTGGCATTTGCACATCCCTTTTGCTTTATGGGCTTATCACACTCACATTTAGACCTCTACAGGTGCTACCCCTTTCTCTCTCATAATTAGAGCCAAGGCAGTCTTGCCTCTCAAAGTCCAAATTCCCTCTCTTCACATATCATTACAAGAAATCCTTTATAAAAGAGACTATCATCAAGAACATCTTGGACATCTTGAACTTATTGATGAGCATTACCTTGCAACACTTAATCACCTTCATGTTTATCAAGAATGAATCAAGCTTGCATACAATAAACACCTGAAAGAGTGAGATTTCAACATCAAAAACCTCATCCTTAAGGAAAATCAACATGTAAATAATATGAATAAAAGCAAAAAGGGAAAGTTTGATTTCAATTACCTTGAACCCTATATCATAACCCATAAGTATGGATCAAGAGCTTATCATTTATCTTCTCTCAAAGGCAAAATAGAACCTAAGCCTCTCAACACTTCGCATTTGCATCCTTTCTATTTTTAACACAAGGATAAAACTTACCTTTGTGTCTAACTTAATCTCATCCCTTAGTTTATGAGGTTTTCACTTCCTTTCACTTACCTACCCCTGATCCCCTTAGGAATAATTGATTACAACATAGAACTATGCGATTATCTGTCATAGTTATGGCCTAATCCTCAGCATGGATATCATGGCTCTACCCATGGCATGGTTCTCATGGATACTTTTCATCTATAATCAGATGGAATCCCATGGTTAGTCATCTCTCAAACCACTTTCCCTCATCTATCATTGCCCTTTTTTGCTAAATTTTTACATCTATATAGTTAAACCTTCAAGCCTAAATAGACAAGTTTATGTCCAACTCAACACTCATAATTGAAAAATTGGGGTACCAAAATATCAATTGGGCCCATATTTTTAGTATTGCAGACTGCTCCATTGAAGGACAAATGCCCAACACTTAAAAAGTTGCTTAAAAATAGACCACTCCCATTGAAGGATGGCTATAAAAATCTAATTTTAGACCACTCCCTTAAAGGATGGCTAAGTTAATTGATCATCTAAAGCTTCCTGCATCGATCAACTTCAAACAACTTATCAAAATGACAGACACAACAAATAACCCTATGTCAAAATTAAAGTAAGTAATCCACAATTGACTCTTATTAGTGTCATTTATAGATTTCTTACATTGATCAGTCGACACATTATTCTAATATTCCACAATCGGCTCTTATATGTGGAATTTGTAGACATCCCACATAAATTAGTATACATATCATATTAAGGTATTGACTTGTCTATTACAGTTCTTTGGTCACCTACAGAAGGGTTAAACTAACCCACATCAAGTTACCACATCACCCATTTCCCTTCAAACATTTCAAACATTACCTATCACCTATTTTCCCTTTATAAAGCAAGGGACTATGATCTTATTTGACATAATGTGATCATGATACCTATTTGCCAACCTAAATCATGTTAATACAAATCATCCAAAAGGTTTACCTTTATTAAGACCATCCAACTTTGGTTTAGTGGGGTCCTTTGCCAATGAACCCATCATGCCTTTTTCTTAATCTCCCATTATTTGGTTCATGTGGGCATGCCCCTCATGATTCCTTTTATCTCTTTCTCACATTTAGTTTATTATCTACCCCTACTTTATGTGCCTTCATTATATTCCAACCTCATATATTATATCAATACATCCTTCTCATCAATACACATCATAAAATTTAGAAATTTGACCATAAACCATTCTACACAAAACATCCAAAACCATAAAACATAAACACACATTACCATCGATACAACAACCATTTATCATTTATTAAATATTTGAAACATTCTCATCTAGCATACTATTTGTGAATGACATTATTAATAGTCATGATTTAAATCATCATCGCCTATCTAAAACATAAACAACATCATTTACAACTATAATCAAAACCATCCATTACCTAAACCTCATTATATCAATAAGCATCATCCAACATATCATATCCAAACATAACCTACACTATCATCTTAGAGAGTATAAGGCACCTTAACATTTCATCATATCAAAACATGCATCATGCGTATTCATAAAACATCAAACCTAATCAACCATATATAACTATAACAACATATCCATGATCCTATCTATAAATCACATTATATTAACCACATAACATAGGCCATGCCATCTACCATTTACCATATATATCATAAACATAAACATTATCCATAAGTTAAATCATATCTATATAATCAAATCCACATCTTATCTATCAACTTTGTCATCATTCTATAATCATTACCTACAACTCAAAGCAACATCATTTTAATCACAATATATCATCAAATGTACCAAAACATGAACATTAGTGCATATCATCACATGCCTAAGCATAAATAATCATCCACTTAACATCTTATGAGCATAAATAATCATAACATCATCACTCAAATCAATAAACATCCATAAATTTCCATAACATCAATAAACATCTAAACATAATCAATGGAATCCATCATAATCAAAAATAAATATCATAATTTTTCTCTCACTCATATACATCTCATGTCATCAGCACGTATGCCAAAATTTCAAATAAAAATATACATCCATGTATATCAAGATAAAAAAATCAAGCCCCTAGGGCATGAGGACCACTACCACCTACACCACTACTAATGGCTGCACCTACAGCTATACCCACTCCTACACCACCATCTAGTGGAGGTCCTCTTGAGATGCCAATCTATGCTCCCACAACACCTTCCCACTATCTTGGAGTCATGAGAGTGGGACCACCTACCATGATGACCCTATACTCTCCCTATCTTAGCTCTATTGGAAACTAAGTCAAAATTATGGCCTCATAATATCTCAACTCCTAGATCATATCCAAATACCAGGCTTAGGGAACAAAACTAGGTGGTTCTACCTCTACTCCCCCCATCTACCTTAATGAGTCCCTCTTCTATGTGACCAAACTAAGAGTAGCCCTTGCCTAATCTCTCTCAACTATGATCACAAAAACCTACCCCTAAAGGGTGACAATATGACCCTATAACATGGCCAGCTATCCTTGTAACCCTACAATTTAGGCTTGTGCTACTACCAGTACCACTACCACCTAACCATCCTATGTCAATTCCCCTATAGGTTCCACATCTATAGGCTAATACCCCTTGTCACCCCATCTAAAGTCAACCACTACATATATAGCATAGTACCATGATACATAGCCATTTCCCATACCCGCATCATTAATGGTAACTCTAGCTAGTAACTCCTCATAGTCTAGAACAACATCTTGTGGTTGTGGTTCTAATAGTAAAAACTTGGCCTCCTCCCTCTTATATCTAGGAAAACTAGTGATATCCCTTGTACCAATCTAAACTAACACCAAACTTGGTCAAAGGAGATCAGCTTAGTCTCCCCATCTCTCCTCCCATAAATCCAACACCATCTCTATAAGGATAATGTGTGGTATCGATGCTCAAGCCAACTAGGCCAATCCACATATGGCCTCCATATCACATCTCCTACTACCAAACCCTTTAACACATCATGAAACTAATCGATGTCTCTAGTTCCTTGACCTACCCCTATCAAAGCATCAATATACCTCCATTACATGAAGCTAACTAGAAAGGCTACCTAGGTAAAACCCTACCATGGTAGCCCCAATGGTCTCATAACCTAAATATACTCATATGCCTAGTAGTGGATCACAAACTTGACACTAATCCCATACCATCTATGTGCTTGAAAGGCCCAAATCTCCTTGTATATCTAGACTAGTAGCACTGGGGCCCATCCAAACACCATCCTCCTGAGTAGCATCTCCACCAATACCCTTAGTAGTAGGTATTGAAATCATTCATGGCTTGAATTAGGTAATGCAAAACAAGTCACTACCATCATCATCATTATCAATCATCTATCCCCTAGGGCCCTTTAGTACAATGGCCTAATTCCAAATCCACCTGCATGCCATCAGGCATGAACCTAGTTTGTTCCATATAAGATATCCATATGGTAGTCCCACTCCTCTCAATATGATAGATAGGCTACCCTTTAATGGGTAATTGTGTGATCCTAGTCACATACTCCAATAAAATGGTCATCTCTCCAGTAGGCAATATGAATGTGTTCATTATTGGGTCCCATCTCTTGATGAGGCAATAATCATGGCAACATCCCATGGTAGGTGCTGATAATAAATCATAGCACCTAGGCATACCATCTCCATGTGGTTCCACTCCTCTACATTCATCACATCTCAAACCTTATCAAATATCCTAGGGACTCAATCCCTTATTTGAATCTAGTCACAGGCCTACATAATAATCATATTAGTATGAACACTTAGTTTTCCAAATCACACTCAATATCAACCTAAACCTACCATTTTCAACCTATTCCACTCTAACCCTTCATATTTCCCATCTTACACTCAACACAAACCTCTACCTTTATCTTCACAAATTTTAACACCTAAATATTTCTATCTCCAACACTGGCCATATTCCACATGACTTTCATTTGAACTACCCAGCATCAACCCTAACACATCATTTTCAAGCACCTATATGCTTCTACTTACTCAAATCTACCCACCTTCCCTTCATCTTATCCTCCCTACATTTGACCTTTACCACCCACTTAATGGACCTCTTAAAACATTTCACCCTCTTACCCTTTACCCACTTTAACATTTAATAATTTACAACCTTCCCACACTTTCAAAATACTCTCAAACACTTTCCATAACATTCAAAAATTCACCCAACTATAATATTTTCTATCAATTTTTTACCTACCCAATCTTCACACCCTTCAACTATCAATGGTTCATTGAATAATTGACATCCCCTTATGATCCTTTCACCCTTAGTATTTGACCATTAGTGGTTGGGTCAAACCACTGATGGTCACTATGTGTGACCATCGATAGTGAAACCCTAATGTCATTTCCCACTTGAACACCAAAAAATCACCTAAATCACACATTACTCTCCCTCACTCTATTCTATATTCCATTACACACCCCTCAACACTTCATATCCATATTTACCCCACTAATTTTTCTAATTTCCTCAACTCCCTAAACCTAGGGCATCTTAGCCCAGGGATATTTTCATAAACCCTATCTACCCCACTTCAATCTACTCAATCTAACTCTACAACTCACAAATTCAACTATGTTATCAATTTCAAAACAACCCCTACCTCATTCCATGATCACTAGCATGGTTTGAGTCCTTGTACCATTGCTCAACCACACCCTCATCCACCCTCCATCTAGTCAACATGCAATCACCCTGACCACACATAATTAACTACTAATAATTATCCACCTCAACAAGGTCAATGCCAACTGAACAAATACACAAATGCCAGATAAAAAATAACCATGATCAAAATTTCAAAAGGTAAAAGTGATTTTACATTTTTACTTTTTGTAATTATCATATCTTTAAGGTTTTTTTGACCATTAATAGTTAGGGTAACCATCGACGGTCGATCTTATAGACAAACCTAACCATCGATGATTGAGGTCCCATTTTATTTTTCCCACTTTTTTCCACACCCCACATAGGAATCCTATCATTTTTTGGAGCTCACCTACACCCCACCTAAATTCTAAAACTTTAGAAGAATTACATTTGGCCTAAAGCTCATTTGGATAGTATGTCCATAGAACTATGTAGGTAACATCCACTTTCCTAGTATATATGAAGTCAACTCGGCCATCCCCTACCAACCCATACCCAACTATTACACCATGTCTACCTTGATGTTGGTCATTTTTGACCTAAACCATTTGCATGTTTTGTGACAACCCTACATGGTCATTGTGACCAAACTGACCAAACTTACCATGTTGAACTTCTAAACTTTACACCACCTTGTGCATGACCTAACTAATTATTTTCTTTCATAAGAGCACTTCCTCCCTTAGATACCTATGACTAACATCTACCCTATCTAGATGGCTTGATAAGCCTAACCTATTTAGATATGACTAAAGTTGTGGACTGGTTACCCTTGTCACATGTCCCTCTAGAATTGAACTTATTTTTACCAACATTGGTAACTTTCATCTCTGTGTGATCTTAACTATCACCCTTAGTCACATTTTATATGTGTGTTTGTGTCTCAAATTCTCAACATTTTTACATCACCCACCTTGTGACTACCCATTTATCATTTATCAAACCCTGACCCAATTTTGCTTTTACCTCATTAATTCCTAGTCTGAGGGGGAACACCTCCTCCCATACTTGGAGAAACTAGACCTTGACCAACCATCTATTTTTGTTCTACAACTTTTTAAATCAAAGGTCATATAAAAAAGGCATAAAATGTAAACATTTGAAAACTACACATGATAGCTTTCGATATCAAACTACCTTTTGACCCTTGTTTGACCTTGTGTCTAATGGACCACCTAGTCAATTAGACTCACTTGACCTTATCAAATCCCTAACACATTTGGATATATAATTTAACTCATCATTTTTAATTTCTTTTTAACTATTATTTTCTAAGCCCTTGACCATTGACGGTTAGCCTAACCATCAATGGTTGGCCTGACCATCAATGATCAAGTCTCCAAAATTGCTTTAAAGTTTTAAGGCACTAACAGCTTTGTGTGAGATAAGCATCTTCCTAAATGGCAACTTACTTTCAAAACTTGATTTAAAACATCATGAATTTCCAACGTCATCCCCCTATAAAATTAGTAACTTCTTCCATCCCAATTACTAATTTCATCCTATAAAAGGAAAAGAGGAGAAAGTGAAAGGGATCCATAATCTAGAATCTTGCATCTAATCTCTCCTACATATAGGTATTCAGCTTCCTTTCAAAAATAAAGCAACATCATCAGAGACTTGAGGCTCTATCAGAGTCACTTTCAAAATCTAAAGTATTTTCACTCTAGCCAAATCACTTCAACATCCCACCATCAAGTTTTGGGTATCTTTTGTTTATCTATCTTATTTCCAACCTTATAGCCCTATTAGGCCCATCAATATATTATTTTCCACCCCTCAATCCTATAACAGACCTCTGCTTTCCCAAATACCCAATCTATACCTTATTTTTATCATTTCTAGATTTTCATAGGTAACCACCAGTGGTTAGCATAATCATTGATAGTCACTTCAACCATTGATTGTTAGCACAACCACTTATGATCAATTCAACCATTGATGGTTACCTAACCATCAATGGTTAGCCTAAAATGTTGACAGTTCACCTAACCGTCGATGGTCACTATGTATAAAAATATAGAAAGTTATTTATATCCATGTAACCCCATCCAAACATAACTTTCTCTATTTTTCTTGATTATATTACCTTCTCTAATTTTTTAGACCCAATACTAACCATTTAAGCATAAATATTGACCCACTTTTACTATTTTATTTGTTTTATATAATCAAAAGCAATTATTTTCTCTTCCTTGCATGCTTTTACTTTCATATTATTGAATGCAAGTATCCTCTCTTTTCATTTATATCAATTTAATTATTATGAAAATGAATTGATGGCCTCCTAGCAAGCAATATGCTTCTTGGATCTAGCTCATGCTAGGTAGTCCACTCATATATTTTCTAAAAACCCCCTTTTTCTAGTGGATTTCTTATCTACAGGTTATTCCTTCCAAGCCAAAGAGGAATTTCCATCATCATCTAGATTCACATGTGCACTTTACTAGGTATTCTTCTATACACCCTATTACTAGTTTCATTACTTACTTTCAAAATTAAGAAATGAGTAAAATTAACTGAAATAATGCTTATGCATCATACTTCAATGCCCACATCCCTAAGGAGCATTATCACATTTTTGGTATGCCTTATATTGAGGCCATCTCTATACAATATATTTTACTATGATATATTTATTTCTTTCTATTCATCATATAGATATACTTACATTTATTATATCTTATCTTTCTATTACCTAAATCTTGTGGGTTACAATTATATCTACACTAGGAGGTTAATTTTTTATGTTTCATTAGGTGGTTGCCTATGATTGTTTGATTTATTGCATGTGTATTTTTGTGAATGTTTGAGTGTGTTATTTTTCAATGTCTTATTTATTCTATGTCCTTATAAAATCATCTATTTTTCATTTCATGTCTTATTTGTTGTTATGTCTTATGAGGCACATGTCCTTATGTGATGATTTTTTACATGTAATAATATACTTATGTGTGATTATTTTAAAATACTATGTTTGGTTCCAAATCCATATTATGCACATTACTATTTTTGGTATATTGTGTTTGATTCATATATGTCAGGGTCCTTACCATCCATCTATTATGGCATAATATTGTTGTGTATTCATTACTTTATATATCCCTCTTAGGGGAACATTTAGGGTCATGGGAGCATGTTATTGGTCCCTATATTTATTTTTTATTTTTGTATAATTAGCCTTCATCTCCTCAAATTTATTATTGTATATATCTTGTGCATATAAAAATTTAGTTGAGGCATAACTTCATTCCCCATCACTAAATTAGAATATATTATTTTCCCCACATTATCTCATCCTCATATGAGGATACACATTCTTATAAATTTTTACATGATGTTATCTATTCTATATGGTTTCACTTAGACATATTATTTATCTTATTATTGAGCTCTACATGATGATATTGTGTGAGGTTATGTAATCTTCTAAAAGTGTTACTTGAGTGCTAAGAATGCTACTTGAGACTACATATCCTTTGCTTAGCCCTAGACCTATCCTAGAACCTATTATCAAAACTATCCAGCCTTTGTGCAGGCCACAAGCATCCTTAGTCATCCCTAAAGTAGTCTCAAACCCTCATTTCCTAATCTTGGCCCTTTGTGCCTAGTGTTCTACCAACTAGACATTCGCACCATAATAATTACACTAGAACTACATGGTGATAGTGTCCCAAAAATGGTGTTAATGTCCTTTACCTTCATTTTCCAAAAATAGATATATTTTTAAAACTAGAACCTCTTAGGGTTAGCCTAGACCTCTTTTATCACTTATATAAGCATCAGAATAGTATATATACATAAATTTTATCCCTCTAACTAGTAGATGGAAATCAAATGAAAAATACACATTGAAAATCAAAACAAGTTGAGGACAATTAAGGTTATCAATCCCTATTCTACCCTACTTCTGCATATTACCATCTATATCAGCCCTAAGCTTAGATTACCCGAATTTCTAGTCTCAAGCACATTCAAGGCACTCAAGGATACTATAATATTATCATAACTTTCACTTTCACCAGGACTTAGGTGAGGATAACTAAATTAGTCTTGATCCCTCCTCAGAGTATTTTTATGTAGGTAACTCTCTTCATAATAGGGTGTTGAGTATGTCTAGCTTGCCCTATTAAAAACACACTTTTCATCTCATACCAACTAGATGCCCTAGTTACATGGAGGATTAGGGTTTATATAATAAATCAATTATTATAGGTGAAACACAAGGTTTTGAAACTCATGCATGTAGGAATAGACCTCATATATCCAAACATAGGTGCACCCAAAAGCTCAGGATAGTCCTACATAAATGACACTACCACTAATATCAGGACATGATACTGATACATAGATTTAACCCTTTTTTCATTTTCATAAACTTATAGGACATGATATTGATACATGCTCAACATTATAACATAAATTGAATAAATTCAAGGCTTAGGGCAATATTCAAATCATACAGCCTCCACCTCCACATATGTGAGTGCCTCTATAGATATTTGAACCATGATAGAGATTTCATGGACATAAATACTCATAGAATGATTAATTGATAATCCAATTTTTTTGCTAACAAATGCATCCCCCATGTGGCTATAGATGAGGATTTTGATCCTAATACTTACACTTTGACATTTTTACAGCATATATGCTATCAAGAAAATGAGCTACAACATGTCATACATTACTAATATTTCATTGGACATATCAAAATATTAGTATCATGTAGCCCCAAGGTGGCCAACACATTATTCTTTATCATGAATAGGGTCACTCATTTATAGGTTACACTTGGTAGTACATGGTCTAGGCGATGGATGTCACATTTGATCGATCAGATAGATGTTTAACATTCAATCATGAGGGACATATGGTTCACATTTTACATGATGGCATAGATGACAATCGAAGGTTACATACAAATACTTTATGGTCTTTACCCTAGGACTACCTGAGAGGCATCTTACACATTAGAGCAATATATTATTTGAATACACAGACTTGAGACTAACACCAAGGATAAGGCTCCACTAATACAAATAGAATGGTATAATGATTTTGATGATGATGACTTATTTAAGTTCAAATAGATCTAGTATCTGACACTAGATAACCTCCCACCAAATCCACCATTTAATTATCCACATCATATGGATATGCTCTTGGGTTTATAGAGACATTGCACTTTGATTGTACACTATCTCATTTATGTATAGTATTTACTTAAACATAATTTCCTTCTCTCTTGCTCCTTGTAAATTGATCATTTTCATGTTGCTTTTACATAACATATATCTTCAAAATATAAAAACACTATGATATTTCAAAAAACATTCAAATAATTACTTATAAAACATAAAATTATAGATAGTATACATTGTTATTATAGACACCTAAAACTGGCCACAACTAGCCTTCAATCAAACTTTATACTGATTCTGACCAAACATCCAAATTAAGATTTAAAATCACTAAACACCCCAAATTTTCTTGTGAATCATTTATCAAAGCTTAGAATCTTGTCGAAACATAACTAATTTGGGTATTCCATCAGATGTAATAATAATCTCTCACATATTCATCCCTAATTACCTTGCAACATAATAACTATCAATTTGGCTTATGGACCTATTAAATGGGGAACTTGTACACTTAATTAAATCTTAAAATAACTAAAATGATAATAAAAATCAATTAAATAAATTAAACAAGATTAAATGCCTATTTGAATTATCTATTTAAAATTAATGAATATCTAAAAAAAGAAATTCCAAAAATTAAAATATCCTAGCCTTTCATCATTATATTTATGAGTTTTTAAAATATCTAAAAATATCCCAACATATCCAAAAATGTATAAATTAAGAACTATGACTGGTAATTTAAAGTCATAATCGCATGACAATTTTTAACTCAACTAGATTTAGTCTCAACTCGACCTTCTAATTTGAGAACTATGACTAGTAACTAAAAGTCATTATTGCATGACAAATTTTAACTCAACTCAACCTTAACTCACCTTATATTGGAGTTAATTTCTAAATATATGAATACAAGGCCATACCCATTCATTTTTAATCTCTAATAAGATATAGAAAAAACAATGCTAATTTGGAGAGAGACAAACTTTGCAATAGTGTTATAATGCCAAAATCTTGAGCCAAAACAATTACAATCCACATCAAAGACAATGGTGCAAAGGAGAGAAGGATAAAAAAATATTCAATTTCCAAGACTTCTTATTTCACAAGCTAATAAATCCACTCTATAAATAATTTGGATCTCCCAAAGAAGGTAAAGGATTTGTGTCTTTTATGTTTTAGTTGTGCTTTCGATTAGTTTTTATTACCTAAGCTCTCCTTCATGTCTAGGCTAGAGGTGTTAGGATTTAGTGTGCTTATTTGGATTTAATTTTATCTTACTAACACAATACTAACCTCTCCTCTATGGATTCCTTTCTCATATAATGGCACATTTGATGGGATAGATAATGGATTTTAGTGTGTGTTTTTAGGATTTTCTATTTTTCTACTTGTTGATACAAAGATAATAATTTTTTTTATTCACTATTTTGAGATAAATTTTTTCATATAGGTTCAAATTGGACCAATGAATAACCTCCAAAAATTTTGTTAAGAACTAGTGCAGAGTTTATAATTTATGATCAAAATATTAATTGCCACTTTCATTTTCTATTTTCTTGCTAAAAAATAGTTGTTAAAATAACTCTAATTTTTAATAAGTTTATTTTTTTATAGGTTGTTTGATCTAGAGGATAATTTCATATGTTCCCTAGTGTTATTTAAACATTATCCATTTTGTATAGATCATCAAGAGCTTTTTGGCAACTATTAGAATGTGAAAAAGGGACATTGTATGCTCCAGTTATCATTGGTTAAAGTTTGGTCAATAAGTGGTCAAAACTGGTCAAATTGGAGACATTTATTGTCTTGGAATCTTTTTTTACTAATTCCATGGTGTATAAAATTTCAAAATCTTTCTGACACATTTTGAATGGACCAATTTTGAGTCTTTTTGTGAAAGTCATGGCCAGTCAAAGTTGTGGTCAAACCTAGTAAAAGTAATGACGTGGTAACATGGATCAATTACATGTGCGCACATGTGTAAAAAAATTTAGAGGACACATGGCATATACTATCAAAATATATAGGATTTAAATAAATAAATAAATTATTATTTCCCTCCATCCCACATATGAGCCATATTTAAAGACATAGATAATGGTGATTCCCATATATATGGGATAAGTAGGAGGATAATGTTAAATCTCACAAATATTGTAAATTGACTACTATCCAAACCTCAAAAAGTTGGATGTTAAAGGATATTTTTAGATGTTCCTTGGTTTTCTTTAAATGTGTTAAACTATGTAGAAATCATCAAAAGATTTTTTATAACTATTGGAATGCAAAAAAGGGACATCATATGCTCCAATTATCATTGGTAAAACTTTGGTCAATAGGAAGTCAAATTTGGTCAAAATAGATGGTCTTAGAATGTTTTTGAACTAGTTCCATGGCATAGAACTCATCATAATATTTTTTACACATTTTGAACAGACCAATTCTGAGTCTGTATGTGAAAGTTATGGCCAATCAAAGTTATGGTCAAACCCGATAAAAGTAATGATGGGGAAACATGGATAAATTAAATATTGGCACATGGATAAACTAGCATGGGACATGTGGACAAATTTGTATAAGACACATGGCATATACTAGTCAAAATGTGGAGCATTTAAATAAATAAATAAATTATTATTTCCCTCCATCCCACATAAGAGCCTTATTTAAAGGCATAGATAATGGTGAATCCCATATATATGAGATAAGTGGGGAGATAAAGTTAATTCTGACAAATATTGTAAAAGGATTTCTATCCAAACCTCAAAAAGTGGATCCTTTATAATTATATAAAGGGGGTAGAGGTTTATTTGAGAAAATATAACTTGATTGGAATTCTAAGAATTCACACTCAAGCCACTCAAGCCTAATTCATGCAAAGGCATTCAAGCTTAATTCAAATTTGCAATCCTTAAGTGAGATTGTGAAGGCATTCCAAGAGTATTAAAAGACATTTGGATTTTTATTACTATTATTATTGCTTTGTAAAGGCTTATAAATCTTAATTTTGGTGTTTATTACTTGAAGCTTAGGAAAAGAGCAGAGGGATTTTTTGGGAGCATTGGAGGAGCATTATATAGGACTACGGAATGTTAGGTTGTGGAGCTAAAAGCTTCACCAAGATGCAAACATGAGGAGTTACAGAGGTCACAGAGGTTGCGAAGAGTTGCAGAATGAGTTGTAGGGCAACTGACATTGGTCTGATCAACTGACGTCGGTCAGATAGTAGTGAAGAAGAAACTGACGTCGGTTACCAGTCGGCTGACATCGATCAAGAAGGTGCCGATGTTGGTAGCCTGTACATGAACATGCAGTTTGCATGTTGATTCTAGAGAGTCTATTTTTGGACTATTTATTTACATATTAAAGGCTAGTTGTAGTCTTGAGTTGCGCATCTAATTATTGTAATTAAGATAGTATAATTATTGTAAGCATGAGATCTATATATAGACTCATGGGCTATATTTTAAATTAGTGCTAGAGAGTAAGAGAGCAAATCAGCTCCTTCTGAGAGAGGAGAGCAATGGTGTGTTCCTCCTAGTGCCACAATACCAAGTGTGGGTGCTGGTTTGGAGAATTAGAAGGGTTCTTCATGTATGTATGATCTTGGTCAGCAGGTGTGCATGGCTTCTTTTGGAGATCTACAATGGTGAGTAAGGTCTGGTGATTTGCAGGTAGCAGTAGAGAGCGGGAGATCTACTTGGAGTACAGTCGTGTGCTTGGTGTACTGGCAGCATGTTACTGACTAGTGGAGGTGAACATCAATTCTATATTGGAGTTGATTGTTGGGACCGAGAGAGAGAGGCAAGAAGGTCTTGAGGTGTGGCGAGCCTTTGAGGTGGAATAAGAAGTGGCATCTTCTTTATTATATTTTCTTCTGAGTGATTATTAATACAATTGTGTATTGTCTCTCATATTCCTGTGTTGTTTCATATTTCTAGTTACTTATCATTCTGGTTAAATTTCGTGTTTAGTTGCTAATACAAGAAGTAATCATATGTGCTCTAATTAGTGGAGCAAGATCCTGACAAGTGGTATCAGAGCCTAGTTGTAAGTTCAAGAGCTAATACCATCAAGTGGTATTAGAGCTTTTGGTTGGGTTGACTAACAGGTGGTTCAGATCTAGTAGTGTTTTTTATTACAGGTCACTCTCAGGGGTTTCAGATTGAGTGGGAGTATAGCAATGGCAAAAGAAAGTAAGCTATGAATGGAGAAACTGAATAGCATGAATGGTCTGATTGATGGAAAGAAAGAGCAGGTAGAAAGAGATTGTTGGTCGGTAGAAGATCAGTGTGTAGAAGCAGATGTTACAGGTGTTGTTGCACAGGTTGCTCTAGATAAAGTAGAATCTTTGTTTACAGATTCTTTTGCCTCTTTCCATGCAGCCCGAAATAGAGCATCTTTTCATGGGTATGTCTTTGGAGACTTTGGAGAGATTTATTTAGGGGTTGGTGAGCCTTGTCAGATTATTGATGAAGGGGAAGTGAAGCTAAAATTTTAGACGGATAACATGTAGGTGTTGAAGGAGGTTATGCAGGTACTAGTCTTGGAGACGAATCTAATTTCTTCAGGAAAGTTGGGTGATGGGAGATGCACAGTAACTCTCATAGTGGATGCACTTGAATTAGATGGTGGTAAGAAAGTAGGTATCCTTTATCTATCTACTTATATTATTGATTCACCTTCTGCTATAAAGATGTGGCTTTGTAGGCTTGGTCACATATGTAGAATGGGAATGCATGTTCTTAAGCAAAAGACAGATGTTTTTGACAAACTTAAGAACTGGAAAGCCTTGGTGTTCATGGAGGAGATGGCAGACAGAGATCAGCAGAGGAGACTAAATTATTTTGAGCAGGGCTATGTTAATTTGAATAGGGTTTTGACCCAAAAGGAGCTCACGAGTAAAAAGTTATCACTCACAGGTGAACACAGGTACCAGCGTCAGTCAGACAATAATCGACATCGGCAATAGGAAGACCAACATCAATCAAGAAGGAACTAACATTAGCAGAATAGATACCAGCGTCAGCCAGGGAGATGATGTTGGTAGTCAAGGTCAGCGTAGGGAACTGACACCGATCAGTTGCAGACTGGGAGATGGCTGAGATCAGTCACTGGGACGGATGGTGGGTGGATAGCAAGTTGTCAATAAGTCTCAAACACCCTTATTGAGGTTAGAAAGGGTAAGTGAACCTCATATTCATTGTTCACCTTCTTTTTATTGCTTAATGATGGTCAAAAACTAGGAAGATGTGAAGAGGCAATGTAGGTAAAATCTAGATACAGTGGGAGTTTGGCATGGATGAGGAGTGTGAGTCCTTGGATAAGAACCAAACAGGTGTTTTGTTGGTGGATTTGTCAGCTGGAAGAAAGCACTGAGAGACGGATGGATTCCCAAGTTGAAGAAGAGAGTGGATGGATACGTGAGACGAAAGGCCAAGGTATAAGGTCTTGAGGAAGCTGCAGGATAGTGGTACATGTTTTGACAGGTGGATGACAAAGCAGGGCTTTAGTCAATGTCAGTGTAACTATTGTGTTTGACTTACCAGGTGGATAATGATTGCAACATTATTCTATTATTGTATGTGGGTGATTTGCTAGTAGGTTTGTACATACAGGGATTTGTTGAGCTAAGGGTAAGGTCAGTTCAAAGGTATGTCATGGAGAATTTGGGAGCAGCAAAATTCTTTGGCATAAGAGACACGGAGATTTTGTCTCCAGTGGGAGCTGATGTGAAGACGGTGTTGGTGGGGTTCAAGATGCAGGATGCAGGATTGGAAAGCACACCAAAGGATAGACAGTTCAAGCTTAGCTTAGAACAGGGTTTGAAATCACATGAGGTCTAGTGTAGACCTAATTTTTCCCAAGCAGTGGGAGTTGTCAGAAAGTATGGAGCCAATTCGGGGAAGGAGTACTGGAGGGTAGTTCAGTGGATTCTCAAGTATCTGAGAGGGATCATCAGTAGGGATTCTTGTTATGCAGGGTCAAGGTCTTCACTACATGGAGTTGTAGGTTTGGATGTGGTAGGTTACTTGGATGACATGTGTAGCATCACAGGTCATGTGGTGGTTGGTCTTCAGGATTGATCTTGAAGAGGGATACAAGCCAGGGAATAATTTAGATGGTGTACAGGTACAAGTATAGGTGCAGTTATTTATCTCCAAGTGGGAGATTGTTAGGTTGTGGACCTAAAAGCTTCACCAGGATGCAAACAGGAGGAGTTACGGAGGTCATAGAGGTTACGAAGAGTTGTAGAATGAGTTGTAGGGCAACTAACATCGGTCAAATAGTAGTGAATAAGAAACTGATGTCGGTTGACATCGGTCAAGAAGGTGCCGACGTCGGCAGCCTGTACGTGAACATGCAGTTTGAATGTTGATTCTAGAGAGTCTATTTTTAGACTATTTGTTTGCATGTTAAAGGCTAGTTGTAGTCTTGAGTTGCGCATCTAATTATTGTAATTAAGATAGTCTAATTATTGTAAGCATGAGATCTATATATAGACTCATGGGTTGTATTGTAAATTAGTGCTAGAGAGTAAGAGAGCAAATAAGCTCCTTCTGAGAGTGGAGAGCAATGGTGTGTTCCTCCTAGTGCCACAGTACCAAGTGTGGGTGCTAATTTGGAGAATCAGAAGGGTTCTTCGTGTATGTATGATATTGGTTAGTAGGTGTGCATGGCTTCTTTTGGAGATCTACAATGGTGAGTAAGGTCTGGTGATTTGTAGGTACCAGCAAAGAGCGGGAGATCTACTTGGAGTACGGTCGTGTGCTTGGTGTACTAGCAGCGTGTTACTGACTGGTGGAGGTGAACATCAATTTTGTATTGGAGTTGATTGTTGGGACCAAGAGAGAGAGGGAAGAAGGTCTTGAGGTGTGGTGAGCCTTTGAGGTGGAAGAAGAAGTGGCATCTTCTTTATTGTATTTTCTTCTGAGTGATTATTAATACAATTGTGTATTATCTCTCATATTCCTGTGTTGTTTCATATTTCTAGTTACTTATCATTCTGGTTAAATTCTGTGTTTAGTTGCTAATACAAGAAGTAATCATATGTGCTCTAATTGTTGGAGCAAGATCCTGACACGAAAGATCTTATTCTCTATTATTTATGGGGTATTATTAAGCCAAGTATTGTAATAATAGATCTATTGGAAGAGTTAGCACTACTTGGAGACCACAGAGGAGGATTATTTTATGGAGCTGATGACTGATGCCAATTCTAAATTAGCTCTATGTAGAGGCACTTGGAGACCATGTAGTAGAGGAGAAGTTAACAAGAAGGTGTGAATCAGGGAGGCCATGCCAAAATATTATGCAATCCTTACAAGACTAGTCTGGGTCTCTAGAGGACTAATTGACACTTGAGTTCATGATGGATTCATTATAGTTTTTTAAGTTTTAGATTTATACTTGCAAATAGATTTTTATAATGAATCAGTTCATTTTTTAGAGAACCTAGAGATGTAAGCATCTGTCAAAATTTGTTATCAACTTGTGTGCAGTGTTCATTATTACTTGTATTGCATTCTTTTCAGTTGATTATATTTTTGGAGTTGAATTTTGGTATTAAAACTAATCCACCTATTAGGATTCAATAAGTAAAATATTTAGAGTAGAAATCTACCTATTTATAGATCATTATTCTTACTTGTTTCATCTTAATTATCTCAAAATTTCATTGAAATATGATTTGTAGTTTATAATTTATGACTCTTTTAGTGACTCTCTTTTTTTTTAATAAATGGTCGTTAAAACAATCATATTTTTTAATAAATTAACTATTTTTTGCTAATTTTTATATAGGTGGTGCATAATTATGTTATCTACATTATGTATAAATTTCATCAAAATATAATTTATATTTTTATAGATATCATTATTTTACTATCACTTTTATTTATTAATTTTTATTTTAGTTATTTTATAATTTTGTTTTAAGTTTGCAAGTTTTTTTTTCTAACTTGTAGGTATTTGGTATTTGGAAGCTTTATAATATTTTGATTTTGAAGGTTTGATTTTTTAATATTTCCTAAAAATCAAAAAAAATAGCAAACCCTCTAAGAAATTTTAGGTCCTAAGGTGGAAAAAACAAAGTTTGAACAACGTTAAATCTTACACACATTTTGTTTGGTGCCTAAAACAAACCTAGTCTTTTTATTGCTTAGTTGTTTTTGAAGTTTTTACAAGTTTTTCAAACAACAAATGTCAAGCAGATCAAATTTCACAACATACTTCATTTTGTTACAATAAAATAAACTCTCACACTTACTTGCATACTCGTGAGATTTATTTGTTTTATGCTTGCTTATTGAAATTTGTTTATTTTGGCAGATGATTGATGCGTGTATGCTCTCCCCTATCCCCTTTAGAGAACTCAGGTGACCAAAATTATTTATTCTTTGCCTCAATTTTTTTAGTCCAAAAGTGTGAAAAGAATGTCATTAATACCCTCCCCAACCCGATATGGTTTGGGTGATCCAAACATGACCCTAAAGTATTTTGGTTTGTGAGCATGAGCTCGCTTCTCCCTCACAAGTTCTCTAGGGGTGAATTGACCTTGGGTTTCATCTCCTACAATCATACCAACCCCATTCTATGGTGGGGTATATAAATTAGGGCATGAATATTGTGATTTCTAAGGGATTGAGTAGCTAGCCTCTCTAATCATAACAAAACCCTAAGATAGGTCTAGCTAACTAGGGGATTCCACTAAGAAGTAAATGGATGGAATCACTATGCAAAGGAATATACCCTTGAATATCAAGTTATTTTGTATGAAATAAATTAACATGATTGCATCTCTAGTGTTAACCACACTTGGGACCATCTAGAAAAGTGCAAAAATGATAGTTTAAAACAACCCTACTTTCCACGAACATATTGTTGATGCAGGTTGAGTATCCCAAAGTTCCATATCATAGTAAAAACTATTGAGAGAAGAGGGGGACTAAAAACCCTATTTTTTATGTGTTTTTATTTTTTATATTAACAATTAAAATCCTCTCAAGAGTAAGTATATAGAAGAAACTCCATAGTATGATGCAACCTTGCTATTTTTAGGATTTAATATGTTACACTTAGGTGTTTGTGTCATTTTATCCTTTCTTGCATGGTTTTCAATATAAAATTATTTGTTTATCTTCCCACATCAAGACGAGTCTTTTTTATACATTAATCCTTTATTTTAAGAGGTGTTACATTGTCCATTTGACATCGTACCTTTATCTTAGTCTTTTTACAAAACTTTTTCATGTGTGTGTCACTTGATTGAAAAGGTTGTCATTAGGTTGCCCAATTATTTCCATGTTATGTGCCTTTGAGTCTTGAAACAAACCATTGATCACATTTTTAGAGAGTGATAGCATCATTATACTAATCAAATCATTTTAAGAATTGATTTCCTTGTGTCCACATCTCATTTTCAAAACCAAAACCACGTGTGCCTTTTGGATCTATACCTAGTGTCATTATGTTGTTCATTTTTGTCTAGCTTATTTGTTCGAATATCGTATTTTTCTAAGTTGAGTTTTTAATTAGTATTGACAAGTTCAAATCTAAGCATTTATTGCCTTACACATATGCCTCATGTATTTTTGGATTAGACATCAATCTTTCTCTTTTGGGTTGTGCAATTTAGGTTCATTCTTTATTCAATTTGAAAACTATTGTTTGTGCCTAAATTTGAGAGAAGTAGTCTATCTTCCATGTGCCTAGGGTTTCATGCCTTATACTAATTGACCAAGTTTATATTTAATCTAAGTGCCTTGTTTATGTTAGAGTGTTTTAGATTTTTTAGATTAAATCTCATACTTGTTTTATTTAAAGTTTATCTTTTGTGCCTTTTCCTAAAGACCTAACACATGCCTATTTTGAGACTATCTATTGTGCCTTCTTTGAAAGGGAAAGCAATTTTTGTTTTATTATATTAGACTCATTTGAAGCACTTTGAACCTGGAATTTATAATTTCAATTTTTACTTAATCCACTTGACCTTTTGTGTAAGGCATTTCATGTTAGACTATTTTATACCAAGTTTTAGCACTGACCTTTTTAGAGATATAGCTCTATTCCTTTGATCAGGTTAGACCAAGTTTTGACAATTTATCCTTTGGATATTATTTTTTAGATTTTTTAGAACTCTAGGCCTTTTTATGAAATGTTCATCATTGATTTAGATATGTCTCTTTACACTCGTAGTGGATCCATGTACAATCTAGGTTGTCATAATATGGTTGCATATGATGACTTTGTTCGAGTCCCCTAAAATGATGATGTGGTTTATGAGATAGATCCTTATCCTCCTTATAATAATTAATTTGGATAAAAATTGAAGATCCTTAAATATATTATTTAGTGATACCTTCTTTAGGCCAATTAATAGACTAATTACAGCCTTCTAATGCTAACAGTATCTGATCCACCACCTATACCATTAACCTTCCTTCAGATTATGTGAACCACCAAGCTTTATAATGTTCAAGGATTACCATTCTAGTACCTCAACCTTTAGCTTGTTTGAGTAACCAAGCTTTATAACACCCCATCATTACTATCGTAGGAACTCATATTTTGGCTTGTGATAGAAACCAAGCTTTTCCATGCCCTATCATTACCATTTCAAGACCTCATCCTTTGGGTTGTGCAAGCAACCAATCTTCCCAATGCCCCACCATTACTATTTCAGGACCTCATCCTTTGGCTCAAGATAGTGACTAAGCTTTTCCATGCCCTACCATTACCATGTCAGGATCACATACTTTGGATTATGCTAGTAATCAAGCTTTGCAATTCCCTACCATTACCATTCCAAGACCTCACCCTTTGGCTCATGATAGTAACCAAGCTTTGTGATTCCCTATCATTACCATTTTAGGACCTCATCCTTTGGCTTATGTTAGAAATAAAGTTTTGTATTACCCTACCATTACCATTACATGACCTCATCATTTGGCTCACAATAGTAATCAAGCTTCATCATGCCCTACCACTACCTTTCTAAGACTTTGCCCTTTGGCTTGTGCAAATAACCAAGCTTTGAAACACCTTACCATCATTATTCCAAGACCTCGTCTTTTGGCTCGTGATATCAACCAAGCTTTGAAATGACCTATCATTATCATTCCATGACCTTCCAAATATGATAGCTCATTTTCCCAATAAGGTTATGTAATCACAACTTGGTGGGTCATAGTTACTATCCTAGGCTGATAACTAGTCTTTGTTAAGCCTATCATTACCCAACCATTGATCATCCTTTATTTATTTCCAACCATCCCCCACTTTAGAAAACCCATAATAATATTTGATCCATAATAAATCCAATTAGTAACTCTTTGATAGATCAAATCATTTGAAGACCAAGATGTGTTCAAAAATGGAATTTTACAACTAATTATAAACCAATGCCAAGAGAACCAACCAATCTATGATGTTTTTTTTTAACCACAAATTTGTGACAAGTCAACATGTGATTTATCACCTTTTGATCCTATCTCTATTGTTCAAGGGTCTCACTCTAATAAGTTAGTCATTACTAAGTCACTTTTCAATGATTATAACTACCTTTGGAAAAATCATTATCTTAACCATTGTCTTAATTTTTATAGAGACTCCCTTTGATAAGCCATTCTCTATGGAGTTATCTCTTGAGATTTTTTTCCTCATGGAGGAGTCTCACTTTGACAAACTAGTCTCTATGGAGCCCATTATGCCATCATAGGCTATTACTTGTATTATACCAAACATTCAACAAGACATCATTGTAGTAGCATCCACACCATATGAAGAATCAAAATTAAAGTTAGGTTTTATTTTTGAACCAATATTAGATTTAGCATCAAAAGTAGAATCTATGTCTATCTCAACAAAGGATTCAGAGTCCTTTGAGTCAGATTCAACTTTAGAATTAGAATACATTTGTGGTTATTGCAATATTGGTTATGCATGCCTTGAAGATAAATTTTAATATATTTATGATCTATCCACAATTTTTAAGGATGATTACTTTAGCTTTGACATAAGTTATCCTAGTATATTCTATGAATATTATGTGACCTCTTTTTATTCCATTACCATTCCACAATCCATTACCCCTAGCCAACCTAACCTTTCTATTAACCTTCCACATCCCACAAGTGTTGATTGGGACCATTAGAATCACACTTTATTGAACTACCTCCATGGAGACATATCAGTTGTAGAATATTTGGGGGACTAAGACCACATTCATGTTGGGGTATCAATCCAACAATAGATTACAATTGTGACAGCAATAAACACAGAATTAAACCAGATTGACAAGTAATTAGAATGATAATAGCAAGAACAAGAGATACAAGAAAACACCTTGAAAACTTGTATTAACAAACTCTTTACAAAAGGAATACAAATGAAGAAAGCTACTTTCTTCCACACCTCTCCTAGATGTATAGATCTCTCAATAGATCTCTATTTCTCAAGAGCTATCTCTCTCAAGAACAATCAACTCCAACAAGCCTGGATTGATTCAATTCTATACTGTTCTTCTCACACAATGAATTACAATAATTCACTCTCTACAACAATAACTACTACAAAGCTAAGAAGATCTAATGCTTCATATAGAATTAGGAGACTTGAGCATGTACTTTCAACAAACAGTTAAACCACTTAAACAAGGGCTCTAAAAATAGTAATGCCAATAATAGAGATGCGAGCTTGAGTCTCCAACTCAAACTTATCATGCAAACACTCGCTTCTGTCCATGGAAATAGCTTTCTGGACACGCAGGTAACCGACGTCGATTCCTGCTGCTTGTCTGTGACCGTCGTCGGCTGACCTTCTACGGATGTCGGCATCTCTGTAACTGCCTGTGACCGACGTCAGTCGCTCCTGACCGATGCCAGTGTTTGTGTAGACCCGAACCTGATAATGAATGCTCCTTGGTGAAGTTTTTAGCTCCACACCCTAACAATCTCCCACTTGGAGATAAACAGCTGCACCAGTACTTGTACAACAACATCTTCTAGCTCCTCCATCTTCAACTCAATCATGAAGACCAACAGAAGTTGAATGAAGATTCAACTTCTCCTTTGTAACCGGCTTAGTTAACATATCAGCAGGATTCCTATCTGTATGGATCTTTTCCAGCTTCAACTCACCATCTTCCAATACCTGTCGTATGAAGTGATACCTTAGTTTTATGTGCTTTGTTCTTGAATGAAAGGCTGAATTCTTAGCCAAATGGATTGCACTCTGACTATCACTATACAATCTGCAACTCTCATGCTCCCTACCAAGCTCATCCATGAACCGTGTCATCCATATCATCTCCTTGCTAGCTTCTGTGGCTATAATATACTCTGCTTCTGTAGTTGATAAGGCAACAACCTTCTGCAACTTAGATATCCAGCTAACCGCCGTTCCACCTACAATAAAAACATAACCTGTAGTGCTCCTCCTACCATCCAAATCACCTACCATATCTGAATCTACATAGCCATGTAGAGAAGTATCTGAACCTCCATAGCACAAGTGCCTACTGCTGGTTCCTCTCAGATATCTAAGGATCCACTGAACTGCTTTCCAATGTTCCTTACCTGGATTGGCCATATACTTACTTATAACTCCCACTGCTTGGGCAATATCCGGTCTAGTACACACCATTGCATACATCAAACTCCCTACTGCGGAAGAATATGGAACCTTACTCATGTACTCTACCTCATCATATGAATTAGGACATTGTTCTTTACTCAACTTAAAATGTCCAGCCAAAGGTGTGCTTACCGGTTTAGCATCCTACATATTGAACTGTTTTAACACCTTGTTCACATAATCTTCTTGAGACAATATCAACTTGTGATTTTTCCTGTCTCTCTTAATGCTCATGCCAAGGATTTTATTTGCTGCTCCCAAATCCTTCATAGCAAACGTTTGAGCTAATTTTACCTTAAGCTCTGAGATATCCTGCATGTGAGACCCTGCAACCAGCATGTCATCTACATACAACAATAGAATAATATATCTACCATTATCAAATCTCTTGAAATACACACAATGGTCTGATTGACACCTACTGTAGCCATGCTCAGTCATAAACTTGTCAAATTTTAAGTACCATTGCCTAGGAGCTTGCTTGAGGCCATACAAGCTTTTCTTCAACCTGCACACAAACTTCTCCTTACCCTTGACCTCGAATCCTTCTGGCTATTCCATATATATTTCCTCATCCAAATCTCCATGAAAAAACATTGTCTTAACATCTAGCTGCTCAAGATGCAAATCCTCAAAAGCAACCAAAGACAAAACAACCCTTATTGAAGTCATTTTAACAACACGAGAAAAAATCTCACCAAAGTCAATACCTGGCTTTTGTGCAAATCCTTTTACCACTAATCTGGCCTTGTATCTCATCTGTCCATTCTCACCTTCCTTCAACCTGTAGGTCCATCTGTTCTTAAGTGTTCTCTTACCAGCTGGCAATTCAACCAAATCCCATGTTTGGTTTTCTCTTAAGGACTCCAACTCCTCAACCATGCCACTCACTCTTGGACTCCACCTATATTGCTTCTTCAAAACTCTCTGGTTCTCCACCATCAGTTAGCAATAAATAAAATAAAGAAGGAGAATATCTAATTGGAGGCTTACTCACCCTTTCTGACCTCCTGATGGGTGTCTGAGACTCGTCCACAACACGATGTCCACCTAAATTCTCTGACAGTGACCAACCTCGATCACCTCCAGACGTGATACTAGTCGACGTCAGTTCTGCCTGACTGACCTCGGCACCTGTACGGCCGACGTCAGTCTCTGTATGGCCGACGCCAGTTTCTGTCCTGTCGACGCTAGTTCCTAACCTGCCGACGTTGGTCTCTGTGTTTTCCTATAAGTGATTATTTTTTATTCCCACGAGCTCATCTTGGACTTTCACCTCATCCAATTCACCATTGCTCTGCTCAGATTGATTCAACTTCCTTAGCTGATCACAATACATCACTCTTTCATTGAAAACAACATCATGGCTCCTGATTACCTTGTTAGTTTCTAGATTCCACAATTTGTAACCAAAATCATCTGAGCCATAGCCAATAAAGGTGCATCTCATAGACTTAGCATTAAGCTTCTTTCTATTTTCCTTATCTATATGCACAAAGGCTTCACAACCAAAAACTTTGAGATATGAGAGATCAACCTTTTTACCTTTCCATGCCTCTTCTGGAATTCCACCATCCAGAGCTATAGAGGGTCCTCTGTTAATCAGGTACACTGCAGTGTCAACAGCTTGTGCCCAAAACTATAAGGGCAAATTGGCATGTAATCTCATACATCTTACACGCTCCATTATTGTCCTATTCATCCTTTCAGCAATTCCATTCTGCTGAGGTGTCCTTTGAACCATCCTTTGCCTATGGATTCCATGCATGTAACAATAATCTCTAAACTTATAACTGCAAAACTCACCGCCATTGTCTGATCTCAGGCACTTTAATCTTTTACCTGATTCATTCTCAACCATAGCTTTCCAAACTTTAAAAGTATTGAATACATCAGATTTTCTTCTAATACAATAGATCCATACCTTCTTTGTGGCATCATCTATGAAAGATACATAGTACTGTGATCCTCCAATGGAAGCAACCTGAGCTGACCCCCACACGTCTATGTGAACAAGCTCCAACTTGTGCCTCTTCTTAGTAGACCCAGTTTTGAGAAAACTAACCCTTTTCTGTTTTCCAAATACACAGTGCTCACAAAACTCTAGATCTATGCCTTTTAAATCTGAAAGCATACCTTTAGACTTAAGAATACAGAAGGAGATTTGTTAGTAACACAATTACACAAATAGAGAGTACCTTCTCTCTTACCTCTGGCCATAACAAGTGCACCCTTGGTCACCTTCCAAGATTCTACTTTGAGAGTTACTGTACAACCCTCATCCCCTAACTTTCCTACAGAAATCAAATTTCTCTTCAAGCTAGGTACATGCATCACATCTCTCAACACCCATGTGTTGTTATTCTGCATCTTCAACTGCACTTTACCTTTGCCAATTATTTTACAGGGCTCATCATCCCCTAGATACACTATTCCAAAATCTCCATGGATATAGTCACTGAAATATTCCCTGTTAGGAGTAGCATGAAAAGATGCACCAGAATCTAATACCCAAGATTCTATATTACTATGCAGAGAGAAAATTAAAGCATCTTGTGCAATACCTGCAATCTTGGCTTCTTCCTTTCCTTCGTGCTAGTTTTCCTCCTTAGGCTTTGACCAACAATCTCTGCTTATGTGCCCCATCTTTCCACAATTCTAGCATTGTGGCCTTCTGCCATTTCTAAATTTAGATCTGCCTTTCCCCTTTGATTTGGATCTTGCTCTGCCTTTCTTGCTCTTCTCTTTCTACCTTCCCCTGCTCTCAAAACTTAAAGCATTCCCAGATGCCTCTTCTGTGCTTTTCCTGCGTATTTCCTCATTCAAGATAACACTAACAACATCCTCTACTTTCAAAATATTTGATGCAAATGCAGTATTACTTACTGCCATTACTAAGCCATGCCAGCTTTTAGGCAAAGAACATAATATTAAAAGAGCTTTTATCTCATCATCAAACACTATATTTACTAAACTTAATTGATTCACAATACCATTGAAATCATTTAGATGAGTAGAAACAGATCCACCTTCATTCATATGCAAATTAAATAACTGCTTCATAAGATATACCTTATTGGAAGTTGAGGGTTTTTCATACAAATTTGCTAACGTAGTCATCAACTCTACTGTAGACTTTGCCTATGATAAATTGCATATCACAGTGGATGCTAGACTCAGTCTTATAGAACCCAGAGCCTTTCTATCAAGAACTTCCCATTCTTCATCCTCCATGTCTTTGGGCTTCTTTGCAATACCTCCTAACGGTAAGTAGAGATCTTTCTGATACAGATAGTCCTCTATCTGCATTCTCCAGTGTTGGTAATTTTTGCCATTGAACTTTTCCATTCTTAATTTACTTTCATCTGCCATTGCTTCTCCCACTCAAACAGAAATCCCTACAGAAACTCCTATGAGAACCTGTAATCAATACACACTACACAGATCTGAACCACCTGTTAGTGAACCTGAACTTTGATACCAATTATCAAGCTCTGAACCTGTAACCAAGGCTCTGATACCACTTGTTGGGGGATCAATCCAACAATAGATTACAATTGTGACAGCAATAAACGCAGAATTAAACCAGATTGAAAAGTAATTAGAATGATAATAGCAAGAATAAGAGATACAAGAAAACACCCTGAAAACTTGTATTAACAAACTCTTTACAAAAGGAATACAAATGAAGAAAGCTACTTTCTTCCACACCTCTCCTAGATATATAGATCTCTCAATAGATCTCTATTCCTCAAGAGCTATCTCTCTCAAGAACAATCAACTCCAACAAGCCTGGATTGATTCAATTCTGTACTATTCTTCTCACACAATGAATTACAATAATTCACTCTCTACAACAATAACTACTGCAAAGCTAAGAAGATCTAATTCTTCATATAGAATTAGGAGACTTGAGCATGTACTTTCAACAAATAGTTAAACCACTTAAACAAGGGCTCTAAAAATAGTAATGCCAATAATAGAGACGTGAGCTTGAGTCTCCAACTCAAACTTATCATGCAAACACTCACTTCTATCCACGGAAATAGCTTTCTGGACACGCAGGTAATCGACGTCGGTTCCTGCTGCTTGTCTGTGACCGTCATCGGCCGACCTTCTGCCAACGTCGGTGTCTCTGTAACTGCCTGTGATCGACATCGGTCACTCCTGACCGATGCCGGTGTCTGTGTAGACCCGAACCTGATAACGAATGCTCCTTGGTGAAGTTTTTAGCTCCACACCCTAACAATTCATGCATAAGAAGAATAATCTCCTAGTGAAACCTTTTCAAAGGTGTTAGGGGATAATCAAAGCATCTTCTAGTGAAACCTTTTCAAAGGCACTAGAATAATATAAAATTAAAAAGTCAATGTTCCTTTGTGAAACCTTCTTAGAGGCACTATGGGATAATCAAGATAACTACATTAGTAAAAACCTCATTAATGTACCAATAGCTGAGCACAATAGTTCTTCATTATTTGATGAAGACATTATCAAAGATTAAATTAGTACATCTTCTAATCTACATCATAATTAGATGGTAACTACTCTCAACCCTAAACAACAAAAAAATTTGGTAGTCCTATCGAGAGTATATTTTTGAAGTCTTCATCCCCACCATAAACAAAGTTATGTCAAATCTAAAATCAGCAACATTATGTATCATTTGTTTCCTAATAATTATACATTCCATTATCATCCACCTTTACATCACCGAATCAGACCTATCATCTAATATTTATTTGTATTTACCATCCTTGGCCATACTTTCCTTTTTATAGGCTATAAAGATACCTTATCTTGATGTTTGAAGGAAATAAAATCAACAACCAATGAATATCATAAAAACATTATTTGAATCTAATTTTCATTAGATTCTTGATAGAGAAACTATTTAGAAGAGGTGTGGGTTAGTAATGTCCATGATTGATTATTTTGGTTGTATCATATGCTAATGAGGACATGCATATCCTTGATATCCCACACCATAAGATACAACCATATGACATTTACCTTACTAGAATCGTACATTTACCTTACCATTTTCATTTTCCATTCACCTTGCTTTGCCCTTGTCATTATTTCATACCCTACCATTTACCTTACCTTGTCACTTGGGTATAACCCAATTACCACTATATCTAATTATCATAACATCATCATCCTTGAATAATGCCATATCATATGCAATTTTTCCATACCTTAATTACTAACCAAAGTGTTTTTAACCATCCCTACCCAACCCTTTTGATCTTGTTTCCTTCTATTCTTCCCACACTTCCCCCTAGGGGATTCCAATCTAGTTTCAATAGTTTCATAATTCCATGTTTAAATGACAGTCTATGAATGTAGTGTGATAGTAGATCTAGCAAGTTATCTTTCATTTATGTTTGACTAGTGCCATTGATTATAATTGCCTATGGTAAGATCAATATCTCACCTTGTGTTACTAATTATGACCACTTATAGGAAAATTAGTAACATTGACCTATGTTGTTGTTTCTTAATTATAACCACCTATGAAAAAATTAGGAACAACACCTTTACCATGCATTGTCACATCCCCTTGACATTACTATTCTCATTTGCCTTACCATTTGCCTAAATTTTCAAAAACATTATTACCTGGTTAGATCTCCCCATCTTTTGTGTGGGCATAACTACTATGACTTGAGGTCCTAATGGGACTACGTAGGCCATGCTCTATTCATGTTGAGGTCAAATCAGTCCCTCTTTTACATATGATCTCACCATTTTGAAAGCAAACTAAGACACACTCTCACCATTTTATGAGTGGTATCTTGTCATTATCTATCAATTTAATATACCCCAAAATTCCAAAAGCATTCAAAATATTCAAAATCCTAAAAATTAAAAAATCAACTTATCATCTCTTAGAGAGATATATAGCCTCTAAATCTAAAAACATTTTGCCTATTTCAACCTAGTCACTCATCCTCAATCTACCCTACTAGGTAAAATTCATTATTAGTTCCAATCCATTCCACCACCATTAGTGGTGTGACCTTCTCTTTGCATGTATCATTGCTTAGGGGCACTAACTATTTGTCATTCAAATAAGCCTTCATGCATAGAAATTGACTTAGTTGATGACAAGATGCTTTATGTTGCTTTTTATTTCAATCTTTATGTGTATTTTTTTACTTAGTTATTTGTTTGTTTTTTGTTTGCCTATTTATTTGCTTTCATTATTGTTCCTTGACTTAGTCTATATGTGTTCATTGGGTGATTCCTAGTGCATTATTCTTGATTCTTTCCATATTCATACGTCAATATTATCATCATGGTTTTTATCATTGGTGCATTATTTTTTATTGTTCATTAGATTTAGAATGAGTCATGTATATTTCATCTAATCTATCATAGTGATTTATATCATGATGCATACCATCACATGATATAACAAAAATCAACTCGAGAAGTCTTACAATAAATGAATCCATAGAAGTTTCTCCTTGGTAATCTTGGTAAATCTTCCCACCCTTGATCAAATCAACCCATTGAACGTTATAGTTATATCAATACTAATAAGGATAAACATCTCTAAATTTATAGGTAAAAATAAATCATTTACATTGATCCATTCTTATTCTTCTATTCATCTCTTTTATCACTTTGTACATCCTCATATGTCTAGTTATTTGTGGCTTCTTCAGTCATTAGACCATCACATCTATGTTTGTGCCTACTCATCTTTAATTTATGTAATATATTATATCTTTGGGTTATGATTGCCAATATTCCTTACTAGGGCACACGCAAACATCATTATTCTATCTAGGTCATCTTAGTGAGTATAACCACCTATGGGTAAATCATTATTTTGACTCATCATCACTAATTGGGGTATATGTTTGTGCCACTGATTATAATTATCTTTTGGAAAATTAGTGGCTCAACCTTTATTACTAGTTATAGCTTCTTTTGGTCAAATCAATACTTTTTAAATTAATGTGCAAAAGCATTATCTCAATTAGATTAATCTCACCCATAGGTTAATTTCATTATTTTTTCTTGATTTTTTTTTAGGGACCATCTATCCAAAATATGTGTTAGCCATTCCCTCAAGGGGGAATCATTATAGGCTTCCCAAATATTGTTTGGAGCTTCTTATTTTATCATTTTCTTCTTTTCAACTTATTTCATTATTTGAGAATGCGTTACTATGTCTATAGCTTGTAACATCTTCCCAAATAAGGGAAAATAGTATACACCTAAAACTAACCACAATTGGCCTTCAATCAAACTTCATATTGATTCCTACTAAACATTGTAGATTAAGCCTAAGAATCATTGAAAATACTAAATTTACTTGTGCATCATTTATCAAATATTAGATTCATGTTGAGACATATCTAATTGGGGTATTATATCATATGCAATAATCACCTCTCACAAATTCATTCATAATTACCTTACGACATAATAACTATCAATTTGGCCTATAGACATATTTAGTGGGACATTTGCACACTTAATTAAATATTAAAAGAGCTAAAAGGCTAATCAAAATCAATTAAATAAATTAAACAATATTAAATTCCTAGTTTAATTATCCATTTAAAATTAATAAAATATCTAAAAAAGGAAATTCTAAAAATCAAAATATCCTAGCCTTTCATTATTATATTTATGAGTTGTCAAAATATCCAAAAATATCCCAAAATGTCTAAATTGATAACTATGACTATTAAATAAAAGTCATTATTGCATGACAATTTTTTACTCAACTAGCGTTAGTCTCAACTCAACCTTCTAATTTAATAACTATGTCTAGTAACTAAAAGCCAAAATTGCATGACAACTTTTAACTCAACTCAACCTTAACTCACCTTGGGTGAGAGTTAATTCCTAAAGCTATAAATATAAGGCCATGCCCATTCATTTTTAATTTATCATAAGCCAAACATATAATGATAATTTTGAGAGACAAGCTTTACAATAGTGTTATAATGCCAAAATCTTGAGCCAAAGCAACCATAAGCCACATCAAAGCCAATGATGATAAGAAGATAAGGAGCCAACAAGATTCATTTTCCAAAGACTTATTGATGCACAAGTTGAGCAAGCCACTCAACAAAGTATTTGAAGCTCCCAAGAAAGGTAAAGGATATGTGTCTTTTATGTTTTAGTTGTGTTTTCAGTTACTTTTTATTACCTAAGCTCTCCCTAGTGTCTAGGCTAGAGGTGTTAGGATTCAATGTGTTTATTTGGATTTGATTTTATCTTAGTAACATAATATTAACCTCCCCTCTATGTATTCCTTATTCATAGTTATGTTTACACTTCCTATATTTTTTAGACACTACATATGATAGCTATCTTAGTATAGATATTTTTATCATACATATATGCTTCACTTGTTCTTTTTGAGTGTTGTCAAATTGCTATAGGACTTAGGTCCACTACACCAATCCAGACTTGTTATTATCTACCCACTAAGTGCATATACACTGATACATGGGTCTTCACTTGATGTATTTTCTCACTTGGGAGCACCCTATAAACAGATTTGATTCCCATGTTTTATCTTTATATAATCTACATCCAAGTTTTAGCATTGCTATATCTTGAAATTAATCATGCTACTTTTATTCATATTTTTTTTATTACTACTACTTTAGACTCAGCATATGTACATATTTTCTCTTACACATATTTGTATTACATATTCATGCATACTTTCATTTACATCTTTCATGTTTATACTTTATTATGTCTCTATGCTTATTCTATTTGATGGCATTTGAATATGCCATTAGTACTTGGATCTACACCATTTCTATTCAAAATATGTATCCTTTGGGCATGTGCCTATGTTCGTATGTGTGCCTTTCCTAATTATGTATATGGACATTTTAACATGTCTTTTTATGTGTCTCTAATCCAAATTTATTATTTTTTACGTATGTGGATATTTAAACATGTCCTTGTATGTCTTATTTTTTCCAATTTAGTGGCATGTGCCCAGGTCCCTTATATTGTCATCCCTTGGCCTCCTTTATGTGCCTCATGTATTTTGTATGTATGCATCAAGGCCATGAAACTTGTCTTTATTTGTTACACATATCAATTTTTTATCCCATGAGGAACCTCATGCATCTTCCTTTCCTATTTGGGTATCATGATGGACGTCATACCCCATTCCCCTAGGTAGCTACCTAGTTTTACTCAAATTTATTGTTACATACATAATTATATCTATATTGACACCCTTGTGAATGTTAGACATCACATACATCTTAAATTACATAATTATGCTCATATTATTTTATATTCCAATGTTATGTATGCACATTACATTGGATTATTACTCAGTTATCATATATGCTAGGACTAACACACTTTTTGTAGATATTTTTATTTTGAAGACAGTTCTTGCACAGGTTCAATAATTCCCCTCAAAAGAGGGGGAATTCACAGGGGTTTGTCATAGAAATTAGGATCTTATATTTCACTCATAATATATTTTTTCATCACACAAGATCACTTACAAAAAATCAAACTCAAGTAAATAGTGTATGAAAATAGTGACCCAGAAAGTAGTATAGTTGCACAAAAATCAAACCAGAAAGACACTAGCACCACATATATGAAAATGGTAGAAATATCTAAGACATGGTGATATTTTACAATATCCTTAGTTTCATAAAATCCTATATTGTCCAAAAAAATAAAATAATTATAATACAGGTTTGCACATGTTCAGTTACAGATTTATCAATTATACTCAATTTTTCTCAGATTAATACTAGTTCAGCTTAGATTCATACAAATTTTCTCAAATTAAGGGAATCATGTGTGAAATGACCATTCCCATATTCAATTTAGATACCCAGATACATATTATTATAACCTAGTTCATAATTCATATGTTTAGATATTATATTTGGGGGCATGTGTGTGACACATTATTTTCATATGCTCACTTACACATTGGCTGATCAAATAGAATAATAAATTCAATTTAATTATCTATGTTATATACACATGAAATATTATTTCATTTTTTACACCATTTTCATGCCTTACTCCATCTTTAGTGATTGGCAATCTCGAGTGGCCCAAAGCTACCTAATGTATGCAAGTGCCTGTAGAGCTAACATGCCTAGTTAGATATACCTAGTTAGACATTTACAGTTAATTTATGTAGTTTAATTTAAAATTAATCTAATACACATGGTTTTTAAATGATGGATCCATATCATAATTGAGTTCTTAATCCACCTATATGAGAGGGTTGGACACACCATCAGTCTAACCCAAGCTATTAATCCACCAATCAGGGGTGGGTAAAGATGGAGTCAAAACTTGATTGAGTTCTTGGACCACCCACATATGATTATTAATTAATCCATAAACTTAGTCCAATATATTCACTGATTAATCACTATATACATGCACATACACATGTTGTCACTAGGTTCATACATTGGTTCATGTACCTAGTGAGGTAATATTCATTACTTTCCTCTTTCCTATCTCTTTACTTAGTTTTACTTAGTTTTAATTAGTTTAGTCTTTTGATTTTGATATCTCTTAAGTAAGTACTTATATATGCATGTTTAATTTATATCACACATATCTTAGCATGCTTCACATACTGAGACCTAGCTTCATAGGATTTACCTCCTAGGTAAGTCCAAGTATGCTTCTTTTCCCTATATCCTAGTCATTTCACTTTGTTATATATCTAAAATAAAGTGGGGAAAATGTAATCACACAAAAGGGTTATTTGAGTTCTAAAAGTGCTAATTTAGAATACCTATCCCTAGCTTATCCCTAGACCTATTCTATAGCCTATTATCATACTTATCCAGCCTTCACATAGGCCACGTACATCTCTAATCAACCCTAAAATAGTCCCAAACCCTCATTTCATGATTTTGGCCCTTAATGCTTAGTGTTCTTCTAAATGGACACTAACACCATAATAAGGACACTAGTGCCACATGGCATTAGTGTCCAAAAAATGGTATTGATGTCCTTTACCTTTATTTTTCCCATACATATATCTTTTCAAAACTAGAACCTCCTAGGGTTAGTCTAGACCTCTTTTATCACCCACACAAGCATCAAAATTGCATATATACATTAATTTTATCCCTCTAACCAGTAGATGGAAATAAAATAAAAAATAGGCATTAAAACTTAAAACAAATTGAGCACAATTAAGGTTATTAATCCCTATTCTACTATACTTCTACATATTACCATCTACAACATCCCTAACCTCATATTACCCATATTTCTAGTCTTAATAACATTCAAGGCACTCAAGGCCAATATAATATTAGCATCACTTTAACTTGCATTAGAACTTAGGTGGGTAAAACTACATCAATATTGAACCTTCTTTGAAGTATTGGTATATAGGAAACTCTCTTCACAGCGGTGTATTGAGGATGTCTATCTTACCCTACTAACAAACACACTTTTTAGCTCATGTGAATTGGATACCCTAGTTACATGGAGGATTATGGTTTACATAATAAATCAATCATTAAAAACAAAACATAGGGTTTTATAATTCATGTACAAAAGAATAGACCTTAGATATCTAGACACAAGTGTAACCAAAATCTTAGGATAGTCATGCACAAAAGACACTACCACCTATATCAAGACACTATTGACACTTTTCCAATAATGGCACTACTATCCAAATGTGATGCTACTATTCAAGAGGGTTTTTAACATTGTGATCTAATTTGTGACACTTAAACCAGCTTTTACCTTAGTTTCAAGCACCTAGATCACCCAACTCAGTTATTTTTTAGATAAGTTCTTACACTATTTATTACTATTTTAAAAAAAGTTAAATCTAGTCAATTCTATAAAAAAATTAGTGGTTATATTTATTGCATATTATTTCCCTAATTTAGTCTACTCAGCTCTTTAATAAGCACAAGATTTACATTCATTATGTCCTAAAAGGTTAAAACATGTTACATATATGTGTTTGTACATTTTTGTATGGCTCTAACCAATCTATGGATTTATTATGTAATGATACATGGTACATTTAACTCTTTATTTTGAGATGAGTATTATAAAAAAAAGTCTTACAATCCCTTACCTTAAAGGAGGGAATATATCCAAATATTTTTAAATATTGAGTGAAATTGATTGGAATTGAGTAAAAGATTAAGCAAGATGAAACAAAATTGAGCAAAATATTGAGAAATATTGAATTGAATTGGGTTTAGTTGATCAAAATATTGATCATTGTGAGAGAATATAAATGAATATATTGAAATGAAGTTACCAAATATGGTTGTATGACATGTATCTATTACATTGATCAAGAAGTGGAATTGATTTGTCAAGTCTTACTATAAAATTTCTAATCTTGAGGAAGCATTAAAAGAGCATGAGAAGATGTTTTATTTTTACTAGGTATGTTATCATGGTTAACATACAATTAGGTGTATTCATTCATATGCTCATATTTTATTTCCATGTTTATATTCATTATGACATGATATAACATTGACTTCTTTTTGGAAATTGGCCATTGCTTTTAAGTATTCTAATTTTTTATAAGAAATTGCATCGTATTTGAATGGATTCCCTCTCAAATATTATTTGATTCATCAATCTTCCCTCTATTAAGTCAAGGTATGTGATTCAATTTATTATTGTTTTTACTTTGATACACTTATGCATTCATATCACATATGCACATCAAAGTAAGGGCATTATGTGTACATTTAATTTTGGTATGAGACCCTTTCCATTGTGTCTTTTCCCCATTTTTTAACACTCAATCCATTTATGTATAATTGGTTATTTTTTTACACTTTATATCCCACACTAAACTCTCTCTGACATTTGAGCTCTCAAGATGCCTTCATAATTATACCAATGTTTATTTTTTTTCTATATTTTGGTTCTTATTCATCCATTTTATGGATATTATGTCCCAATTAGGAGGATCTATTTCTTTTGTGTTAGATTTGGTGATACATTGTAGACACTCAAATTGTGTAACAACCCCTCTAGTTTTTACCAGAATAGAGTAAAAAAAAATCTTTTAAACAATTAATTACACAATTCATCTAACATATTTCACCATAAGAAATCTAATTAAGTGATCTTTAACTAAATGTATTATTTTATTTAACCCCATAGGTTTTATAGCTAATCCATTTAGATAATGATCACCAAGATAATGATATAACAAATCAAGAACAATGTTGAGCAAACAATAAAGACTACATTTATTTCATTAAAGTAATAATATAATTTTAACCATAGTTGATACAACATTACAACCATTGTTGTAGAAGCACAATGAATAAATAGTATATTTTTAGCAATAAATAATAATAATACAATGATACAAAGATCTATGGAGCATGAGTCCCCATGACTCAAGTATCAATCGGTAATCTCATGTGTAGTCTCCAGTCTAATAATAGTATGGGGAGGGAGACCATCATCTAAGTGTTTTTCCACACTAACCATAGACCATTAATCCCTCATACTATATCCCAAAAAGGGAATGTCCCTCCCTTCACGAATGGGCAGATAATAATGGCGATGGAATCTAGAGTGAAAAAATTGAACTTGTGTGTTGAAATATATGTAATACATGATGTGTACCATAAATAAATCTGTTCTAACATGATATCACAAAAATATGAAAACTATATCAACACATGAAATGATAATTTTAACTAGAAACATTAGTTTGGCCAATTTTTTCAAATATTTAATGATCTCTACAACCAAGATCATATCCTTACCACAACCAAGATCATATCATGTTGGCTTCATGATAATAGTAACCCTTAGACAAAGTCCATGCTAATTACCTACCACTTCCATTATAATATATCATGTGGATATAACAATGCATCCATATGTATATGTTTAACTTTCACATGTTGACATTCCAAATAATTAAACACAAAATCCATAGCACCTTTCTTGATTCCTTTATATAAATAGAGTGGTCTTAGCTTAGCCATAAGCTTGGTTACTCCTGGATGTCCTAAATATGGGGCATAGTGTAGTTCTTTAGCATCATGATCCTCAAGTTATTTCTATCAAGAACATACATCATACCATTGTACCATAAAAGACCATCACTCTCTATCTTAAATCCTTTATACTTAGGATTTTGAACATTCTCAAATAATGCTTTCTTGACCTAATCATAGAATTTATCTCTTGGAAAGAAATTTATTAGCTAATATTAGATATTACTCCTAATAGTAACCATGCTTTTTATGTACATTATACATCTTAGAGCATTAATTAATCTATTCTTTTTGCCTTTAATATAATTAATATCAAAATCATAATCATTTAATAATAATAACCATCATTTTTAATGAGTATTTAGGATCAATTGGGTGAAGATGTACTTAATTCCCAAGTTATCAATATTGAGATCAAATGGTTTTCCCAATAGATAGTGTCTCCAAACATGCAAGGCATGAATAATTATCATAATTTTTAGGTCATGATGGGCATAATTCACCTCATATGGCTTTAGTTTTTTGGACTCATAGGCTATAACTAAGCCATCCTACTTAATGACTCCTACAAATCCATCCCCAAATGCATCAGTGATCACTAATAATTAACCATTAGGATAGGGAACTCTTAGCACTAGTGCTGCAGTAAGGTTCCTTTTTAGATCTTAAAAGCCTATCTCATACTTTTCTAACCAAAAGAAACTATAATTCTTCTACTAAAAAGAGGTAATTGGATTAGCTATCTTAGACAAATTCAGAATGAATTTCCTATAATATCCCACTAATCCCATGAATCACCTTACCTCATACACATTCTTTAGTGCTAGCCATTATATTATAGATCATATATTTGCTTGATCTACTGAGATACCATCTACAAAGATAATATGTCCCAAATACTACACTTTATTTTATAAAAATGCATACTAGGACAACTTGTCATACAACTCATGCTTTTGTAAATGCTTTAAAATTAGTTACAAATTCTATAGATGCTCTTCCTCATCCTTGGAATAAATGAGGATGCCATATAGAAATACCAAAACAAAATGATCTAGATAATCACTGAATACACTATTTATAATATTCATAAATGTTGTAGGTGCATTTGTCAACCCAAATGGTAACATTATGAACTCATAATTCCCATATCAAGTTATGAATGTTGTTTTAAGAATATCCTCATCATAGATTCTCAAATGATGATACCCTGATTTAATATCAATATTAAAAAAGATTGTTGCCACTTTAATTTGATAAAATAGGTCATCAATGCATGGAAATATATATCTTCTCTTGATCGTCACCTTACTCAACATCCTATAATCTATACATAGGAAAAGAGTACCATCCTTATTCTTGATGAAGATAATTAGTGCACCCTACAGTGAAACACTTGGTTAAATCAGTGCTTTTGATAATAAATCTTAAATTTGTGCCTTTAACTCAACCAATTTAGTGGTTGTCATTCTGTATGCTACCTTAAACTATGGTTTTAATCTAGGTATAATATCAATCAATAAATAAAACTTGTGATTGGGTGGCAATCCTAGTAATTATTCTAAAAACACATATTAAAAGTTCCTTAAGAAAGGATAATCATTGATAGATGGTTCCTTAGATTCCTCCATCTCATTTGCCTTAATGATAAATGCCAGGCATCCCTTCCTCTTGATAGGACCTAGGTTCACCAAAGCTCTGACATAACTTGTCAGAATTAAGAGCACACATGATTACCTTTGTATAAGCAACTTAAGATGCAAAAATAACTAGAAGAACAAATAACTATCAATGAGAAATAGCACAGAATATGAGAGGCAACACACAATTGTATTCAACTCAATTAGAAGGAAATTACAATAAAGAGATCACACTCTTTCTTCCACTTCATGGGCTTATAGTAATCTTCCCTCAAGAGTAATCTTCTCTCAATAGGTCACAACACACAGCTAACACAAGCTGTTGTTCACCTCATTATACTGCCAGTACAACTGAGTACGAACTGGTACTCCAAGTAGATCTCACCATGATCTTGCTCCTTGATGTATTACTGTCACCTTGGATCTTGCTCCCTCGTTGATCTCCTTTTGACCCTCGCATACACACACCCCTACAGACCAACCTGATCTTACTTATCACATGTAGATCTCTACCATGATCCTGCAACACCCTGCATATCAAACCTGATCTTACATACATGAAGAATCCTACTTGATTCTACCATGGGAAGAACTCTCCAAGTTCTACACTTAACAATACAGCCCATGAGTCTATTATATAGATCTCATGCATATAATGATTAGACTTGTGGCTCAAGACTTGAATTAGTCTTCATCATGTAAACTACCCATTCACTTAATTGACTGCTCGTCAATAGCAGTTTTGGAACCACCACAGGTGACCGACGTCGATCCCTATCTAACTAGAGATGACTGACGTCGGTTGACTGTTGCTGAGGTAGGTTTCCTTCTACACTATCCACTGACTGACATTGGTGATCCTGTCGATGCCAGCGACTGCATACTCAGCATCCTCCATGTTTGCAACAAGGTGAAGCTTTTAGCTCCACACCCTAACAATCTCCCACTTGGAGATAAATAGTTGCACCTGTACCTATACCAATACTTTGTCTAATCTGCATCCTAGCTTGTATTCCTCTTTAAGCTCAATCTTGAAGACTACCCACCACACTCCTTGTGGTGTTAATCCTATGCCTGAATTTCTTCATCCTCAGCTTACCTTCTTCTACCATTGCTATACTCCCACTCAAATAGAAACCCCTGTGAATAACCTATAATCAAAAAACCACTAACTAGATCTAGGCCATCTGTTAGTCAAACTCGCTCTGAGAACGTCCAACCTCACTCTGATACCATTTGATAGGACCTAGGTTCACCAAAGCTCTGACATAACTTGTCAGAATTAAGAGCACACATGATTACCTTTGTATAAGCAACTTAAGATGCGGAAATAACCAGAAGAACAAATAACTATCAATGAGAAATAGCACAGAATATGAGAGGCAACACATAATTGTATTCAACTCAGTTAGAAGGAAATTACAACAAAGAGATCACACTCTTTCTTCCACTTCATGGGCTTATAGTAATCTTCCCTCAAGAGTAATCTTTTCTCAATAGGTCATAACACACAGCTAACACAAGCTATTGTTCACCTCATTATACTGCCAGTACAATTGAGTACGAACTGGTACTCCAAGTAGATCTCACCATGATCTTGCTCCTTGATGTATTGTAGTCACCTTAGATCTTGCTCCCCTACCGATCTCCTTTTGACCCTCACATACACACACCCCTGCAGACCAATCAGATCTTACTTATCACATGTAGATCTCCACCATGATCCTGCAACACCCTGCATATCAAACCTGATCTTACATACATGAAGAATCCTACTTGATTCTACCATGGGAAGAACTCTCCAAGTTCTACACTTAACAATATAGCCCATGAGTCTATTATATAAATCTCATGCATACAATGATTAGACTTACGGCTTAAGACTCGAACTAGTCTTCATCATGCAAACTACCCATTCACTTAACTGACTATTCATCAACAGCAGTTCTAGAACTGCCACAGGTGACCGACATTAGTCCCTATCTAACTGGAGGTGATCGACGTTGGTCGACTGCTACCGAGGTCAATTTATTTTTGCACTATCCACTGACCGATGTCGGTGATCCTGCCAACGTCGGTGATTGCATACTCAACATCCTCCATGTTTGCAACAAGGTGAAGCTTTTAGCTCCACATCCTAACACCTCTAAGATTTTTTGAGTTGAATTAAAAAAATATACCTTAGCTTCAACTCCCTTTTCTCACCCTAAAGTTGTTTCTAATTTTTAAAATCATATTGACACTCAACCTTATTCAGGTAATAGTCAAACTTAGCTTTATGCTCCACAAGCTAATTGACTCTTAGGATCACATCATATGACCCTAATATTATAGCATTAATATCCATTACTATAGTAAATTTAGGTAATCTAATATCTGTTTAGACTAAACACTTGTCAACTTTGACCTTAAACTCATTTCCATACTATATCGACCATACATTTGCCATAATTCTAGATTTTCTAGACAAATTACTAATCATTCTAAGATAAATGAAAAATTATGTAACTCTTATGTCAATCAAAATAGAAACTAGATGATCAAACAAAATACCTGACAATTTTATGGGTGAAGCTTGATACTCAGCCTTATGATTATCAATAGCTACATGAATCTATTACTAAAATGTACCCTATCGAGCAATAGAACCCTTATTCTTTGATTTGTCCTGAGGAAATTTTTGAGCATAATGGTCACCTCCATAAGTGAGGTAACCTCCTATTGGTCCTTTCTTATTAGACTATTGGTTTACCTTAAAACCATTACCAAGTTTCTTATTCCCTCAACCACTATTGAACTTGGTGTTCTAATTCTTGAACTGAATTTTGAAGTCTCCACTCCTCTTCTTCCAGTTCTTCTTTTTGAAAGTTGGTTTAGAAATTTTAAACTATTTAAAATTATCTTAGACTTGGGCAAGAGATTTTAGCTTTTGTTCTTACTTGACCACCTTCTTAAAAACCTAATCCATGGTAGATGGCCCATACACATCTTTTTCACAACCAATTTGGTATTTTAATCCCATGATGAATTTTTTGATCCTAAACCTCCCATCTACTTGATATAGAGTTACATACTTAAGGATCTTGGTAAATTACTCCCAATATTCATTCACTGATAGGTCTCCTTACTTAAGATTCTAAAAATCTATAAGCTTATGATTGAAGTATAGTTTTGGAAGCCATCATGACCTAAATATAACATAAACTAATCCCAAGTGGTGGTGGTTGAGTTGAATTTCATCTCGAGTTTCTTATTTTTACACCAAGTTATTGCTTCACCAACAAGCTGATAAGCTCCCCAAACTCCTTTCATGACTTCAAAGTAGTTTTGAATCTCAAAATATTTATCCATCTTTATTATCTACACTTCATCTCCATCTCCCAAAATAGTTCCATCTAACTTGGGTGAATTTAATTTTTTCATGTCTTGTGTTAACTCTGCAACTACTCGAGATCTCACATCCTGTATCACTTCCTCATGCCTCTACTCTTGAGGATGTTCCTACTTATTAGGATTATCTTCAAGTTCCTCCTAAGAATTCTCCTCTTAATTTCCATGCACCTCATATTCTAGGGCTATGATTTGGTCCCTAGTCTCTTACATGGTTGTGAGGATCTAATTCAACTTCATAGGTTACTCAATGGCAAACTAATTTGGATCAACAAGGTGATTGGTATTCAAAGTAAACTCACCTCTTAGTCTATTTCACACAATTATTCTTCATATTTAACATGAGAATAATTTTGTGATAGTAGACACATTAAGTCCTATATTTTAAGCCTCAATTCTGATTTCATAATGTAAAAAATCCACTGGGTTTTATCAGAATAGAGTAATTTTTTTAAATTAATTACACATATTCATCTAACAGATTATTTAAGTGATCTTTAAAAAAATGTTTATTTTAGTTAACCCCATAGGTATTATAGCTAATCCATTTAGCTAATGATCACCAAGATAATGATATAACAAATCATGAACAAATGTTGAACAAATAATAAAGGTTGCATTTATTTTATTAAAGTAATAATATAATTTCAGCCATAGATGATACAACATTATAACCACTAATTATAAAGTACAATGAATAAATAGTATAGTTTCATCAACAAATAATGTCTCAAATAATAATAATAATATAATGTTACAAAGCTCCATGGAGCATGAATCTCCATGACTCAAGTATCAATCTATAATCTTAAGTGTAGTCTCTAGTGTAGCAATGTTGTGAGGAGGGAGAGTATCATCTGAGTGCTTTTCCACACCAACCATAGACCATTAATCCCAAACATTATCTCCCAATAATGTAATTTCTCTCCCTTCATGAATGGGTAGATAATGATGATGCAAGAATCCATAGTGATAAACTAAACCCCATGTGTTACAATATATCTAATACATGATATGTACCACAAATAATTCCATTCTAAAATGATATTACACAAACATAAAAAATATATCAATACATTAAATGATAATGTTTAATTATAAATATTATTTTGGCCAAGTGTTTAAAATAGTTAATTATCTCTAGGATCAGTCAATTTCATACACACCACTCAATCGGAGTACACCTCATCTTGCATTGATGGTTCTAATTAAACAATTAGAATTCGTACACTAATTATTTAGTGTCATAAATACAAAATTTAGTTAAAATTTATAATAATATAAAACTAATAGATTCAATTAGAATATTCCCTATTAGCAGATAAAAATATGCTAAGTATGAAAATATGAAATATATACATTTAGTCCATTAAATATAATGCAATGAATCTAATATCATCTAGTTTATTATAGAATAATAAATAGAATTATAAATATTCCTCACTATAATGGTACCATATGGGTAAGAATTCTATCTAGATTATAAGTTACTCAATATCACAAAGTAACTTGAAATTTTATTTCATCCATGAAATAAAACATCAACCATAGCTTATTTATTTGTTCATATTCCACATATGTAACAAAATCTAGTCATAGAACAACTTAATGAGATATGTATTTAAACAATTAAATACCTTGTTTTAATGCTTCATCTAAACATTAAATATAAAAAAAATTACCCATTTTACCCTATTATAATAATATTTTTTTAATCATATCATAGTTGTGTACATATATATATATATATATATATATATATATATATATATATATATATATATATATATATATATAATAATCATTCTTAGATTTATGACACTATCAACAATCATATGTTTTATACTATGTGTGTGTGTGTACTATTTTTAAAATCTCACATAAATTTATATATAATCACAAATATTATAATTTATACATTATACTCTAAGTAGACATCCACTATCTAGGATCTTAGAGTATCTCATATACTATCGATATACATTCAGGCTATAATAAAATTATCCCAATACCATTAATATACTAAATAATTTCTAATTTATTTTTTTTGACTAAAGTTCATAGAATATAATTAACAATTCAAAACAAATCCAAACAATGATTTTCCAATTCCATTATTTCACAAATTAATCAATTCACAGTACTCAACCAACTATGTCTAAGTATTAAGAATTCTGAGATAAAATAATTAGTCCTTGACCACATAAATACTCCCATATAAAATACTATTTAATTGCATACTCAAGTCTATTATAAACTATGTGAGGTTCTCACTCATAAATCAAAAAAAAATTAAATGTATGTAATACAAAGACATAGCCATTAACTAATAAACTTGGCCTTATTATTTACACAATCTATTAGATATCACATAACAAGTTCAATTGAATCATATAACTCAACCTTATCATAATATATTGTCCAACTTGAATTGTATAAAGACTAAGCATTCAATATATTCCTATAATATTATGAATTTATCCTCTATCTTGGACTTATAAATTCCTCATACAGTATCTATACAAAAAAATGCTTAAACATACAATATTAAACTCAGCCAAATTAATATTTAGTTTATATATAAATTTATGCATAAAATTGTATACATAAAGTATTGTTTGAACTTTGACCCGATGAAATATCTACCATTGGCGTCATTACCTAGTTCAAGGTTTATAAGTTTATGTCTCAACCAGAAATAACTCCAAATTTATATGTATGTATGTATGCTACAAACTTTTATAACTAAAATTGAGTATATATCCCATAATTGTAATCATAAATCCAAACAAAACCATACACACAAAATTTTATTTGACATCCTTTACCTTCGAATTTATAAGTGCATATGCCTTAAATTGGTTATAAAACCAATACATAGATTTCAATCAAAAATCCCCAACTTTAGATATGTGTGTGTGTGTGTGTGTGTGTGTGTGTGTGTGTGTGTGTGTGTGTGTGTGTGTGTGTGTGTGTGTGTGTGTGTGTGTGTGTGTGTGTGTGTGTGTGTGCATTAATCTCGAGTATATAAATACATAAATGTGTGTGTGTGTGTGTGTAAAATTTTCTTACATAATCAAATTCTTTATTAAAAAACTATAACATCCTTACCCCATTTTCTAAGTTAGGTTCATACATAGTCAAATCCCTCATACACAAAAATAGAATTCAATCTATATTTGTGACTTACTAATATATCCCCATCTAGTTCAATTACTATAATAGAGTCTAAGACCCTACCCAATCTATTCATGAGTACCCTTTTAATGAAATAACCTTACTATAATTTTGTAGGGTTTTTAAATTGAAAGGAATTTATATAAAGTTTCCATAGAGCTAATATAATCATAAAGAAAATCCTACATCTCTACCCATACCATTTAAGGTTACTCTGGGTTGGATGTAGGGTTATGTGGATGGTCGAGCCATCCACATGACCCTATATTCAACCCTTAATTTATTTTATAATTTTAAAAATAATTAAAACTAGTAAACCATTTATCAATTCCTTTCCAAAATTCCATCAAACATAACACATAGGAATTTAAGTACATCACCAACCTGTAAAGATGATTATAATGCCAAGGAAATTGAATTTGTCTTTCCTTATTTAATCAACTATCCTTTTCTCTACTTCTACCTATTAAACCCACATATGATGTGTCCTCATAGGCCTCCTTCTCTTCTCTTTTATCCTTTTCCATGCCCTTACTTACCATTTGTTTTTCCCCTTTACTCGGCATACCAATAATGACTAAAACAATGCATGCCAAGAATAACTCAAATAAGCTATTATTCACCACCATTTTCTCATGCATCCAACCTTCCGAAGTCACATAATAGTTTTTCTAAGAATCATTGTTAACTCAATTCAATGAACATATTATAAACCCTAATCATCTTAAAAGTTTGAGTGTTTAGTTTAATAATCATTTTATGCATGTATTTTAACTTTACCAATTTTAACATCAATTTCCCATAGTGCCCATGCCAATCAACTTTATACAAAGTCTATAAACATTATAATTCCATTCAATGTCAGTAAATGACAAGTCTAGATATCATAATGACTATATGACAAGGTTATATATATATATATATATATATATATATATATATATATATATATATATATATATATATATATATATATGACTTTAAAAGACCAACAATGTTATCAAGTTATCCAAAAATCAATGCATTCAACTTCAAACTAGAAGTTAACTTCCTAAGTTAAAAAAAAACCATAGACTTAGATCATATATATATATATATATATATATATATATATATATATATATATATATATATATATGTGACTTTAAAAGACCAACAATGTTACCAAGTTATCCAAAAATCAATGCATTCAACTTCAAACTAGAAGTTAACTTCCTAAGTTAAACAAATAACCATAGACTTAGAAAAGATTTGATAAACACCATGATGTCTATATAATCATTAAACAATGCACTTATGTCTATTACTATGCATAATATTTTGTTTATTTCCTAAGCACTACTCATAATTCAATAACATTAACTTCATTTTTATCATTCCAACTAAAATCATTCGTTAATGCCTAAAAACAACTTATAACTCATTAATATCTTATTATAGGTTTATAAAAATGTTATAAATGATAATAGTAACCTTATAAACATAAGTAGTAACTTAACAAACTAACTCAGCTAAGTAATAGAATACGTATATTACTACAACAAAGAATCTAAACAAAGCACTATTTATACAACCATTCAATTATTATCAAAATAGTGGTAAGTCAGATTAAAACATGAACAGATTCATTCAAACAACTAAGAAATTACATCAACATCTATTTAATGCAATACACAACTAGATTAGTTAAATTATGCAATCAAGCAACATGATCATAAAATAGAAAAAAATCACAACAGACATACATAACAAAAAACAAAACATAATACAACTATCTAACTCATAATAATAATCACAAAACATGTTATTCTAATATGGTGTGTGTGTGGGTTTCTATTTTTTCTCTCTTTGTCATCCCCAAATACCTTCATCTACACCATCCTCTCTAATGATGCTCTCCATCTGTCATATTTTGAGGGATGGATCTGTCTTGATCCACCTCAAAATAATGTAGTTAGCCTAAAACATTATTAAATCCATAAAATATTATTGTATAAACTAACAAACGTGATCATAATGTATAGAATATAAAATTATAGTTATCTCATAGTAAATCAATCATGTAAATTAATAAATATATATCTTTCCCATAATGAGCATATGACATAAAACTTAATTAAATAATATTTAATCAACTATCAACCATAATAATCCATAGATCAAATAGGTTATTCATCTTAGAGAGAAATTAGGATGTGACAAATTTGATCATGAATACTTGATAATATCATTTTTGGCCAACGTTTACCTTAATTGACATGAGCACTTAAATTAGTCATATTCCACCACCTCACTCTATCATAAGTACTTATACAAGCCCATTCTTTCTAAGTTGTTGTTTTATACCTTTATAAATGTTCTTAACTACTAAAAATCCCTCTAAGAATTTATACATACTCAAATTTCTAAAATCAAACATCATCCTTAATAGATAAAATTTGACCCACATAAGGTAGGGTTCTTACCCTTTACCCATATAAGCAAATCAATCATGTTCTTTACCAGAGCAATGACTCTTTTTTAAAATTTAAACCCTCCCTTATATGTTAGTCCATATTTTTAGGATAGGTTGCATGAGGTTTCACTCATTTAGATTGCTATAAAATCACATCTAAGTCACATATTATACTACTTGGCAATTTCTCTATTAAATCATACTTATACTATTATACATTGAGCAATGATTCCCTACTCTTTCCAAATTTGATTATATTCAATTGGAGTAGCCTTTAGCCAAGTCACGATCCTATTCTATCTAATTTAATAAAAAAAATAGAATGTATTCAATTCATCTCTGAATGCATATATGTAGCAAAAGTATCATTATTTCACTAGGCACTCTCTGTGGGAGAACTATGTGGGATTAAATTCCCTCCTTTGAGTATTGGATATGTATACAGTGTTTAATCATCATAGGGGTGATTGGGGCTAGTGTAACCCACTACACTCCCCTATTTATTTATATAAGTTTTCATCTATTCTAATCCCTAGTAATATTTTAACCTTGAAGAGGTCATTTGCAGGTCATGTGCACAAATGAAGGCCAAATTTGTAAACATTGGCATATTTAAATCAAGTAGATGTGATTGTCCCATCAGTTTTTTATTTTTTTCACAAGTTGATATCTCCAGAGGTCAATAGTGGCAATCGATCTTGACTATTTCTAGTTAGTTCTAACTTAGAGCAATGATAGTCCATGTTTTAGTTGCACACACATAATTAGATATGATTTATCATTTTAATTGTCTCTTAGTCATGCCAAGTCAGCTATAGGTAGAAAATAGCTATTTTTTTATGTTTTTCATAGATATCTTATTTCATTCGTTTGTGATTTGTCTATTTTAGTACTTTAGTTTTATTAACCTAGTTGCAAGTCATTTACATCATTTTCTCCCACTTACTCGGTAGACCAATAATGACTAAAATAATGAATGCCAAGAATAACTCAACTAAGCTATAGTTCACCACCATTTTTTCATGTAGCCAACCTTTCAAATTTTTGTATTGGTTTTGCTAAGAATTATTTTTTACTCAAGTCAACAAATAAATTATAAACCATAATCATCTCTAAAGTTTGAGTGACTATTTTAATAATCATTCTATGTATGTAGTTTGACTTTACCAATTTTAACATCAACTTCCCATAGTGCCCATGCCAATAAAATTTATACAAAGTCTATAAACATTATAATTCCATGTAATGTCGACAACCAACAAGTCTAGATATCATAATGACCATATGACAAGGTAATATATATGTGACTTTAAAGACCATCGACAATGTTACCAAGTCATTTAAAAATCAATGCATTTGACTTCAAACTAGAATTTAACTTCCTAGGTTAAATAAATAACCATAGAATTTATAAAATATTTGAAAAACACAATAATGTCTACATAATCATTAAATAATGCACTTATCTTTATTACTTTGCATAGTATTTTTTTGTTACCTAAACACTACTTATAAGTCAATAACATTAACTTCATTTTATCATGCCAACTAAAATCATCTGTTAATGCCTAAAAAAGCCCTTTATAACTCATTAATATCTTATTATAAGTTTATACAACTATTATAAATGATAATAGTAACCTTATGAACATAAGTAGTCACTTAACAAACAAACTGAATTAAGTAATAGAAAAGATTTATTACTTCAACAAACAATCCAAATGAATCATTGTTTATACAACCATTTAGTTATTATCATAATAGTGGTAAGTCATGTTAAAATATAAACAAATTAATTCAAACAACTAAGAAATAACATCAACAACTATTTAATGCATTACACAACTAGATTAGTGAAATTACACAATCAAATAACATGATCATAAAATAGCAAAACATCACAACAAACATACATAATAAAAAACAAAACATAATACAACTATCTAACTCATGACAATAATCACAAAACATGTTATTCTACTATGATGTGTGTGTGGGTTTCTAGTTTTTTCTCTTTGTCATCCCGCAATGCCTCCATCTACACCATGCTCTCTGATGATGTTCTCCCTTCATCATACTCTGAGGGATGGATCTGTCCTACATCCACCTCACAACAATGAAGTTAGTTAGACTAAGACATTATGAAATCCATAAAATACTATTGTATAAACTAACAAACATGATCATAATGTACAAAATATAAAATTATATCTATCTCATAAAAAATCAATCATGTAAATTAAGTAACATATATCTCTCCCATAATCAACATATGACATAAAGCTTAATTAAATAGTAGTTAATCAACTAAAAACTATAATAATCCATAGATCAAATAGGTTATTTAGCTTAGAGAGAAATCAATATGTGACAAATTTGATCACGAATTATTGATAATATCATTTTTGTCCAAATTTTACCTTAATTGACATTAGTACTTAAATTTGTCATATTATGCCACTTCACTCTATCATAAGTACTCATGTGGGCCCATTTTTGTTAAGGTGTTGTTTTACACTTATATAAGTGTTCATAACTACTAAAAACCCTGTAAAATTTTATACATACTCAAATTTTTAAAATCAAACATCATCCTTAATAGATTAAAATTGACTCACATAAGTTATGGTCCTTACCCTTTACCCACATAAGCAAATCAATCTTGCTCTTTACCATAGGAATGACTCTTTTTCAAAATTTAAACTCTCCCTTATAGGTTGGTCCATATTTTTAGGATAGGTTGAATGAAGTTTCACCCATTTAGATTGATATAAAATCACATCTAAGTCACATATTATACTACTTGACAATTTCACTATTAAATCACACTTACACTATTGCACATTGAGAAAAGCTTCCCTATTTTTTCCAAATTTGATTATATTTAATTGGAGTAGCCTTTAGCCAAGTCACAATCCTATTATATTTGATTTAATATAAAAAATTATCATGCATTCAATTCATATCTAGATGCATACATGTATAAAAAGTATCGTTATTTCACTAAGCACTCTATGTGGAAGAACTATGTAGGTTTAAATTCCCTCCTTGGAGTATTGGATATGTAGGCAGTGTTCAATCATCATAGGGGTGATTAGAGATTGTGTAACCCACTACACTACCCTATTTATTTTTATAGGTTTTCATCTATTCTAATCCCTAGTAGAATTTTAACCTTGAAGATGTCATTTATAGGTCATGTATGCACAAGTGAAGGTTTTATTTATACACATAGGCATATTTAAATCAAGCACATGTGATTTTCTTATCAGTTTCTTATTTTTTTCACATATTGATATCCCCTAGAGGTTAGTAATGGTAATCAATCTTGACTATTTCAAGTTAGTTTTGACCTAGAGAAATGATATTCCCTATTTTAGTTTCACACACATAATTAGATATGATTTATCATTTTAGTTATCTCTTAGTCATGCACAGTTAGCTACAGGCAAAAAACAACTATATTTTTTTTTCATAGCTAGCTTATTTCATTCATTTGTGATTTTTCTATTTCAGTAATTTAGTTTTATTATGCTAGTTACAAGTCATTTACAACATTTTCTCCCATTTACTCATCAGACCAATAATGACTAAAATAATGCATGCCAAGAATAACTCAATATAACTCAACTAAGCTATAGCTCACCACCATTTTTTCATCCAACAAACCTTCAAAAGTTGCATAATGTCTTTCCTAATAATGATTATTTACTCAAGTCAACAAATAGATTAGAAACCCTAATCATCTCAAAAGTTTGAGTGATTAGTTTAATAATCATTCTATTCATATAGTTTGACTTCACCAATTTTAACATTGACTTCCCATATGCCAATCAACTTTATAAAAAATCTAAAAACATTATAATTCCATAAAATGTCAACAACTGACAAGTATAGATAGCATAATGATGATATGACAAGGTTATATATATATATGACTTTAGAAGACCATCGATAATGTTATAAAGCCATCCAAAAACCAATGCATTCGACTTCAAACTAGAAGTTAACATCCTATGTTAAATAAATAAGCATAGACTTTAGCAAAGATTTGACAAACACAATGATGTCTACATAATCATTAAACAATGCACTTATCTTTATTAATTTGCATAGTATTTTGTTTATTACCTAAGCACTACTCATAAGTCAATAACATTAATTTCATTTTATCATGCCAATTGAAATCATTTGTTAATGCCTAACAAATAACTTATAACTCATTAATATCTTATTACAGGTTTATGTAACTGTTATAAATGATAATAATAACTTTATAAACATAAGTAATCACTTAACAAACTAACTCAACTAAGTAATAGAATATGTCTATTATTACAATAAATAATCCAAACTAAGCACTATTTATACAACCATTCAATTATTATCAAAATAGTGGTAAGTCATGTTAAAACATAAAAATATTCATTCAAACAACTAAGTAATAACATCAATATCTATTTAATGTAATACACAACTAGATTAGTAAAATTATAAAATCAAACAACATGATCATAAAATAGCAAAATATCACAGTAGACATACATAACAAAAAAATAAAACATTATACAACTATCTAACTCATAATAATAATCATAAAACATGTTATTTTACTATGGTGTGTGCATGTGTTTCTAGTTTTTCTCTATTTATCATCCCTCAATTCCTCCATCTAAACCAACCTCTATGATGATGCTTTCCCTCCATCATACTTTAAGGGATGAATATTTCATGCATCCACCTCATAATAATGAAGGTAGTTAGCCTGAAATATTATGAAATCTAAAAAATATTATTGTATAAACTAACAAACATGATCATAATGTATAGAATATAAAAGTAGAGATATATCATATCATATTAATCATGTAAATTAAGTAACATATATCTGTCCCATAATCAACATATGAGATAAAGCTTAACTAAATAGTAGTTAATCAACTAAAAACCATAATAATCCATAAATCAAGTAGGTTATTCAGCTTAGAGAGAAATTGGGATGTGACAAATTTGATCATGAACACTTGATAATATCATTTTTGCCAAATTTTACCTTAATTGACATGACCACTTAAATTAGTCATATTCTGCCACCTCACTCTATCATAAGTACTTATATGAGCCCATTCTTTCTACACCTATATCAATATTCTTAACTACTAAAACCCCCTCTAAGAATTTATACATTTTCAAATTTATAAAATCAAGCATCATCCTTAATAGATAAAAATTGACCCACATAAGTTAAAGTCTTGACCTTATGGGTTGATCATGCCCTTTACCAGAGTAATGACTCTTTTTCAAAATTTAAACTCTCCCTTATAGGTTGGTCCATATTTTTAGGATAGGTTGCATGAGGTTTCACTTGTTTAGATTAATATAAATAACATCTAAGTCATATATTATACTACTTGACAATTTCACTATTAAATCACACTTATACTATTGCACTTTAATCAAAGCTTCCCTATTCTTTCTAAATTTGATTATATTCAATTAGTGTAACCTTTATCCAAGTCATGAGCCTATTCTATCTAATTTAATATAAAATACTATCAAGTATTCAATCCATCTCTAGATGCATACATGTAGAAAAAGTATCATTATTTCACTAAGCACTCTATATGGGAGAACTATGTTGGTGGAGTATTTGATATGTAGGCAATGTTCAATAATCATAGGGGTGATTGGGGACAGTGTAACCAACTACACTCCCCCATTTCTTTTTATAGGTTTTCATCTATTCCAATCCCTAGTAGGATTTCAACCTTGAAGATGTCATTTTCAGGTCATGTGTGCACAAGTGAAGGTTAAATTTATACACAAAGGCATATTTAAATCAAGCACATGTGATTTTCCCATCATTTTCTTATGTTTTTCACATGTTGAGATACCCTAGAGGTCAGTTTTGGCTATTGATATTGACTATTTCTAGTCAGTTCTAACCCAAAGTAATGATAGACCTTATTTTAGTTTCACACACATAATTAGATATGATTTATCATTTTATTTGTCTCTTATCTATGCATAGTCAACTAAAAGTAGAAAATAATTATCTTTTTTATGTTTTTCATAGCTAGCTTATTTCATTCATTTGTGCTTTGTCTATTTTAGTAATTTAGTTTTATTATGCTAGTTACAAGTTATTTACAACATTTTATACCCTTTAATTCATTTTATCTTAATTAGATTTAATACACCAATTAATTTCAAATTGTGATAAAAATATAGGCAAATCCATATATTTTATATAATCATTGCTTAAAAAAATTGTCTTAGGGTTTAGATAAATTTTTGCATATCTGATACTAAAAAACTTTCTTTAAGACCTTTTATCTAATATCTAACACTAATAAAATAATTCCAACCTTAGATTCAATATATGAATTTCAAATCACTCTATTTTGACCTCAGATTTGATATATGACTCTAAAATCACTTTATTTTGACATTGGATTTTAGGTTAATTTACCAATCCCCATACACGAAAAAAATCCTTATTTTTTTATCATTCTATTTTTTTGTTATTATTTATAGTATATTTTCCATGTTATTATTATATGCCATTTAAAATAAAAACATATCTTATTCCTCTTAGGTGTAGTGATTGGTTAAGTAGAGCCCATATTGAGCATACTCAAATCCCTTTGACTACATTTAAAATGGACTTATCTAATGCAAATAATGCTTCCTATTCTTTTGATGAAAAAAATGCTCATGAATATATTTAAGAAGATAATCACAATAAGCAAGATAATCAAGATTATCATAATGAACAAGATAATCATGAGGGATCAAATAAGATTCATCTTGATGAACTCAATGATGTATATCATGAACAACTTCAGTGTTTATCCAACTTTTGATAAGGACTCCATTAAATGCCACAAGATATACCCAAAATACTTAAAGTCCTCTTAGCTTCTAAATTAACACAAGTAGTGAAAATTTATAATTTTAATGAAAAAAATCACCACTCTTTCACATTATAAACCTTATCATAGGTGTTGTGGGTGAGTAACATGTATAAGGGAGGTTAGCCTTGTGTTAATCCAAGAAATAAAATTCAAATAAACACACTAAAATCCTAACACCTCTATCTTAGACACTAGGGATAGTAGAGATTCAAATGGCTTTTTAGATGGCTTGCTTAGCTTGTACATCGAGAAATCTTCATCAATGGAGATTTTTTTGGCTTTACCTTTCCTTGGCACCTTTGGCTTTGATTTCTTGGCTTAATATTTGACCATGGTAACACTACTTTCAAGAAATTTAGGAATTATAACACTAATATTATCATATATTTTAAGGCATTTGTGCATAATAACTTTTCATCATAATAGATTAGAATTCAATAGGTAAGGTCTTATATTTATAGCCTCAAGAATCAACTCTCACCCAAGGTAAGTTAAGTTTGTATTTAAACATGGAATGGGTTCAAACTAACCCTACATGAGTTGAGACTAACTCCAATTGAGTTAATAGTTGTCATTTAATTATTATTTTCAATTATTAGGCATGGCTCCTGAATTAGATATTTTAGGATATTTTGAAAGAGCTTGATAACTCATAAAGGCAGTGATGATAGGCTTGATATTTTAATTTTTATAATTTATATTTTTAGATATTCATTAATTACAAATAATTAATTAAACTAAGCATTTAATCTTGTTTAATTATATTATTTATTTTGATTAGCATTTTTTCTCTTTCAATATTTGGTTAAGCATCCCACTTAATAGGTCCATAGGCCAAATTGATAGTTGTTATGCCACAAAGTGATTAGAGATGAATATGTGAGAGGTTATTGTTTCATATGGGATAGTATCCCAAATAGGGATGCCTCAACATGATTCTAAGCCTTGATGAATTATGCACAAGAAAATTTTGGATGTTCATTGATTCATAGGTTTAATTTTCAATGGTTGGTAGGAATTAGTCTAAAGTCTGGTTGAAAGCCAGTTATGGCCATAATTAGATGTCTAAAGGTGTTGTCACATCTACTATTGATATTTTTATTACATCCATACCTTTAAATTTAGGGTCAATGTAATTATTTCAAAAAATATCTATGTCCATGCCCAACTAAATGACTCATACAGAATCCTTGATAGCTATAGATAATGCATCATCTACCTTTCCTACCACACAATCCCTCATGAAAACCATTTAATTTTTACATGATAAGGTGTTATAATTATATCAAGGTATACCAAAATTTATCCAATAAATGGATTCACAAGTCTTACTTCATAATCTGTTATCACCCAAAATTGAATCATATCCTTTGCCTATAGGATTTTTAGCTCCTAAAAATCCATTATATGAAGGTAAAGGATATCCATAACAATGCCTTCAATCTTTTTATGTGGCATGTCTAGATTATGATTTCAATGACAAGTTGTTAAATAATTTGTTTCATAGAAGCCTAAAAGATTTTGCCCTGCATTTGTTTTATGATTTAACATTAAAATTAGTCAAAGCTTTAAATCCATGAGTATATCATTTTCTCAATCATTTTTATATCAACATTGACAAAAATCTCTCTTATGCACAAATTGCTAAACTTAAGCAAGGAACTAATGATCTTATTAGTGACTATGTACTTTGTTACAATATCATGCTTTCCAAAATAACTAACACCTTGGAAGATAAATAATTATAAGCTATCTTCAAACAAAGTTTAATATCCCCTTTTCATGAGTCAAAAAAATTCAAAAAAATAGATTATTTGAAGAAATCTATCATACAATAAGTGAAATAGAATTATCTCTTTTAATAAGGTCAAATATGCACATGCATGTACTTTAACAAAGTTTCAAATCAAATCATCTTACAAAGTTAAGCCAATATATATTAAAAATTATGCAAATATCATATTCAATGTTATATATCAACCTTCAAACAAGTTTTTTAATCAGATCAACCAAGAAGGAATTTTTTTAGATTACCACAATCACCTCATGAATTACTAAAATTTCATTACTCTATCTCTACCACTACAGGTTGACATGATTAGATCTCAAATTAAATTATTCAAATACTATGATTTTTATAGATGTAATGGATAGTATACTAATCGATGTTTCAATATCAAACACCACATTCAATATTATATTGATAACAATGTCACTGAGCTATTCTTACTAATAAAATTAAACATCAACATAATGAAAATTCTAAGTTGAATATTTTCAATGAGTCATTCCCTAACCATGAGACAAAAGTATAATTCAATTATGCATCATACTTATTATTCACACCCACCTCTTGAGTCATATGATCATCCATTAGATGGATTTATTGATAAAATTATTCAAACTACTCAACCATGTCCCATGATCACCTTTGATGATTTGAGATAGTGGATGATGATTTTGATTTTCATGCCTTATGTATAAGAGCATGCATTGATCAAAAACACATTCATAGTGTATTATTCAATTATGAAGTAAGTTATAATGCATGTACAATGAAATTACTCCATTCATTGGATTATACATAACATGACATACAAGGCACATCTAAAAGTGTCAAAACATTCCAATGGGAAATAAGAAAATACTTTGGGACACATTATGTCACTTCTTCAAGTAAATCATGTTATATTATCCACTCTTTTTATAGTTCTAACACATAATAGGGTATTAGACATGATATTAGGATCCATTGGTTACAAAAATTTTGTGTTGTGCTTTTCATGGTAAATAAATACCTAAAGTGCATTCATGGCAATTACGTGATCATAGTTTCAAGAATTAGATATGAGTACCAACTAAAATATATGTACCCCCTCTTCTCCATATACCATGTTCATTCATACATATATTCAAGAACAAAGCACATTTAAAATTGTTTCACCTATGTAAAATCTTTCTACACATCCAATTCCAAATAAAGCACAAAATTATCAAAAGCAATCAATGAAATATCAGAAAAAGGTGTTAAGTTCACATTATGCACCATCACATGCAACATCTTATAAACTGGTGATACATATAAATTATAATGTTCCACAAGAAAAACAACATTTTTAAAAACCTTATATTACCCTTTTTCATATCAAAAGCCATTCTAAGTCCTCTAGATCTTCTTTTACCACAAAATGTTACACAAGTAGTGATCTAGATAATTTCATTACAACACTTGATGCTTTTTTGGATTCTGAGTCATCCACATCTAGCACTTTACGTCCACAAAATGTGATCCTTCCATAAATTATTAGAAACCCTTATTTTGAATACCATCTTTATGGGATCATTGATTATCACTTTTTAATTTTAAAATATTTTTAAAAAAAATCAAAAACATTTAAATAATCCAAAAATCAAATATTGATTAAACATAACTTCTTGATTGTTTCATCATGTTATTATTCCACTTTTTCCACATGTGATTAATCCAATAAATTTTTTATCTTTTGGATATTTTATATTATTTTCCTCTTGGATCTAATTTTTCACCATCCCAATATGAAAAATCCAAAATAGTGATTTTCTACTACCATTATATGTCATTTAGCATGTTGTTTTCATAATCTAAATAAAGCAAAGTATTTTCCCTCATAGAAAGTATCAACCAAAAATAATCAAGATCAATTGTTATTATTTTCATAAATTATTTGATACTTACCTATCATTTTTTACATATTCAAATCAAAAATTGAGCAAATAGAGCCTTAGTACATCCAATTTTTTGTTATTATACTTTGTTTTAATTTACACAGCACAAATATTTATGTAAAATATTTATTTTATGTGCTATATTTCTCACATATGCATGTTATATACATTGATAAGTGTACACTTGATCATATGAGGATATAAAATCATTCCTCTACATCACTATTATATCTCCCACATGCCTTGCATCTATAGTTCACATATATACTAGAGGAATCTTGTGCATACATGGCCCATCATATTCAATGCATACTTTCAATTAAAATATGTTGTGTATTATTTATATCCCTCCCCTTTATTATACTTTTGGACCCATGGTTTATCTTTTAATATCATTATTCTTATTTCAAAATTCAAAAAAAGTACAATTAAATATGGTAAATATACAAAAACATTCTAAACATTCTAAAAAACCAAAATCAAGATTTGGGCATGATTAGACATCTATTTTACAGCATTGTCATAAGTAATTTATCTCATGATTGGTAGATAGCATGATATTTTTCTATCACACATGCATTTCACTAGTATTTATGAGTGTTATATATGACATAAATTTCACATGGACCTAGATGTTGATCTTTCTTCTACCCAATGGCCATGCCATGTTGGGGGAATATTGTCCAAAATTTATTGTATTTACAAGTGTTACCATTTGATAACTCTTATACCATGTTTAACTATATAATATGTATAAATGTCTTGCTAACATCTCTATCTTACATTGTGTACATGGATATGTTATTTTCTAAGATATGATCACATTACATATACATGGTGTAGACTATATGTATAATTCTATGATATATTGACGTTATTACTTGTGCTTAGTAGATTAGAATTTTATTGTCTATTGTATGTGGTCCTTGGATCTTATGTGCAAATTGCTTAAGCATCTCTATGAGATCAATATTTATTATGTGTAACATTTGAACATGTCCATTATTTGTGGCCCTTGTCCTTATGTGTGAAATATTTTATTGTGCAACATTTGAACATGTCCATTGCTTGTGTCCCTTGGCCTTTTATGTGCAATTATTTCTTTTGTGACATTTTCACATGTTCCTTATATAAAACAATTAGACTTATTAACTTGCATTACACTTATTGTGTATGTATGCTTGTTGAGATTGTTGATTTTTATGAGTGACATGATCCATATTATACATTAGCTATTATGTATTCTTATTGTATGTAAATGGAAATGTAATTGATAAATAAATCAATCCTAGCTCAGAGAAGATAAATCCTACTTAAACTTCTGATTGTTTATACATTAGATATTTGGGGTCATGATCAAGATGGATTTGTTAGACCTAGCCAATAGATCTCTTACCATAAGATCATCACTAGGGAGGCTCCAAATGCTCTAGTCAAGCAAAACTATGCAATAACCCTAACTAGGTCCTATGTTTTCATATTCACTAAGTATATGACAAATAAAGTAAATTCTAATCTAGTGCTCACTAAAGCTTATGAAATAAAGTGGGGGTTAGTAAGCAAAAAATTAAACATGCATAAGATAATCCTAATTAATCTATATATAGGTAAAACCATAATACATGGAGAGTAATATATTTAAAATCCATTACTTATGCTACATCTATCTACTAAAATAGAGGAATAAATATAGAGATACTTACCTTGAAGATGAACCCATCAAGACTCAATCTTTCCCTTGGCCAAAAGTGTTTCACAAGAGATTGTTGTGGTTTTTAAGGATCACTAAGGAAGTCCAAAACATCCAAGACTTTTTCACAAAATAAAATTCTTCTCCAATTATAAACCCTAAGCTATAAATCCTCAAGTAGAATGTTGGAAGAGTAAATTGTAAAGAAGCACAAATGAATAATTGACCCTTGATGTCTCTCTAGGAATGGCAAAATGAATGTGTATATATAGTTGAATCTAACCCTATACCTTTTTAAAATTTTATCCGACATGGTCAGCCCAATCCACTCTATATGGTTATTGATAAAATAAATTTAGGTCTTACTCTAGGTCGATCAAGGGCTGACCTAGACCTTAAATGAGTTTTATCAATTATAGGGTCGATGGGGTTGATAGTGTAACGTAAACTATTGGAAAGGTTTTTAATCTATGGAATGGCTAATGAAAGTTAAAAATGACCAGATGAGGATGAAAAAGAGGAGGTAAAGCTTATAGGAGTGTAAGGTTGGATTGATAATAAGTGATATTAAAGGGATAATAATCCTAAGAAGCACCAATGGTTTTCCCACCCCTTTCACATTACACCGCTTAAGGTGTGCACTTAGAGAGATTGAGACTTGATGGGTTCTTATAAGATATAATGCATTAGTAATTGATAAAATTTTGAAAATATTATGTGTATACATATGCCCCTCTTGAAGCTCATCACATGTTATGTAGGTACAACACAGGATGGTGATTAGAGAAAATAACATAGCAACACACAACACTAAAGCTAAAAAAAAAATTAAATCATAAAATAATTTAAATTAAATGATTGAAATGGAAATAACTAAAAATAAAAGTAATGTATGAGTACCTTGAATTATCTTTATAGTTGGATGGTTATTTGGTGTGTTTATAGTTTAGATCATGGAGGGCATAGAGACTACTTTTGACAAGCCCAAGGATACAAAACTAAATATAAAAGCAAATAAATTCAAGAAAACCAATATAACTAACATGGTGTCAATGAGACATACTTAGAAATTTGTCAAGCTGAGGTGATAAATGATAATCTAGGACTAAATGACCAAGTCAAACTTTAGATTAAATTGGATAATTAAAAATTCAAGGCTAATGAATACCAAAAAACTCAAACAAGTAAACCTTAAGTAATAAAACCAAACTCACCAAATCAAACCAATGATACATGTCAAAAAAAAATGATAATCAAACATCAATGTAAAATCAGTAACAATCCTTACTTAAACAAAGATGGATAAGTAAAATGGTAAAATAACATTGATGTGTGAGAAATAAAAATCCTTCCTCAATCATTAATGGAAAAAGTGCATAAAATGGAAAATAACATTTGTGAATGAGAAGTAACAATCCAACCTCACTCAACAATGGAAAAAGAACATGAAAGTAGAAATGGACTTAGGTGTCCAAAAAAAAGGTAGATGTAACAATGGAAAATGATAAAAAAAAAAAACCAAATCAATTATATAAATGTAAAACAATGGTGTAAATAAATTAATCCATAGTTACTCAAACATGTTGTTGTTGAGATATTGACATTCATGTCAAAGGGTTTGTTTTTCAGTAAAGAATATGGTCATTGATATTAAGGAATTTCTATGAATAACTCATGACTACATTAGGTTAGCTATGGATTAAATCAGGGTTGGTATGAATTACATAATGCTTATTATGGATTACATCAATATTTTTATGGATTGCATCAAGTTTGCTATGAACTACATCAAGCTTGTTATGGACTACATCAAGGGTGTTATGGATTGCATTAGGGGTGTTATAGACTGCATCAAATTTGTTATAGATTAGAATAGAGTTACTATGGATTACATCAAAGATGTTATGAATTGCATCAAAACTATTGCAGACTTCATCAATCCAACACTATATGTATTCTCATGATTCTTTGGTCTATTCTAGCTTTATTTCTCTTAGGCCAACCTATGTGAGTGAGATTTTTAGGAATTATGTTTGTAAAAGAGAATAAATAATTATGTAGCTGACTACAGAGTTTTAGTTGTCCAATGTTTAAGATATTATTGTGTACTATCTTGTGTATAGGCAAGATCAAATTGTCCTTTTTAAGTGTGAAAAATAGAGAAATATTATTCACTAAGGATCAGATAAGAGGTATGTTAAGGAACAAATGGCCAAGAGGCATGAGTATGAAATCATTGAATGATTCATACATAATTTGCTAAAAGAGATGATTAATGAAGTTAGAGAGGATAGAGTCTTTGAAAAATAAAGAGTAGAGAAAGAGATCCCAATGTGTCTATTGGATTGAGCATAGCAAGAGAACAAAAAAACAACATAATTAATCTAAGAGTGATGAGCAAAAAAATAGCAAAATGAATCTAAGATTGATAAGCAAAGAATAAAATTATACCATAATTTGTTTAAAAATGCAACTAAGAAGGGTGGATGATCTGAAGTAGTTGAGTGGGTGCTTGGCAAAGGGGATTGAATCCTCCTATAAATTGGTGTCTATAAATCAGGGAGTTGGTGCTTTTTAACAAGTGGGTACTTGCTGAATATTTTTGTCAAGATGGTGCTTGACTATTGGGGTTAGTGGCTTAAGTTGAGTGGGTTATCAATAATCTTTTTTCTTTATTACATATCTCATTTATGACATGTATTCCATGCAGTGATCATTGTGGCTTTTCATCCCTTTAAGGGTTTCCCACATATATCATCTGTTATGTCTTTATGTTATTTGATGTGGTTTGATTCTCTATGAGTTGTGTATTAATTTTTTACTAATGAACTAAATAATTATAAAAAAGTTTTAATAGCCCATTGATTTACCCCCCTCTCAATGGTTGTGCTTCTAATAATTGGTATCAAATTAGGTCCTTTAAGGTCAAGCTTAATAGCTAAAAGGTAGATCCTAAGAAACACAATGTCTAGATGTCAAGTAAAAGAAGGGTTTTTAACAAACAAGTCCCCTCTATTCACTAAAACAAATTATGCCTTTTGTATCATTAAGATGAAGACCTATTTTATGGCTCTCAGGTTTGACATTTGGTAGTCAATTATTGATGGATATACTATCCCTCAAACTCCTCCAACTAATGTTGTAGGAAAGAAAGCAAGTGAGAATAATTTAAAGGCTATGAATTTTATATTGTGTGGATTGGTAGAATTTGATTTTGTCAAGGTGAGGCAATGTGACCCAGCCAAAGCAATTTATGATAAGTTACAGCTCATCTATGAAGGTGACACCAAGGTAAAATTGGCAAAGCTTCAGACCTATAAAAGATAGTTTGAAGGTCTAAAGATGAATGAAGAAGATAATATTATAGCATATCTTTGTAGAGTTGATGAAGTAGTCAACATAATCATAGGTCTTTGAGCAAAGGTTAATGATTCAATTATTATTCAAAATATTCTAAGATTGTTGACCCCAAGTTTGACTCAAAGGTGTCAACATATAAATAAGTAAAATATTTGGATAAGTTACAAATGGATGAGCTTCATGGAATACTTACTACCTATGAGATGAAGTTTGATGATGGAATATCTTTCAAAAAGTAATCATCCTTTAAGGATTCAAAGAAAAATCATACCAAAAAGGTTGAAATTGATAGTGACACTAATATTGATGAAGACAAATCTGAATCCTTATTTGTGAGGAAATTAATAAAAGGTTCAAATAGGTACAAAGGCAAGCTACCATTCAAATTTTTTAATTGCGGAAGGATTACTCATTTTGTTGCTAAGTGTCCTTAAAAGGATAAACATGATCATGATGAAGATAATGGTGAAGAGAATAAGAATTCTAACAATTATTACAAGAGTAAGAAAAAAATTAATAATATAAAGAAGATAGCATCTCTTAAAAATTCAATGATAAATATATCTCAGATAATGATGACTATAGTTTAGACCATAAAAGTGATGAAGATTTGTTCATGGCCATTGAAGTTGAAGAAAGGAATAGCTCAAAAGAACAAGTCTTCATGGATGATGAAGAAGTGGGTTAATAAGAAGTTGAGGTTAATCTTGAAGCAAAACTTATCAGTGTTTTGAATGAATTGAAGAGTTAAAAAAAAACTGAAAGTTGAAATCTCTAGTCAAAAGTCATGAAGAATAGATACGTATCTTAGAAACTAAGATAACTAAAAGTGTCAAGCAAGCTAAGAATGGCATCAACAATCTCAAGACTTAGTTAGAAGAAGCAAATACAAGTCTTAAGTCCAAAGAAGGAGAGTGCAATGAGTACAAATTTGAGATAAGTTCATTGAAGTTAGATTTGGAACAGTTCATAATCAAATTGAAAAATTGTCAAAAGTTTGAAAAGAGTAATGGAATTCTTGATGACATATTGAATATTCAAATGTCACCTATCATCAAAAATGGCCTTGTAAACATGGGTAACCAAAAGAGTCACAAGGAAGAATAGAATATCAGTAAGCCAAATACATAAATTGATGCTCTAAAAAAACCTAAGATTGTGAATGGTAGTTAGAGGTCTAGACAGGTTAAGAAGGTTATCTCTCCTCTCAAAGACAACAAAATTTTCAATAAGCCTTTCAAAAAACTTTAGACATCATTTCCTATCAGGTAACCAAATGTAATAAGGTACATTAATTCCTTCTATGGCTATTATTTTTCTTACAATCAATTTGGACATAGAGCTATAGATTGTAGATCAAATGCTAAAAACAACCATGTATGGAAAAGTGATATGTATAGTCATTGATTTTCAAAAGGATTCTCAAATTCATTTGTCCAATGGTCAAATATCAATATGAATAGTATGATTTATTAAAAATATAATAGAATTAGATATATTACAAGATTCTATATATTGGGCTATTCAAAACCCCCTAGTAAAAATAGGAAGGTGTACATTCAAATTGATAAGAATTCAGAACCTTTGAAAATTACAAAAAAGGAGAAAGAAAATGATGGTCTAAAGGAAGAATAATCCATGTTAGCACAAGTTGATTTTCATATTCAAGATGAGAGTTTGAAGTGGTACATTGATAGGGGTTATTCAAACCATATGACAAGTGACAAGAATAAATTTATATCTTTGAACAAGACTAATAAAGGCACAATCAAGTTTGGAGATAATACAATAGCAAATATTATTGGCAAGGGAATACTAAGTCTTGACAATGGTAAAACTAGATCTGAGAATGTGTTATATGTAAAATTACTAAAGCATGATTTGTTATGTTAGTCAAATGTGCAATAAAGGATATAATCTGACTTTTCATGCTAAAGGATGTGAAATAATAAAATCAAGTTTAGGAATATTGGTAGCAAATGCTAACAAAATTGAAAATAATTTGTATGTTTTGAATGAGATCAATAAGGACAGGTGTTTGATGAGTCAAGTGGATGAGAGCTAGCTTTGGAAAATAATAATGGGGCATATAAACTTTGACAACTTAGTAAAGATAAGTACTAAGAAATTATTTAGGAATATTCCTAAGATCACTAAACCTGTAAACACCCTATGTGAGGCATGTCAACATGAAAAACAAAAAAGAAGGTTCAAGACAAAAGAAATATTCAACTACAAAACATTTAGAATTGATTCATACAAATCTATGTGGTCCAACTAGAACTCAAAGTATTCAAGGTGAAAGTTACTTCATGCTTCTTATTGATGATTACACTATAATGACTTGGGTTGAATTTTTGAAGGAGAAATCTGAGGCTCTAGATAAGTTCAAAGCATTAGAGTTTCTAGTTGAGAATGAGATAGACTTAAAAATAAAATGTTTAACATCAGATAGAGGAGGATAATTATGTTCAAATGAATTTCATGACTTTTGTATGGAACATGGAATCAAGAGAGCTTTTACCTAAAAAAACACCACAATATAATGGTGAGGTAGAAAGGAATAATACGAGTCTTCAATAAATGTCTAGGATAATGTTAAATGAGTCCAAATTATGTGATAGATTTTGGAGAGAGGCAGTAAACATAATAGTTTAGATTCTAAACAAAGGTAAAATTAGAATAAATATTAATAAGAATCCTTATGGACTGTGGAAATGTAGACCAGCTTCAGTGGAACACTTTAAAGTGTTTGGCATCATGTGTTTCATTAAGAGAGATGAAGAGAAGCTACAAAAATTTGATTTAAGGGTTGATGAAGACATATTCCTTGGATATTCTTTAGTTAGTTATACATATATATGATACAACAAGAAACTATAGAATATTGTGGAGAGTACACATGAGAGAGTGGATGAAACTAGATCTAAGAAGGTCAGTACACAACCAAGATTTCATGCAGAGGATCTTGACTTCAAGGAAGAAGAAATAACATCAGAAGAAGATGAAGAATGGGAAGATACAAGGGACCTTCCATATTTGTTTAGAAAAATCATGCATAAAATCAAATCATTGGTGATATTAATGTTGGAGTGCAAACTAAGAGAAGGTTTACAAATACGTCAAAAAATGTAAACTACTCTCTTTTTTCAAAGATATACCAAGAAAATATTTAGAATCTAAAAGTGATTAGCATTGAGTGAATGCTATGGAGGAAGAGATCAATTAGATTGAGAAAAATGAAACTTGGGAACTTATTCCAAGACCTAAGGACAAGAATGTTATTATAACCAAATGGGTTTTTATGAACAAATTGAATGATAATGGTTAGGTCACAAGAAACAAAGCAAGGCTAGTATGTAAATTTTATGCTCAAGTAGAAGGTGTTGACTATGAAAAAAAAATTACACCTGTGTCAAGATTGGAATCCATAAGACTATTTTCGACATATTATGGTTTCAATAATTTCAAGATATATCATATGGATGTAAAGTTTGCATTTCTCAATAGAAATTTGGAAAAAGTGTATATAGAGCAACCTAAAGGTTTATCTTTGGAAAAAAATAAGGACTATGTTTGTAAACTGAAGAAAGAATTATATGGGCTAAATCAAGCCCCTAGAGTATGGTATGCAACACTTAACAGATACTTGCTTGATTAGGGTTTCAAAAGAGGTGTTACTGATAGCAATATTTACAACAAAATAGAAGGTGAGCATGAATTAATCATAATTGTGTATGTTGATGATATTATCTTTGGTAGTGACTATGACAAGATGTCTAAGGAGTTAGTAAAAGTAATGTAGTAAAAATTTAAGATGTCTATGTTAGGGAAACTATCATTTTTTCTTAGATTGCAAGTCTTCAGTCAGATAAGGGAATCTTCATCTCTCAAGATAAGTACATTAAGGAAATGTTGAATAAGTTTGATATGGAAAGTAAATTAGTAAGTATTCCAATGAAAATAAGTTACAAGTTAAGTCAATAAGATAAGTTATCAAAATTCAATCAGACCTTGTACAAATATATGATTGGAAGTCTATTGTATATACCTGCATTAAGACCTAATATCATGTAGGCAATAGGTCTAGTGGCTAAATTTTAGGAAAAACCAAAAGAGATACACTTACAAGAAATTAAGAGCGTATTCAGATATCTCAAAGGTATTATGGACTTTAGTTTGTGGTACTCAAAAGGTAAGGATTTCATTTTAACAACATATACAGATGTAGATTGGATAGGTAACATTGATGATAGAATGAACATAAGTGGTGGTGCATTATTTCTTAGAAAGATCCTTGTGTCATGGTTGAGTAAGAAATAACCATTAGTTTCCTTATCCATAGCTACATTGAGTATATATCAATAGCATCATGCTATACATAGGTTTCATGAATGAAACAAACCTTAAGTTACTTTAAAATTAAGAATGATAGTCTAATTTCTATATTTTGTGATAATATCAGTGCCATTAACATCTCTAAGAATCTAGTCATGCATTCTAGTACTAAGTGTATTCCAATCAAGTATCATTTTCTAAGGGAGTAGGTAGCTAATCATATTATCAAACTAGAGTATGTAACCATAAAAGAACAAGTTGTAGACATCTTTACAAAACCTCTTCCAAGGGAAACATTTGAGTTCTTAAGGTAGGATTTGGGAGTAATTCCCCTTCTTCTATCAATCATGAAGAAAGGTGTGGATTGAGGGGGAGCTAATCTTTGGGTATCTTTTAGTTTTGAGGATTAAGATTCAAGAGTCTATAATAGTCAAAATATGTTCAAGTGATAGTGGGTAGTATCTTGCAGTGTTCTAAGGAGACATTTATGGAATTCTCATCAGGTAAATGAAGATGGATATTATCAGTTTTGAAGAAGCATCACTTTGGTTGGTATCAAATAGATTTCATGTTGTGAAAATCTTTTAAATTGATGTCAAAAGGGGGAGAATCGTATCAAGGGGAGAATTAACAAGATAACTATTTTTTAGGAAGAAGTAGTGTAGCAGTAGAGATAGTTATATAAGGGAGAGAAATAGCAAGTTGTGTAATTGTTGTTCTAGTGTAAAGGTATGATCATTGAATGATAAAATCTTCATAAGGGGAGTTTTTTAAGATGTGGATAGGAGTTATAATGTAAAGTTTTTCCATCAATGACAAAGGGGGATTTTGTTGAGATATTGTCATTGATGTCAAAGGGTTTGTTATTTAGTAAAGAATATGGTCATTGATGTCAAGGAATTTCTATGAGCAACTATGGACTACATCCAGCTAGATATATATTAAATTAGTCTTAATACATATTACATTAATATTTTTATGGATTACATAAAGCTTATTATGGATTACATCAAGTTTTCTATGGACTACATCAAGATTTTTATGGACTATATCAGGGGTGCTACAGACTACATTAGGGGTACTATGAACTACATTAGAGTTGCTATGGATTATAATAGAGTTGATATGGATTACATCAGAGCTAATACAAATTACATCAATACTACTATAAACTTCATCAAGATGACATTATATGTGTTTTAATGATTGTTTGGGCTATTCTATCTTTATTTCTCTTAGGCCAACCTATGTGAGTGAGATTTTTGGTAATTATGTTTGCAAAAGAGAATAAATAATTATGTATCTGACTATAGAGTTTTGTTTGGCCAACCTTAAAGAGATTATTGTGTAATGTCTTTTATATAGATAAATATCAAATTGTCCTTTTTAAGTGTGAAAAATAGAGAAATATTATTCGCTAAGGAGCAGAGTAGAGGTTTATTAAAGAATGGATGGCCAAAAAGGTGTGAGTATGAAATCATCAAATGATTCATATATAATATTATGAAATATATGTGCATATAAGGAAGATAAGACATAGTATTTGAAAAATAAAGTGCAAAAAAAGAGATCCCAATGTGTCTATCTAATTTAGTAGAGCAAGAGAGAGAAAAAATAGCATAATGAATATAAGAGTGATGAGTATAAAAATAGTAGAATGAATCTAAGATCGATAAGCAGAGAGAAAAAATATACCATCATTTATTGATAGAAGAAAATGAGAAAGGTGGATGATCTGAAGCAGCTGAGTGGGTTCTTGGCAAAGGGGGTTGAATCCTCTTGTAGATTAGTGTCTACAAATCAAGGAGTTGGTGCATTCTAGTAAGTGGGTGCTTGTTGAATATTTATGTCAAGTTGGTGTTTGACTATTTGGGGTTTGTGCCTCAAGATGAGTGGGTGCTTATAAATATTATTAACTTAATACATATCTGATGTAGGACATGTATTCTATGTAGTGATCATTGTGGGTTTTCTTCCTTTTAAGGGTTTCCCACATATATCATATGTTATGTATTTATATTATTTGTTATGGTTCGATTGCTCTATGGGTTTTATATTGATGCTTGAATAAAAAACTAAAGAGTTATAATAATTTTTTAATATCCCACTAATTCACCCCCACCCCTTCTCAATAGTTATGTTCCCAATAGTTGTTTTGTTTTAAGGATAGATAAAATTGAAACAAATTAGTGCTAACATGTTTTAAGATGTGAAGAAGAGGAAATATAGAATAAATGGGAAAATAGATTTATAATCACACTTATCTATCAAGGGGGAAAATAAAATGGGTGGAGGGAAAAATGAAAGAAAAATCAAGGTAGAGAGACTCTTTATCAAAGTCAAGACTATAGACATTGAAATCATGTCTAACCCTTAGTCGACTCCCCCCTTGGTCCCTTTCTAACTTCTAACAATGCCTAACCTATGTCTTATTAATTTAAAATAATTATCTTATTTTAAATTAATAATTCACTCCTTCCTTCTCTCTCTCCCCTTGACACCTCACCCATGCCACCTCTCCTCTCTTTGGATTCATTTCCCTTGGATACCCTCATTTATCACCCTATGACCTATTCCAACTTCCCCTCCACTACCCCTTGCCAAGTATTAAATGATTTAAGACCCCATTTCCCTTATCCCACTCATTTCCCATGCCTATTAAGCCACCTTCGACCATTTCTTCCCCGGACCTGCTGACCCAGCAGTTGGGAAAATGGATGAAAGGCTATTTTTAGCCTTTTTTCCTACCTTCTAGCCACCGACGTCGGTCAACTGTCGACCGACATCGCTGGTATTTTTGGCATCGATTGCCTTCAAAATTGCATTCCACCTCCAGAGTGTGGATCCAACTCTCTCAATCTTTCAATCTGACCTTTCGACCTTCAACAATCCAATCTTTCACTCCTCAATATGCCAATCCTTCCAATCATCAAACCTCTCACTCTCTCTCTCAAGTACACACAGCAAGCTACAACAACAATAGGTACTCTGCATCAACCACTCCACTAGTAATAGGGCCTTCACACCAGTATCATCAGTAACAGGTACAACCAGTCTGCAACACTCTTTCCTCAACAAACCATAGGTAAGTATTTCCTCTATGTTTTCATTATGTTTTCAGTTATTGCTTCTAAGTAATATCACCAACCCAAACCCGAATCCTTGTCTCCCTGTTGCCTCTACTTTCCATCTGGTCCCTTTTTCAGACCACACCCTCTGCCTTGCAGCCCTGCATAGAGCATTCAACCAGACTCTCAGACTACCTCCAACCAGACCATAAACTTGTCCAGACCCATCCACAGACCATAAACCCATCTAGACCCGACCAGACCTCATCCAAAGACTACTGCCCCGATTGATGCTGGCCACAGAGACCACTGCCTTCACCGATGTTAGAAAACTAACCGACGTCAGAAGACCTTGACTAATCAATGTCGGTAGACTAACCGACGTCGGCGACTGTGATCAGACTGACAGCAACATTTAGGTAAGCATTTGATTCTATTTCTACTTCAATTTTTAATCATTCTAGTCTTTTATCATTCTGCCTTTTATCAGACATTATCTTTATCAATCAGTGGGTTGACATCCCTTAAGGAAGTCTTTGTACTTCTGGGATCAAGCTTTTGCTTGGCAGCCCACCATCTCCTCATCTAACAACTTCTGTGTTTTAGTCTCTTTCTTCTACAGGTGTCATCCTCCACAACCAAAGAGGAGTTCTCTCAATGTCTGAATCTGGTGCGCACGACCTCATCCAGGTATCTTCTAACCTTAGACCATTTCTTTTAGTTTCTCATTTCCTTTTTGAATGTGAAAGCGAAAATTGTATAGAAACATTCTGGCACGCCTGGTGGGACCCTAGGGTCTTCCTTGGGTTCTTTTCTTTCTTTTAATATAGGGTGCATTAGGATTCTCCTTTTCATCTCTTTCTTCTATCTTCCAAAAGACACTATTAGAAAAAATTAAAAAGAATCATTCTTGTTCTTTATTTTCTTGCATCTTAGACTAGTCAACTCATACTCTTTAACCCTTTCTCAACTTGTCTTCATACAAACTCACATTTCATTTTGGGCTTAAAATACATTGCATTTCATTTCTTCTTGACTACATACTTAGTCCACATCTAGTAATTAACAACTGCATCATGAATTAATCATAGATCACTTATGTTACACAACTAAATCACTTGCACAAATCAAACATCAAAACTTACCTGAGACAAGGCCCAACTGGGATTTCATCACCTAGCAGATACCTTACCCGTCCCAGCAATCCCACTTGGACTTCACCACCAAGGGGAAAGCCCACTCTATTCTCTGGCAGAGGATAATCTCTAGGGGAAGTATATTTTGGCTAAGTGAGACCAGCTTATTACTGGGCTAGTAAGTGAGGGGAGCTTGCTCCTTAGCACCAGGCCAAGTACGGAACCTAACACAGACTCTTGAGCGTTGAAACTCACCTGAAACTATCCATAGCTGCTTCTTCTAGGACCCTTCTACAAGCCAACCTCCCAAACACATTTTAAGGCATAAGCCAATAGGATTATAAAAGTTGATTCTTAGGATTTAACGCTTAGGGTCTACCTGTCTCCATCTATTTTTCCTGTTCTTATCTGGTTTTTTGAGCTAGTGAGGACGTTTTCTTCTTTTCTCCAAGAATCTTCAAAAAAAATTGAGTTTATGGAAGACACAGTAATCGACATTAGTTTTACCACCGACGTCGGTGACCTTTCTTCACCAGCATCAGTTATCTGATCGACGTCGGCCACTTATTCTCACTGACATCAGATTTTTAACTGACATCGGTCACTATCACAGTCTTTTTTTCTTCTTAAAATAGCAGCCTTAAAACCCAACCCTTTTTCTGCCAAAACCACATTCTAAGTTTTTGAAACTAAAAAAAACACAGTTTCTAAAACTTGACCCTTCTTGCCTTGAATGGTTTTGACACGCAGTCAAACCAAGGCTCTTCTTGACCACGTGAGGCATCAACCGCTTCCACCTTCCCCATCCATAACCAGTCCCTTAATGGAGTTTCATTCAGAGGCCGAACGAACTCCTACTCGACCGACCCTGACTCAGTCTCCCATTGTCCCTGAAGGGGACCAAGACTTCGAAAGATTCTTGGACCTCAATGTCAAAGCCCTCCAAAACTATCTCACAAGAAACCAAATGCGAGACCTTTCAGGTGAAGTGGCGATGATGTCAACACCATCTGCTACCCAGCCTTTTATGACTCAAACTATTGCCTCAACCATTAACCTGACCATGGCCAATACACAAAGTTTGGCCTCCCCATCTATTTTTAGACCAACCTCCATTGGGATTTCATTACCCCCTCAACCACATGCAATTCAACCAAGTTCTACATCATACCAAAACTTGATTGTCTCGACTCCACACACACTTGCACCTATAAATGCAGGAGTGTCTACCTCCCCTTTTTCCAATGCTGCCACGCAACCACTTTTGGCAGTATCTAGCCTAGCCATGCCTTTTACCTTCATAAGGCAACCACCCTTGGCCTCCACTTCTATCCCAATGACTAGTTATCAATACATTGTGTCCCTACAAGCGTAACCAACTATGTCATATGCCCCCTCTAGCACCTTTCAAGCACCCTACAACCTAGGGGGTGCTCCACCCACAAATCCATTAGTAGATATAATCAAAATGCTGATGAACAAAATGTCTAGTCTTGAGACCTCTATTTCTGGTTCAAGCAATGTCCTTTCTTATGACCAAATTTGCAACGAACCCATCCATCCCTCTATCCCAATCTGGCCATATCCCAGTCAGTGGGAGCTTCCTAAATTTACTTGCTTTCAGAGTAAGGAAGACCCACAACATCTACGAGCATTCAAACATGCTTGTTATCTTATAGCCCATGACAATGCGTTACTTCTACGCACTTTCCCCATGTTGCTTTCTGGCCTCGCCCTTGACTGGTATAGCTCTCTTACCAGACATTCTATCTTTTCATTCACTCAACTTGCCCAATTATTTCTCAACCATTTTTCTATCAATATCACCAAAAAAGTCTCAATCACATACCTCTACTCTATCAAACAGTTTGACGATGAATCAATAGTCAATTTTGTCGCCCGTTGGAGAGGCTTGATCAACCAACTCTCCTTCTCATTACCTTAACCTGAGCTCATTGAGCTCTTTTCTCAAGCATTTGCCAATCACATCTCATCCACCTTGTGGGTTCAAACATTTCTCACTTTTGACGAATCTTTCACCATGGCCCAAAAGCTTAAACTCCATGCCATTGAAGAAGATAAGGTCAAATTGCGTAATACCAACGTGAGAGTCGATGACCCTTCTTCTTCCAGACCTTCTTCTTCTTCCCATTCCAAAACCAAAGGAGTGGCCAACACTGTGGTTGTTAGATCACCATCTTCGAAAACAACTGACTAATCTCAACCTTCAACATCTCAAAGCATCACCAAACAATTCCAACAATGGTATATACAGCGTAATTACACTCCACTTGGAGAGTCATACACTTCCATGTTATAAAAGCTCATCAAGCAAGGGGTCCTTAATCTCCCTCCAATCTGACCAACTCAATTTGACCCTTCAAAAGCTCTCCCTACATGGTATAGGTAAAATGACTTCTATCACTATCACCGTGTCCAAGGCCATGACATCAACAACTGGTGAACCTTCAAGAACATTGTCCAAGACATGATCAATAAGGGGGATCTTGTTTTGGATAACCTGAACATGCCACCCAATCAACACAACATCGACATCTTCAAACAACCCTTTCCTCACCATCCTCCTAATCAAAACAATGTCCAAATCATGGCTGATAACTCCCAAGAGCATGATATACGCATGGTCAACACGGTCTTGCCTCTTGTCCCTAACCAACCTCTTCCACAGGTAGAGGAATCCTCTTCTCCTATTAGTCCTCCATCGACCTCTCTCATATTGGAGGATTCCTTGACCATACCTATGCCATTAGCCCCACCTTCATCTTTCCTCCTACCAATGGAGGACCCTACCTTGCCTACTCCTCAACCACAAGTCAAAGGCACAATCATCCCTGCCCTCTACCCTCTTGAGGAGTTGTACTCTCCTATTTCTTCTCCACCAAGAGAAGAACCAGTCTCTTCACCCATTTTGACCGAGGAAGACCCAGTCATGGTTTCCTCTTGCCTTTTGCTTGAGATTGCTACATCTCACTCACCTCTATCCACATCCGAACCCAAACCCATATCTAACCTCACCTTGCACAATGGTGGCCCTCAACCCAAACCAAAGAGAGCCACTAAACCACACTGGAGAACTCCTCCCCCACCTTCATCATTACCTTAAATTTTGGGCCCACATCTGTCCACTTTAATAGGAGTGCTTCCTACTCCCATACTTCACAGAGGCAAGTCACCTCCATTATCCCCTCAACCCATCAAACATATATTTCCTCCAAAACATCCAACACCTATCACCACCAAAGTGCCATCTACACGTGTGGCTACACCACCCACAAAAATGATGGTATGACCAATGCCTCTTATGCCTCTCAAACCAAAGTCATCAACCCCCACTACAACAAGACGCATCGACCCATTAATAGGTTCTTATGCCTTGTTGTTACGGAAATTGTTGCAGTCTTCTCGCATCAATCTCCTACCTCTTAAGCCATATCAATCTCTTAGACCAAAATCGCCCTGGTTCAAAAACACTCAAATTTGTGTGTATCATCGTACGCCTAGGCATGACACTGAGCATTATTGTGCCCTCAAGGTTGTCGTTCACCAATGCTTGGAGAAAGACACCCTTCTTCTTGACCATATTATCAACAAACCTTCAACACCGCCCCACTCATCAACTCCCAGATCAAGACCATCTTGGTTCAACAACTCTAAATTTTGCCACTATCATCACACTCTGAGACATGACACTGAGCATTGTTGCGCTCTTAAAGCTGTCACTCATCAACACCAGAAAAAGGATACCCTTCTCATCAAGGATCCTCTTAACCACCCCTTCGACAAATCATCAACATCGACCCATGCTTCTCAAACCTCATCACTTAAATCAAGATCTCCACACTAGACTATGGTCCCTTTGCCACCTTTAACCCCCTTATTTGACATCAACATAGTCAATCTGACCACCAAGCCTCAACCGACCTTGACCAATCTGCCAAACATTCTCCCTAGCCATTGGGGGAATTTAACATTCATCCAAGCCTCGACCAACCTTTCAACCCAGTCTTGACCAAATCACTCTTTTAATCCTAAACCTCGACCAGACCATTGACCAAACCTCAACCAAACCTTGACCAAACATCAACCAATCTTTTAACCATGATATCGACCAATCATTGACCAAATATCAATTGACCAAACCATTGACCCAATCTCGACCAATCTCGACCAATCATCAATCTTGACCAAACCTCGACCAAACATTCAACCCAGCCAAATATCCATCGACCCAACCCTCGACCAAACATTCAACCAGTCTTGACTAAGCATTAACCAGACATCAACCAACGAAGCACCTATCATAACCTCAACCAAACATCAACCAACTTCATGTCCAACATCAACCTACTTCTTAATCATCTTTAACATGTGACCAATTTGGAAATAAGTAAATGAGGCAAGTTTGCTCCTAATTGGCTCAGACCTTTCATCATCACGCACGAGCATGGACCAGGGACTTATTAGAACCTGAGCCCTTTAATGCCTTGCATCTGTGACCATTCTACTGTTAGTCGAGTACTCATTCACTTGACATTTAACTTGAGCTCATCCCTTGAACAGCCCCATCCTCTTAATCCTCATTCCTTTCAACCCTATTCCCCTAAACAAATCCTATATACCCCTTTTATAAAGTATGGATGCTTTGTCTTAATAAAAGGGAGCCCTTCAACTTCTATAGTCTTGTCCATGACTCAAAATTTTATCAAAAATAAATCAAGATGTCAAAATATCCAAGGTCACAAAATTGAAAAGCAGACTAATCCCTCAAAGGACAGTTGTACTATCATTGATGTAGCTAATAGACTACTCCCTCAAAAGACAGCTATTCAAAGACCTCAAACATATATAAAGCAAAAATATAGACCACTCCCTTGAAGGATGGCTATGACTAAATCTTGCTACTCTCAGAAGCTCCCCGCATCAATCAGCCTCACAACATGACCACAAAGCAAAGTAACATCCCTACATGGACTTCCCGCATCGATCAGTCCACCCCCCCCAAAAAAAAAAGGGTCATGGACTTGGCTTGTCATTGTCTCAGGGTCTCTTATAAAAAGGGGCAAGGTTATCTCTACTCTAAAAATAGGTTACCCTCTCCTCCTATCACATCACCTACTCAAGGGACTTTGAGCTCATTTTAATGTCAAAGCGATTTGATTACCTCTCTAACACAACCCATGGTCAATGATGCAATGCATGAATGGGGCTCTCGATGCTAACAACCCCTATCTATGCTATCTATCTGGTCCTTGTCAATGAAAGGTTGATTATGCCTTTCACTTTTTGCCTACACTTTGGTCATATTCAACTACATCATTTTTCACACCAAATCAACCTAACCCTTTTCAGACCATTCACATAGCCTATTCACATAGTTTATATGGACAACATACACATGGAAACTATCGACCCCATACAATTTATGTTAAGCATAAACCATTACTTGCTGAAGCATAAATAGACCTCAATTCATTTTTAGCATACATCCATCACGAATATGGAAAATTGCTAGGGATGAAAGACCACTCGACCAATGTTGCAGAATACACCATCACACAATATGGAAAAGGCTACAACATCATCTTATCCTCATCATTTCAACACATGACCAAACCAATCATCAACCATTTTGCCTCTTCATCTGAACTACATTGGTTTGAGGCCCTAAGACCGGGGCTATATAGGCAGCACTCAGTTGACACGACATCCTCTAGGGTTAGCTCAACCACCTTCGTTTATTTGTCTTTCTGATGGACAAACCTTCATTTCTCCTTTGACCATGACTTAACCCCGACTAGAGCAATCCATAACTTTGACCCTCTTCCTCCTTTTTAGGGAGAACTACATTGGCCTGAGGCCCTTCCAACAAGGGCTATGTAGGTAGCACTCAGTTGACATAGCATCTTCTGGGGTTAGCTTAGCCACATTCTTTCATCCATCCATTCATTCGACCAACTATCTATCTCGACTTGCCTTGACCAACGACCTTGGAGATCACGACTATCTCCTTCGACTACAACCACTTCTAAGACAATGTTGCCTTGGTTATTTTTGCATGTATGCTACCTCACGAATGGTTAGCAAAATTGTTTGCAACCCATATTTTGACCCTCACAAGTATAGGATTGCAAGCCAGTTAATCCCCACTACTTGTGACATTTTCATGTTTCTAGGAGCACTTCCTAAGCCTGGGATACCTGAAACACGATGACCATTGGAGCTTCAACTTAGATTGAATAACTCGATCAGCTATGACTAAATGCTGGGGCCCAGTTATTTCAATTTTGTCACTCCTCGACCCTTGACCTATGACAATTTGACCCGACCATCTCGTGAAGTGGTATACATGCAATCACGACTATTACAGCATTCTCACTCCATCTTCACCATTTCCATCCACTCTCTATCAAATTGGCACCTAATTTTAGGTTCCCTTCCCTCGACTCCTACTTTGAGGGGCAATACCTGATCCCACATCTGGTGTAATCAACCTCCTATTTTTGTCTTGCAGTTCATTTGAACAACCAACAGGACAAAATCAACCTTATCCCACACCTGGGGCAATCAACTCCTATTTTTATCTTGCAGTTCATCTAGAACAACCAACAAGACAAAAAGGGGCAAATGTAGACACCGAAATCATGTCTAACCCTTGGTCGACTCCCCCCTTGGTCCCCCCTTGGTCCCTTTCTAACTTCTAACAATGCCTAACCTATGTCTTATTAATTTAAAATAATTATCTTATTTTAAATTAATAATTCTCTCTTTCCTTCTCTCTCTCCCCTTGACACCTCACCCATGCCACTTCTCCTCTCTTTAGATTCCTTTCCCTTGGATACCCTCATTTATCACCCTATGACCTATTCCAACTTCCCCTCCACTACCCCTTGCCAAGTCCTAAATTATTTAAGACCCCATTTCCCTTATCCCACTCATTTCCCATACCTATTTAGCCACCTTCAACCATTTCTTCCCTGGACCCGCTGACCTGGCAGTTGAGAAAACAGACGAAAGGCTATCTTTAGCCTTTTTTCCTGCCTTCCAGCCACCAACGTCGGTCAACTGTCGATCGACGTCAGTGGTATTTTTAGCATTTGTTGCCTTCAAAACTACATTCCACCTTTAGAGTGCAGATCTAACTCTCTCAATCTTTCAATTTGACCTTTCGACCTTCAGCTATCTGATCTTTCGCTCCTCAATCTGTCAATCCTTCTAATCATCAGACCTCTCACTCTCTCTCTTAGGTACACACAGCAAGCTACAACAATAATAGGTACTCTACATCAGCCACTCCACCAGCAATAGGGCCTTCACACCAGTAGCATCAGCAATAGGTACAACTAGTCTGCAACACTCTTTCCTCAACAAACCACAGGTAAGTATTTCCTCTATGTTTTCATTATGTTTTCAATTATTTCTTCTAAGTAATATCACCAGCCCAAACCTGAATCCTTGTCTCCTTTTTGCCTCTACTTTTCATCTAGTCCCTTTTTTAGACCACACCCTCTACCTTGTAGCCCTACACAGAGCATTCAACTAGACTCTCAGACTACCTCCAACCAGACCATAAACCCATCCAGACCTGTCCATAGACCATAAACCCATCCAGACCCAACCAGACCTCATCCAAAGACTACTATCCTGATCACTACTGGCCACAGAGACCACTACCTTCACCAACATCAGTAGACTAACTGATGTCGATAGACCTTGACCAACTGACGTCGATAGACTAACCAACGTCGGTGACAGTGACCAGATCGACAGTAGCATTTAGGTAAGCATTTGCTTTTATTTCTGCTTTAGTTTTTAATCATTCCAGTCTTTTATCATTCTACCTTTTATCAGACATTATTTTTATCAATCAATGGGTTGACATCCCTCAAGGAAGTCTTTGTACTTTTGGGATCAAGCTTTTGCTTGGCAGCCCACCATCTCCTCATCTAAAAACTTTTGTGTTTTAGTCTCTTTCTTCTACAGGTGTCATCCTCCACAACCAAAGAGGAATTCTCTCAATGTCTGAATCTGGTGCACACGACCTCATCTGGGTATCTTCTAACCCTAGACCATTTCTTTTAGTTTCTCATTTCCATTTTGAATGTTAAAGAGAAAATCATATAGAAACAAAGACAATCAAATTAATTTTGTCAAAACAAGAGGACTTTCAACATTAAAGACTTGAAAAACTTATCCTAACCACACAAATATTGGGTCAATAAATAGAGTATTTAGATCATCCCATGAAGGCTATATGCATGAAAATTAAAATATATCTACCTTCCCATAATGTGTTCCCCATTCCTCAGGACCCCTTATAGAGTCATTGGTCTACTATGAATATTGGGTACTTATGTGAGAAGTAGGTAGCACCATAAAGTTTGTTTAATTATCCTATTTTGATCTACTAGCCTATTGCAGCCTAATGGACCTCAACTCTATCATGAGGCCAATTATGGATTTTTATCTTCGATTAGAAATAGGAGATTTGTTATTAATCACATCTTTTGGTGTGATTTTGACTTTTAACTTTGTATGTTATCATTTGTATCATTGCCTTTTGATTCAAATGATTTGGATTTTAGCTTTTGATGTCCTTTTCTATTTGTCCTCCATATGGATTCAGATAACCAAACATGGGTGATAAAGATGACTATCATTTGAAAAATTTTGACTTGGTTGCTAAGAAAGAGAACTTAGAGAGCATGGTGTCTAAGAGTTTTTAAAATTTAGGTGAAATAATAGCTTTATATTGACTTCGATCTTGGTTTATCCAATGAGGATTGAAAGAAAAGTAAATCAAGAGGAATGAAAACATATAACAATTTAAGTTAATTCAAATTACAAAAAAAAGTAACAAATGATGAAAAGGGGATACAATGATAGTGAAGTGTGATTCTTTATCATAATAATGAGGGAAGTTTAGGAAAACATTCTAACACTTTATTGTCATGTAAATTTTATCCACAAAAGAATCTAAAGATAAATCTAAGAATAAAGGATCATAAACTTGTAACCATTGCTAAACATTCTAGAGAAGGAATGGTGAATTAATAAAAGATGGTGATTTTATGAGGAAGGCCTGGTCATATCTATGGTCTTACATTGCAACTCATAAAAGAGATACCTAGGAGGGTGCACAAAGCATGTGAAAAATAAAATAAATGAGATAGATTGTATTTGTGAGGAAGGCCAGATCCTATTCATGGTCTTACATTGTAACTCAAAAAATAAAAACCCAAGGAGTAAGAAAAGTATTGAAAAGTAAGTAAATAATGAGAAAAAAAAAAGAAATCATGAGGAAGACTAGGTCCTATCCGTAATTTTACAATGCAACTCATGAGAAAAGGGAAAACTAAAGGACCAAAAATAAGGGACTAAGGTTTGTGAAAAGAGAGCCTAGTGCAGAGGGTGAGACCCATGTAAATACCATATAAAAAGTAGTATAAGGATAACATATATAAAGCATGATAATAAGGAAAATATTTAGGCAAAATACTTACTTAAGCATTGTGTTTTAGTTTGTTCTTTGAAAATATGTCCTTCATTTGTTTGAAGGTGATAGGTTTTAGGACCAAGGATGTCTTTGACTAAATAAGGGGCCTACCATTTTTGGGTGTATTTACCTTATTTTTTTGTAGTCTAGTTTAAGGACAAAATCACCAACATTAAAAGTGTGAACTTTAAATATTTTGTTATGTATTGGCAATTGTGTTGTAGAGCGGAAAGACAATGTTCATCAAGAAGATCAAGAGAATGAAGGTGAGATTCATGTAATTATTCATCAGGTATGATACCATAAAGAGAGATTCGTAAATAGGGAAGTTCATATTCTAATGGGAGGACTAATTTAGAACCATAGACTAGTGAAAATGACATTGCCCCAGTGGCAGTACATATGCTAGTGTGATAGGCCTAAAGAGAGAGATATAGATGAAGGTACCAATCTATACGAGTTTCAAAATTTGTCTTTTAGATAATTTTATTAAGGATTTTTTTAGTGGCCTCAACTTTTCCATTGCATTGTGGATGGTACAGTGTGTAAAAATTGTGATTAATTTTTAATTAAAAATGGAATTATTTGACGTCTTTATTTTTAAAATTACCACCATTGTTGGAAATGATAGTATCAAGAATGCCAAAGTGATAAATGATTTGATTGAGGATGAATTTAGCAATGGTGTTCTAGTGACATTGATTACAGGAATGGCTTCGACCCATTTGGTGAAATACTTGTTGGACATGATGATAAATACATGCCCATCTTATGATCTAGGTAGTTTTCCTATGAGATCTAAACCCCACATTGAGAATGGCTAGGGAGATTCCACAATTTGAAGCTCAACAAGAAGTGAATGGATTAGATAATTGTGAAGTTATAATGGACTACACTTTTTAGTGAATTTGATGGAGTCCTTTTCAAGAGTGGGCCAAAAGTATCCCATGTATAATCATTTATGTGTTGTAGCATTTTAGCTATAGTAAACACCACAAATACCCATATGTACTTGTTCAAGAAGAAGAGGAACCTCTTATTTCATAACATAGTAGAGAATGTTACCTTCCATGTTGTGATAATAAAGGATGTTATATCAAAAGACATATTTAAAATCTTGTTTATGAATTTGAGTCTTTTTTTAGGATTAGTGTTTGGAAGATAGGTTTGATGCTCAAGGTATTGAATAATGTTTTTGTACCATCAAATTTGTCAAATGGTGATAGCCTTAATATGTAAGATAAGTAAATATTTTATCTAATAAATTTAGAATCAGTAAGAACTTGGTGTAGATGAAAAATACATGTTGAATATGCAAGTGAATCAGTAATAGAATTTTGATCTCAAGGGATGGTCTTGATGGTAAAATAAGCAAATTATTTGGCAAGGGTAGAGGATATTTGATGATAAGCAATGATATTTATTATTTTTCATTGATAATCACCATTAACTTATTGGTATATGAGTTGAGAGTCACCCAAATCATGCATATATGTAATGTATAAATCAAGGGTTGCTCTCACTCTTAAGATTAATGCTTTATATTCCACTATATTATTAGTAACATCAAATGTAAGGTGAAATTCCAAAAGGGATAACTTTACCAAGATAAATAGTGAGGATACAACTTGCCTCATCTCCTTGAAGGCATTTTACACCATCAAAATGAAGGGTCCAAGTATCTTTGTGTAAATCAACATTTATTTTAGGTAATTCTTTGATGATTGCCTTAGATTTATTAATATTGGGAAGGATAGAGGACTCGTATAGATTAATTTATTAAATATTAATACTAAAATTATGGAAGTAATCTCTAAGAGATATAGCTTGATTAAGACCTTCAATATATAGTATATTATCATCGAGGAAACTATGTTGAAGGTGGTTGAGGGTAGGTATGGGAGCTACTATGAGTTGGTCATCAATGATTTATCCTTTGACATCTTTTTGTGTAATAATGTGAAGATAAAATTCCATTAGAAGGAACATCCACTTGCCAATTTTGTCTCTAGGAAGAAAATATTTAAACAAGAAGTGATGGAGTAGATCAGAATGAATGATAACATAAGTTGTTTGGTAAAGTATATAATGATGGAGTTTTTCAGCTACAAAATATATAACAAGTCAATCATGTTCTACTTTTTTATAACATTTTTTATAGTTAATGAGGCCTCAACTAATATAATAAATGGAATATTCTCTTCCAATATCATCCTATTGGGAAAGCATTGCCCCAACTGATACAGGTGTGGAAGAAGTATATAAGATTAAAGGATGATCATTAAAAGATAGATGAAGGGTGGATGGATAAAGCAAATATTATTTCATATTGTCAAATTATTTCTAATAAGTATTCATCCATTAGAGGGCACTACCTTTATTTAGAAGATAATTAATATAATACATACAATAAGCCATTTTAGGGACAAATCATCTTATTACCCTAAGTTTTCCAAGGTAAGTACAAATATCTAGAATGGAATGAGGGATAGGCATGTTAAAAATAGCATTGATCCTAATAAGATCAACATCAATACCATGAAGAGAGACTAATAATCCCATAAATTTGTTAGATGTGATGCCAAAGACACATTTATAGGTATTTAGTCTAACTTTATATTTGACGAGGTGATCAAAGATGATAGCAAGATCAGAAAGATGAATTTTATGGATTTTAGACTTGGTGATGAGGTCATCCACATAGGTTTCCACAATATTATGGATAAGGTCCTTTATAATATGGGTCATAGCCCTCTTATAGGTATTTCTAGAATTTTTGAGGCTGAAGGGAATTTTAATGTAACAATAGGTTCCCCATTATGTGGTGAAATTTGTCTTATGTTGATCTTTGGGGGTAATGTGAATTTGATTATAACTTGAAAAACCATCCATAAGGGACAAAATTTCCTATTCAGCATTTGAATTGATGATGGCATATATGGAAGGTAATGGGAAGTTATCCTTGGAATAGCCAAGATTTAGGTGATGAAAATTGATGCAAATGTGAATGACCATGATGACTTTATTCTGAATAAGGATAATGTTTGAAACCCATTCCAAATAGTTCTTAGGCTTGAGTATTTTAACATCAATAAGTTTAATTATTTTTTTATGGCATAAATTGGAAACTTAAGGGGGGATTTATGTTATTTTTGTCACATGGGTTTGCCATCATGATAGGTGATGATATTATGCACCATGATGATAGTATCAATGAAAGTCATGTCCTCATAAGACCAATCCAAAGTTTCATGATATTTATCAAAGAATAAACTAAAGTTATCATATTTAGTTGGTGTAAGTTCTTGAGAGACTATGATTGGATAAGGGAATGATGGGGTACCATATTCAATTCTTGTAGTTTCTTCATAAGTATAACATTACCATCTTGGAAATGATATGGCATGTTAGGTAGACAGGAAATGGGATTTTTTTGGAATCAATGATAGCAATGAAGTTTTTTAAATGAGGGGATTTTTGTTTGAAATTTTTGATTTTATGATGTTACTAAGGGATTTGAGGTTCTCAGGCATAGAACAATTCAATAATGGCTTCATCACTAGGCAAAGTGGGAAGAGGACCATAATATTCCACATCAACTTTGAGATCAATAATTTTTTTACAATCATGGTCATATTTAAAATGTTTATAATGTATTATGTACATCTTTAGCCTTGGCATCTAGTGTAATATCAGGAGTAGGGGAATAAGGTTGATTAAATTCAAGTAGTTTATCATTAGCATTATTGATGGGGAGAGGATTAGATAGAATGATTGGTTTTGTAGGAGGTATAGAAGATGAAAGAAGTTACAAAGGGTTTGATGGGTAATATTTGATCCACCACCCAAGGGGTATTAAGAAGTGGAGGATTAGTAGGAGGTACATGACCTTTAGGTACTTGTGGCATAAAATTGCACCCTTATGGGAGACTTATTTAGGACCTCTCACTCCTAGCCATAATATTGGAGTAACCCTAAGCTATGGCTATCCTGTTGTGGGTTTTAACCTTTGGAGAAAGCTGACTTCCTCTTGGTAGATCACCTAAACTATTTCTTCTACTTGGAAAAGGGATAGAGAGGGGTAAAGGGTAACTAAGAGAGCTTAAAATGTGATACACTAAATTGATTAAGACTCATTTAAGAATGAAATAAACATTGATACAATATAAGATAATCCTTTCTCATAAAACCTCACAAATTAGTTGATTTGCATAAGCATTTCATAAACTAGGCTCATGAGATAATGAATGAATCAAAGAGGAATTCTAAGATTCACACCCAACATCCATTAATGTCAGAAAGAGCCTAAGTTCAGACCTAAAATTAGCTTTAGAATACCTAAAAATAGGTGAGAAAGAAGGATAGTGGACATGAAATAAACTCCTTCATAAGGCCATCATGCATAAGCTTGCTAAACACAATTCAGAGGCAAGAAATAGGTAAAAATTATATTTATTGATTCAAGAGGTCTTTCATACAAATTTTGACAAGGTTTCTCCTTGTCAAATGAGAGTATCCTTTAAAATGGGGGAGAAAATGGTAAATATAGGAGAAAAGGAGAAGAGAGAGAAGAGGAGCATCCAATCAAAATTCAATAAATGGATTGCAACCACCCTCCATGAATTCTCACCCATATTTGGGTTAATTAACACTATTCCTTCCTCAACAAATTAACCTTTATCATATTTGAATATCCTTCAATCCTTCTCATTGGCTTAAAAACACACTATAAGGCAAGAACTTATTGAGGATGTGGATGTCATGATCCCCTAAAAGGGAAAAATCTCTAAAGACTTTGAAACTTGCATTGAATACTCCACCTGCACTCTCCAACCACCAAATTCTCCATCTTCTTAATGAACTTATAGCACCATGATTAACATTGATATGTTATTTACATTATTAGATAGTCACTTAAACACATTCATCTGGTGTCCTTTTTGACACTCTTTTTGCAATCACAACTCTGCCCCTACCCCAAACCCTAAACATAGGTCCATTGTATATGAAAACCAATCCCCTTATTAGTTTTCATGTAGTATAATCTCAATGAAGATCCATAGGATACTTAGTCTCTTTATCATTATCAATAAAAATTTAAAACCCAAGATAGACTTCATAACCTGACTGAGCATACCTTTTCATAGAACTAAGCCTTAATTATAGCATACAAATTTATAGTGTTTGCTCTGGTAACCCAATTGATATTTTAATCTCATATTTATACATTTATGTGCTTAGGTGGTGAAATATTTCAATCTAACATGTCTACTTATGTGGTATCTCCTTGCCACATTATTTATTCAATTTAAATATATGACCACTATCACTTAGACATGTGTCTTCATCTCTTGCCCCTTAGAAACTTGATCAAATTTATTACATCAATCTCTTTGGGAGTCTCTTGGCCTTGAATTTCAATATTGTCATTGATATTTTATCTACATCTAAGATTATGACACTTGGTATCCCCATATGCTTTTTGTGGACCCTACTATTAGTCTCCATCTAGTTAATGTTAAGGTGTGGAGCTAAAAGCTTCAACTATTTGCAGACACAAGAGAGGAGGCTGAAGAACCAGAGGAACCGGCGTCGGTAGTATAACCGATGTCGGTCATAGATAGTGGAGGAGACTGGTGACGGCAGATAATCGGTCGACGTCGGCAGCACCAGACAAGCAGGGACCGGCGTCGATCGCCTGTGTATTTTCAGAACTACTGTTGATGAACAGTCAGTTAAGTGAAGCAAGTGTTTGCATGTCAAGCAACTAATTATAGTCACGAGCTGCATGTCTAATTATTGTAACTAGAGTTCTATTTTTTGTAAGCATGGGATCCTATTTAAAGACCCATAAGGCATGTATTGTATTCATTCTAAGGCAAGTAAAAGCATTGAAGCTAGCAAGGTCAAGGAGATCAGCTGAAGCATTCAAGGAGGGATAATAACTCAGGCTTTAGAGTTGTTGTGTTGAGCAAGAGAGAGAGGGAAGAAGGTCTTGAGGTGTGGCAAGCCTTTGAGGTGGAGGAAGAAGTGGCATCTTCCTTATTGTATTTTCTTCTAGTAGTATTTAATACAAGAGTGTGTATTGTCTCTCAAATTCTTTGTTGTCTCAAGTTTCTAGCTACTTTATCATTCTGGTATAATTCTGTGTTTAATTGCATATAAGAAAGTAATCAATTGTGCTCTAATTGGTAGAGCTATAGATCCCCTGACAAGTGGTATCAGAGCTACGATTTACAGTAAGCATATATTTTTTTTTATTACAGGTCATTCACAGGGTTTTTTGATTGAGTGGGAGTTTAGCAATGGTAGAAGAAAGCAGGCTACAAATGGAGAAGTTTAATGGCAAGAATTATCAACATTGGAGGATGCAGATTGAGGACTATCTGTATCAGAAGGATTTGTACTTACCGTTGGGTGGGGTTGCATGCAAGCCCACATATATGAAGGATGAAGAATGGAACGTTCTTGATCGGAAGGCTCTCGATTCCATAAGGTTGAGCCTTGCATCGTCTGTGATTTCTAGCTTATCACAGTGCAAGACAACAGAGGAGTTGATAAAGTCCTTGGCAAATTTATACGAAAATCCCTCGGATTCTAATAAGGTATATCTTATGAAGCAGCTATTTACTTTGCAAATGCAGGAAGGTGGATCAGTACATACTCATCTCAGTGATTTCCATGGTTTGGTAAACCAACTAGCTTTAGTCAATATTGTTTTTGATGATGAGGTAAAGGCTCTCTTGATTTTATGTTCTTTGCCTGAAAGTTGGGATGGTATGGTTATGGCAGTAAGTAATTCTGCATCTGCTTCTAAAATCTTAAAAGTTGATGATGTTGTGAGTGTGATCTTGAATGAAGAAATACGCAGGAGAAGCACAGGTGAATCATCAGGGAATGCTCTAAGTGCAGAAAGTAGGGAAAGGCAAAGGGAGAAGGTTGAGCAAGGGAAATCAAGGTTAGGAAGGAGATCCGAGTCCAAAGGTATTACCTACTGGTTTTGTGGAAAGAAAGGACATACAAAGGAGTGTTGGTTGAGAGATAAAGAGAATCAACATGCAGGTATGGAAGAAGCAAAGGATGCAAATATTGTGATGCAGGATGCTCTCATACTTTCTTCAGATAGTCAGGTAGGATCATGGATTTTAGATTCTGGTTCATCTTTTCATGCATCCCCAAATAGAGATTTGTTTTATGAATATAAACAAGGAGATTTTGGAGTGCTCTATTTAGGGGATGGTACGCCTTGTCAGATAGTTGGCAAAGGGAAAGTGCAGCTGAGATTGAAGATTGACAACACATGGGTGTTGAAAGAGGTCATGCATGTTCCAATTCTGAAGCAGAGTCTGATTTCTGTAGGAAGGTTGGGAGATGAGGGATGCACAATAACCCTCACAGTAGATTCTTAGAAGGTTACCAAGGGAGCACTTATTCTAGCAAGAGGTAAGAAATTAAATACTCTTTATCTGTCTACTTGTATTACTGATTCTACTTCTAGTGTAGATTCGAAGATGTGGTCTAATAGGCTTGATCACGTGAATAAGAAGGGAATGGAAGTTCTTGATTCAAAAGGTATGTGTTTAAATTTGGAAAACATAAATACAGTTCATTGCAGAAAGAGGAAATTTGATGCTTTTGATAGGAACAAAGAAGCCTTGGTGTTTATGGAGGAGATGAAGGATAGAGATCAGTCACAGGGGCTGAATAAATCTAAGAAGGGAAGCATGGACAGAGGTTTGATCCAAGAAGAGCTCGCGGATGAAAATTTTATCACTCACAGGAACACACAGACACCGATGTCAGTCACTTGGCACCGACGTCAGTCATCCAGATACTGACATCGGTCATGTGCAGACCAGTAGGGTCGGTAGGTTGGACTGGAGAAGTCCGACATTGGTCATAAGGACTGACGTCGGTAGGAGGGACACCGGCGTCATCCAAGGAAACGATGTCGGCAGTCAGGGTCAGTGCAGGGAACTGACATCGGTCGAGAGCAGACTGGGAGATGGCCTAGATCAGTCACTGGAATGGATGTTGGGTGAATTAATAAGTCTCAAACACCCATGTGGAGGTCAAGAAAGGTATGTGAACCTCATATTCGTTGTTCACCTTCTTTATATTGCTTATTGATAGTCACAAACTAGGAAGATGGAAGAAGCAATGCAGGTAGAATCCAGAAATAGTGGGAGCTTGGCATGGATGAGGAGTGTGAGTCCTTGGAGAACCAAACAGGTATTTGTTGGTAGTGTTGTCAGCTAGAAGGAAGCACTGGATAGAGAGATGGACTCCCATTTTAGAGAAGAGAGTGGATGGACACATGAGACAGAAGGCTATGGTATATGGTCTTGAGTACGCTGCAGAACAATGGAGGTTTGACCATTGTATTTTATCTTTACCAGGTTGGATAATATTAGCTACATTATCCTGTTACTGTATTGTGTTACTTGTTGTAGGGTTTCATAGACAAGGAGTTTTCTGAGCTAAGGGTAGAGTTGGTTCAGAAGTATGTCATGGAGAATTTGGGAGCAGCAAAATTCTTGTGGCATAAGATACAGGTATTACATCACAGGTTTACATGGTGGTTGGTCTTCAAGAGTGACATTGAAGAGGGATACAGATCCTAAGGAACAAAATAGATGGTGTACAGGTACAGGTACAAGTTGCAGATGTTTATCTCCAAGTGGGAGATTGTTAAGGTGTGGAGCTAAAAGCTTCAACTATTTACAGACATAAGAGAGGATGCTAAAGAACCAGAGGAATCAGCATCGACAGTATAACCGATGTCGGTCATAAACAGTGGAAAAGGAGACCGGTGATGGCAGACAATCGGCCAACGTTGGTAGCACCAGATAAGCAGGGACCAGCATCGGTCGCCTGTGTATTTTCGGAACTGATGTTGATGAACAGTCAGTTAAGTGAAGCGAGTGTTTGCATGTCAAGCAACTAATTATAGTCACGAGCTGCGTGTCTAATTATTGTAACTAGAGTTCTATTTTTTGTAAGCATGGGATCCTATTTAAAGACCCATAAGGCATGTATTGTATTCATTCTAAGGCAAGTAAAAGCATTAAAGCTAGCAAGGTCAAGGAGATCAGCTAAAGCATTCAAGGAGGGATAATAACTCAGGCTTTAGAGTTGTTGTGTTGAGCAAGAGAGAGAGGGAAGAAGGTCTTGAGGTGTGGCAAGCCTTTGACATGGAGGAAGAAGTGTCATCTTCCTTATTGTATTTTCTTCTAGTAGTATTTAATACAAGAGTGTGTATTGTCTCTCAAATTCTTTGTTGTCTCAAGTTTCTAGCTACTTTATCATTCTGGTATAATTCTGTGTTTAATTGCATATAAGAAAGTAATCAATTGTGCTCTAATTGGTAGAGCTACAGATCCCCTAACAGTTAACACTCCTATGTTATGTGGTGACCTTACATGCAACTAGGCTGATTGACTTATTAACTCAATTTTCACCATTGATCTTCATTTGCATCATTAAAAATGTGCCATCAATCTTTAATCTATATGATCATATATGCACCATTGATCTACTAATTCAAAATGATCATGACACATGGATCTTCATGATCAATTAACTTCATCCTTATCATTGATCTTCAATTGCATAATTGAACATGTGTCATAGATCTATCTTAACTCATTGACTCGATTGATCACCCACATGTCACTGATCCTTTATTTGATTGAGCAAGGTTTCGACACTTGGCATCCTTATGATAAATTCTTACCTTGTTGAATATTTTTTGAATCCAAATGGTTATTTCTTATGGATTTAATTTGATGTCCCCTAGCACATCCCACATTGTTAGATCATTTTTGAAGGCTTATATCTTGAGATATAAAACACACCAAGACACCAAACTTGTAGGGGATATTCATAGCACAAAATACATCATTTTCATGTAATCTTTCAAATTTGATTTAATTCCAAGTATACTTATCAAATACATAATCAAACTAATATATTCATTCCTTCATGATGTGCTAAGACAATCATGTTACTCTAAGCTTGTGATAGTCATCTTTCTTCAAACATGCTCTTTCAACCATGAAGTGATTGAAGCTAGGAAATTTATCCTTTTCAACATGATGTTCTTCTCCATAGCACCTATAGGTGCTCATTCATGGTGGATGATTGTGCATGGAAATGTAGGAAATGAGGTTTCAAGAGAGTGGCTTGATCCATTAAGGAAAAATCTTTGTATGTAGGCCAATTTTGGCTAACATTTATGGTGACCTCCTAGGATTACATCCCTACTATATAACAAATTAGTTACCTTGTCTGATCTATTGGGCATACGGAGTCATAAGTCTTTCTTCCTAGCTAATATGAAATTGGTATAAGATTGTCCCTTTATAAAAACATCCTCTTAAAGCAACAAAAGCAAAAAAAAAAAATCAAACATTGTGCCCAATGCTTTTAGGGAAGGGAAACACACAACTAAAAAAATGTGTGCAAGGTACTTAGAGGAAAAAATGAAAAATTATACACAAATGTGCAACATATATACTGGTTGTAAACTCTTCTAATATAAAGGATTTAAATGGATCCCATTGAATGGCATGGTTAATACCTCTCTATCTAGATGGGCAAGCTAAAAATCATTATGTTGTTTACATATATGGATCAAGTAAGGGCCACTCCAAAATCTTTCAAACTTTGTATAGTTGTCTGGCTTAGCCTTATTTGAATCCCACTTGAGGACTAGATCCCCATATTTGAATTTCCTTGATATGGATATTTTTTCAAAGTCTTTCTTGACTTGAGCTTGATATGACCCTATTGTATTCATTACAAGGTCCCTTATTTCTTCAAGCTTCATGAACTATGCCATCATCATGCTTATAGATTCACTCTCCATCAACTCAAGCTGACAGGCTAACTCTGAAGCATGTAACTCAAGAGAGATGGACAATTTGGCCTCCCTCCCATATACAAGTACAAATAGTGAGTTGTCAATGGAAACATTTGGAGTCACTCTATCAGCCCATAAGGTTGTGCTTAATTTTGTGTGTCACACTCTCTAATTCTCTTCCATAGTCCTCTTAGTGATCCTTATCAAGTTTTTGTTTGTTGACTCTACTAGTCCATTACTTTGGGGGTATTAATTTGAGGATGTACTAAGGTAGATGCCCAATTGAAGTTCCCACTCACTTGTTCTCATGCTAACAAATGTTAAGGCATTATCTCAAATTATCATTGTTAGTACACCAAACCTCATCACTATGCTATCATAGAAGTCCAAAACTATTGTTTCATTGGCTTATTTTATGGAAATTACTTCCACCCACATGGTGAAGTAATCATTATAAATTAGTACCCATTTGTGTCCTCCACTAGAAGGTGGGTTGATTATTTATATGAATTCTAAACCCCACTACATGAAGGGATATTCCACCTGGATTGGGTTGAGAGGAAGGGTTACCAATCTTTGATGGCCTGCAAAGAGATCACACTTTTGAAATTTTATCACCCATGCATAGGCATCCTTAAAGAGGTTAGGCTAGTGATAACCAACTCTCATCAATTTTTTCATTATAATCCTTAAATCAAAATGGCCTCCTATAGGCCCATCATGGAATTATTTCAAGAGCCTAGTCATTTGGTCATCATCTATGCATCTAATAAATACTCCATTGATGTATTTTTTGAATAGAAATCCATCAACCAATGCATAAGGTATGGACTAAATTCTAAAATACCTTCTCTTTATTCTATCCATACCTTGCAGGCACTCACATACTATCAATAAATGTGTCATATCCTAGAGCTAACTAGTGTGAGGTGGAGGTGCATATATTTTTGAGTTATCTTTTATCGCCAAGAAAACCTCTTTATCTTCAAGAAGGTCATCCAACATGTGCTCACTTAAGCCTTTACCTCTCACTAGCTTAGTGATCTTGATATCCATGTCATATTCCATGACCTTGGTAATCTAGATAACCCTCTTCACATTTAAATATTTGATAAGAAGGAAGTCACTCACCCTAGGATGAGACACCATAAGATATATTTTGATATTCAAGAGCATTGGTCTAAACTTTTTAAGGCTTATTAATGCTACAATGACTTGTTTTTTTATAAAAGTATACCTTACTTCATATCCTTCAAGTCCTAAACTTAAAGTAATTGGCTACTCAAGTCCTTCAACATTATTTTGTGTTATCATAGTTGATATATTATCAATATTGGCAAAGGTAGATAATATGAAATCCTTTGAGAAATCAAGATTCATGAGTGTGGGTGCTTGGGTAATAACTTGCTTGATAGCTTAAAATATTGTTTTACCTTCATTTGACCAAGTAAACACTTGGTTATTCTTCAACATGGTAGTGATCGATTTGACCAAGTTGGAAAAACCAGGTATAAACCTTCTCAAAAAAATTATTTTCCCAAATAAACTTTGGATTCCCTTCTTGTGCTTGGGTAAGGATAATGACAATATGGCACCTATTCTATCAGGATCAATAGATAATCCTTATTTTGAGATAATATGTTCCAATAGGTTTCCCTCATGGATATAAAACACACATTTCTTAGGATTAAATGAGATCCCATATTATCTACATCTTTCAAAGATCAATTTTAGGTGATCCAAGTGTTCACTAACCTTCTTGGAGAAAATTGTTATGTCATCTAAGTAGACCAACACCATCTTATTTAACAAGCCTTGGAAAGCCATGTCCATGGCTCTTTGAAAAGTATCCCCAACATTTGAATATCCAAAAGGCATCTTCTAATAAGCATATGTGCCCCATTATGTGGTGAAGGTAGTATTATATTGGTCTTCTTCTCTTACCAGCATCTGGTTGTATCCCGAGTACCCATACAAAAAGGAGAAGAATTCTAAACTAGAAACCATTTTAAAATATTTCTCCATGGATGGTAATGTGTAGTGATCTTTCAAAGAGACCATGTTCAAGTCTTTGAAGTCAACACATAACCAAATCTCCCCATTTTTCTTCCTCAAAAGTACCAGGTTAGCTACCCATGAGGAGTGCTTAATGGGAAAGATGATATTATATTCAATCAATTTAGTCAATTCTTTCATAATTAGCTCTTCAATTTTGGGGTTGATAGGCCTTTGCTTCTACCTCATAGGATTAGCATTGGCCTCTAATTCTATAATGTGTTGGGCTAGTTTGGGATCAAAGCCTCTCAAATTATTATATTTCCAAGAAAAAATGTCCAAATGTTCCTTACAAAGTTTAATGAAATCATGCATTTAAACCTTAGCACTTACCTTTCTAAGCTTGAGGAGCTTATCTTTGAGGATCAGAACTCTTTCATAGTTATCCTCATCAGTTGACATCATTGCCTTATCTTTCCTCATATGATCTCCCTCATGGAAAAAACCTTCAAGGGTGACCAACCCTTTAGGATGTTTTTTAGACCTCAATTGAATAATTCGATCCTCGTACTAATGTTGGAATTTACCTTGGTTTATTAAGTAAAACTCTACTTCCTAATACAAGTAATAAGTAATCTATTTATCACTATCGAAGACCTACCAATGAGCTTCATTATTTGGCACAGATGGTCTTACCACCACTCTAACATGTGGTTGCACATTGTACTTATTTAACTCATTTGGGATGTCAAACTAAGTTCCCATGTTGCCAACCTATCAATATACTAGTTTTAGTTCCTTGGTACTACTTGGATATTGAAGGCCTCAAAGTCCTCAAGTATATCCCACACTCTATGTTTGTATAATTTAATCAAGGAATTATTTGTGATGTTTTGGCCTTTGAATTGATGTACTATTATCTCATTATCCCTATATACTTGTAACTAATTGATTCCCCTCTTACTAGGCCACTGAAGGCCATGGATAAGGCCCTCATACTTAGCTACATTATAAGAACAACTGAATTAGAACTAGTAAGAAGAGAAGTACTTATCATTGGATGGAGATACTAGCATTACACTTGCACCTACCCCATGTTTACTCCTTGATCCATTAAAAAACAATTTCCATAAACCACTAGTATCTTCCCATGGCTTGGTGAGGGATGACATGGAATCATTTTCCTCATGCAAGAAATAAACCCCCATGTATCTTTCCTCAACATCTTCCAATGGGTCAATTAAAATATTTTCACTCCATAACTCATCCAAGAATATATTAGGTATGCTTTTAGGATGAGTGTCTAGTTCTTGACGAACTAGGTGTTCATCTTCATCTAGGATGGTACAATTGATGTTTGGGTTATCTGGCCCATAAGGCTTAATTTGAAATTATGAAATAGGCTTAGATTTGATGGATACATTGGTCCCATACCTTGTTTTGAAAGTTATGTAGGACTAATCTAATGCTAGATAATCCCCTATTTTGGTTGTGAAGTCTCTAGATAAGCATAGAGTAAAACTAGGAGGCACATCTAGAATCAACACGTCCTGAGCCACTAAAACATGAGAACAAGCATGTCATGTCAATTTTATACCATTTATGATGTCATATAGTTTAGTTGAAGATCCATTAATCTATAAAAATCCCTTAGATTGGGGTTCATACTAGAAGCCAAGCTAATCTGCTATTAACTTTGGCATTACAAAAGTACTTACTCCACTATCCACCATGTAATTATGTACCAAAGAGTCACCAATGATCACATAGATGTAGAAAGGAAGAGGTTTGGCCACCTTATTTGATTTTCCTTTATTATGTCATTTGGTTTCATTTGTGAGAACCAAATTTTCCTTTCTTGGTGGCTTCTCAGAAATATTGATCTTTGAAAAACCTTCTTGAAGGATATCCACCTAACCAAGCATAGAAATCACATCCCATATTAGCACACTCACATTGGACCTTTTCATTTTCTCAACAATATCAATGGGAAAACTACCAACTTTAGCTTGTGCTTTGGGAGCCACCACCATACTTTAAACTTGTGAGCTTTGAGGTATAAAGGTATTCCCTTAAATCTGATTTTTTTGAGTTATTGGAACCTTTGGAGCAGTATTAGATCCCTTTGGATTTGATAACAATGGATTAATAGTAGGAGTATCTTTGACTGTTTCTTGGTTACCATCCATGTTACTTATTTTGAACCTTCTACCACTGGAATGTATGCTTGGCTAGAGCTAGCTTACTGATTAAGTATATAACACTCTTCCTACTCATAATTAACGATTGTAGTACCTAACTAGTTTGGTCCTTCATTATTCCCATGTCTTTATTAAGTCTCTTCCAATTTTGTCATTATAGGTACTTCTATGTTCTAATCCATAAGATCTTGATTTTATCAATAACTAGCACCATGATGCCATCGATCATTGAAAGCCTAATTGAACTCAATGTTTTGAATAATGGATTGACCAAATGCTTGATTTTAAGGCATGGTACCCTCACCTTCTTGATTAATTTTATTCTGAGTAGGGACTAAAGCGTTGGAAGTGCTTGCAGCATTCAGATTATAATTATTTTTCCTAGCATAGTTAGGTTGTCCTTGTCCTTGGCCTCATCCTTGGAAATTTCCTTTGTAGGGTGGTGTATTTGCTTGATAAGACTATTGTTGAGTCTAATATGGAGCCTAATAAAATATATTGAATTGATCTTGTTGCCTCTTCACATTCACCAATTCATTTCCAAAGGATTGAAACATGATCTTAAGCTCTTAGAATTTCTTGTGTTCTTGGGAATCACTAGATTAACTAGTTAAAGCCTTTTCCTGCTTTGGTGTAGGTATGAAAATAAGTGTTGGCATAGGTGTTATGGTATAAAGGAGAGGAATAATGATATGAGGTGGTTAAATCTCAAGAATCAAAGGAATTAGTGGCCTAGGTATAAGTTTTCCAACTTATACTAGACAATTTTCTACAATGATTACCACCTCATAAGAATTTGGTAGTGTGTTTCCTCCCATAGATTGAATCATTATTGTAATATCACTATTGAGAGATTTCAATTATTAAAGGGAAGTATAATTAGGAGTAGGATTGATAGATATTGGGATCCTATCCCATGTCTTTTAAAATCTGGTATTGAAGTCTTACATAACCTCATGAGGAACCCTCGTGATTGTGGTTAAATGTTCTACGAGTGATAAGTGGTCACTTTTATCTTCAAATATCTTACACAATACATCACCTAACTGATCCCATGATGTGATGGAGTTATCAGTAAGTTTTATATACCATTACAAGGCTTTACCCTTGAAAGAGATGGATAACAACCTGATAGTGACATTCTCTTTAGTGATATCATGAATATTGTAGAAGTTGGCTATATCTTTGAGGTGCTCAGAAGGGGTTGTAGATTTATCTCCCATGAAGTAAGGAACACTTTTAAGAGCTACCACTAGGATAGGATCATACTTTTGGAGGTCTAAATGACTTTGACCATTGAAATCCACAAAACGAAAAGCTCTATGTGTTACCATGGTAGTGAAAGGACCCAACAAAGATCTTCTTGTAGAGGTAGATTTAGAAATTGGTTTAGGAGAAAATTTTCCTTTGTATGGATGAGTTTTAACAAATCTTAACCTTCTTATTGAGTTTAAAGGTAATTTAACAAATTCAAAAGGAATACCTCTAAAATCTAAACTTGTATTCACCTTTGTCATGAAAGATAGCTACTACTCTACCACTAGAATGTTGAGTATTCTTTAGAGTCACCAAATACTAAAAAATGGAAGCTATAACCACTACATATTGATCAAACTAGCATCAAACTTGACAAATATTTTTTGAAAGTGTGTCCCACCAGGTGTGCCAAAAACTATTATGGCATAGAATTTTACCCTTATGGGAGAGTTCTTCAAGTGCCCCCCCACTCCCATCCATAATATTGGAGCAACCCTAGGCTGTGGGTATCCTATTGTGGGGTTGAACCTCCAGAGAAGGTTGGCCTCCTCTTGGTAGATCACCTAAACTACTACTTCTACTTAGAAAAGGAATAGAGAGGGGTAAAGGGTAACTAAGAGAGATAAAAATTTGATACACAAAATCTGTTTATAATCACATAAGCATGAAATAAACATTGATACATCATAATACATTCCTTGCTCACACAATCTCATAAACTAGTTAATTTGCATAAGTATTTCATAAACTAGGCTCACCAGATAATGAATGAAGCAAAGAAGAATTATAAGATTCACACCCATCATCCATTAATGGTATAAAGAGCCTAAGTATATAAATTAAATTGGCTTGAAAACACCTAAAAAGAGGTAAGAAATAATAATAATTGACATGAAATAAACTCCTTCACAAACCCATTATGCACAAGCTTGTTAAACATAATTTAGAGGTAATAGATAGGTAAAAAAGTATCTTTATTAATTCAAGAGGTTTTTCATACAAATTTTTATAGGGTTTCTCTTTGTCAAATGAGATTCTCCTTTAAAATGGGGGAGAAAATGGGAGATACAAGAGAAAAGGAGAAGAGAGATGAGGAGCACACAATCAGGCTTCAATAAAAGGGTTGCAACCATCCACCATGAATTCTCACCCACATTTGGGTTAATTATCACTAATCCTTTCTCAACAAATTAACCTTTATCATCTCTAAATGGCCTTCAATCCTTCTCATTGGCTTATAAACACATTATAAGACATGAACTTGTTGAGGATGTGGATGTCATGATCCCCTAAAAGGGAAAAGTGTCTAAAGACTTTGAAACTTGTATTGAATACTCCACCTACACTCTCCAACCACCAAATTCTCCATATTTTTAATAATATTATAGCACCATGCTTCATCTTTATATGTTCTTTATATTATTAGATAGTCACTTGAACTCATTCAGCTAGTGTCCCTTCTGACACTCCTTTTGTAATCACAACTCTACCCCTACCCCAAACCCTAAACATAGGTCCACTGTAGATGAAAACTAATTCCCTTATTGGTTATCATGTAGTTTAATCTCAATTAATATCCATAGGCTACTTAGTCTCTTAATCATGATCAAGACATAAATTCAAAACCCAAGATAGACTCCATGACCTAATTGAGCAAACTTTTTCATAGAACTGAGCTTTAATGGCACCATAAAAATTTATAGGGTTTTCTCTAGTAACCTAAATCATATTTTGATCTTGCATTTATACATTTTCATGCTTAGGTGGTGAAATATTTTGATTTGATATGTCTACCTATGTGGCATATCCTTACCACACTATTTATTAATTTTCAATATATGATCATTATTGCTTGGACATGTATCTTCATCTCTTTCCCCCTATAAACTTAATCAAATTCACTCCATCAATCTCCTTTGAAGTCTCTCAACCTTAACTTTCAACTATACCATTGATCTTTGATGTGCATATGAGATTATGACACTTGGTAGCCTTGCATGCTTTTTTTGGACCCTGCTTTTAGTCTTCATCTAATTAATTCTCTTACACCATGTGGCAACTTTACATGCAATCTAGGCTCATTGACTTTTTGACTCAATTTCCACTATTGATATTCATCTACATAGTTAAATGTGTGCCTTCAATCTTTGATTTGTATGATCAAATGTGCATTATTGATCTTTTAATTCTTCATGATCATGACACATGGAATTTTTGCATTCCTTCTCAATATCCTCTGACCTATTGACTTTTTTCTCACCATTGATCTTTAATTGCATGATTGAACACGTTCTATAGATCTATCTTGACTTATTGATTTGATTGATCACCCATGTGTTGTTAATCCTTAATCCAATCAAGTGAGGTTTTGGCACTTGAAAACCCTATGAACAATTCAAACCTTATTGAATATTTTTTGAGTCTAAATGGTTATTTGATGTGGCTTTAATTTGACATCCCTTAGCATATCCCATACTACTAGATCATTTTTAAAGTCTTATATCTTGAGATAGAAAACACACCAAGACACCAAACTTGCAGGGGATGTTCATGGCATATAATACATCATTGTCATGTAAACCTTCAAATTTTATTTACTTTTAAATTACACTTATCAAATACACAACCAAAATGATATGTTCATTCCTTCATGATATTTTAAGACAATCAAGTTCTTCTAGGCTTGTGCTAGTCATCTTTCTTCAAACAAGCTCTTTCAACCATGAAGTGATTGAAGCCAGGAAATTTATCCTTTTTAACATGATTATCTTCTCCATAGCACTTTTACATTCTCATTCATGGTGGATGACTGTGCATGGAAAAGTAGTAAATGAGGATTCAAGAGAGTGGTTTGATCCATTCAGGTAAAAGCTTTGTATGTAGGCCAATTTTGGCCAATAGTGTTAATTCAAAATCTATAGAAATGGTAGGAACATCACAATTGAAAGCATGTATTTGAGATAGAGTTTTTTTATAATGTTGAACATCCCAAGTCTTATGATTGAGCTTGGGCCATGATGTAGTTATCATCATAGGTTGGAAAAATTATGTATGATTGAGATTTGAGAGGAACTTAAAAAGGGGAGAAGCCTAAATTATTGAATTTACATGGAAACATGATTAAAATATATTAAAATAGTTTATCCACTCCATAATCATAGCACATTAAATCATCTTCTATGTAATATGCTTCTTGAGTATGTCATGGAGGGGTTATTCTATGATCTCATCAATGAGAATGATGGTGTGATCATGGGGTAATAAAGAGGGAGGAAGTCACTCCAAGATGTAAAGAGGTAGTTTGGTAGTGTTACATATATTTTTCAAATCATTGGAATCATCATTGTCAAAATTAGTATGAGTCACATGTCAATCTAAATTCATGTTGATGAATTCGAGTAAAAGAGCACTATTGATCATTGGAATGGTTTGAATTCAATATTGATATTTGGGATTTGGAAGCTGAATACTCCATGGATTAAGATTAGCCTCATGTTTATACCTTTTTTAATTATGAAAGAACTTGATAAATTGGCTATCAAAAGAGGCAATAGCCCTCTTTGTATGAGTCCACAGGCATCCTAGGAGTATGTTATAAGATAAAGGTAAATCAAGGACCATAAGTTTAGTTTGTATAGTCTTAGATCCAATTGTAATATGGAGCCAAATGTAGCCAAATGGCTTTTGATTATTTTTATCAAATCCATGACATGTCAAATGAGTTTGTTTGAGATGATCTTTATTATAGACAAGTTATTGGATGAGCCACAGAGATGTCACAATAATATCAAACCCTTTGTCTATTAATACTTTATGAATGAGGTAAGTATTAATGGATATTTTCATGAAGATGGGTGGCTCATTGGATGGAAAGAGGATCTCATCATTAATCATGTTTCCTTTAAGGAACTCTATGGAGGGTTTTGAATAAGGACAAATGGATTCAATGGTATGCACCTCAATTGGATGGGGCTCATGAGAAGGTGGTCCTTCTTATAAATAAGATGGCTCTTTAATTTCTTGAAGTTGTTTCATAAGGAACTTATGATGATAATGAGAGGTATGAAATAATTCCATAAGAGGTATTTTTTTAAGGCATGGAGTTGAATTCTTCTAAGAAGTTCTAATGGGTTTTGGAAGAAGAACCAACTGAGGCTTGGAAGATAAATTAGTTTTAGGAGGAAGAGAAATGTTTGGGGGTTTGGAAGGAGGAGATGGTTCCTCATTGGTTTTTGAAACTAAGTGAGTAGTTGTAATATCTTTGAGGAGTTACTCTTCCAAATATGGTTTCTTAGGTTTGGTTATGTGATCTTTGTGATTTGGTTTACATTGATAATTAACCTTAGTCACATTAATATTTTGAGAGTTCGTGTAATATTAGTCATAGTTGGCATCAATGGCACAAATATCCTTGTTGGATTCTTGAGCATTAGATGTGGAAAAATATTTTTTATTCTTAGAAGAAAAATCTTTTGGAGCTTGTCATTTTTTATAAGTGTGATTATAATCTTAATGATAGAGTTGAATCATGGCTTCGTGATTGAATAATCACCAAGCATATCAGAGATCTTAAATTTGGTAAGCCCTTTATATGTTTCATGGGAATGACCTATGATGGAATGGAACCAATAAAAATTATTAGGTTCATGCCATTTAGGAGGATTATTGGGATAAGTGAATGGTTTATAGGGCACTAAAAATTATTTCATTTAATGCATAGTTAATGTTATGTGATAACATTGGGAATTATTGGATTTGGAAACTCCTAGTTTGGGTTTAAGAGGATTGTCAATTATTAAATTAGGTTAAATTTTAAAATATCCTTTAATTAATTTGGTATTAGGTTTAAACTATTTCATTAAGGAGTCTTGATGTTTGGCTTGGTCAAGATCTTTGTTGAGTGTTTGAGGAGAAAAAGTCTAAACTTTATACTAAAGTGAAAGATTTAATGTTGTTTTAAAGAGTTTTAACAAATTTTCATCAGTCATGTTATGATCATCCTTGTGAGCCAAATATTTCCATCATTTGATGAAATCATGAGCTGGTTTGGTGAGATATTGCTTAGCATTGATGAAATGGCTAAGGCAACGCATGGGAAGATCATTGTGTTGAAACTCTTTAACAAGATAACTGACTAAATCCTCTAGTTACCATATGGTATGTTAAGAAATATTATCATACCATTCTAATACATCATCAATGAAATATTTAAATAATATTTTAGTTGTGGTGAAAGTATTAATTTGGATCCACTCCTTATAAATACTGCTAAATGTCTTAAGAAAAGATTCATTATCTTTAGTCCCACCATATTTAATAGTTAGAGATATATTACTAATATCAATATAAAGAATGAAATGGGATAAAGGCTCATTTTGGATGTATTGAAGCATCTTATTCTGCATGATAGCTTGGGAGATTACATTCCCTATGACATCTCTAAGAGGTGGAGGAATAAAATTTTGATAATTTTGAGGTAGAAGAACTAGAGGTTGATTCGTCATATTGAACAAATGATGTTTTAGTTGCATCATTTAGGAAGTGTTAGATGTTTGAATTATGTTTCCTTATTGTACTATCTATTCAAGAATCTGAGTTGTGTCAACTGATGGGTTGGTGTTTTTAGGAGGAATCCATGAATTGGTATTAGAGGGAGGGTTATTAAGTGGTAGATTACCTATGAGGTTACTGGATAGACTTGTGTCGATTTCCCCCACATTATGGTGGGATGTTTGAAGATAAGAATTATATTGATAGGTATGAAAAGGATCCGATCCACCAATCTCATCTTGTGGCTTGATTTGAACCATTTTACAATCCAAATATGAGGGAATAGGAGAAGTAATCCAAGAGTGAGGATTCTCTTACGAGGTAAAGAAGGGAGCACCCCATATAGTGTCTAAATAGATTCAAGTTGTCTAAGAAGATTATAATATGGGATTTCATGATGTTTGATGAAGGAATCTAAGATTAGGAAAAAAGGAAAAATAGGGAAAAAATTGGCCAAACAAAGAACAGAGTCAACCAATAGGTATAGAATCCACTAGGTCAATAGAGTATTATTTAGACACAATCTACAGATAATATATAGTCATATGGGTTGATAGTGTATTGTTAAATAGGGAACTGAACAGGAAGCTAGAGATACATAATCATGTAGGTTGATTGTGTAACTACTGAACATAAAATTGAACATGAAGATAATGATACATAGTCATGTAGGTTAACTATGTACTATTGAATAGGGGACTAAATAAGAAGATAAGAATACATAGTTGTGTAGATAAACTATATATTACAAGCAGGAAGGTTAAATAGTCTAGAAGAGACTGTATCAACCAAGATGATAGTGTTATAAAATAGGGGAAAAAATTACAAGATAATTTGAATCAAAATGAAAGTAAGCACACAAATAAGTGGATCAATGTGACTAATCCAATTGGAACACAAAGCACAAACCTTACACCAACACTAGCTAATATAAGTTTTTTAATACAACACATAATGATCAAAGAGAAAATAACAACTAGAAAATAAATACTAACTAGATAGTCATCCTATGTGTTATTAAGTTATAATAAAATGTAGTTTTAATGTGATAGTGAAGTTGGTTGAAATAAGGAACTATAAAGTAATCTAGGTTGGTTTTAAGATGTTTGGGCTGAAACAGATCCATATTGGCAATGGTATTGGCTTGGTCTTAGGTCCTACCCCCTCACTTCACAATATTGTAGCAATAAGGGTGTTAGGTTATTTACCAATATCTACCATCAACCATGTATTTATACTTGGCCCAAAAACCAAGTTAGCTTCCCCCTTGGTGATTAAATCCAAGTAAGTAGACCTTGGGAAGACAAATGTTTAATTTTTTTTAATGTAAAGTGCTTTGGTAGTGTGTGCAAAATAAAAATAGTGTAACTAAAATGATATTTTGAAAAACCTCCTATTTAAGATATTTGATTTACTCTAAGCATGCAAACTATTGAAAAGGAAAGGTGAAATAATTATTAGAAAATATATATTAATTTCTTAATTGAGAATAGTAGAGGTGGTTCAAGCAACATTGTATGCAAACAGTACAGAATAGAGTCGACTAGCTTGTTATTATTCTATAAAATCAAGTCCTATAAGAACACATTCGAATAGGTCAATTATATCTTCTAGATAGAATATAAACTACAAAATTATGTCGAACAGGTCAACCTAATTGGCTATAAGGATGAAGTTTTATAGACTGCAAATTTATGAAAAATAGTACTGAAAGAAGAAACGAAATGATAAAGAGAGAAAGGAAGGAACCTTGATGGGCTTAAAGATGTTTTATATTGAAATTTTTATGTTATGATGCTCAAATTTTGTTTCAAAATTCTTCCAACTTGGTCAACTAGTTCAACCAAGTCTGTAAAACCTTATCTATTGAAGAAGAGATAATAAATAGAGTCTAATTATTTGACTATGTTTACAAACCTATATGTTGATAAAATAAAATAGCAGACACAGTAAAATGGTTTAACTATATATGCCAATCTGGACCTAAATAATAATATTATTTTGAACTGATCAATCTAATAACTTGTAATTGTCAAAGGCCTACATAGATAAAACTGAGTCATTTTGAAGTGATTGTGTGTTAAACCTATAGACATAAAGTTAGAACTATAATTGTTTTTATATAGTACTAAAATATATAAAAATATAATATGATGACAAAAATTATGGTGTTAAAGAAAACCTACAAGCGTTAGCTTCATATCAGGTTCACTAGAATGTATGCAAAGGGAAATGCAACTAATCTATAAATCAATCCTAGCTCAAAGAATATAAATTTTACTTACACTTATGATTGTTGATACATTATATATTTAGGGTCATGACCAAGATAGATCTTCTATACCTATCCAAGGGATCTCTTACCACAATAATATCACTAAGGAGGGTTCCAAAGCCTTTAGTCAATCAAAACTATGCAATAACCCTAACTAGGTCTATGTTTTCATATTCACTTAGTATATGAGAAATAAAATAAATTCTATTTTAGTGCTCATCAAATCTTGTGGCACAAAATGGGGGTTAGTAAGCATAAAATTAAATATGCATAGGAAAATTTTAATTAAGCTATGTATAGGTAAAACCCTAATGCATGGAGGGATCAATATATTCAAAAGCCATTACCTATTATACTTATATCTACTAAAATAGAGTAATAAAGTTAGATATACTTACCTTGAATATAAAATCATTGAGACTCAATATCTCCCTTGGATAAAGGTGTTTTTCAAGAGGTTATGTGGTTTGTAAGGATCATTAAGAATGGAGAAATTATCCAAAACTTTTTCCACAAGATACGGTTCTTCTCCAAGTATAAACCCCAAGTTATAACTCCTCAAGTAGAATGGTAGAATAACAAATTATAAATAAGAGAAAATGAATAATTTACTCTTGTTGTCTCTCTAAGAATGGAAAAATGAATATTTATATATAATTGAATCTAACCCTAGACCTTTCCCAAAGTCTAGTCGATAGGGTTAGCCCAATCAACTCTATATCGTTATTGATAAAATCAAATTAGGTCTTGGTCTAGGTTATCTAGGGGCTGACCTATACCCTGAATTAGTTTTATCAATTAGATTATAGGATTGATGGGGTTGATAGTGTAACATAAACCATTAGAAACATTTTTATGCTAGTAAAGGGATAGTGAAAGTAAAAAATGACTAGAAGAGGGTGCAAAAGAGGATGCAAAGCTTAGGGGAGTGTTTTTAAAGAAGTTTAGATTGATAACAAGTGGTAGTAAATAGATAATAATCATGTGAATCACCAATGGTTTTCCCACCCTTTTGTTGGTGCACCCCTTAGGGAGTGCACTCAGAGAGATTAAGACTCAACAAGTTCCTACACAAGAGAGAGCATCATTAATTGATAAAAGTTTGAAAATATTATGTGTATACACTTATTCTATTATAATTATTACTATAGCTTCATGGATACATTTATTTAGATTCAACACTTTAGGTCTTACCTCATATGTTATACACATGCTTTAGATTATGCATATATTACTATGATGCATTAATTTTTCACATATGTTATGATATTAAATGATTACATTTTTATATGCATGATATAGAAAAATTTGATTTTGACATGAGTGGATTTCAAGATACATCCCTCACCTCAAAATGGAGAATTTCAGTGGGATTTTCATACAAATATAAGCCTCTATGAGTAAAAATAAATTTTAGGTATAATATATACTTTTAGAGATTTAAAAATGGTTCAAAAATTTAGTTATTGGTATATATTCTGGGGGCATATGACATGCATATGCATTCACAATATAGTAACATGTTACAAATTCATACACTTTTGGTGCATATGCACATTTAAAAAATATAAATCTACATATGGTTACATATTTTACATTTATCACATGGGGGCATGAAACAAATTCATGCACACTATATTATTTTACAAATTCAAGGGGGAATTATATAGATTCATGTCATACTTCTAGTACTACTTTCTATCCATGGCCATGGTACGAGCATGGATGGTATCCATTCTCTTTTGACCATACATATAGGAACTAAGGAGCAAATTGTTAATTAAATATATAATCTATCTGCAATTATTGATTCAGTTAAAGTTCATAGTGCATATTTGAGATTTAATTCCCTCTATCATTAGTGAATCCATTGTGTATTCCAACATGTTTATATCTTAGAGTTATAAAGACCAACAATGTAAACTGAGGTTTTTTCATCCCTTAATGGGTTTTGTTTTCTATGCAAGTTCCCTCTAAATTAGGATTTGATCACCCTCAATTCCTCATTGGTTCAACAAAGAAACCAATCCCTTCAAGCACTTCATGGGAAACATCAATTCTTTAATGCTTCAAGGAAACATCATCTTCAAGGAAACATCATATTCAAGGAAGCATCATCTTCAAGCAAATTTATAAGAGTAAAAATGGTTTCACACATATAAGTGTACTCCTTCCTTGTTTTCATGCCCATTTTTTTCCTCTAAAAACAAACATGACATATTCAAAACACAAATAATAAATTAAAAAACATATAATTAAATACAAAAATTTGTGTTAATCAAAACATTCAAACAATCCTTGCCACTTCTACCATTTTGTAATTAGAGCATGCCCTAAATCTGAAGGCCATAGTCCTAATTTGTTAGGCCAACACTTAAAATTCTCCATGATCTCATCGAATATTACTACACTTATGACATTGAGATAGAAATCATTCTAAACCTATTTTAAATTTGAGATATCCAACATCCACATGGATACTTGGTAGCATCCAAGGCCATAAAAATTATTCCTTAATCTCTTAGGGAACTTTTTTCCATGTGGTGTCTTACCACTTATAAATATGGCTAACAAGCTTTTGCATTACACCCACAACCCAAGACTATAGATTATTAGGATGATGCCATGTGGTAACATCCCTCTAGCCCACCATCTTAGAGGTAAGACCCATGTAAAATCACTTACATGGTCATAAGTTATTATGATGGTACCATGTGGCAACATCCCACTAGCTCAATGGCCTAGGGGTGAGTTTAATGTATGTCCAACTCTGGGGTCATGAGTCATTGATATGGTGCCACATAAAAACATCCCATTAACCTATTGGCTTGGATGTAATCTTTTTTACAACCAACTCTAGGGTCATACATCACTAGGAAATGCCACATAATGACATCCCACTTGCCCACTCACTTGAAGGTCTGCACTTTTTATTATTCACTCCAGGATTATAGGTCACTAAGATGATGCCATGTGGCAACATCTTACTCATCCACTAGCCTATCATTGATCGTACATTAGACCACACTGACATCAGTCTTGGGTTATCAGGATGGTGACATGTGGTTTCCTTTGAATCACTCATCAAAGTTATAAAAATTGACTAAGGCAAAATCAAAGCAAAAAGGCCCCAAACTCAAAGGCATAATCCTTTGGGTCATTGACTTACTCAGATATGTATAATGAAAAAGCATTAGAATATCAACACTAATGAGTTATTCCCTTCAATCTTTTGCACTCTTATATGTTGCTACTTGGTAGTTTCATAAAACTATGTGGCATTACAAGCTTAGCCTTTTGGCTAATCCTTTGGGTTTCTAGGAAGATGTTGTATGGCATCATCTGACAAACTTTTAAAAAACTCAAAATTCATCTAAGTAAAGAGCCAAAATAAATTGAAGAAAAAGTGGATAAGGTAATCTAAGAAAAAATGACTAGTAAAAAAGCCATCAAGAGCTTGAGTAATCCATTAAGGCATGATCTAAAATAAAAAATAGAGATTACTCTAAAAATATAAACATAACAAGATAAAATATACATGCCTATGTTGATGCTATCAATTCCAAAAAGAATTAAAAGCTTGCTTGAAGCAAATAACATGATTATAAAATAATAAACTCATTGGTTTAGTCAATTTATCAAATGAATGCAAAGTGAGTTTGCTCAAGCCAATGTATCTAAAGGAATTACTCACTAAAAACCATTCCAAAGATCTAAGCATAATGAAAATTTATCAGTATTATAAATGCCCTAATTTTTGGGAGGGCATAAAATAGGTAGCAATTTAATTGCAAAATCCTAGGGTATTCTTCCTTTACTTAACGACCCCTTCTTGAGGATCTAAATACAAATGGTCATAACTAGACATTACACCTTTTTCCAAAAAGTTTAAACATAAATACAATATAAATATTTATTCATGTTTAATTCATTTCAATAAGATAAATTATTATTCCCAATAACAATATGATAGTTATTTATCTAAGTTCCACTTATTTCTAAGGGGTTTAATTTCATTAATTATTCTCATTGAGATAAACATATTTGCATAATGCTTAACAAACTAATTACTTATTTCAATGATATAAGCAAGGAAATCAATATATTTATTTATTTGAAAGTACCTCAAAGGCTAAAGACTTTGATACATACATGACTCTTCCCAAGGTCTTATAAATCAAGCATTCATAAACAATTATATCATATATTGAAATTGAGGTTATAATAAATAGAAGTAGATATCTTATTCCATAGTTGTAATACCATCCAATCTCTATCTTTTGTAATAATATTACAAGTAGGATAGCTACTAAAGCATTAATGATAGCATAAGACTCATCCTTTTAATTACAAAGTAAGAGCACATCTTATGTCTTGATTAAATAATGGAAGACCAAATGGTCTTCAATAGTGCTCCTTATCTACTCCAAAGCATTTGTTGTCCATAAAAATAAGGCTTACTTGCTAACCTTTCATCATCATCAAGCTACTACTCCAAACACCCCCAAGCTCGAGACTCCCAACTTTGAATATGTTTATATCACAAGGTAAAGGCAAGGGTGGATATCTAAGCAAGGGTATCTTAACACAAGGGAACATTGTGCACACCCTATAATCCAAATTCTTTGTTTTACCTATGGAGACTCCTAATCCCAAATATAATCAAACAAACATTCAAATGATCATACAAGTGAGGGTAAGAATTAAAGAATATAAAACTAGCAGGTAAGCTTTCATAGCATAACAAGGCCTACTAAAATATTGGAGTAACAAGAGTATGTTCCACTTTGTTGCTTCTTTCCAATGGTCATAGGAGAGTTGAATAACCTAACACCATGCCTAAAATAGGATGACTTCAATTTATACCTCTATGACATCCAAGTAAGGGTCAAATAACCTTACACAATGCCTAGCATAGGAGGACTTTACCACATTACTACCAGGACATTCATGGGAAGATCAAACAACTTTCTATTATGCCTAACATAGGATAACTTTGATACACTACCAACATGAAGATGTTTGTCATAGACTACCATAAATTAGTATCACAAAATCATAAATGTATTCATACAAGAAAATAAAAATCACTTCATTCAACTAAGGAGGAACAATCTCTCTAAGGCCTTCAAATGGGCAAGCAATACATGGAAGCCAATGTTCAACCATAGGCAAACAATAAAATAGGTAGAATAATCCAAGTGGTCTTATTCCCATAAAAGTAATAAAAACAACAAAATAATATAATAATTTTATTCCAAATGAACAACAAAAAATATAAGTTATTAGGGGGCCCACCTATCGACCTTCAGACCACCTAGGCACTATCCTCCAGTGATTTAGACTCATCTCCTAACCAACTATTCATATCTATTTCTTTTCCTTCTCCTATTATAAGTATAAATTCTTTTTTTATTTGATGAAAATTTCTAAACTAAAGGATATCAACTTCTATATAAAGATGTCCCAAAATAAGCCAACCACCTTCATTTTCCTGGCCATGCCTCATTAAGGGATGTTCTTTCCCATGCTCAATTAATGCGTATGGTGGCTCTTGTAGATTTATGTGGTTACTTATAATACTTTCTTATGTCTTTTCCCACTTTATATTAATACTAAGTTAATTCATGGAAGATCTACCAATTAGCCATTAGACATTCTAGATGTTGATTGTAAGATATTCAGGTTAGGTGACAATGGTTTTCACCCACTAGGCTTAAAGGTTGGTCACCTAAAATAGATGATAAGTCCAAAAATGTGGTGAACTAGGAAAATAGATACTTATCATAGGTTTAATAATGTCTAAAATAGATTAGTGATATAACTATGTTGGGCATAGTCTCTTTCCTTTAATGGCCCTTTTCCTATTCCTACACACTTGATGCACACATCAAATTTCTCTAACCTAATAGCTGAAGCTACATAATTTAATCAAACAAGGAAATTTCAATCCTTTTACCATAGTCAATCATTCATGGAATATCAAAATACATGTAGATAATTTCATATGATTCAATACATAAGTAGTTACCATTTCATAAGCTTATAAGTAATTGTTCAACATGATGTAAGTCAATATATCTCATAGACATAATCAAATTTCATACATATAAATTTCATAAAGAAATGTAATCATCATACTTTCATAAGTAATCAATCCAAAACATGATTGAGAATAGGTCTTTCTCATGGTTCCCAACACATGACAAGCCTTCATAAGTCCTTCCATGCCTCAGTAGAACATGACTTAACAACATAATTTCATAATCAGAATATATAAGTCATAATTTCATAGTCATCTTTGTCAAAGATAATCACTATGCAAAATTGGGCCTTACACTTTTTTTAAAAAATAATTTCAATTTCACATATGGACATTAACTACTTTAACATCATTTCAAGATTCACTATGGAACACCTTGCATGATTGGAGATTTCTCCTAAAGGCAAAGTGTGTTGTACACAACTAGGTATATCTTTCCTCTTACTTTAGTAATTTTATTTCTAGATTAAATTCAAGATAAAATGTAGACACTCAAATTTAGTTATGAATACTTGATAATGTCACTTTTGTATCATTTTTACCTTAATTGATTTGAGAACTTAAATTAGTTTTATTTCATCACATAACGTTCCTAAGTATGTATACAAGCCCATAATTTCTAAGTTGTTTTTTTACACCTACAAAAATGTTCTTAATTTTTAAAAATCCTTATAAACATTTATATAGACTTTCAAATTTCTAAAATCAAGTGGCATCCTTAACAAGTCAGAATCAACCCACATAGGTCAAAATTGGTAATCGATCTTACCCTATACTCAAATAATGACTTTTTCTAAATTTAAACCCTCCCTTATAATTTGGTGTGTATTTTTATGATAGGTATCATGAGATTTCACCTATTTGGATTGTTATAAAACCTTATTTAAGTCACATACTCTATTAATTGTAAATTTCACTATTGAGGCACACTTATATAGTTACACAATGAGAGAATCTTCATTATTCTTTACAAATTTGATTATATTCAATTGAGAAATCTTTTAGCCAAATAATAAACCTATTTTATCTCATTCAAGAAAATCATTATCAAGTATTCAAGCCATCTCTATATGCTTAAATGTAACAAAAGGAACATTATTGCACTAAGCACTTTAGGCAAAATAATTATGTGGGCTTGAATTCCCTACTTGGAGTATTGGATATGTAGGTAGTGTTCAATCATCATGGGGTTTATTTAGGATAGATTATCCCATTACACTCCCTCATTTCATTTTTTAGGTTTTTTAGCTCTTAAAATCCATAATAGGGTTTCAACCTTGAAGCATTAATTTAAATGTCATCCACACATAAGGGAATGTCAAATTTAGACACACATACATATTTAAAGCATGTTTGTGTAACTATCCAATTAATTTCTTATTTTTATGCATATGTTAACATTGGTCCACAAAGGTCAATATTGGCAATCTATCTTGATTATTTCCATTTGATTCTAACCTAATGCAGTGATAGTCCTTGTTTCAATTACACATGCATAATCAAATTTGATTGATCATTTCAACCATCTCTTATTCAAGCATAATTAACCTATGGGGCATAAATATCTAATAATTCTTTGTTTTTTTAATTGTTAGTTTCTTTCATTCATTTTTGCTTTGTCTATTTCATTAATTTACTTATATTCTACTAGTTACATGTCATTTATAGTATTCACTACCCTTCAATTCATTTTTTTTTGATTAGATTTAATACACCAATTAATTCTAAATTTTAATGAAACACATTTCAACTCTATCCTAGATAGATTTGGTGACCTGTCAAATCCATATTTTGTACCTTTTTTGTCCTTCCCACCTTGGCTTGGTTTCCCACACCATGACTTTAGGTTGTTGCAATCTTCCACGGTCAGATTTCACTTGTCTTTTCCTAGAGATACATGTATATATAAATATTCCCTAGTAATTTTATCAAGGGATAAGTGTCAAATCACCAAAGTGTCTAAAAAGCACAAGGGATCCTCCATTCTTCATATTTGAGCCACATTTATCAAATATATCGTTATACTTGTAATAAAGATTGTGCCTTGATACTTAAATCTTATTCAAACCTTGTGACATATTCAAATTATACAAAAAATATATTTAAATTAATATTCATATAATTAAATTACACTTCAATAAGGAGAGGAGGAGAATTTATCACTCAAAAATCCACTAATGTGCACATGATAACTACATTGACTCTAATTCCAAATGTGTGGGGTATATAGTTGTAATTCCTCAAGGGGTAGGCCAAATTAGAAAAAAAAAATATAAAAATATCTTCTAGTTATTTTTAAGGGTTAGGTTATTGATCTAGGCAACAATTCGGGTGACGGTTCTACCCCCATTGATGATGGAACTTTTGGGAGCCATAACTTTTGCACTGTAGCTCTAATTGACTCACTATTTGAACCATTAGAAAGATAAGAATGAGGAGAAAAAATTGAGATGGCATGGATCTATAATTTATTGATTTTCACCCCTAAAAACCCAATGGAAGTGCCCCAAATTTCAATTTTATTAATGCAATCTAAAAATGGTAATTCCTCAAATTTTGTATTGTTTTAAATCATAGAAGTCAAGCCACTTAATCTCCATATATATTTTTGACCTTACACATCCTCCTCATACTTCAAAAAAAATTATAAATTAATATTTAACCTAAAATGGAAATCAGACATCTCTTCCCAGAGATAAGCATCTGGTGGTATTGCAATTTTGAGTAATAAAACATCTCTTCTTAGAGAATTCATTATTATTGTGTTCTTGAAATATCTACCAATAAAAAATTCTAAGTTTTAGATTAGTTATGGATTAAAATGATGATAATTCAACACATTCTACCCAACATTTATGTATTGTAATTGCACAATACTATATGACATCTAACAATGCACCTACACATAAAAAACTAGAATACAAAACATAGTAGAGTATAGATTAGGCATTTAAAGACACATTAGGTAGTTACATGTAGTACGATATTTAAAACTATATAATACATTAATTATAAATTAGGTGTTAATAATTTTAATACTAAATCCATCCTTTCATAATTTAACATTAATATTTGGCACAAAAATGCATAGTTCAGTTTAGTTACTAGGGGTGTTTGATTACAACATTATTTATCTTTACATTACTACTACTTGTCTTAGTAAATTATTTCCCCTATTTTTATCACATTAGGTATTTTTTATTACTATATGTATACACCTCATTTATTCCGCTTTAGTTTCATCACTATTTATTGAATCATTTTTCTACATTGTTTCATGACCAAATCATAATTTTTATATCGACTAAAATTGTTAATCTGACAATTTGTTCATCTTGAATCATGATGATATGTCATTAATCATAATATTAATCCATATCTATCATCAAATTCATCAATCACATCCTAAATCAAATCACCACTTTTCAAATATCACCTTGGATAAATTAATTGAACAATTATTTGATCTTGAACATTTTAAAAACCATCACAAATCAAATCTAGGATTTTTAGTTACTCAAATCAACTAAATTGGATAATTTAATCCTAATCAAAAAATATGTGGAAATTTTTAATGATACAATCATTTAAATTTTCAAAAATCAATCTATTTGGTCATAAATCAATGACATCATTGAAATATCTTCAATCCCCATGCAAAATCTCAAAATTCAAGATAAGGGGCAAGTGACCAATAAAACCTAATTTTAAATTCAAAGGTCACACCTCATTCAAAACCCAATACAATTTATCTCCATTCCTCATTTATGTAATTTATTACACACTCCAAACCTTCATAAATGAGATTTCTTACATACTCAACCCCCCTCATTTATGAGGAGGAGGACCACTCCTCCACCCTTGATCTTGAGATCAATCCAATAGTTAAAATTGATTTACAAAGTTTATAAATTGATGGGTCTCCCTCCATTGTTAACAAACTAAATCATACAATGAAGTGTTTTCAAATCCATCATCCAAGCTTCAATCAATTCATCCAACCACCAAGTCCAAACATCAATTTTTAAGGGAAAGTGTTGCCAAAATATTCAGGTGTTTTCCATGAAGTTTTAATTACATTACACATCATTTAAACAAGTCTCTATGTTAAGAGGGTCATATTTACTTTGTATTAAGTGAAGGTAATTATTCCCTAATCCTTATTATCTCAATCTAAGGTACTCATTTTCAAGTTTGTATAGCATTTCATTTGTGTTTTTATTAAAAATTCTAACACTTGTATTTTACTAATAGATTTATTGTGTGTCTGCATTTGGCACACCTGGTGGGATTATGCATCCCCATAATAATCCTTTAAACTATTTTGGCATATTTTTCAAATAATTTTGAACTATTTTGAATCAAATTTCACTAAAAATTTGTCAAAGTCTATTAAAATTTATGTTTTCATGACTTTAACAGAGTCACCCTATCTCTTAGAAGTTTTTCACCCAAAATTAGTGGATTCATCATGTGTCTTGGTGGATTTTAATTTTAAATACATAAATTTATCTTTCAAACTTTATTGATATAACCCTGATCATAGTGAAATCTCCATGGTAGTATAAGCATTACATCTTTCAATTTTTGTTTATATGTTTGTAGGAAAGCAATGAAATCACTCTATATTTTAGTGAAATCACCTTGTATTTCAATGGAATCACACTATGTATCAATGATATTAAATTTTCTCTATTTTTTTTGCATTTTCAAGAAAACAATGGAATTGCTCTATATTTAAATAGAATTACCAATTGCACTATGTATCAACATTATTGTATTTTATCTTATTATTTATGTGTTTATAAAAAGTGGCATAATCACTCTGTATTTAACATAATCACTTTGTAATTTTTTAGAATTTCATTGTGTATTAGTGATATTGAATTTTCTTTTTATGTTTATATAAAAGTGATAAAATCACTCTATATTTTGGTGTAATTACACTATACTTTGGTATAAATTCCCTATTTTTATGAATTGACCTTGATTATTTTTTGTGCATGTTTTCCACTTAGTCAAGTGATTTTTTGACAAACTATTAACTATAGATCAAGAATCCAAAGAATATTACATATTATTAGTAACATGAAATCAAAAATATATTTAATAGCATAACATTCTAATCCTATCCAATAAGATTGAGAAAAATTAAACAAAAAATGGATTTGGTGGAAAGAAAACAAGCACATTATACCTTTATTAGATACTCCTTTGATTTTCAATTTGTAGAGACTTGTCATCGGCTTGTAGACTACAAATATTTGGTAATGTTAACTCTAAATGTGGGTATAATTTCCCCTTGTCTAATTGATGTCTTGATGATTGGCTTGATAATAAATGTGAAGCTCTAATTTAATTTTAGCACAATAAGTTTAGTTCAAGAGAGCTTGTCTATAATGGCCAAAGGCTCTTGCATTTATAGACTTTTAGTTTGAATTCATATCAAGATCAATGGTGGAAATAGAGTCCTCAAACTCATGATTACATAATAAAGAGTGTGTAAGAGACTCCATTTAAGGCAATTTTAGAGTGTGAAAAAGATTTGGAAGAAAAATGCAATTATTTGTCATCTTGGAGTGTGGCATAGGCCCTATCATAGATGAGTCTGTAAGAGGACCTATCATAGGTGTAAGAGAGTGTGTAAGTGACCATGTCATAATCCACCTTGTTTTCACTCCACTCCTTATTCCATTGACTTTCCAAATGATGTCATTAATGTGAGGTAATGTTTCAATTTTATTTTAGAAAAATAAAAGTTTCTAAAAATTCATAGAATTTTGTATTATAAGAAGATTAGATTAATTAATTAGGATTAATACTTAATTATAATAATAGTGGCATCTTGAAATTATCTTTTTCTAATCAAATATTTATTTAGTTATCTTGTAATAACACTTGTAAAGGACCAATTTGATTCAGGATGTTGATATCGAATTAAATGTTATGATATGATGCATTTCCCCAATCAATGATGTGTCATTACAATTTTGGATTAAATTAGTAATTATGTGAATAATTAAATTAATTGACAATTTCTAATTATATTTGTGTGTTATTATAGAAAGTCATTCCAATTGCAATTTTCACATGGAAGTGATGAAAATGAAGTATCTAAATTTTACCCCTATTTAAGAAGATGTTTCGAGACATAGATGAAGTAACATTTTTTTCAAAGAATGAAAAATTCATTAAGAAGAATTTAAAAATTAGATGAAAAAATAATGAGTGACCCATGATGCCCCATCAAGAGGGCATGTAGGGATAGAATATATGGATGGGATCTTAAAAAATAAAGGAATAAGTAAGAAGAAGAGTTAAATTAACCCATGAATGAGATTAATACAAATGATCTAATGCATGCACTTTTTAATTTCCAATGTTGGAAAATAATATAATGATTGGCCCCAAAGAAGTGGAAATGGGGAAGGATGCATTCCAAGATAAGTGGCACACTTTGACTTACCTAAAACAAGGTGAAATTTATGGTTTAATAATTAAATGAAAAATTGATTGATTGACTAATGATTTGCCCCAAAAGGGTGGATTAAATCATTGATTGGATTAATTAGTTAATTGATTCTCATTTCTTGTACCACAAAGGGAGTATGACTTGGCATGAGATATGGATAATGGTTCAAGTTATAAAAATGTTATGACTTTTTGTATACACTAATTTGTGGATGTATCATGAGTAGCATATAAATTAGTTATTTTATTCAGTTGATTATGTTTAGATTGGTAGATAAGGAGATATATTGCTATAACATTTCTAGTCAAACCTACAGTACTTTATTTTTTATTTTGTATTTGAAATTATGCACCATAATTATAAATGAATTATGATGACATTGGATTTCATAAGCATCATAACTTTATTAAGATGCAAATCTAAACAACCTAGGGTTAATATATTGACAATCAAAACTTAAGTGTAAAACATAATGCAATAAACCAAAAGGTAACTAAGAAAAGTAAAATGAAACCATACTAAAAATCAAGCAAACACACATAAACACAAATTCTAAAATAAATGAACAAGTAATGAATTAACCATCAGTATATGTTTGATAATAAGGTGTTACTCTTAGGGGCTGCCCTAAGGGTAGGGGTCATGTTAAATAAGAATTTTAACAATGTTAGTATGAGGGGAATAAAAGAATAAGGAAGGGATGGTTAAGCTATCTCAATATGCCTCATACATCTAAGTGATTCCTACATAATCCATTGTGATAATCAATCCAAATTTAGTTTTCCTGTGAAATAATATAAGAAGAATGGTAATGTTAAGAGATAAGAGGTAATTTCTAGAAGAAAAGAGGAGGGACTCATAAAATGGTGAGAGTGGTAAACAAATTATCTCAAAAAATAGAAAGGGAATTTGATTGGTGGGGGAAATGGATGATTATAAGATTGGATAAGATGACTCAATATTTTCAATGCATCCAAGAACTACCTTCAAGTCTATGTGAATCTCAATCTGATGTAGTTATCCTAGAAATGAGAGGATATTGAATAAATGGAGATAGTGAATGGAAATAACTATGACAAAGATAAGAGGTTCCCACCTAGGAAATGGTTAGAATGCAAAGGGAGGATTACTCACACAGGATTATAAATAGTGTCATCCATAACATGACAAGGGTGATTAGTGAATTAGATGATAAATATTTCAAGAATTTTTTAATTTTATATCTCTCATGAAGATTTTAAGTTTTTTTTTTTTTTCTTTTTTTTTTTTAGGATTTTTAGAAGTTTCAAGTGTTTAGGATTTTATGGAATAAGATATTTACATGAATATTTTGATAATTAGGATGCACAAGGGGGTATGAAAAAATTCACAAGGCAACAATCTATCAAAGGAGAAAGTAACCTCAGATATGGGTTTAAGTTATTAACTCGTAAAATGATGAGATCATGGCTTAAAATGTTCACAAAATGGTGAGTGCAGGTTGAATTTTTCACAAAATAGTGAGATCATGGATTGAATTACTCATAAAATAGTGAGAGTGTATAATAGGGATGGTTGAGTTGACCTCACAAATTGAGCATTTCCTACATAATCTAAATAGACCTCAAGCCATTATAGTTTTTCCTATAGTGAGAGATAGTACTAATCAACAATAGGTTTTTCTAAAAACCAATTTAAATATTGAATAAGTAATGGAAAAACTTAATGAACAATATTACCTTGAAGTTGAAGTAAACCACAAAGTTGAAGTAAAATATTTGACAAGTTGAAAAACCATTAGATAGATAAAAACCCCAAAATATTTTTCTTAAAAACTAAAAAAATAATCAATTTAAAAACCATGAGAGCAAAAGATACAAATTTAAGTATCATTGAAAAAAATCAATTATTAAAAATATGAATTGATACAAAAAATATTAAAATATATTCATCTAAGATTTTAATAAAGATATTTTCTTATCTCAAAGTTTAGATCTATTAACTTATAAATGTAAGCCCACACAAAAACTATAAATGTAAATGAAAATGAGTTTTTACAATATCTATAAATATAAAAAGTTGAAATGACTTATGAGAAAAATTAGTTTTATATTATACATTTTTGAATTAAAAACAAACTTATATGACATATTATATAGAAATAGGTTTTTTTTAAACTCATAACCTTCATTTTTTTTTAAAAACATACATTTTTTTTAAAATACAATCATATTTTTTATTATTTATCTCAAACCATGATTTGAATTTTCTCAAAAAATTTATAGTATGATCTTAGATTCTAGATTAATAAAACTCAAAAATATTACAAGAAAAAAAATTCCAATAAAAATATATGGACCCGTTTTTAGATGGGTTTTAGTGAAAAAAACTCAAAAAAAATTTAAAAATAAATTATAATTCCAAATGTAACTAAAAATAAACCAAAATAAGCATGAAAAAATATCATTTAGAAACATGTTAAAATCTGGTTTTAAGGTAAATAAATGCTACTTTTAATGCATTAAAATTTATAGTATTATTACCATAAAACGTGTCCAAAAACCTAATTTTTCACCTAAAATCTTAAAAATTAAGCAAATAATGAGAAAAAATAGAATGTTAGAAGAAAAATATTCTTTTCCATCTCTAAATATATAAAAAATAAACTTTCACTATTAAATACACTGTAGCTCTGATACATGAAATAAATAATGTCAAAGATCGATTTAAACATTGAATAAGCAATAAAAAAGGTTAATGAACAATATTACCTTGAAGTGAAAGCAAACCACAAAGTTGAGACAAGATATTTGAAAAGTAAGAAAACCATCAAAAGGAAAAAAAAAAACCCATAATATTATTAGACACCTTGCAATAATGAATCTCTAAGTACATATCATGTAGAAGCTAAGAACGAGAGAGAGAATGGCCTTAAGCCAAAAGAGCATCACAAGGATGCAAGAGCAAGAGCAAGAGCAAGATAAAAATTAAAGAACTACCAAAAGATAAGAAAAGAATAGGAGAAGGGCTCAATAAAAATATCTATAATGAATAAGGAGTTATATGTATAAGCTTCAGCGTATGTTCTAAGTGTCCCTAATCCTCTTATAAGTGGGGAGGATGTGTGTGCCACATGGGGGGAGAGGAGTTATATACAAGTAACTCTAAATACAAAAAGTTGACTAGAGAGGTGAGTGATAGATTAAAACACTATAATAAGGTGTATTTATAAATACAATAAATACACACACACATAAGACTTAATAAAATTCTAAAAACCTATAATAAATACCCAAATAAGATTAATTCTCTAAAAAAAATAGAAAAATGGTATAAATGGTATAGAATTTGGTAAAACTGAAAAGATGTAATTTTAGGGATCATTAGGCAAAAAAAGCATGTTTAAGTGATCTAAGATATTGTTTTCAATGATGTATTGATAGTGACCAAATTTATATTGTTTGTTGAATCTTTCTCTGAATCTATATGTTGTACATGTAGCCCAGAATCAAGATCAAACTAGTAATAGGATATGGGAATGAAATCAAGATAGTAATAGGATGGGGGAAAAGAGGGATTAACACATGGGAGAAAAGAGGTATTAACAAAATTAGGAAATGGCATGAAGGGAAGATGATAAGAATTGCCCCCAAGTAAAGGTCCTCATAGACAATGTTCAATCAAATAAAGTATAAAAGTGGTTGAGATGCATAATGTGCATGGCTTCGTCTAGCTCTTGCCCATCTAGTGTAGCTAACCTGTATACTTCATATCTATAATTAACTATAATAATGAATTATCCTAGCCAATTAGGTTCAAATTTTCCCTTATTTTTACATGTTACATTGGTATTTTCTTAATTCTCTTTCAACACAATATCACCAAGTGCATACTCTTTAGGTTTGATGAGATTTTAGGAGTTATGGTGTAGCTTATTATAATATGCTTATAGATTATTCAAGGTAGTTACCCATTTTTCATCAACTAGTTTTAGTTATTGTATCCGAACTACTTGATACTCCTCATAATTAATGATATCCTATAATGAAATATGCAAGGAAGGCTAATTGATATAGATAGGGATAATAACTTCAATGCCATAAACTAGGGAATATGGTGTGGCTCTTATTGGGGTTCAAGTATTGTTAAAATAGGCCCAGAGGTCAATAAATAATTACAAGTTCCAATCATAATAGAAACATTAATAATATTTTTAAGAATTTATATAAAGGTCTTGTTATATGCCTTAGCTTGGCCATTGGTTTGGCAAAAATAAGGAGCAGAAAATTATTGTTTGATATGTTTCTTGGCATAGAAGGCTTTAACATCCTTATTTTGAAAAGATATACCATTATAATAAATGATGTAAAAATGAATGTCAAAGAGGTAGATAAGTTAATTTAAAATGAATTTATAAATTTATTTATTGGTTACATAAGTGAGGGGAATGGCTTCAACCCACTTAATAAAATGTTCAATTACAATGAGGGTGTGTTTATGGACATCTGAATAAGTATGATTGATTTTATCTATGACATCAATTCCCTATGTGAAAAATAACTAAGGAGTAGTAATCAGTTGTAGTGCTCAGGCTATAGATGAATGAGATTGGCATGTTTCTGACAAGGTGCACACTTCTTAACATATGCACATGCATATGCTTCCATAGTGGATCAATAATACGATGTACATAGGATTTTTTTGGAAAGGACCATTTCACTAGTGCGTACCCCACAAATCCATTCATATACATATTTAATTTCCAATCTATATTTTACTAAAGTTAAAAAATGAAGTAGAGGTCCATCATATCCTCTATAATAGAGTGTAGCACTGAGTAAGGTATAATGGAGGCATTATGAATAAAGAATTTTTATTTGTCATGGGAAATATTATTCATAATAATTTGGTCATGGATTTAGTCATATAAATCATGATACCAAGGTGATCTAGGACCAATAATATCACATACCATTTTGTATGTTGAACATTCATGAGCTAGTTTTAGAAGGTGTTCAATAATGAATTGGTAATCTAGAACATGATGTATTATTTATATCAATGAACTAATTATTTCCATTAAGTATGTAATCATGTTATTGGCCCTTAATATCTTCTCAAATTGGATATATTCAAAGTTTTGTTTTAGATTATCCACCATATTTTTGTAATGTATAGGCTTTTAATCTTTGGTCTGGTATTGCTCTGTCACCTAGGTAATAATCAATTAGGAATCCCCATGATATGCAATTTCTTAATATTAAATTGTAATATTGAAATTAACCCAAACCAATCCACTTTTTCTTTGGCCTTGGAACAAGACTGGTATAAGGTCCAACAATTATGAAGAGCTATGAAGTTTATCAGCCCTTCTACATACTTTTTGGGAAGCATTTCCTTATTGACCACAACTTTAATTATGTCCCAAAAAGAATTTAATTTAATTTGAATATAAATATAAGTTAAACTCAACCATAGTACTTATTTAGGCTTAAAATTAATCTATTATGATGCCTACAACCATGTTTGTACAACAACATTAAATTAGGTTAATTTTCATGTTTCCAACACTCCCTTCCAAGATAGAGCATCAATATATCCTTTTATAGAAATAAACATAGGTAGAGCCTCTATTTCATTTTATCAATCAATTAATCTAGAATTTATAAAGTAATAATAAATTAATCACACATTTATTAGACCATATTTCATACATTCAACTGAATGTTATAGTGGCAACATCAGGCTAATCAAAAAGTTGTTTTAAACTAGAGGTCCATAATTTGACATAAGATTATAAGGAATAAATCATCCTCATGACCAATTTCATATATAAAAAGAGTTTTGCTAACCAAAAATTTAGCTTCTCGTTATGGATAAATAATTTGCATACCAGCTCAAAAAGCCATAAATTTTACATACATGAATATACCCTTAATCTATTTAGAAAGCACAGGTATATTAAATAACACAACCAAGATTTCAAGATAAGGACAACTTATTAGCATTTCAAAAAAGACCACTGGAAAAACACATTCTCTTAATTATAAATTGCATCTATTTTTTTTTGAACCCTACATCCAATTATTAGAAAACTTCCTTGAAGAATGAATATATTTCATCATTTTTTTCAATCCAAATACCCAACCAAGTTCAATCTAAATGGACCATACAATGGTGGTAATACCATTTAGTGGGCACCAATAAAAGAAGAATTTAAATCAACTCCTAAAATCATTCATTGTTAGAACCTTATTGGGTTTTACTCAAAAAATGGTAAAAAAAATTAAAATTTTACTTTGATAATCTAATTTAATTATTTCTAAATAAGATTAATTAATTGATCTTTAACTAAATGCATATTTCACAATAAACCAGTTATGATTTATTTAGATAATGATCATATTAACAAGTTCAATAGAATTACAAATTCAATCCATCATATAAGATATATCTACTAAATAATAACTCAGCCAACTGTTGGAAGTCATACAATAAGATCAGCCAATCTATTGTTTATCAAGTATAATAATACTTTTTTTTTACATCAGAGTGAAAATAAATAAATACAATGTTCCATGAAACTAACAAGTATCCATAAACTTGTTATATGTATATAAACTAAAATCATGAGTAAAATTCTCTCTTGACTGACTGTTGAAGGAGAGGGAGAGCATCATCAAAGTGTTTTTCCACACTAACCATGTATCATAGATCCTCCACACAATTTCCAACTAGGAAATGGCCCTGTCTTCATAGATGATCAGATGATAATAGTGCAAGTATAGAGAAGTCAACTAGAACCCATGTGTTATAAGATTTTAACTGCATGTAGCATATCATAAATAATTCCATTATAAAATGACATCATGTATACATGCATATAAACAAATATTTGAAATGATAACATTTAACTATAACCATTGTATACACCTAAAAGTGGCCACCAATAATCTCCAACCAGGCTTTTGATCAATTTCTACCAAAATACATAATTTGGGCATAAATCACTAAAACACATTAAATGCTTTAAACTTGTCATATTCAAGTGCTGATTTTGTCTAGAGTATCATTAAATGGGTAAATTCAATTTATGAGATAGCTAACTTTGATTAGATCATTTCAAGTCAAAATGACATTTTTACACCTGAGTGCTTTGGATTGCTCTTTTCTACCAATTTTCTTGCATGAGACATGTGCCTTTATTATTTTGTGTTGACAACATTCTAAATGAGATAATAGATCTAACACATCTAACATCACCTTCCAATTCCAATCTAGTCAAATTTTAAGTCAATAATATGATATTTTAACCAATTTAATTAATTTATGCACCAATTGTCAAGATTTGCATCAAAGTTGACTAATCATGTTTAAGAATAATCAATTAAAATTAAGAGATTAAGTTAATTTTTCATAGAACTTGTTGAATATTTCTTTTTGAAAATTAATATTAAATATCTATATCATCAAGTGACATCATTTATTGGGAAGGCATCCCTAGGCCATAAATACATAAAATATCTCATCAAGTCATCCCATGCCTCATTAGGACCTTCTATGCCTCTTTAATTCCTCTCTATCCCAAATATTTATGAAGTTATTTATTGATTTTTGCCTCGAAAATTTAATATATTCTTAGCCACACATCTTCATATTGAGATGGATGGTTCAGGTTTATTCTAGTCATTTGCAAAAATCTATAAATAAGAGGCTTTACCTATTGAATTTTAAGTTTTTGTCAAGCCAAAGTTACCATGCCCAAATAGATTCAAACCATATCTTGATGTAGTGTTATTATGATACCAAATATTGATCCAAATCCATCACAAATCCAAAGGTGCTAAGAGGAGTTGAAGGTAGCCACACTCCATTGATGAAGATCTATTGAAGCACAAGCTAAGTAAGCCAAAGAAGGAGCCTTTTGAAGCAATCAAAGATATGGTAAGAAATTTGTGTTTTGCATTCATATTTCTCATTTCTTTCCATTTCTAGTTGTGTTTTTAAATGGTTTTTCCTTACTAAGCTCCCCCTAGTGACTAGGCCTAGAGATGTTATGCTAGTTAGTGTGTTCCTTTCAATTTGATTTCATTTTGAAACTAACACAATATTGACCATCCTTTCTTGAGTCAAATTCCTAGTCTACAAACATTAATTTGACTAAATTTTTCATATAATTTAATGATTTAATAAATCAATTATAACCACACACACATTCAATTAAAATTCATTTAATTTAAGTATTAAGGACTCTAAATATATGCATGAGAACCTTCTCATGATAATAATCCTTAGTGTCATTAATACCAAATTTACTAAATAATCCAAATATAATATTTTCATGAATATCTCATATATATTTAGTATTAATTACCATAGTAATTTAATACAAGAAATAACTTAAAATAATTACATGTCAAATAATAACATTTTAATTTTGGCTTAAATATTTTATAAGTTTCAATATAGTCCAAAGTCCATTTCCATTAAAGTTATATTATACATATATTAATTTCTAACAATATTCATGATATTTAAGAATTTACTAATTTCATACAAACATATTTTCTTCACAAGTATTATAATAAAAAGAATACAATTCAAGAACTTCATAATAAATCTCAAACAAACCAACAAATAATAAATACAACATTTATTTGTTCTAATCAACAATTTAATCATTTTTTTCATAATTTATAACTAAAATGACATATTATAGATTAATGATATAAATCTCAGTTTGCATATGAATAAATCTATTCACTATAAACAAACATCTATTTACATACCAAATTATCTACATATATATGTATGTTTGTATGTATATCCTCTTATATTTATATAGATTAAACACCTTATCCACTAATTTATTAATGGCATGATATATACATATAAATGGTCATATGTGTGTGTGTGTGTGTTAACGTATATACATACATATACGTATTTTTATGAACTATTCATAAAAAATATATATTCATCTTTATGTACAATTCATAATTTTATATATATATATATATATATATATATATACATATTTATATATGTTTGAGTTTATTCTCATACTCCAATTTCCCTACTTAAGAAATATAAACTCAATCTAAACTGAACATTTAATACAGTCTAATAAACATCCATCAAACATTTATTTAACCATATTACACACATCTAGTTCAATTAGAGAAATAATCCAAATAATATTTATTGCACTAACTTATCAATTGTCCATGTATATTCAAGACAAGTAAACAATAGTTCTATCCAAAAACACTTATCATAAATAATAACCCAGTCATATCATTTGAACTCTCTATGGTTTATATATTGAATCAATTTTTTTATGTATACCCAACCCGTGTAAATACACCAATAAAGTTAAACCTATGGTATGTATACATTAACTAACAAACAACACATAATCAATTAACACAATTGAAATAAAATATCTTATACACTATCGACACATAAATATTTATGCATAGTTGATATAAGCTTTTATGCTCAATTGACTTATAAATATTTACACATAGTTAGCACATAATAATATATTCACAAATAGCTTTAAAAATATATACATAATTAAGTAAGAATAACATATTCACAAACAACTATAACTTGTATGCACAGTCAACTTAGAATAACATATTCACAAATAACTATGACTTATATACACAGTTAAGTCAATTAATACATTCAGCCATCCATACTATATTACATTACATTTACTCATAGTTCATAAATGTTCATTTAAATATAGTAAATAAATAATCAATTTGACAATGTCAACTCAAAAAGATTTATACTCAGTCCAAATATAACCATTTATTACATAGTCCAAATATAACCATTTATACATAGGTGGTTACAAAACAATAACACTTAACCCTTTTAAATAGAAACATAATGAATACACAGCCAAGTGATTTCCAACGAGAACCTTGTTTATATATCCCAAATCCAAATGAAACCCAAAAATCTAAAATAATATCTCAATCCATATGGATAAATAAGCACACAATCATTTCACTATTTATCAACAAATCAAAGAAATACTGAGTCATTTCACTATATTTCAATGAATCTAAAAATACACATTCTAGTAATGATTATAGGAAAACCCTGATTTGAACCCTAATGTATTTAATACTTTTCATTAACACCCAGTCATTTAAGCATAAATAAAATAACACATTCATAGCCATGTAAATAAGTAGATAAAATAACACTTAGTCATGCAAATAAACCTCATAAGAAACTCTTTAATATAGTTACCCTAATCTTATATTCCCATGTTATACAATAAAATCAATAATTTGATTCTTTGGGGAGAATTTCTCCTCCCATAGGGTTGTATCCTTGATTTAAACAAGGGTTTATAATTTCAAAATAATCATTCTTAAAACCCCATTGTCATTTTATTCATAGACTACATAACATGAATATATAAGTTTAGATTGAACCAAACACAAAACCCTACCTCTTAATTACCCAAAGTAGTCTACCTTCTTTGTCTACAATTAAAAGTTCTTTACTTTCCTCTCATTCTCCTCTGTCTACCATGGCTACCATCCATTTTTATAAAACTCTCTTATCCTTTATTGTTTTCACAGTCTCTTGCATGCATTTTGAAAACCCCTAATATCATGGTGACTCTTCATCTACCACTACAAGAATGACTTGCCATCAGACCAAAAAATCTGGACATGCTTCCCACATCTCATAGCTCAACCACTAAACTCATAGTCTCTTCACCATTTCCTTCCAACTTGTTTTCAAAACCTCACCATCCCAAATTTTCATGGTTCGAATAAACAAAACAAACCAAACCAAACCAAATGATAGCTTCTCAAGTTAGGGTTGACATCATAATATATTAATAAACATAATAATCATGTTTTAATAAAATTCAGATGCTTATCCATTAAACATTTAAACATCAAGCTAAACATTTAATAAAAACATCAAGCTAAACATTTAATAATCTAAGTTTCATTCTTAGTTAACCATTAAGTATTTAGTAACTAACTCACCACAAGTACCACCTTAGGTCTAGGTTACAAATAGTTTAATAAAACCATTTTGTTATATGATCAAAATTCAAAGAATATATATATGTTTTAATGGTGATTTTTTGTTTAATGATTGCAGGTATATGCCTATAAGGGTTATGCATTCAACCAAAATCAAAGTTATCAAAATAATGTATATCAATTGAAACATTCCACAATGGCAACCACATTATAATCTTAGCAAATAGTCACAACTACAAATAAGACTGAATAACATCTAAACACTGATATAAACCATGTCAACACATCCAATAATGAATTACTTAAACAAAATCAAAATTAAATTAATTATGAATTTATGGTTCTACATGGTATGTGTTGGGTTCATTGTCAAATCTCTACACCTCTAGCATTTCCATCTGCAGCATCCACATTGATGATACTCTCCCTCTATATCTATTTGGAGAGTGAAATTTCTCCTACATTCACCTCACAAATACAAATGGTAGTTACCTTGTAAGTATGATAATCAATACAAATGATGATAAAGCATAATAATACTGAATAAGCATAATCCACATGCATATAAAACTCATGTACAACTAACCAATCAAGTAATGAGTGACACAAAATAATCATTATATGTTAGTCCATACATCAACATAATGAAAATAATTTGCTATTACATTAATTGAATAACATTAACCCCATAATATTTGTTTAATAAGTAAATAATGTTTAGTGAGAAAATTGGGATGTAACATACAGTCTTCTATCCAATACATTATCAATTAGAATCACAAAATAAAAATATTCCTTACACAAGAGTGAACACATACAAGATCCAAATAAAATATCAACTTCACAACATGATCACCTAAATCTTAATCAAGATAAGTCTTTTCCTATAACAAAACATTTTAAAACCTAGATCAGCATATGGCTGGCAAGTCATGTTCCTCATAACATCAGTCTAATATACTAATTTAAATAGCAATATAATAATTATATTATTTGCAAATGTAAGGTGAATCAAGTGATTCTAATTTATAGGTATAGAGTAATGCTATGAGTATGCTTTATTATTGTACCATAAAGTGTCTCCTTCATATGATTTATTCAATTATCACATCATATAATTAGGGCCATTACACTCATAGAATTATATTCCCACCACTTTAGTTGGCATTATATTTGTACCCATATTCATTGTTATTCATAATAAAACATGCATTTGCTTGACTTAATAATTCTTTTGGCTACACACATTTATCAAGATTAATTTTCATACTCTTCTTCACTTATGAAATAATGCCAATATGAAACAAATAAAAATTATGACCAACACATGGCACTGAGTTTTAACCAAAGTGAATTAAATGAATATCAATATATAAATACCCACATAAGTAACCTTTTAATAGTAGGAGTTAAGTTCCATCCATATAAGGAACCATCTTGATCATAAATTTGAGTTAAAAATTTGTTTTTTAACACCTCTTTCAATATAAGGTTTAATCACAATCAAGGGAATTCATATGCATCTAAGAAAAGCTTATACAATAGAGTATTACATACCATAAAATTAATAGATGGTAGATTATGAATTTATTTACTCCCATTAACTTTTTTTAATAAGGTATTTAAGGCATAAGCCCTATAGCTACATCTAGATAACTTTAAAAATTAAATGGAAATATAACTTAACCATAACTTTTTAGCTATAAGAGGATTATCACAATAATTATGTCTCCTTATGATATTAATCAAAGTACCCAAACACCTTAAAATGAACCAAGAGGAAGACCCCAATAATAAATTCACAAGGATGAGCTTTCAAAATAAATACATCACATGATAATCTTAAAAATATCTCAAGGAATAGTGATTGGAGTGACCACCCATTTGACAAAACAATAAAAACAAGATGAACCATTCAAAGGATTCAACATCAATGCAAGAGTTTTCAAACTATCAAGCTTTTCCTAATAAGGGTTTCAATAAGGAAAATAATTATTTTAAAATACTTTGTTTTTTATCAAAACTTTCAATTTCAATAATGCATCTACAATAATGTCATATTTAATGCAATTTGAAAAAACCATAACTTCTATCTGAAAAACTTCACCTTCATCAACAATTCACATGCATTATTTTTGAGATAATTGTAACAAACAAATTCAAGCCATCCTTCATTGAGGAATTTCTTCAAACGTTTCACATTCATCCTCTTTGAGACAATTTAGCGAATAAATTCCAACCATCCTCTATTGAGAAATTTTGTCAAACGTTTTTATTTCATCATCTTTGAGGCAATTTAGAAAAAAAAATCCAATCATCCTCTATTGAGTAATTTTGTCAAACACTTTACATTCATCTTATTTGAGGTAATTTAGCAAACAAATTTCAGCTATCTTCTATTGAGAAGTTTTATCAAACATTTCATATTCGTCCTCTTTGAGGCAATTAGCAAACAATTTTAAGCCATCCTCTATTGAAAATTTTTATCAAATATTTCACATTCATCCTCTTTGAGGTAATTTAGCAAACAAATTCTAACCATACAATTTAGCAATAAATTCTATCCATACAATTTAGCAATAAATTCTAGCCATACAAATCTAACAACAAAATTTTTGCCATATAATTTAAAAATAAATTCTAGCCATTTAAATTTGGAAACAAAATTTCATCCATACAATTTTAACAACAAATTCCATCCATATAAATTTGTCAAAAAAGTTATAGCTATACAGTTTTAGTAACAAATTCTAGCCATAAAAATTTGGCAACAAAATTCTAGCCATACAATTTTAGCAACAAATTCTAACCATACAAATTTGGCAACAAAACTCCAGCCATGCAATTTTACCAACAAATTCTAGCCATACAAATTTGGCAACAAAATTTTAGCCATACAATTTAGCAACAAATTACATCCATACAAATTTGGCAACAAAATTTTAGCCATATAATTTTAGCAAAAAATTTCAGCCATACAAATTTGACAACAAAATTCTAGCCATAAAATTTTGACAACAAATTTCAACCATACAAATTTAGCAAAAACATTCTAGCCATACAATTTAGCAACAAATTATAGCCATACAAATTTGGCATAACCCAGTAAGGGAGATAATAAGAAAAGTCATACATTTAATAATATCATTAAAAAGGAACTTAATTTAACTCTTTTATGCAATCATTTTAATAACCCTTTAAACATTTCGCATTCATCCTCTTTGAGGCATTTTAGCAAACAATTTATATTCATCCTCTAATGAGGAATTTTGTCAAAAATTTCACATTCATCTTCTTTGATGTAATTTAGCAAACAAATTCTAGCCATCCTCTAATGAAAAATTTCATCAAACATTTCACATTCATCATCTTTGTGGAAATTTAGCAAATAATTTTTAGACATCCTCTATTGAGAAATTGTTTCAAACATTTCACATTCCAAAATTATAGCCATATAACTTTAACAACGAATTCCAACCATACAAATTTGACAACAAAATTATAGCCATTTTATCAACAAATTCCATCCATACAAATTTGGGAACAAAATTCCAACCATACAATTTTAGAAACAAATTTTAGCCATACAAATTTGCTAACAAAATTCAAGTCATAAAATTCTAACAACAAATTTCAGCCATACAAATTTAGTAACAAAATTTCAGCCATACAATTTAGCAACAAATTTTAACCATATAAATTTGGCATAACCCAATAAGGGAGATAATTAAAAAACTCAAATATTCAATAATAGCATAAAAAAGGGAACTCAATTTAACTCCTTTACGTAATCATTTTTATAACCATCTAAACATTTTCACTATTAGATCGTGCACATCAATAGTTTGATTCATTTCCATCATAACTTAAATGTGCAGCATACCGATTGCATACCCAAAATATATTTACCCTTATTACGGTATAAATTAACATATGCCTATATATGCAAGCATACATGGGCATATATCCTAATAAAAAATAAAAATAAATTGCCTTACTACTATAAATATTAGTATGCACAAATCTTCTAATAAGAAGAGAGTGACTTGCCTAGTAAATGCCCTAGCTTGCCTAAGGGGTTACTTCTTTTCTAACATGAATCAAATGCACAAAATTTTTATAGAAGGGTATGAATATCCATCAAAAAATGACCAAATGCCATGAAAATAGCATATTCCCTACTATATATAAAATGTGGAAGCATGTTGGGCATAATAGCTTATTTACCAAATGCACGCAAATTCATTCTCTTATTGGTGGTGTAATATCTCCTCCAGGTGGTGCAATGGTGGCCCTTGTAGCCATACATAAACCTTTCCTAATTTCCATGAAACCTTCAGCTTCTTATTTGCCCTAGGTCTACTTATTGGGCAAAAATAACAAGAATAATGGTTTCCCATATATTTCTTTTCTTTAATTTTTGACTTGCCAAAACTAATCAATCCCAAACAATATTAAAAATTTGAATTTTAAACCAAGTCTAATATATAATGATAGTTTTTATTTTAATATAATTCCACATGCTCAAAAACCTCCATAAGTATGCCCTTGGTCCAATTGACCCTGATTTCTTTGCAATTAGCAATTTAATTATAGAACAAATATTATATTCCATTTAAGGGGATAACATACCAAGGTCTCATTTATAATTCACCAAATACATTATTATAATCAATATGTAACAATCTACCTATGAGTGGCTCAACATTTTTGCAATCACATAAGTTGGAAAATGCACATACATTAAATTAACCAGATATAAGTTCAAAGTCATGACTAAACTTTTTAAATTAAATATTGATCATCCAAGCAATTTACTATTAGGAAAAAATAGCCAAAATGAAATTTTTATTAAGAAACTAAATAACCAATAATAATCAGTTCACATTCAAGCTCAAGTTATTTTGTGTTAGCAACCTAATGAAATAAGCATAATCAATAATTTGTCAATGTTGGCCATCTCAACAAGTAACTAAATTCACAAAGATGCATTGATATTTTGTCCATTAGTCAAGGATATGACATCTTCCCTCCCTTTAAAAGACACCATCCTCATAAATAAGAATAAAATAATAGCTCATAACCAAATTTTTAGCATAATTCAAAAAATCAAAATCATAATTTTGAATCTAAATCAATTTCATGTTAGAAATTTCATCATAATAAGAATATCTTGTTCATAAAATTATAAATTCCATAATTAGAATTGTAATAATTGAGTGTTTCTTCAAAGCTATCAACTTTAAATTTTTATGATAGTAGATTATTTACCATAAAATAGCTAAATTAGAATCATATTTTGCATTGAAAATACAAGATTTTCTACAAAATCTAACTATGTTTCATGCATAGCTCTATAATATTCACTACAAAATATAAATCACTGCATTAATCATAATATTTATATGATATTTACATCACTTGTACATCATGCATAAATTTTGTCACTTATCCCAAAATAACATCAAAAATAGCAAGCCATATTGATATGGTTATAAGAATTACATATTTTGTGGGTTAGTGCAGCGTCTCACACCAACCACATAGAACACTGGAGAAGCCATTCTAAATATTCACATACAACCCCCAAGGTTTTTAATCATGTTCACCATTAATTTTATGAGCTCATATGATGGTTCCAAGGTTCCCAATCCCACCATCATTTTACAATTACTTCTTTATAGCACCCAAGAATTTCAAAATTGTTTGATCAGGACTTTATATTGCCCCTTCTGAGCATAGGCATACATGTTAGTCATGCCTTTAAATATATCATAATATCCTTTCAATAATATTCTCCCAAATAAAAATATCCATTTCATAACATAGCATGCTTGCATTTATAATCTAACATGTACCTACATTACATCAAGTAGAACCTTGCTATAATGCACAAAAATTTAATCTATAAGAACAATTAATGCTTCACAAGGATACATCATGGAATTCACACATAGGTTATTTTTAAAACAACCTCTGAGAGGTGGGTAAGGTAACACTTAATTCACAAAGTGACAATTATACATGAGGATCCCATGGCCAACTTGTGGCATAAATGGTACACACACCCAAACGAATCAAGTGGATATCTCGTACAAAGGTGAAAAGTGAATTTTTAGCCTACGATAGACTCCACTTCATAACCTATAATCGATCTAAATCAATGTGGATATAATACTTCTCCACCCTAAATCTCACACCTGCATAAATGCTCATCACTAGAGTAGCAATGTGGGATTACACCACACAATATAAACACTATACCCTGGCAGATTCAATTAATAGAAGTTACATTTGAAATAAAAAAGATACATCACAAAGTAGTTCATGATCACATTACTTCATAGCAACAGTTAACATCACAAGGTCACACTTGTTCTATGACATATACATGAAATACTTATGCAATAATGTTTAATAATGTATAAACATTATAAAGTTGCATGGTTTAATATAGTCACATATAATGTAGAGGTTTACACAACATACAATAGTTTTATATGTAGTAAAGGAATCACATGGAATAGGATACACATGTTGATTCATCTATTTTGATAATTTATGCTAGGATATTTTCACATCACAAAATTTAAACACCCTTATAGGTTAAACACAAGGTTCTATGATTGCCATCAATTTAACCAATATTTAAATGCCATCTCAGATGACATCAAATATGTATCATGTATTACAGTATGTTTAGTTCCAAGGATCTCAAGTTTACTATCACCTTATTTCAAGGAAAGGTGTGTTCCAATAGATCCCATTAATCTATACCCATAATATTTGGAAAGTTATCAACAATGTTTGCACCTCATGGATTATATGGCTCATGATACCCATTAATAATAAGAGATCCCTAAAGATTTCTAACTTACTCAAGTAAGTCAGCCACATTCATGTCTACTCATCCCTCTAAGCTTAAGTCACACCCTCAGTCCTATCAAGGATGTCATACCTCAAAGTGTCATATGAGGGATCATCTAAACAAGCTATAATCAAACACTAGACATTTGTCCTTTTGTTTCTAACATTAATCTTTTATCACTAGTCCCCCCAATTGGCCTACCCAAATAAGCTAATGGTTGACTAGTGTTGCTTGTTCTACATAGCATGGCCTTGGTAAGGGTGGATTTAACCAAGGCTTAGGGTGAATGTCATATTATTACTGCATTAATTGTAGTCTCCCACTATCCTTAATTTTAGCTAAAATTTATAGATTCCAACACTTTCATAATATATAAATTATCACTTATACACTTTTAAATTAGAACATGGTTGCAATTAAGTCAACAAAATTACATATACAACCAATAAATATAGATAACCATACCCATACAATATCCAACTACTATTCTCACCATGACTAAATTTTCATGCCTCCTAAGTGTGAATCAATTTTGGAACAACCTTGCCTGACCATGAACAACTTATACATTTTGAGTTGTTTTACTCAATTGAAGGATACTCATCAAAAGAGTGTCATATCAGCTCAATAATTCATGTAAATAAGTGTATATCAAACCAAAGTATTCAATTCATTAGAATAGAATATTATAAAAAAATCTACCCATAATAGTCATTAATGATGCTGGTGTAGACACCCAATTCTAACCACAACTAGATCTTGACTAGACTTCAAAATGATTCTTACCAATAGTCATACTAAAATGCAATTTGTATAACTTGAGCATGACTGGTGACACCCAAACCATAGGTCTCTCCTACTCACTTATACACCCAATTAGGCATGTTTTCATTATTTCCCACTCATCTAAAGCCTTTTAGATGTAGCCCTTATTGTCTCAGACTCCTCTCCCAAGCACAGACCTATCCCCAAAGGTCCCTTTCCCCTAGATAGTAGTGTCATAAGTTAGACTATAATGTTGGGACCTAGGGTGTCCACTTTTTGGCATTGTTGTCCAAGTCTATAATAACCTCAAATGGTCAGATTTTCCAAAATCCTTATCTTTTCCCTTGTCAACCTAATGCAAGTTCATCTAATCCAAGATCACTATTTTCCCTATAAAAATCCATTCAAAGGTCATTTAGAAGGGTTGCCAATCAATCAAAAGGCACAAGCTAGAAATATACTAAAGCACACTCAAGCAAATCTTTCTATTCTCTGCATACAGCCAACCACTATTATTTCTAGCCTATCTAAGCTCCTACATCAGTCATGAGTCATATCAAGCTTGCCCAAATTTGCATACACTTGCATTACATACATAGAACTGCACAATACACATTCAAATTGGGAGAACTACATTGGACTTGATCCCTCTTCAGAGTATTGGTATATAGGTAGTGTTCCCACACATGGGGTGTGATCATATGTTCAGTCCATATTACAAACTAACCCCTTTTTCCAATTGGATTGAAGATCACCTATCAAGCATGAAGAGGAACTAGGATCCTTGAAGATAAAATCAATTGTACATGGAGCTTCATAAACAACAAGGACTTGATATTTCAGGCACAGGGTCTCCCAGAGTAGACAAACAAAACCCAAAAAGGTCAAAAAGCTTAGACCCATAGGACTATAGTGTCAAATATAGAACTACAACATTGGACCTCTAGGTGTCCCATTTTTACCACTCCTATCTAGGTAGAAAATAGACTTTTGGGTCTTATTTTCAACAATTTTCCTAATTAGATTAGTAAATATCAACCTCTGAATCTTTTATCTCAGTCTAGAACTAGCTAAGATTTATTCTCTTCTCTCTTGTTTGTTATTTTTAGGAATTAATGAAATACCTATAGATTCAATAAATCAGTAGGTTAATTAAAGCACATTTAGTTACTAATTTTCCCCTTAATCTAGACCCCTTTACTATTTAATAAATTAACCCCTATAGTTTCCCAAATTTAGTAAAACATTTGGTGAACCCAACTTCAAATGTTTGCACAAAAACCCTAGGGCTAATTATTTATAATTTTTAACAATATTTTCTTGAATTTCCTTGAATTTAAAAATCAAAAAACTACAAATTAATTGAAATATTTTCAATAATTTACTTAAACTCTAGTTTTCACATATTAGGTCCTATTTGCATACAAACAATTTCAAACCACTAGGAAAAATATATTGCTAATTTTGGAAATATTTTTAGATTTTTCCTAAATTTTTCAAGCTCAATTATACAAATTTATAGCAAATTTTTCAAATTATTACATTAATTTTGAAAAAACCCATTTTAAGGCCCTGGTTGCATCAACTAAATCCCAGTAATTTTCAAGTAATATTCCATTTATTTTCTAAAAAATTTGATTGAATATTAAAATCAAAAAATCACTTCAAATTTAAAAAATTCATAGTAAATTCCAAAAAAATTATGTCTCAAAACCCTAGTTTCATCTACTAGGTTCCATTCAAGCAAGTAATTTCCTATAATTTCTTGAATTTTATCTTACATACTTAGCTCAAAAAATCAATTTCAAATTCAAAAGTTCAAAGTTTTTTGCAAATAATATTTTTGAAAAATCTCTAGTTGCATATACTAAGTCCTATTGCTCCTTGAGGTATCACCTTACACCCATAGCTAAATTGCAAAAATTATGCTCACTTATTTACACATGCTTATTACATTTCTTGAAAATAATAAAGAAACCATAATGATCCCTATCATGTACATGAATGATGAATTCTATCATATGTTAGTACAAAGTTTCATTCTTTGCTTTGTATGTTTACTTTTTATAGTATAGAATGATATCTAGCAAACTATCTTTGCATATATTAAGACACCTATTGTCCCACCTCCCTTGGAACATGTCTTCCATGTTAACTACTATTTCATGGTTGATTTCACCATCCCATAGGTCACTATCCATCACTAGAGATCCCATCCAGTACCTTTCATCCCTCCACCTCCTTGCCCTATCGACTATCTATGCTCTCCTCATACACACACTACTAATCCTATACAGATAGTGGATAATGTAGTTAGAGATATTACTTAACATGCCATTATCCCTCCTCCATCCACCCAAGAACCCCACAACCCACTTATTCCATCTCATCCCTAACCTAGGCCCCTTATACAAATAGATTCAAATAAGGCATATGATATTATGGATCAGTTGTGCAATACTCCAGCAAAAATTTCAATGCTAAAATCATTCCAAAAATCTAATTTGTTTAAGGACATTCTCTATCAGGTACTCACTCATAATTTCATGCCATCTAACTTTGAGCCTTCTTATGTTTCATTAGTGGTCAACACACTAAAAACTATCAAAGATGCCATTTCTTTTGATAAAGAGGACACACCATCTTAGGCAGTTATTGATCAAAACTTACCACTATTCATATAAATTCAAATCAAAACTAGTGCAGTAAAGAGAGTTCAAGTTAATAGTGGTACCAAGATAAATATATGAAATATCACATTCTTACAAGCTATGGGTGTAGATATGGCATCTATGCAGAAGTCATACAAGACTATTAAAGGGTTTGATGACATACCATGACAAACATTGGGCACCATTTCTTTGGATATCATGGTAGGGCCCAAAACCCTTACTACCCAATTTCAAGTTATCTCTAGTCCTCTCCATTATAATCTTTTACTTGGATGACCATGGATACATGTTATGTAAGTCATTCCTTATAATCTACACCGATGTGTCAAGTTCATTCATGATATATATCTCTACACATGTCTAGCAGATAATCATTCATTCAGATATTACTGAGTTACAGAGTCATCTTTAACTATTTCACTAGATGGGACACCTTATCTTCTTATGCAGTCACCATATTCCTCTTGATAAAATACATATTTTCAGGATCTTGCTCCACCAATAGATCACATATATGATTACTTCTTGTATTAGCAACTAAACACAGAATTTAACTAGAATCAATAAGTAACTAGAAATATGAAACAACATAGGAATTGAGAGACAATACACAATTGTATTAATAATCACTCAGAAGAATATACAATAAGGAAGATGCCACTTCTTCCTCCACCTCAAAGGCTTGCCACACCTCAAAACCTTCTTCCCTCTCTCTCTTGGTCCCAACAATCAACTCCAATACAGAATTGATGTTCACCTCTCTAACTAGTCAGTAACACGCTGCCAGTACATCAAGTACACAACCATACTCCAAGTAGATCTCCTGCTCTTTGTTGCTACCTGCAAATCACTAGACCTTACTCACCATTGTAGATCTCCAAAAGAAGCCATGCTATCCTGCTGACTAAGATCATACAAATATGAAGAACCCTACTAATTCTCCAATCCAGTACCCACCTTGGTACTGTGGCACTAGGAGGAACACACCATTGCTCTCTTCTCTCAAAAAGAGCTTATTGCTCTCTTACTCTCTAGCTACACCTTTACAATACAGCCCATGAGTCCATATATAGATCTCATGCTTACAATAATTAGACTATCTTAATTACAATAATTAGACACGTAACTCAAGACTATGACTAGCCTCTAACATGAAAACTAATAGTCCAAAAATAGACTCTCCGGAATCGACATGCAAACTGCATGTTCACGTACAGGCTGCCGACGTCGGCTTTTCCATGACCAATGTCGACTAACTAGTAACCGATGTCGGTTGGTTCTTCACTGCTATCTAACCGATGTCAGCTGATCAGACTAACATTAGTTTCCCTGCAACTGATTCTACAACTCTCCGCAACCTCCACAAGCTCTGTGACTTCTCCTATTTGCATCCTGGTGAAGCTTTTAGCTCCACAACCTAACAATCTCCCACTTGGAGATAAATAGCTACACCTGTACCTATACCTATACACCATCTAAATTATTCCTTGGCTTGTATTCCTCTTCAAGATCAATCCTGAAGACCAACCACCACACAACCTGTGATGCTACCCCTGTCATTCAAGTAACCTCTTGACCCTGCATAACAAGAATCCCTGCTGTTGATCCCTCTCAAATTCTTGAGAATCCACTGAACTGCCCTCCATTACTCCTTCCCCAAATTGGCTCCATACTTTCTGACAACCCCCACTGCTTGGGAAAATATAGGTCTACACTAGACCTCATGTGATTTCGAACCTTGTTCTAAGCTCAGCTTGAACTGTCTAGCACTTGGTGTGCTTTTTGATTCTACATCCTACATCATGAACCCCGCCAACACCATCTTCACATCAGCTCCCACTGGAGATAAAATCTCCATGACTCTTATGCCAAAGAATTTTGCTGCTCCAAATTCTTCATGACACACCTCTGAACTAACCTTACCTTTAGCTCAACAAAACCCTGTATGTACAAACCTGCTAGCAAATCACCCACATACAATAACAGAATAATGTTTCAATCATTATCCACCTGGTAAGATAAACATAATAGTTACACTGACGTTAACTAAATCCATGCTTAGTCATCCACCTGTCAAACCTGTACCACTATCCTGTAGCTTCCTCAAGACCATATACCTTGGCCTTCCATCTCACGTATCCATCCACTCTCTTCTTTAACTTGGGAATCCATTCCATCTCTCAGTGCTTTCTTCCAGCTAACAACTCTACCAACGAATACCTATTTGGTTCTTTTCCAAGGACTCACACTCCTCATCCATGCCAAGCTCCCATTGTATCTGGATTCTACCTGCATTGCCTCTTCGCATCTTCCTAGTTCTTGACCATCAATAAGCAATATAAAGAAGGTGAACAATGAATATGAGGTTCACTTACCCTTTTTGACCTCGATATGAGTGTTTGAGACCTGTTGACAGCTTGTTATCTGCCCAATATCCATTCTAGTGACTAATCTCGGCCATCTCACAATTTGCTCCCGACTGATGTCAGTTCCCTGCACGGACCCTGACTATCGACGTCATTTCCCTGGCCAATGCCAGTATCCTTTCTGCCAATGTCAGTTCCTTCATGACCAACATTGGTCTTCCTTCTATCGACATCTGTTACTGTTTGACCGATGCCGGTACCTATGTTCGCCTATGAGTGATAAATTTTTACCTGTGAGCTCTCCATGGATCAAAATCTTGTTCAAATCAACATAACCCTGCTCAAAATAATTTAGTTCCCTCACCTGATCTCTGTCTGTCATCTCCTCCATGAACACCAAGGCTTTCCAATTCTTTAGCTTGTCAAAAACATCTATCTTCTGCTTGAGAACCTGCATTCCCCTCCTACATATGTGACCAAGCCCATGAAGCCACATCTCTACAACAGAAGGTGAATCAGTAATATAAGTAGATAGATAAAGGATACCTACTTTCTTACCACCATCTAATTCAAGTGCATCCACTGTGAGAGTTACGGTGCATCTCCCATCACCCAAATTTCCTGAAGAAATTAGACTCATCTCCAAGGCTAGTACCTGCATGACTTCCTTCAACCACTGTGTGTCATCTGTCTGCAATTTCAGCTTCACTTCCCCTTCGTCAATAATCTAACAAGGCTCTCCAACCCATAAATAAATCTCTCCAAAGTCTCCAAAGACATACCCATGAAAATATGCTCTATTTCAGGCTGCATGGAAAGAGGCAAAAGAATCTGTAAACAAAGATTCTACTTTATCTAGAGCAACTTGTGCAATGACCCCTGCAACATCTGCTTCTACACGTTGATCTTCTACCGACCAACAATCTCCTTTTACCTACTCTTTCTTTCAATCAATCAGACCATTCATGCTATTATGTTTCTCCATTGGTAGCTTACTTTCTTCTACCATTGCTATACTCCCACTCAATCTGAAACCCCTATGAGTGATTTGTAATCAAAAACACTACCAGATCTGAACCACCTGTTAGTCAACCCAACCAAAAGCTCTGATACCACTTGTCAAGATCTTGCTCCACTAATAGAGCACATATATGATTACTTCTTGTATTAGCAACTAAACACGGAATTTAACCAGAATCAATAAGTAACTAGAAATATGAAACAACACAGGAATTGAGAGACAATATACAATTATATTAATAATCACTCAGAAGAATATACAATAAGGAAGATGCCACTTCTTCCTCCACCTCAAAGGCTTGCCACACCTCAAGACCTTCTTCCCTCTCTCTCTTGGTCCCAACAATCAACTCCAATACAGAATTAATGTTCACCTCTCCAACTAGTTAGTAACACACTACCAGTACGTCAAGTACACAACTGTACTCCAAGTAGATCTCATGCTCTCTGTTGCTACCTGCAAATCACTAGACCTTACTCACCATTGTAGATCTCCAAAAGAAGCCATGCTATCCTGCTGACTAAGATCATACAAATATGAAGAACCCTACTGATTCTCCAATCCAGTACCCACCTTGGTACTATGGCACTAGGAGGAACACACCATTGCTCTCTTCTCTCAGAAGGAGCTTATTGCTCTCTTCTCTCAGAAGGAGCTTATTGCTCTCTTACTCTCTAGCTACACCTTTACAATACAGCCCATGAGTCCATATATAGATCTCATGCTTACAATAATTAGACTATCTTAATTACAATAATTAGGCACACAACTCAAGACTATGACTAGCCTCTAACATGCAAACTAACAGTCCAAAAATAGACTCTCTGAAATTGACATGCAAATTGCATGTTCACGTACAGGCTACCAACGTCAGCTTTTCCATGATTGATGTCAGCCAACTGGTAATCGATGCCGATTGGTTCTTCACTACTATCTGACTGATGTCAGCTGATCAGACCGATGTCAGTTTCCCTGCAATTGATTCTGCAACCTCCACAAGCTCCGTGACTTCTCCTGTTTGCATCTTGGTGAAGCTTTTAGCTCCACAACCTAACATATATGAGGTGGGAGAGACCAGCACATCTCATAGTCCTTAAATTCTAGATATATATCTAGCTCTAGATACTCAGCTAGTTATAACAACTCCAATCACTCTAGTAATCATATTAACTACACCTATTACACTTACACCATCACCAATAGTAGTTCTAATAGTGTCAGTTTCTCCCATAGATATAGCCCCTCAAGCCAATATAGATACTCTCATAGCATCATCATCTTCTCCTGTTATAGTTATCAAGACTCTTATTTCATAGTTACCCCTTGTGGTAAATTCAAAGTTACCTTACATACATGATGTTGATACAAATTCCTAGGCTACTTCAGATGATGATGATACAACACCCACACTCATAGATAATTGTCTATGTGGATTGAACCTTACACTAGTTAGCTCAAGAGAATACCAAGATGATTCTAGAGCACTTATTCAGCATCCTACATCACTCTTAGCACCTCACAACACATTTTTAGGATATACTCCATATTCATGACCATAGATAAATCACTAGGCACATATAGTTAACATAGTTACTTCTATGAATAAAAAGATAGTCATTCAGATCCAAGCAGGTAGTACATAGCATCGACCACAAATTTTACTATAGATGTTACTTGATCATAAATTAATCAATCTTTCTATAGTATGACATAAATCTACTAGCAGACTATCATAAAAGGTAGGTAACCCATTTTGCTTTTTTCATAGGATCACTAGTGATGAAGTTGACTCATGTACAACTTTACAATAGTGATTAGATAAAATACATGATTGAGGCATTATTTAGATCATAGCAACACTAGAACCACTTCCAATTAAATCACTTATCAATAGGACTAAATGACCAAGATCAAAAGTAGTATCTCCACAACCAGAGCAACCCTTAGTTTATCTTCAATTTGATGACAGCACAAACATGGTGATTACATCATATGATGATACTTATGATGATGATCTTGATGCATTCGATGATGGCCGAAAGCCTTTCTTCCATTTTTATTCCCAATAGCCTCTATCTTGGGATCCCTTCCCACCCCCTGCCTAGTCTTTTATATTATCATGTGATGTTTGTATATCATTTTCTTTCCATAATTAATTATACATATTATCTCCTACTTGATTATACATAGTTTCCTCTGCCTGATTATACATAGCTCAAATTTTCAAAATACAAAAATAATATAATATTTTAAAAATACAAAAACATGTCAATTGTATGCATCATCTATGTTTTACATTGTTAACCATTATGCAAGACTTACATTACGCTACTTTATGCTATTGTTCCTTGATTTATCTATATTACCAAGCTTCACTTGATCTTTTTTGAGTGTGTGCAATGCATCCAAATCCTTGATTGCTTCACTTCATCTATTGAGAGGGAATCTTAATTCTACATCCCAACTACATATAAATAAATCAACCCACTAAGGGCATACTATACATGACTACACCATCCAAGTTATGTCATCCTTACATTGTACACTCTAGACATTTTTTTATAGTATGTTCCTTACATAAATATCACATCGACATCCATTAGCATATATCACACTTTTGTATTTCATAGCATATACATTAGTATTATATTACATATTTTGTATACTCTTGCTTCTTCCTTTCCATAGTTAGATGCATGTTTATATTTCCAACTCTTTACTTTGATTAGCTAGATGTGTTTGAATTTTACAATTCTTATTTACTTCCTGCTTATGTTCTAGGACATTTTTTAATGTCCTTTTTTCTTGTCTATATGTTTGTGCCTATGGACACTTGACAATGTCATTTGTGTATGCCTTTCATGTGTTTTTGGCCCTTGTGCCATTATTTACTTGTTCTTATTGTGTGTGTATGTAGCATTTGAACATGCCTTGTATGTCTTGTGTGCTTATTTGTCCCCTTGGCCACCCTCAAATTTTTCTTGCTTCTTATTTTGTATGTTTTTTGCTTGATTGTTTAGCTTTGTGTGCAATGCCATGATTTCAATCATGCATTTACCTTAATTTTTGGATGCCATGATGGATATCATGCTCTATCCCTCCTTTTCACTAACAACTAACATTTCAAATTCTAGTTTACTCTTATTAACATGATATTACATTGTTATATCTATTTAGGCATACCCTTGTGGATCTAACAATCTCTTTCTAAAAAATTTGTTATATCTTTAGATAATGTATATCACCATTATATCAAATGTTTTCATATCTTAACACACTTGCAAGGCTTCTTCTTCTGAGGGCAGTCATTATAGAGTCTTCATTCTTACCCTCATAAGAGGTAGAAACAAATAGGGGTTTTATCATAGATATCAAATCTCCTAATAATCAAAAAATGAGTTTCAAAATAATACAGCCCAGAATCTAGAACTCAGCACAGGCAAACTAGACCAAGCAAATAACAGAGAATCCAAATCAGTCATTCATTTTAGCTTTAGACAATAGCACCAAAAATGGGACTATAGTGTTGGACCCCAAAGTGTCTAGTTTCTAACACTATTGTCTAAATATTAGAATATTCAGTCTTTCCATAATTAGGTAGAGAGGTGAGTTTAGTCATAGTTTTGCCAGTAGAGTTCAGTCCAAAAATTAGTAGTTTTAGCACTTATTTCACTTAGAGAATCTAGATATAGGGATCATCATGCATGGTATGAGGGTTTCTAGTTTTAGTTTAGACATGATAGTTGATACAACTTTTAGTTCAAAATCTATGTTCTAGACATCAATTATTGGGGGCAATGTATGTGGCACATGAACCTTCTCTATTTCTAAGTTTATTGTATTTTCTTACGCATTCTTAGTAGTTACGTGCCTTACTCCATCTAGAGGTGGTTGGCATCACATTCAAGTAAAACTGCATAAAATTTTGCTTCTCACGTACCTAAGTTCTTGAGTGGCTTCCTAAGCCTTAATTCCAATTTTAGGAGGGGCTTCTATACAAGTCCAATCTCCATTTTTCTAAGTGGCCAACAGTGGCCTAGTTTCTAGTTTACATTTGGATATCCATGTCAACATTGTCAAATCATTGCACATTCAAGGGCTCCATGAGCCATCTCATATGAAATTCATCCATATCAATATTTTCTCATTCATCTTCACATCATGGGGCCATGATGGAGCCAAATGACTAGTTATCCTTTGTATTCTTGAGCCACATATTCAGAGGGATTAGACACATGATCCAAACATCGATTAGCACATGCATGATTTGTTAACTTCACATATTTGGTGATGATGGAACCAAAGGGCCTACCTTTGAGTGTTTTATCCAACTTCTATGGGATTGAACACTCAGCTCATTCATCGATATAACTCTTAGTTCAACATACTTTCAGCATTACCCAACACAACCCAGTAGTATAATAGGTTTTATATTGGTTAATGTACCTAGTGAGTGTATTTATTCTTTTCTCTTCCTTCCTCTCTCTTTACCCAACTTTGTATGTTCTTATTTTAGATATAGTATATCTAGTAATAACTAATATACTTTTTCTTTCCTTTTTTCAAACTTACACAATACAACATGCTCTCACTATGCACAACCCAGCATCACACATATTCTTAGGCTTAGCCTCACAAGTAAGTTCAGGAATGCTTTTATTTTTTTTCATTTATCTTAGTATTTCACTTTGTTTCATAATTATAATAAAGGGGGGGAAATGTATTCATGCTAAAATTTAATTTGTATAACTTGAGCATGACTAGTGACACCCAAACCATAAGTCTCTCCTACTCACTTACACAACCCACTTAGGCATAGTTTCACTATTTCTCAGTCATTTAAAGCCTTCTAGATTCATCCCATACTATCCCAGACTCCTCTCCTAGGCACAGACCTATCTCCTAGGGTCTCTTTGCCCCTGGACAATAGTGTCATAAGTTGGACTTCAGTACTGAGGCCCAGGGTGTCCACTTTTTGATGTTGTTGTCCAAGTCCAAAATAACCTCAAACAGTCAAATTTTCCTGAATCCTTATTTTTTCCTTATCAGCCTAATGTGAGTTCATCTAACCCAATATCACTAATTTCCCTATAAAATCCCATTAAAATGTCATTTATAAGGGTTGGTAATCATTCAAAAGGCACAAGCTAGAAATATACTAAAGCACACTCAAGCAAATCTTCCTATTCTCTACATATAGCCAACCACTATTATTGCTAGCCTATCCAAGTTCCTACACCAGTCACAAATCATCTCAATCTTTCCCAAATTCGCATACACTTGCATTTCATACATAGGATTTCATAATACACATTCAAATTGGGAGAACTACATTGGCCTTGATCCCTCTTCAAAGTATTGGTATGTAGGCAGTGTGCCCACACATGGGGTGTGATTGTATGTTCAGTGCATATTACACACTAAACCATTTTTCCAATTGGATTAGAGATCACCTATAAAGCATGAAGAGGAAATAGGATCCATGAAGACAAAATAAATTACACATAGATCTTCACAAACAACCAAGACTCAATATTCTAGGCATAAGGTCTCCCAGAGCAGATGAACAAAACTTAGAAATCTTAGAAAGCTTAGACCCATAGGACTATAATGCCAAAACTAGGACTATAGTGTTAGGCCTCTAGTTTTCCCATTTTTGGTGCTCTTTTCTAGGCATAAAATAGACTTCTAGGTCCTATTTTTGATAGTTTGCCCAGCTAGATCAGCAAACATTAACCTCTGAATCTTCCATCTCAATCTAGAACTAGCTAAGTTTTATTCTCTTCTCTCCTATTTGTTATTTTTAGGAATTAAAAAAATATTACCAAATTCAATAAATCAATAGGTTAATTAAAGCACATTTAGTTACTAATTTTTCTCTTAATCTATACCCCTTTACTATTTAGAAAATTAACCCCTATAGTTTCCCAAATTCAATAATACACTACCAAACATTATAAATTAATCCTATAAATTATTTAATATCTTAATTTTATCTAGACATCATTAATCAATGCTCAAAATCATGTTGAGGCATCTCTATTTGGGTTATTATACCACACATAATAATAACCTCTCATGAATTCATCCTTAGTCACCTTGTAACTAAACAACTATCAATTTGACCTATGGACCCATCAAGTAGGGCACTTAATCAAATATCAAAAGAGATAAAATGCTAATCACAATGAATCATCTAATTAAACAAGATTAAATGATTATTTGAATTTTCCATTTACAATTAATGAATATCAAAAAATAAAAATTCTAAAATTTAAAATATCAAAACTTTTCATCATTGCCTTTATGAGTTGTCAATTTCTTCCAAAATATCTCAAAATATCTAAATTAAGAGTCATGCCAAGTAATTGAAAATAATAATTACATGAAAAATTTTAACTCAACTGGAGTTAGTCTCAACTCACCTAGGGTTAGTTTGAACTCATTCCATGTTTAAACTCAACCGTAACTCACCTTGGGTGAGAGTTAACTTTTGAGACTATAAATACAAGGCCATACCTATTAATGTTTAAACTATTTTAGTGCAAAGTTATTATGCATGAATATCTTCAAAGTTATCTTGGTGTAATGTTGTAATTCTCAAATGGATGCAAATAAACCTTTTGATTAATGCTACCATGCCAAATTCATAATCCAATTAGCCAAGCCAAGGTGCCAAGGATAGAAGGAGCAAAGAAAGCTTCATTGTCAAAGACTTCTTGATGCAAAAATAGAGCAAGCCACTTCAACAAGCCATTTGGAGACCCAAATAAGGTAAAATAATGTTTTATTTTATGTTCTAGTTGTGTTTTTCATATGCATGCTTGTTACCTATGCTTTCCCTAGTGTCTAGGCTAGAGGTGTTAGGATTTTAGTTTATTATTTTGATTTTTTTATTGAACTAATACAATACTAACCTCCCCTCTACATATTCTTTGTTCACATTGGCGCACTTGGTGGCACTATACACCCCACAAGAATAAATTGAGTCTCTTGAGAGATTTTTTGATCCAATAATACTTCATTATAGATTTTAATTTTGTGATGCTAACTTTTTCATGTTTTTACTTCTAACTATGTATTGGTGAATTCATTATTTCATAACTATGAATTCAACATAAAAATATATAAAATCATTGACCAAATCTATGAATTTATCTCAAAAAACTATGAAATCACTCTGGTTTAGCCTCGACCCTGCATAACTATGAATTTAGCATAGAAAATCATAAAATTGTTGAGTAAAACCATGAAATCATCCTAGAAGAAAAAACCCTTTCCATATTTTTTAGCTAACTATGAAATTATTAGAAATCAGAAAATTTGTTATTTTAACAGTGAAATTATTATTTGTAGAAGCAAAATCATTGTTAGCAGTAATAAAATCATTTTTGAGGGGAGCAAAATCACAATTTAGGCTACAAATTACTTCTGATTAGCAGTGAAATCATTTTTTACTGGTAAGGAAATCATTTTAAAATAGTGAAATAGTGATTGTGTGCTTATATTTGTTGCAAGTTTCTCAAGAATAATGAAATTGTCATTTGAAGTGAGAAATTATTTTCCTGAGTAGCAAATTCATCTACCTGAATAATGAAATTATCAAACATAGTATGAAATCATTTAGAACATGCTAAATCACTCACTGTGAGTTTTTAAACATTCTATCTTGAGTATGTTTTTATGATAGAATAATTACATAGTTCATAGTTTATTGCATAACTACAAAATCATTCTAGAGAGGTGATTTTATGCTTTGTTGATCTAATTTTTAAGGGCATCACTTTTTTCAAGTAATAAGTAAACCCATTAATATCTTTTGTAAGACCTAAAGGCCAAGAAAATATGGTTTTAAAAACTCTAAGTTGAAAAACCCACATTAAAATTTGGTTTTTTTAAATCTTTTTACTTGATTTATGTTTCATTTTATTTAAATTTACAAAACAATGTCAAGGGGCTCAAATTTCATGGCATATTTAATTTTGGTGCTATAAAAATGAACTCTCACTTTAGTTAAATACTCATAATAGTTTTCATTTTTTGTTTGTTATTTGAGTGTTTATTTAATAAGATGAGTGTCATGTGTATGCTCTCCCCCCATCCCCTTTAGGGAACTTAGGTGATAAAAAAATGCTCACTCTTTACATTTGTCACTTTAGTCCAAAATCATTAAAAGAAAGTCACTAAGGCCATCCCAAATCTGTATGATTTGGGTGACCCTAAAGTCCTTTCACTTTATTTATTTTCATGAATTTTGGCTTGTGGGTAGGAGTTCATCACCTCCCCATGAGTTCTTTAGGGAAGAGTTTAGCCAAGAATTCACCTCCTATCATCATTTCAACCCCACTCTATGGTGGGGTATATAAATTAAGTGTGACCCACTGGGATGCTTATTTGAGTGGTTAAAAAATATTAGTTAGTAGTACTCGACCTTGAACTATAAGGGTAATTTAGACATCCCACTATACTAAGTAATTGATGGATGTAGTGGTTGTGAAAAGGATGAAATATTTTCACAACAAGCCAGTTAATATGATTCCAAATGAAGTATTGCACCCTAGTGTTTGCCACACATATGGGACCATTTAGAAATGAACAAAAATTGATAGTTTAGACAACCCCACTTGTCATGGACATAATGTTGATGTAAGGTGAGTAGCCCAAAGTTCCATGAAATTATATAAACTATTGAGAGAAGATGGGGCCTAAAACACTAGTTTTCATACACTTTTACTTTTGGATTAAATAACTTAAAATCCTCTTGAGAGAAATTATATAGATGGAATTTGATAGTATGATGCAACCTTATCAGTTTTAAGATTTAGGATGTTACACTTAGGTTTTTTTGTCATTTTTTCCTTTTTACTCACATCATCTTGAGTCAAAACTATTTTTTCATACCATATCCAAAATGAGTCTTTTTTACACATCACTCCTTTGTTTGAAGATATGTTATGCTATTTGTTTGATACCACACCTTTACCTTAATCATTTGTGAAACCTTTGTATGTGTGTATGTGTCACTTATTCGAAAGGGGCAATGTTATGTTTCCCATTTCATTCCAATTCTTGTGTCTTAAAGTCTTAAAACAAACCATTTGTCATACCTTTAGAGCAAGATAGCATCATTACATTGCTTGAACTATTTCAAAAACTTGTTTCCTTATATTTAAACTTATAATTTCAAAACCATGTGTGCCTTTTGGATCTATGCCTAGTACCAATGTTTTCTAGCTTGTCTATTTCGATAAACCTAGCCTTTTAAATCAAATTAAAATTTAGCCTTAACATGTTCAGATTTAAACATTTATTAGTTGATGCCTATTCCTCTCATAATTTTTGCCTAGACATCTACCTTTCTATTTTGGTCTATGTAACTTAGACTAATTTCTTGTTCAATTTTAAAGATTATTCTTTGTGCCTAAATTTGGGAAGTGGTCTATCTTCCATGTGCCTAATGTTCCATGTCTTTTTCCAAATGATCAAATTTATGTTTAAATCCAAATGCCTAGTTTGTGTCTCAAAGTGTTTCAAATTTGGTATATTAAATCTCTTACCTCTTAGACCTAGTTTTGTTTAAAGTCTATCTTTTGTGCCTTGTTCCCAAAAGACCTAACAATTCTTTTTTTGAGCTTAGCTTTTGTGACTTATTCCTAAAGGACCTAGAAACCTTTGTTTTCTTGGACCTATATTAGACTTGTTTGAAACACTTTTTACCTAAAGTTTGGAATTCATTTTTATTCCATACACTTGACCATTTGTATAAGACATTTGACATTAGACTATTTTAGACCAAGTTTATCATAGACCTTTTTGGAGATACAACTCCATCCTTAGACCAAGTTTGGACCATTTGTCCTTTAGACCTTATTTTTTAGAGTTTTTGAAACTCTAGGCCTTCTTCACATAGCATTAGTCCTTGATTTAGATGTGTCTCATTACACTCATAGTAGATCCATGTACAATCTAAGTTATGACAACATGGTCGTACAAGATGACTTTGTTCAAGACATCTATGGTGATGATGTGATTTGTGAAATGGATCCTTATCCTCCTTACACTATTGAATCTGAGGAATAAAGCCAAGATCCCTTAGCCCACTATTTGGTTAACACACCTCCTTATTTAGAGTAAGACTAAGAATAAATCATGCAGTATCTTTCTAGCATACCATCAATTATAGAATAAATTCAACAACAAACATATTTTGTTACTTGCCATCAACATATGATCCTTATTTATTTGATCTTTACTTTGTTGAATATAAGAACAAAATTTTAGTTAGATCTAAAGAGGTAGGGGCCAAGTTTCCAAAAAAAATTCCCCCATGAAAATTTGCCTAGTCTAGTTAGAGTGCCTCTCAACACGCCTTATAACCAAACCATTGAATAGGCCTCTACTAGAAATCCTCAAGCTCTTATGTCGATGTCATATCAAAACCCAAATATGCTTGTAAAAGGAAAGGGCCTCATGGAGGACCACTTTATATAATTAAAATAAGCATATCAAACCTATTTGAATCTAATGCACAATTTCAATACCATAGCCGTGTAAAACACTCCACTCATAGAGTTATCTCCTTCAACAGGAGTATTGATTGAGTTGATAGGTCAATATAATTTGGGTGTAGACCCATTTTTTTCAAAGCACTTAAGTTACTGACATGTTCAATGTCCCATCTAGTGAATAAGTGACTACTACTTCTATGCAAAATAATGTGCCAAACATAGTGGATAACATGCAAGTGTCGTCCAATCTAGGCCAAAGTCATTCAAATACACCACCAACTAGTCCACAATAATAGGTGCCTTTAGTTAAAACTATGAGTAGTGCACAACAGTAGGGGTAGGAACTCCTACATCCCAACCAAAATAAATTACCTCTAATCCTCAACCATCTACTTCATCAAGCACATAATTTTAGGGATTTAGTAATCACGCATAGACTAGTGCCTTTCCTCAAAAACCAGTGATGAATGTTACTCCACCTCAACAAGTGATGACTAACATTCCAAAAAAACAAGCATAATCTAATATGCCATCATAGTAGATGTAGAATATTTTATCACCTTAACAGGGTGAAATAAATGTTCCACCTCAATAGGTAATGGAAAGTATACCTCTCTAGTCATAGACCAACATACCTTTACAATTGCAAACATTGTCTAATCAAAAAATGTATCTCCATTGGTCAAATACAACTATCAAACATCCAACAAACATATAGTTCACAATAGGTATTCATGTAACCAAGAGGTACCACTATCTAACAAGTACTAATTAAGCAACAATAGTATTTTTTTCAAAACATGCCACAAATTCAATGATAGGGCCTTGGTTCACAACAAGTTCTCTGTATTTAGCTAATTTTGAATAGTTGGCAATAAGTCCATACTCAACCTTAGTAGTCATAGTACTTTACCCTGAGCCACATCCTTCCATCATAACCATAATTCCCTCAAATTTAGGCTTATATACCAAATCTAAACTAGAATATCACATAATAACATGTGCAATTCTAACGACCTCCTCCCAATATATAGATGCATATTCCTGGTTGGTTCCCTAATCAAACTAACATTCCATAATAAACCATTCCTCCATTATACCCTGGTCAAGGTAATCCACCTTTGACCGCCCAACCTCCACCTCAACCCAATGTTCCATCTAGTTTCTTGGCCCAAAAATTATAGTAAATGAAATATGCACTTGCCATCATTCAATCAAGGAAATAGACCAAGAAGTTCAAGTTATATGATGTGTGTTCATACCCATTCAACATGGACTATCTATAGATACCATTTCTTCGAGGCTATGAACCACCAAAATTTGATTAATACAAGGGTAAAGGAGACCCTAACGCCTATTTGATAGAATTATTTATTACTTTCTAGTAAGTGGATTACAGTGACATTTATCTCCTCCTATTGTTTGATTTAATTCTAATAGGACAACTTTAGATTAGTTCCTAAAATTTTGAAAGAATTTAGTATCTTATTTTGATGACCTTTCAAACAAATTTGTGTAGTATTTCTCCTACAATCTTGAACATGAGATTTTGTTGGTAGATTTGACTCAAGCCAAGCAAAAATTCAATAAAAACTTTGTAATTTATCTACAGTGATGGTGAGATATTTATATTCCTTTCACCTATAGCTTACCAAATAAACAATCAGATGTTGTGTTTACTAAAAATTAACATAATAAGATATCCTATCATCTAGAGCTCCAGTGTCCACATAATTTCAAAGAGATCATCAACAAAGGTTTGTTGATTTAAAAGGACCTTATTAACAAAGTGATTATTAATATAACCTCATTGAATCAAAATTATAACCAAAACCAAAGAATAGGCAAAAATTAGAACCCAAACCAAGTCCAAGCACAAGTGTTGACACCAGCCTAGGCCAGTGACGATGACAAATCCAAGTAATTAAACCATAATAAGAATGTTGTTAGAAATGTATTAACTAAGCCACATCATGACCAAAAGGTTCAAACATTGTCTACTTAGCTAACACTGCAAATGAAACTTACTCCTCATCAGTAACCCATTTAACAAGCATAGCCTTTATAGCAACCTAAACCTACTCCATAAATGCATCAACCACCACCTTTTCAAAACCCTCTTCTAAGAATAAATACCCCTACTCATTAAGTCTTAAAATACCTTGGTGAACTAATTAAATCCTTGTTTTACAAGATATCTACTACTAATATGATTAGTTGGCCAATTCTAAAGCATTATCCTAAGGGTATTCCTTATCCAGATTGGTATAGAGAGAATGAGTTTTGTGGATACCATCATGTTCATGTACATAATTTATGCCTTTATTTACAAATAAAACACCTCATTGAAAATATGTTATAAAATAGGGAGATTACATTAGATAATAGATCATTTATGTCCATTCAAAACTTGGGTATCTACCAAAACCCTTTTCCACAACATTTTATTAATAACTAACAATACCAACAATGAAGATTATAATAATAGCAATATTAGTATCAACAACCAAGATAACAATAGAAATATCAGTATAAATAATAAAAATGTCAACTAAATAGAAGGAATGAAGGCCAAAATGATTCCAAGAACCAACAAACTTAATACATAATTTTACATGACTACACCAAAGTTGTAGGTCATATTTTGGGAGGTCAAATTTACACCATCACCATCAATCCTAGACCAAGTGATAATAAAATAAGACCATTGAAAAACAATTTCAATCAATCCACTTATGCCAGTAATCCTTCCTTGACCTAGGTTCTCAAACAAGCACAATAACAACTATGGATTACTATTTTTGGACTTTATACTGATAAGTCATCATTGCCCCATGACAACAACCAAGTGTATCAGCAATTGAGACTTATCCTATTCGGTCCCCCTCCATTATCATTTTATAGGAACAACAATCATGTATATAATCTTGATTATGTAATCATAACTTTGTGGTCAAAGATTATTATTTTTGGCCCACAACCTTCTACCAACAAACCCATCCAACCCACTATCTTAGCTAAGAACAAGTCATTTTTCATTGTTAATTAAAAATCATACGACATTGTATAATAACTCCAAAAGACACCTATACAAATATTTATTTTAGATTTTTTGTATATGTCTACTATCCACAAGAACATCCTAACTAAGCTCCTAGGTGAATCCCAAGTTCCCAATGACATAACTCTAGACAAATTCCAAGCTTTGGTTGGACATTTAGCCCCAAGCAACCAATTGGCCTTAAACCAAAGTGATATGTCATCCCTTGGCCCTCTCCATAACAATCCCTTGTATATTAAAGTTGTCATCACATGGTACAAAGTGAAATATGTCCTCATAAACAATAGATCAGGCCTAAATATTGTGTCTTTGAAGATTACTAAGCATCTCATATATACAACAATCAATCTATAGCTAGAAATAATTACTATCAAGGCCTTTGATAATGAATAATGGGAATCATAAGGCACCACACATTTTCCAATTCTCATTGGGACCTTGACCCAAGATACACTTTGCCATGTGTTATACCTAGACCTATCTTACAATCTGTTCTTGGGTATACCTTGGACACATGAAATTAATGCAATCCCTTTGACATTACACCAGTGTCTAAAGTTCTTGCACTCAAGCATGAAGGTCACCATCAATTGGGGTTTTTATTCCTATGAACATTGTAAACATTTGGAGGTAGAGTATGAAAGTTACAACTACTACTTTGGCCTAGATCTGGTTCCCAAAAAGGACAAAGGCAAAGAAATATTTTTTGAGTTACCAAAGGCTAATTATATAGACTCAAATAGACTTGATTCATCTTCACATATGCCTCCTCTTAAAATGTCTAATCATTTTACCATCTTGACTAATGGACTAAGAGAGTATTTAACCCATGACACATTTCATATTTCCAAGCTCCTATTAAACCCCAAGTTCTATGGAAGACCTAAAGCTAAGCCACCTTACATGGAATGGAAATGAAAGGGAAAGGGAAAACTTCATAGTCCAGTTCCTATCATTTTCACACCAACTACTGGCCAAGAAGAGGACCCACTTGCCAATGATGAATCTTGGTTGTACAATGACAAGTTGATTGATTATTAAAAAAATGCCAAATATCTTATCCCTAACAAGATCATGGAGAACCAAGCCTATGAAGGAGGAGGCCTCATGCCAAATCAATAAGGTACTCTTGAGCCAATATTTATAACTTTGTATAAAGGAACATATGGTATCAAATTTAAACTTCTTAAGGGTGACCCCATGTGTCTTATTCATGTTCCAATGCCAACATCTAGTGAAGTAGAGTCCATTCACCACTCCTTGGAGAACATTTTATTACCAAGTTATGTCTTTTGGTCTCAATAATTTTGTGGCCACATACCAAAGAGCCATGACCATCATATTTCATGATATGATGCATGACATTATTCAATACTATGTTGACAACATATTAGGTAAATTAAAGACCCATGTTGACCATCCAGCCACACTATGGAGAATATTTGATATACTTCATGAATATAAATTCAAACTTAATCCCAAGAAGTGCATTTTTGTTGTTACTTCAAGAAAATTCTAAGGCTTCATCATATCTCACAGAGGCATTGAAGTTGACCCAGCCAAAGTTCAAGCCATTATCGAGATGCCACCCCATTCTAATTTGAATTAGCTCTATAATTTTTAGGGCAAGACCTAGTCTATCAAATGTTTCATATCACAGTTAGCTATGCCATCTTTTTACACACTTACTAAAGAAAGGTATCACATTTCATTGGGATAAAGACTACCAAAAATCTTTCTAACACTTAAAAGAGTATCTTTTTAATCCACATGTTTTATTACCACCAATACCAGGAAAGTCATTCCTATTATATTTATCTACCACAGACAAAGCCTTAGGGGCACTTCCAGCTCACCATGATGACAATGGAAAAGAACATGTCATGTACCATTTAAGTCATACATTGGTCATGTATGAACATAATAATACGCTTATAGAAAAATATTGTTTAGCTATGGTCTTTATAGCCCAGATTTTGTGGCACTACATACTAAATAATAAGATAATAGTTATTTCCAAGGTAGATCCACTCAAGTATATAATATCCAAAATATCTTTACTGCATGGATAAATGGATCATGATTTTGAGTGAGTTTGAGATATAATACATCAATAAAAAGGATATAAAAATATAGGTACTTGTATATTAGCTTACTGAAGCACCCATTATAGATATTAAACCCCTTACTTTTTAATTCCTAAATGATTCCATCATGACCATCATTAAAATACCCCCTGAAGAGTAGCACTAGAATATGTATTTTTATGGATCATTCACATCACATGGATCGGGGGTAGGCCTATTGGTAATTACACCATAGGGGGAACTTATCCCTAAATTATTATGTATTAGCTTTTCTTATACTAACAACATGGTTGAATGCAAAACACTTGTTTCAAGGCTTTTTTAGGTAGTATAATGGAATATTCAACATCTCATAATTTATGGTGATTCTTAGTTAATCATCAATTAGGTTATAGACCACTTTTAGACCAAAGATGACAAATTGGTGCCATACAAGGCCATGGCTAACACTCTCAAACAATAGATTGTTGATATAAATTTTAAACACATTCCTAGGGATAGTAATAGGATAGTAGATGTCATGGAAACCATTCGCTCTTTGATCCACCACATAAACAAGGAAAAATAATATCAATTCCTCATTTAAAATATTCTAGTGCCTACTCATAAACCTTTGATTGTCACAATGATTTGTGATATTATTGGTCCTAACTCTATATGGTATTCAAACCTCTTTAACTACCTTCATGACCATATCATGCCAATAGACCTATCACATAAACAATAAAATGTCTTTATCTACCAATCCTCATGATATACCTTGCTTGGGCTGACCCTTTACCATCATAGCTTTGATTGAACTATGATTCATTTTTTAAACTCAATATAATAAACTTTAGTGTTATGAGAAGATCATAAAGGATTATGTGAAGGCCACATCAATGGGGTCATCTTAGCCAAAAATCTCCTACATATTGGTTATTATTGCCCAACTATAGATGCAGATGTAATTGCTTATGTCAAAAGATGTGAAAAATGTCAAAGGCATGCTAATTTGATTCATGCCCCATCTAAAACACTAAAACTTATGCCTACACCATGGCCATTTTCTACATGGGGAATATATCTCATTGGGAAGATTAATCCTACGTCATCTAATGGATATAAACACATCCTTAACCCTACCACATATTTCACTAAGTGGGTTGAAACTATAGCCCTCACTTACATAATTGAAAAATAGATTTCCAAGTTCATCTTCAACCATAACATATGTCACTATAGTATCCTATCTAAAATTATATCTGATAATGGTGGATCATTTAAGAATAATAATATCAAAATGCTTTGTGATGAGTAAAATATCACCCAACATTTTTCTACCGCATATTACCCATAAGGTAATGGCCAAACTGAAACATTTAATAAAACCATTATCAACATCCTTAAATAGATTGTTAATGATGTTGGCCATAATTGACACCTCTAAATCTTCTGGGCCCTCTAGGCATATCACACTAATTTTCATACTCCAACTATAGCGACTCCATATTCCCTAATTTATGACACTAAGTCCATTCTTCCCATTGAGGTTGAATTACCTTCTCTATGTATCTTGTTGAAACATGTGTTAGATGATGAAGATTACTGAGTAGTTCACTTACAAGAGCTAGAAATATTGGATGAAAAGTGCATGGTCACTATCAATAGCCTTCAATCATACTAAAACAAACTCCATGGAAACTATAATTGGTGGGACAAACATAGAGAGTTTGAGCTTGGGGATCCTGTTATTAAAGAAAACCAAAAGAATACCATGGCCATAAATAAAAATAAAGGCAAGTTCAAACCCAATTGGATAGGCCCCTATATCATTGTTACAAGTTATGGCTCTGGAGCATATATGTTCACTAAAATAGATGGATATTAACTTGATGAAATAATGAAAATTTTATACACTTTAAGAATTACTATTGTCACCAAATCTTACACCCTATAAGAGGGTGTTCAAGCCTCTTCTAGATTTGGGAAACATGAGAACATTTCTAGGTATGTGGGTGTACCTATATTGAAAACGAGCCTCTTTATTTAAGGACTAGATCCTTGAATGTATCTTGAAATGCTCTTATCTATACCAATTGATTACTTATGGGGAAAAGAGTTAGAGAATGTATGAATAGAACCTACTCTAAAGTGGGTAATGCACCAAATATTTAAGGATCCACCCTCAATATTGAACTCCTTAGCACACTAATAGGCTATGAATAGAACTAATGTAATGTCTACAATGACTTCCAAATAATAGTGTTTCACTTAAAGGTTAGTTTGATGGACTTATGCTAGAGGGAAATGATGGTAAGGCTTAATTAAAAGTACTTACATTCAAATATCCACTCTACACCTAAGACATCAACCTTAAAATACTCAAGATGACCTATAAGAAATTTTATTAGCACTTAGGTTAAACCTAGACCTAAAAAGGGAAGATGGAAACCACTTTTAAATATCAAACAAATACATACACTAAGCATAGATTAGTAAACAACTACAAAAACTCTATTCATTACTCTAAGAGATGCAAAATATAAATTCTAGTAGAGTCTAGTCATACTTGCTTGTGGGATAACAATTAATAGCTTTAAAGGCTATATTTATAAAAGAAGAGGCCTTCAAAAAGAAAGACTCTAGTGCTCAAAGAGGAATCAAAGAGCTCAACTCCATTTAAACCATAGTTACAACTAATTCTATAAAATATTCCTATTCAGACCTTTCAATTGATCTAAGTCACTTTAATTGGTTGCATAGTTATATTATTCCCTCTTTGATCTTCCCTAATATTTATAACAGTAGGATCAAGTTGTTTTAAGCTAGGTTTCATCATCAATGTAGCTACAATAATCAAATCCATCTATTATAATTTTGTTTTGGTGTTAACTTCTCTTAAATGGTTTGCCATCACATGTAAAAAGTGGAGAGAAGGGTCATTTTCATGAAGTTGATCCCGATGATGAAGCTGTTGAAGTTTACATGTCTGCCTAATTGGCATCCTTCAATATGTTAGTTCTAGTTCAATGTGGACCATGCTCAAACTTAGCTCTATGCCTTTTATTTACCTTACTCCATCAAAAATTGCTTTTTCAACCTTTGTCTAAGTTACCTAGGCTCACCTTTATTTAATTAGCCATCAACAATTGGCTTAAATCATTGATATTTTAACTCATCTCACTCTATTGATCTACCTGATGTGAATGAATATAATCTATAGATCCTATTCTATAACCCATGTACTTATGCCACTTGTCACCCATGCATTTATACTCAAGGTTCACTAACCTCTTTAACCTTCACTTTCTATTGATCCTAATTTGTATGATTAAACATGCTCCATCGATCTTTTGTCAGCTTGAACATGTTCATACCACTTATCAATATCTCATTAATCTATGGATCTTGTTATCAGTTTCCTACTTTATGTACTTATGCTATGTGGTAGCCTCTCAAGCTCTTTGACCCTTTGAATCATGTCACACCATCAAATTAAGATGTATGATATAATTTGGACCATCATATTTGTTTATACCCACCATTTAAACTCAAATAGCTATTTCATGAGGTTTAATTTTGATGTTTGTGCACCCGTCAGTTGATGTCCATGGGAACATCAAAGGCATTTGCATGACCATCAATATTTGGACCCAATAGATGATTATTGAGCTTGATTTTTATGTTTGCACACCTATCACCAAGCTATCAAATCAACTTTGTCAAAACAAATTGGTTGATGTAATTATGTCTTTGAGGAAATTATTGTGGAACAATTTCCCTAAAAGAATTATGTCTATGGGCCTTGTGCATCAGACAAAATGTCCAAAAGAAATGACTTCAAGATTTTGACAAGGACCTTTTGATTCAAACATTTTCTCTAAAATAAATGATGTATTTAGAAATATTGTCTTAGATAATTTGTCTGAAATAAATATGTCCTCAAGGAAATTATCTTGGACAATTTTCCCAAAAGATTTGTGTACTTAGTCTTTTCTTGTGGACAAAATTTTTGGAAGAATTTAGTCTTCAGGAAAATTGTCACAAAACATTTTTCCTGAAAGAAATCCATGCTTTAGCCAAATTTTGGAAACAATTTTCTTGAAATAATTTGTGCTCTTGTACCTTTTGTCAGAACTTTTATCAAGGACACTTGCCTTATAGAATTGCCTTTTAGCCTTTTCAGAATAGCCCTTTGCCCTTTAAGATTACCCTTTAGGATTTCTAAAAGTGCCCTTCAAAAAAAAATTAAAGTTCCCTTTGGCCTTTTGAAAATGCCCTTTGGATTTTTGTCAACGGACATTTTGTTCAAAGGAAATATGCCTTTAACATTTTGCCTGAACACTTTCCATAAATAATTAGTCTTCAAATTTTTTGTAAAGACATTTCCTTTGAGATTTTTGCAAAGAAATGAAACCTGGATACCCAAGAAAAATTCTATCACTTAGTCAAAAGTTAAAATATTTCCTAATTGTAAACTTAGGCTTTTTTGGACTTGTTCTTATAACTGCTCAACACCATGAAAATCTGCCACTTGCATATATGATTCTAAAATGACCCTTAAGACTCCAAATGACACAAGGATTGAGATAAACTATGACTAAAGCTATAATGGCATATTAAATGACATAAAATTAGTTTAAACATACCTCATGACATTATAAAAAGACACCTATACAAGGTTTACACTATAGGGGGTTGACTCATTTTGGCCTGAGGTAAAAATGGTCAACATCTTTGGTAATTAATTAAGGGTGGTATGCTTTCTATACTATGGCCATTTTCTTAATCCTATCCATTGGGATATGGAGTCACAAGTATATAAGCTTGACATATAAACTTCCCTCTGACAACACACAACAATGAAAAAAAATAACAAGAACAAAACACAAAATAGAAACACACGTACTTCAAAAACACTTATTGGGGCACAATAGAACAACAAAATAAATACACCCTTAATCTAATATTTACAAAACTGACCCTCAGTTCTTAATAGAAAGGTTTCAAATGTATCCCATTCATAGGGATAGGCAACGCTGCTCCATTCATCCTTAATAATTGACAAGAGTTGTTTTGATTGTAGTTGATGATGACATATGATCCACTCCATGGGGTATCAAATTTGGTATGCCTCCTTGGTTTTTCTCTATCTTCATCCCATTTCAATAATATGTCACCTTTCTAAAATAATCTTAGAGTTGCCTTCTTTTCAAAATACCTCTTCATTATCACTTGGTGATGTTCCATAGCTTGATGAGATTTATCTCTAGTCTCTTGCAACTCCATTAATTTTGTCAATCTCACCTCCATTGGAGTGCTCTCAAGTAAATCTAGTTGATATGCTAACTCTAAGGTAGGTAGCTCTTGATAAATATATAACATGGCTTCCCTTCCATAGATAAGCACAAAAGGATATTTCCTTGTTGAAATCTTGGGAGTTATCTTATCAGCCCATAAGGTTTTCTTTAATTTAGTGTGCCAAGCTCTTTGGTTATGTTCCAAGGTTCTCTTGATGATTTTGATCAGATTATTATTAGTAACTTCATACAACCCATTACTTTGAGGCTAATCTTTAGATGAATTGCTCAATAATATGCCATTATTATTTGCCCAATTAGTTATCTTAGTACCCATTAAAGCAATAGCAATATTTAAAATAATAGGAGTGTCAAACCTTATTATGATGCTCCCATAAAACTCCAAGATAGAGTTCTCATTAGCTTCTTTCAATGCTACTACCTCAATCCATATTGTAAAATAATCAGTTGCTATCAGTATCCATTTATGACTAGCACTTGATGGGAGATTTATGATTCCAATGAAATCAAGACCCCATTGCATGAAAGGTTCATCAACTTGGATAGGCTTAAAAGGAAGATCTACAAGCTTTTGCTTTCCCACAAATAAATCACATTATCCACACCTTCTCACCCAAGAATGGAAATTATTTAATAGGCTAGGCTAATAATAGCCAGCCCTCATGATCTTGGAAACTATGGTTCTTGGAGAGCAATGCCCTCATGTTATCCCATCATGTAACTTCTCAAGAAACACTCTAAATTGATCATTATAAATGCATCTCAATAGCACACCACTGATGTTCCCTCCTCAAAATCACACCATCCACAAGAAAAAAGGGAATAGATTTCAATCTAAAATATCTCTTTTGTGATCTACTCATATTATAAGGATCAACATTTTAAATAAATCTAATCACATCCTATGTCCAACTTTAAGGAGGCAATGAACCAGCTGGTTAGGAATAATCATGGTTGACTAGAGACTCTTCCTTTGACTCATGAAGATCTGAAGCTAGATGTTCACAAAGACCTTTACCCCTAATCAATTTTTTCACTTTGATCTCAACGTCATATTCCATTACCTTAGTGATCTACCCTACCCTCTTTTCACTAAGATATTTTCTCAAGAGAAACTCTTTGGTGCTAGGATGAGAGACCATAACATGAATCTTATTATTTGAAACCATATGTCTAAACTTCTTTAGTCTCCTTACAGTATTAAGGACTTTTTTCTCTACAAATGTGTACTTGATTTTATAATCTTCTAAACCTTTATTAAATAATGCAATAGGCTGATCCACACCCTCATATTATTTTGCATCAGCATGGCTAAGATAGTATCAGGGTTATCAAATGAATACAACATGAAGTCTTTAGTAAAATTAGGGTTCATAAGAGTAGGATCTTATGTAATTACTTTCTTTATGGCTTCAAAATTTCTCTTACTCTCTTTGTTTAAAGAAAAGACTTGGTTCTTCTTGAGCATTGCTATGATAGCTTTCACCAAAGATGCAAAACTAGGAATGAACCTCCTTACAAAAATTATCTTGCCTAAAAAACTTTGAAGACCTTTCTTATGAAATGGAAATGATAATCCTAGAATATCCTCTATTCTTTCAAGATCAATAGTCAAACCATCCTTGGAAACAATATGTCCTAAGAGATTACCTTCATGAATAGCAAAGATGCACTTCTTTGGATTAAGAGATACTCTATACTGCCTACATTTCTCAAACACTTACTTCAAGTGTTGTATGTGTTCATTATCATCTTTAGAAAACATTTTTATATCTTCTAGTTAAACCAATAACATCTCATTGATCAAACCTTTGAAATTTGTGTCCATTGCTCTTTGAAATGTGGCACCGACATTAGACATACCAAAGGGCATCTTCATATAATCAAAAGTCACCCATTTAGTAATGAAGTTTGTCTTGAACTGATCATCCTCATTGACTAAAATATAATTATATCCTGAACATCCATCTAGAAGAGAAAAAAAGAACCTAAAACCATTTTTAAAATTTGATCCATGGAGGGTAGAGGATAGTGATCTTTCAGTGACACTATAATAAGATCTTTAAAGTCTACACAAAGTGTTATATCCCCATTCTTATTTATAATAGGCACAAGGTTAGCTATGCATGTTTAATGCTTGATGCAAAATATTATCTCAGATTTAAGGAGTTTGGTAAGCTCTAACCTCATGAGTTGCTCAACCTTAGGGTTGATGGGTCTTTGTTTTTGTCTAACTAGTTTAGCTCTAGGTTTCAACTCAATGGTATGGTGTGTTAGGCTAGGTTAGTATCAGATCATTTAATGTCCTTATATTCCCAAGTAAATATATCATGAAACTCTCTACACAGCTCAATGAATTTTTGATTTTCTAATGTAGAACATACCTTACCTAGTTTGAGGAGTTTGTCCTTGAAGATCAAGACTCTTTCATAATTCTCCTCTTTTGTAGACATACTCACTTTCTTATTCTTGTTTTTATCATTCTCATTGAAGATAATATATAAGTTCACCAAACCCTTAGGTATCTTATTGTTTATTAGCTACATAATCTGATCACCCAATTGCTCTTGGAGCCTCCTTTGGTTCCTTAAAGAAAACTTAGCCTCATTTTCCAAGAAGCATGTAATGTGTTTGTCATTGTCAAATACTTTCCAAGAAACTTCATTATCAGGTAAAGGTATAATAATGACCTTAATATGAGACTATTTTCCCTCTTTTATGGTAGTTAGAGTATCAAACTGAATTCATATCATAGCTAGTCTATCAGCATGACTATTTTGCTCCCTTGGGACTAATTCTATATTAAATGCATTTAAGTTTTCTATAAAATCCCATACCCTATGCATGTATGACTTAATTAGAGGATTCTTGGTAGCAACCACATTCCTCACCTAATGCATAACTAATTCACTATCTCCATATACTTACAAGTTCTTGATTCCTTATCTCCTTGCCCATTAAAGGCCATGAATCAAACCTTATACTTAGCCACATTAAAAGTAAAACTAAAATGAAATCTATATGAAGCATAATATTTTTTTTTGGATCAAGATACCAACATAACACTAGCCCCTACTCCAACCTTACTTCTTGAACCATTGAAAAACATCTTCCATAGCTCATCATCTTCACCCTCTTCCTTGGAAAGTAGAGGTGTCGATACTCCTTCATGTATACAATATACTCCTAGATTAGTTTATTCCATGAGAGCATAAAGATCATGATCATAAGTTTTAGTACCATATTCATCAAGAAACAAATTTGTAATTACCTCAAGCTTGGAATAAGTTCCATCAATTAGAATAAAATCCTTTTCTTTATGAATAACATAATTCAAATTAGAACTTGTCTCAATGTAAGGTTCAACTTGAAACCTTATAATGGGTTATGTCCTAATTTTCACCTTAGCCTTGTACCTTGTTCTAAAGGACAAGAAAGACCATTAAATTTAGATATAGCCACCTATCTTGGCTATAAATTCCCTTGATAGGCAGATTGCAAAGTCGACTGAGAGATCAATCATAATTATGTCTTGTAAGGTAGGGAAACTAGGATAACCATGCAAGGAAACCTTTAAGCCAGTTATCAATCCTAATATATTGGTAGATGTACCATCTAATTGAAGTACCCCTTTACTATATGGCTCATATTTTAGGCCCATGTTGTCAACTACAACTTTGGGCATGATAGAAGTAGAAGCTCCACTATCAACTATGCAATTATGTACGAACTTGTCACCTATAATGAGGGTGAGGTAAAATGGTGGAGGTTTCTCAACCCTAATGTATGGTTTGTTGTCCTTGAAAAGTGATTCTTCATTTTTCAAACAACATAAGATTATTTTGGTCTTGCATGACCAAAATTATTCGTCCCCTTTCCAAAAATTTGTTCTACAACATTCAAATTTGTCATTTTCTCAACTTTTTAATAGGATGTTGAATGGGTCACTTCATTAGGAGAAAGTTCCAAGCCTCCCTCAGGCCTCTATATATTATAATCTCTTATGTTATTTCAAGGAGACATTTTTTATTATCAAAAGCAAAACTCTGCCCAAATTGAAAGGCATTACTGAGACTTTGAACTCAGATTGTAATTCATATTATTTTATCTAAATGAGAAAACAAGTTACTTGCAGACTTTGTGCTGTTATAGCTTGTGTTATCTTAGGAGATTATTTGTATGTCTATTTCCTAGAAGCTTTCATGTCCATTTGATTTAACAAGTAGAACTAGTGGAGGTGATTAGGAAGGTGTCCTGAAGGCCAACTGCGGGATGACGTTGTGCCCCCATAAGTACCTTTAGTGTGTTTGCATTTTCTTTTCCTGTGTAAAGAGCCTTGGGATGATGTGGTGCCCCCATTTTTCTTCATTTTTCTCTCTCGAGTTGTTGGTCACTCAGCACCCCCGTTACCAGTTACTGGCTACCTGAAAGATTCCTGCTGCCTGCTGAAGAACACTTCTAAAAGAAGAGAAGTACCTTCTATCATTACACTAGGATTTCTATTATTTAGGAAGGAATTTGGCTCTTGGCTAAAATTTACTTTTGAAAGAAGAGAAGCACCTTCCCCATCACCCAAGATTTCTTCCTTGTTTATTAGTATCATCTCTAAAAAAAGAGAGATGGATGGTTCATCCCACCCCTGTGTCTTACTTTCTGCATATATATATTATATATAACCTCTACATATTTAATAGGGAACCTCCCCTTGATGAGAGGAGAGATTTGTCCCCTTATGATGCAATAAACCTACACATCTAGATGACCAATCTCCCTATGATGTGGTGATAGGAATTATTTTGAATGCCAGTCAGCTGGTCAACAAAATATTCACCCAACAATTTTTGGCGACTCTGCTGGGGATGAACTTGCAGTCTGAAGCCTCAAGTTTTAGATTGAAGTAGTTCCTTCACTTATCCATTTTACAGACTCTGGCGACTTTGTTACATGTCCTACCCATTATCCATTTATAACCTTACCATTTTCATCCATCTCCATCTTCCTCCACTTCTACTATTTTATCTAGTCTACAAAACCAAAGCTGCTGGGAAAGAGTGCATAGTTTGAAGCCTCAAGCCTCAACCTGAAGCACGGCCAGTCCTTTTCAATTTTTGTTATGCAATCTAGCCACTTTACCTAGATTTGTCATCCCTATTTTTCATAATTAAATCATGGCAATTCGAGGCCCCTGGGGTAACTCTTTTGGTCCACTTAACTTGACTCCACCTCTGCATGAACTCCCATGTAGTTCAAGAAAGAATTTCCCTAGATTCTTTGGTGATGGGATAGTTCACCTTGATGAACACATTGCAGCCTTTAACATAACCTATGGTGTTATAGGGGTGGAATTTGAAGACGTGGTAGCTAGGCTTTTTTTGGAGACACTACAAGGTGCTACTACAGACTAGTTCTACCATCTGCAAGCTGGATCAGTGACTGACTGGGATACACTTAAAGCCAAGTTTGAAGCCAGGTTCAAGCTTGTAAAAGATGTGCATGCCTTGCTAGCCTAGCTCACTCAGATGAAGAAATATCCCCATGAACCTATGAGGGACTTCATTGCTAGGTTCAACAAGCTGAGGCATAGGATTCCCATGGTCACCCAGTTGACGCCTCAGAACCTCAAGTGCTTCTTCATCAACTCATAACTGCCTGAAGTGAGTTTTTTGCTGAGACAAGCTAGCCACATAGACCTTACTACTACTCAGGACTTGGCTACTGAGGTAGAAGATGACCTTATCTTGGTAGGAAAGATAAGGAGAGATCCTAAAAGAGTCAAACCTTCTTCAACTTCTAGATGCTCACCCGCAGCCACCATTGACCCAATGGTCCAAAAGCTAGCAAATGAATTGCTAGCCTTGAAAAGGCAAATGGCACAAGGTATGTCTTCTACTCCTCTATATATAGATGCACCAAGGAGGACATTCCCCAATTAGCCATATCAAGGCAACGCTGCTAGAAGTCAAGGGTAACCAAATCGTCTTCCTCCCCCACAGAGGAACCTTGCCCTTGAAGCACCTCCAACAAACTCAATAGTTGGATATTTAGAAATAGAACATTTTTCCTATTTCCAACCTGAGTTTGAGCAAGAAAATGATGTTGATCTCTTTAGGTAGAATCAAGAAGAATTAGCTGGTGACTCCCACATCAGTTTCCTGAATTACTAGGATGAACCTAGGAATGAAGGTGAAGCAGTCAAAGGATCAAATGTAGTATTCACCTGGTCCAAAAACCAATCAGCCCAGCAGGCTGACAAAGAAAAGATAGAGGAGTGACCCCAACCAGTGATTTCAATTTTTTAGCAGAGAACCCCTCTCCCTTTCCAGTCAAAGGACCTAGTGATTGCCAAAGAAGTAAGTACATCAAACATCTCTGCACCTTCTACTTCAAATTTGCAGACCAATCCTCCCCTTCCCAAAAACCAAAAAGGATGAACTCCCATCCTCTCTTCCAAGTCCATCTTAGTCATTTGACATAGTTGATCATGTTAAGAAATCTGAAATTCAAATGACTGAGTTTGAATCCCTGCAAGCCAATCCTGAGTAATTCGACATTGATGGAGAACTAGGTGCAGACCTATCTGAGGCAAAACTTGTGGTCACCCAAATGATAGCCCCTACTCAAATTTTGTCTGAGCCTTTAGGCAGAGTAATTACCTCTTGACCATAGAAGATGTTCATGTCTCAGTCGATGAAATTCCTACAGCTGGCAATCTAAGACTTGATCTAAATAGGGCATCAAAAGAATTAGTAGGGCATAGTATAAATCAAGAAGGATCTTCCATCTCTAATGAAGAGAAATCTGAGGAAAGATCAGCTTCTGATGATGTTTAGATCTTGGAATCCAATGGCAGTGATTCTTCCATAGCTAGATGTAGATTTCTATTGCTCGAATTAAAGACTGATCAGGATGAAGAGGTCAAACTCCTTCACACCAAAGGAGATGCTGAGCTGGCAGTGTGTCAGGGGTTTGAGGTTGACAATCAAAATATGTGTTGGACTGAACCAGCAGAATAGCAAGCTATGGTGGTAGACCATACTATTGTATTACAAAGTTAGTAAAAGGAACTCTTCATAGGGAGAGCAAGGAGTTATGGTTTTTAGTTTGAATACCACGTCCTACCATGGAGCAAGAAGAAGAAAAGGCTAAGAGGAAGACATAGAAAATTGGTTTCTTAGTGGAGAGCTCCATTTACCCATCACCATTTTTGGGAGCAAAATGGTTTCCTATTGGTTTACCAAGATGGCATCCCCTTTCATTGTCCCATGATGAGCAGTGTCTAAAGTACTTCAATTCTTAAAGTATCAGATAAGTTCACCTATACATATGTATATTTGTATAGTTTTTGTTTCTGCTTTGTGTTTTCCATTTTCATTTTTTGAAGCCTTTCTTTTTGGGAAGCATGACTCCATATCCCAATGGCACACTTAAAGGCACTAGAGATTCTGGTTTCTATTCCCCTCAGCTATTCTAAGTTGTCATCTGAAGGAAGTTCCCCAATAGGAGCTAGATGTTGTCCTTAAGACTATTTTGGTCCTGCATGACCAAAATTGTTCATCCCCTTTCCAAAAATTTGTTCTGCAACATTCAAATTCATCATTTTCTCAACTTTTTGGTAAAGGGATTAGTAAGTTTAATGGGTTTAAAGGCTTCTACAGGTGAGTTCAATCAAAAGGGACTAGTTTCTCACACTTGGACACTTTTGGGATAGGTTCAAAGCTTTGTTTCAACTGAAAAAGGGTCATCAGCAATCTTTTGATCAAATGAACCATTGAACCTTGAAACACTTTGGTTCAAGGCTCAACGGTTCAAGGTTCAATATCGGTGGCAAGCTTCAAATGAGTCTCAAACACTTGAACCATTGAAACATTGAACCATTTTGGTTCATAGGTTCAACGGGTTTAATGTTCAATCAGTTCAATGCATGGGTTCAAGAGTTCAAAGGTTACCTTAGTTAAGGAAGGACACGTGCAAAAGAAAGAGTCAGGCAGATGCTACCAAGTGTCGTCGACTGATCCCCTTTATGCTTTATTTCATAGAAGTGGTAGAACATGCCACGTGTCTCTTTTTGGAAGCTCATCGAAAGCTGCCACATGTCTACATCCACACAAGTGTTAGAAATATTTGAAACACACCACATGTCAGTGTTGTAACTTAACAAAATTGGACACATGTCAGCGTTTACTTCTCAGAAGTTCCTTATAAGCTACAAAGTCCCTTTCGATAAAGCTTCTTCTTGAGTTCTATGGAGGGTGACAAGTGGCAGCTATGAAAGGCCCCAATGTATTCATCTAAGAGTAGTGGAATGTGCCATGTGTCCCCTCCAAATCTTGGTGGAAACTGACAAGTGTCAGTATCTGTGGTCTCTCCCCTTAGCTTCACTATTTTACGCAAATACCATGGTGGGCCCAAAGACGAGTGACTAAATGAAGTGGAGGGTGATAAGTGTCTGCACTTGCGTGACTAACAAGTGTATTTAGATTGTGCCATGTGTCCCTTGCAGAGATCAGTAGAGGCTGACAAGTTTCATCATCTGTGAGAGCCTGACTGAGCCCCAAACATTTCTATGATGTTGCAAAGGCCCAAAGGGGTGGATGCTATCAAGTGTCAATAATGGAAGATGCCACATGTCCTCACCTATTCTTATGAAAGATGACATGTGATACTTATTCAAACAGTGAAAGGCACCACGTGTCAAAGGAAATGAAAGGGACAATAGCCCACCAAATGATCAAAGCCGAAAGGCCACTTAGAAGACCCCAAAGGGTAAGTTCCCTTCAGGAAAGGTTTGAGCCTCAAAGAGAGTTGTGGATGATACCAAGTATCACATTTCGATGCATAGTTTCAAATGAAGCTTCATGGAGTAGAACCCACTACGTGTCCTAACCCAGTGTGGTGGAAGCTGCAATGTGTCTACATCCACACCCCCCTCAGCTGCTAATCAGTTTTAAAGCTTATTTTGATAATCCAATCTCAAATTTGTAGATCCCTCTATGTGTCCTCACTCATGTCACAAATAGAAAGCAACCATGGCAAGTGAGAAAGACACAAGGAAGTTGCTCGAAAAAAAATGATGGGCCCACAAATGTCAAATTTGTCTCAATGAAGTGTCTGTTGATTTTAGCAGACTTAAATCATGGACCCAAATTCATTTAAAAAATCCTAAGGCTAAGATCAAGAGAAAGAAGAGATAGAGAGGGAAACTCAGTAGGAGTTACTATCAGTAGGTGAAGCAGTTCACCAAGTAGATATTAGGGAGCTGGTAACGTTGAAAGCACCATATGCTTATCCCCTTGGAGGGGAAGATAGAGTAGACATTTTTGTGGCTAATCAGGTGAACAAATGAGTGATTCAGGTTAAGGAGAAGGCACTAAGAGAGGAATCGACATGCCATATTTAAGGTAGCTACCCTACTCCAATAGGGCCCTTCCTGACAAAACCAAGAATGCATCCAAGGCATTGAGGGTGCTGAATGGGTCACTTCATTGGGAGAAAGTGCCAAGTCTCCCTCAGGCCTCTATATATTGTAATCTCTTGTGTTATTTCAAGGAGACCTTTTTTATTATCAGAAGCAAAACTCTGCCTAAATTGAAAGGCATTACTGAGACTTTGAGCTCAAATTATAATTCATATTATTTTATCTGAATGAAAAAATAAGGTACTTGTAGACTTTGTGCTGTTATAGCTTGTGTTATCTTAGGAGATTCTTCATATGTCTATTTCCTAGAAGCTTTCTTGTCCATTTGATTTAACAAGTAGAAGTATTAGAGGTGATTAGGAAGGTGTCCTGAAGGCCAACTGTGGGATAATGTTGTGCCCCCATAAGTACCTTTAGTGTGTTTGCATTTTCCTTTTCTATGTAAAGGACCTTGGGACGATGTGGTGCCCCCATTTTTCTTCATTTTTTTCTCTCGAGTTACTGGTCACTCTGTTGGGGATCAACCAACAAACTTGATTACTATTGTGAAAGCAACTAAACATGGAATTAAACTAGAATTGAAAGCAACTAGAATCAGAAATAGCAAAGAATAAGAGATACAAGAAACCACCCTGAAAACTTGTATTAAACTCTTTCAGAAGGAAATACAATGAAGAAAATCACACTTTCTTCTCACACCTCTCAGATGTACAGATCTCTTTCCCTCAAGAGTTCTCTCTCTCAATTACAATCAATTCCAACAACCTGAATTAATACACATATACCAAATGTATTCTACTTCTACAATAAGCTATGAAGATCTATCCCTATTATATAGAATTAGGGATCATGAGCTATGCATTCTCAACCATTAGATACACCTCCTGATCAAAGGCTTAAAATAGTCCTCTCAAAAATAGAAACATGGACTTAAAACTAATAGCTAAACTTATCATGCAAACAATCTATTCCATCCATGAAAATAAACTTTTTGGATGCACAAGTGACCGATGTCGGTCCCTATTTGCCTGCACATGACCGACGTCGACTGATTATAACCGATGTCGGCAGCTACTAGTCAACTTCTTGGTGAAGCTTTTAGCTCCACACCTCAACAATCTTCCACTTGGAGATAAATAGCTACACTTGTACCTATACAGCAACATCTTCTAGCTTCTCCATCTTCAAACTCAATCTTGAAGACTAACAAAAGTTGAATGAAGATTCAACTTCTCCTTTGTTACCGGCTTGGTTAACATATTAGCAGGGTTTTTATCTATATGGATCTTTTCCAACTTCAACTCACCATCCTCCAATACCTGTCTAATGAAGTGGTACCTAAGCTGTATATGTTTGGTTCTTGAATGAAAGGCTGAATTCTTAGCCAAATGAATTGCACTTTGACTATCACTATATAATCTGCAACTCTCTTGCTCCTTTCCCAACTCTTCCATGAACCGTGTCATCCATATCATCTCCTTGCTAGCCTCTATGACTGCAATGTATTATTCCTATGTAGTAGACAAGGCAACAACCTTCTACAACTTTGAAATCTAGCTAACCGCCATTCCACCAATAGTGAAAACATATCCTATGGTGCTTCTCCTGCCATCCAAATCACCTACCATATCTAAAACTACATAACCATGTAGAGAAGTGTTTGACCCTCCATAGCATAAATGCCTACTGCTGGTCCCTCTCAGATATCTGAGAATCCACTGGACTGCTTTCCAGTGCTCCTTCCCTAGATTCGCCATACACTTACTGACAACTCCCACTGCTTGGGCAATATTTGGTCTAGTACATACCATTACATACATTAAGCTCCCAACTATGGAAGCATATGGAACTTTCCTCATGTATTCTACCTCATCATGTGAATTAGGACACTGATCTTTACTCAACTTGAAGTGTCTAGCCATAGGTGTGCTTATCGATTTTGCATCCTGCATATTGAACCGTTTCAACACCTTGTTCACATAATCCTCTTGAGACAAAATCAACCTATGATTTTTCCTATCTCTCTTAATACTCATGCTAAAGATTTTCTTTGCTGCTCCCAAATCCTTCATGGCAAATGTGTGAGCTAATTTCACCTTAAGCTCAGAGATATCCTGCATGTGTAAACCTACAACAAGCATATCATCTACATACAGCAATAGGATAATATATCTACCATTATCTAATCTCTTAAAATACACACAATGGTTAGATTGACATCTACTGTAGCCATGCTCAGTCATAAACCTATCAAATTTCAAATACCATTGTCTAGGAGCTTGTTTGAGACCATACAAGCTTTTCTTCAATCTGCACACAAGTTTCTCCTTACCTTTGACCTCAAATCCTTTCAGCTGATCCATATATATTTTTTCATCCAAATCTCCATGAAGAAATGTTGTCTTAACATCAAGCTGCTCAAGATATAAATCCTCAATAGCAACTAAAGACAATACAGTTCGTATAGAAGTCATTTTAACTACAGGAGAAAAAATCTCACCAAAATCAATACCTAGTTTTTGTGCAAATCCTTTCACTACCAACCTGGCCTTATATATCATTTGTCCATTCTCTCCTTCCTTTAACTTGTAGATCCATCTGTTCTTCAGTGTCTTCTTTCCCACTGGCAACTCAACCAAATCCCATTTTTGGTTCTCTTTCAAGGAATCAATTTCCTCATTCATGCCTAGCTCCCACTGATTCTTGGATTCCACCTATATTACTTCATCAAAACTCTTTGGTTCTCCACCATCAGTGAGCAATAAATAGAATAATGAAGGGGAATATCGAATTGGAGGTTTACTTATCCTTTCTGACCTCTTGATGGGCGTTTGAGACTCATTCACAACACGCTGTCTGCCCAAATTCTCTGACAGTGATCGACCTCGATCACCTCCAGGCTTGTAACTGACCGACATCGATTCCTTATGACCGACGTCAGTTCCTTCCTGACCGATGTCAGTCACTATCTGACTAACATCGATTCTTGTATTACTGACATCAATTCCTTCCTGACCGACGTCGATCTTTGTGTTTTCTTATCTATGATTATTCTTTCCCACGAGCTCATTTTGGATCGTCACCTCATCCAAATCAACATTGCTCTGCTCATATTTATTCAGCTTCTTGAGCTGATCACTATACATCACTTTTTCATTGAAAACAACATCGCAGCTCCTAATTATTTTGTTAGTTCCTAGATTCCAAAACTGAAATCCAAAATCATCAGAGCCATAACCAATAAATGTGCACCTCATATACTAAACATCCAGCTTCTTTCTATTTTCCTTATCAATGTGCACAAAAGCTTTAGAACCAAAAACTCTAAGAAATGAAAGATCTACCTTTTTACCTGTCCAAGCCTCTTCTAAAACTCCACCATCCAGAGCTGTAGAGGGTCCTCTGTTAATCAGGTAAACTATAGTATCTACAGCTTCTGCCCAAAACTGTAAGGGCAAACTAGCATGTAACCTCATACACTGTGCACGCTCCAATATTGTTTTGTTCATCTTTTTAGCAACTCCATTTTGCTAAGCTGTCCTTGGAACTATTTTTTGCCTATGTATTCCATTCATATAATAATACCAGTTGAACTTATAGCTGTAGAACTCACCACCATTGTCAGATCTAAGGCACTTCAATCTCTTACCTATTCAATTCTCAACTAAAGCTTTCTACATCTTAAAAGTGTCAAAAATATCAGATTTCTTCTTTATGCAATAAACCCATACCTTTCTTGTAGCATCATCAATGAAAGAAACATAATACTGTGATCCTCTAATAGAAGCAACCTGAGCTGGTCCCCACACGTCTGTGTGAACAAGCTCCAACTTGTGCTTCTTCTTTATTGACTCAGTCTTGAGAAAACTCACTCTCTTCTATTTCCCAAAAATATAGTGCTCACAAAAATCTAGATCTATGCTTTTCAAATTTGAAAGCTTACCTTTTGACTTAAGAATAGACATTCCCTTCTCACTCATGTGGCCAAGCCTCTGGTGCCACAACTTTGCATCTACATCTAAAGTAGATAATACAAAAGGAGAATAATTAGTAATACAATTACATAAATAGAGAGTACCTACTCTCTTACCTCTGACTAATACAAGTGCTCCCTTGGTAACCTTCCAAGATTCAGCTGAGACAGTTACTGTGCAACCCTCATCACCCAACTTTCCTACAAAAATTAGATTCCACTTCAGGATGGGAACATGCATGACATCTCTCAACACCCATGTGTTTCCATTTTGCATTTTCAGCTACACTTTTATTTTTCCAATAATTTTACAAGGCTCATCATCCCCTAAATAAACTATTCCAAAATCTCCATGGACATAGTCACTGAAATATTCTCTATTTGGGGTTGCATGGAAAGAGGCACTAGAATCTAAAACCCAAGATTCTATAATATTATGCAAAGAGAATATAAGATCATCTTGTGCAACAATACCTGCAACTTTTGCTTCTTCTTTACCTTCATGCTGATTGTCTTCTTTAGGTTTTGACCAGCAATCTTTGCTTATATTCCCTATCTTTTCACATTCCAGCAGGCTATCTTCCTGCCATTTCTGGATTTGGATCTACCTCTCATCTTTGACTTAGACCTTGATCTCTGATGCTTGCCCTTCTCTTTTTGCCTTCCCCTACTTTCAAAACTTAAAGCGTTCCCTGATGTTTCCTCTGTGCTTGTCCTGTGAATTTCTTCATTCAAGATTACACTAACAACATTATCTACTTTTAAAATATTTGAAGCAAATGCAATATTACTAACTGCCATTACCAAGCTATGCCAACTTTCAGGTAAAGAGCATAAGATTAATAGAGATTTAATTTCATCATCAAAAACTATTTTGACTGAATTTAATTGATTTACAATTCCATGAAAATCATTTAGATTATTAGAAACAGATCCACCTTCTTGCATTTTCAAATTAAATAACTGCTTCATAAGATATACCTTATTTAAAGCTGAGGTTTTTTCATATAAATTTGCTAAAGTAGTCATTAACTCTACCAATGACTTTACCTGTGATAAATTAGATATCACAGTAGATGCCAGACTCAATCTTATAGATCCAAGAGCCTTTCTATCAAGAACTTCCCATTCTTCATCTTCCATGTCTATGGGCTTCTTTGAAACTCCACCTAATGATAAGTATAGATCTTTCGGATACAGATAATCTTCTATCTGCATTTTCCATAATTGATAATTCTTGCCATTAAACTTCTCCATTCTTAGTTTACTTTCTTTTGCCATTGCTTCTCCCACTCAAATAAAAACTCCTGTGAGTGACCTATAATCAACAAACACTAACTAGATCTGAAACACCTATTAGTCAACCTGAGCTTTGATACCACTTGTTGGGGATCAACCAACAAACTTGATTACTATTGTGTAAGCAACTAAACATGGAATTAAACCAGAATTGAAAGCAACTAGAATCAAAAATAGCAAAGAATAAGAGATATAAGAAACCACCCTGAAAACTTGTATTAAACTCTTTCAGAAGGAAATACAATGAAGAAAATCACACTTTCTTCTCACACCTCTCAGATGTACAGATCTCTTTCCCTCAAGAGTTCTCTCTCTCAATTATAATCAATTCCAACAACTTGGATTGATACACATATATAAAATGTATTCTACTTCTACAATAAGCTATGAAGATCTATCCCTATTATATAGAATTAGGGATCATGAGCTATGCATTCTCAACCATTAGATACACCTCATGATCAAAGGCTTAAAATAGTCCTTCCAAAAATAGAAATGCAGACTTACAACTAACAGCTAAACTTATCATGCAAACAATCTATTCCATCCATGAAAATAGACTTTCTAGACGCACAGGTGATCGACGTCGGTCCCTATTTGCCTACACATGACCGACGTTGGCCGATTATAACTGACATCGGTAGCTACTGGTTGACTCCTTGTTGTCATCGGCAACTATGTAAATCCAACAACTTTAGTATCCGCTCATCTGATGAAGCTTTTAGCTCCACACCTCAACACACTTAGCACCCTGTTACCAGTTACTGGCTACCTGAAAGATTCCTATTGCTTGTTGAAGAACACTTCTGAAAGAAGAGAACTACCTTTTATCATTACACCAAGATTTCTACTATTTAGGAAGGAATCTGGCACTTGGCTAAAAGTTGTTTTTGAAAGAAGAGAAGCACCTTCCCCATCACCCAAGATTTCTTCTTTGTTTATCAGCATCATCTCTGAAAAAAGAGAGATGGATGGTTCATCCCACCCCTGTGTCTTAATTTTTACATATATATATATATATATATATATATATATATATATATATATATTATATAACCTCCACATATTTAATAGGGAACCTCCCCTTGATGAGAGGAGAGATTTGTCCCCTTGTGATGTAGTAAACATGCACATCTAGATGACCAATCTCCCTATGCTATGGTGATAGGAACTATTTTGAATGCTAGTTAGTTGGTTGAACAAATATTCACCCAACATGGTTCAACAATGGTATTAAGATTATTTATAAGAGAAACATGGCCATGACTTTGATTTGAGGGTGAGACACTAGCAGGGATAACAGATAACTACTTTTTTAGGAGTTTTTTTTTACCAGGTATATGAAGAACATCCTAAAGAAAAATGGATGTTTTAGTGTTCTTTAAATAATATAAAATATTTAAAGAAGCCATAACTCCTTTCTCTTGGGCCCTTGCAGGTAAAAAATTACTTGGAACTTGAGGAATAGGAGTAGACCTTACCATATTTATACTTGGAGGAGATGTAGAAGTTTTAAAAACTATCACACTTGCAGTTATGTCTTGTTGCCTTGTAGGAGGATTAGATGAGCCTATAGATATGCTATTATCCCCTCATAGAGCCTTCCTTTTATCCCTTGTATTGTCTATGATAGAGGCTCCTTGATTTATCACAAAAGTGTCTTCAACTAGAAAATTGGTGAATATCTCTCCTTGAGGTTATTGATACTCATTAACTTACATCGTCACTCCATCCTCATTTGATAGGAGGAGAGTAAATACTCCTTGATCCACTAGATTTTGTTCTCCATTTACATTTATATCCATGAATTGTTCTTGCTACTAATCTTCTCCATGTACCAAATTGCTAAGAACATGTACTATCTCCCTTGCATCGGTGATAGAGTTAGGATTGTATACATTGGTAGGACTATTGGGATTAGGCTACCATTGGCATCTTCCTCTTCCATATTATTGATTATATTATTATTGATAGGGATAATGATTCTGATAGGTACCTAGTTTCATATTATCTTGCCTATTTTGAGTTTCTAAGGCTAGGAACTTTGATTTCCAATCAACATTTTTTTTGCCTACCTAGGAGTAACCTTAGTTATGTTATTAGAATTAGGAACTTGAGCCACTTCTAGAGTGCTAGTAGAATTATGATACAAAAGAAGCATAGAAACCTTAAGAGGCAATCTTCTAGCTTAGATGATACTATTCTCATCTTTCATATCAAGATCATATGCCTCAAGAAGAGTGGAATCTCCCATAGATGGAAGCATGATAGCAATTTCAGTTCCAATGGCTTTCAAGTAAGTGGGGATCATGAAGATAGTAGGTGGTCTCATGGGGGGAGTAAATCTATGCCAAGTCTTCTGAAACCTTTCATTAAAGGCATGCATTTTTATTTAAGTCCCCTTTTTATCACGTTGAGTTTATGTATGATAGAGGCATGGTCACTTTCATTTCCAAATCTGGAAGTCAAAAACATTCTTAACTCATCCCATGTTGTGATGCATCCACCTTATAGATTCCTATACCAATTAAGAGCCTTCCCTTTAAGGGATATGGCAAGGATCCTAACACAATATTCTCTCAAACAATATTATGGAAACTACAAAAGTTAGAAATATCTCTAATTTTCTCACTAGTTGTGACATGACTCTCACCAGGTGTGACAGGACTCTCACCATTGAATGTGAGCACACCTTTTGTAGCATTAGGAAGAATGGCATCATATGCATGAAGTTGAATTGGATTATCAATATTGAAGGTAGGGAAAGAATGAGGTCTATCCATTTATTCTTCTTCAAGATCTTTAGTTTCTTCAATTTCTTTAACCTCTTCCTCCCTATCAAAATCTACTCATTCTTCAAAGGGTAGATTAGGTTATGAATATGGGATTGCAAGAGGAATTTTAAGTTGAATGGGTGGGTTCATCAGATTGGATGTTCTAGCAGAGGATGACCTAGTGAGAACCATGAATTATGAGGGCACATTTATAACAAAACAAATCACCTTGAACTAGTTTTACCATAAAGGAGTCATCAAATGTTGAGTAGCACACCAATTTACAGTTGATGTTGTCAAGCCCAGCATTCACCTTGCAAGTTGTCTTAAAGATAATGGATCCCACTAAGCATTCCAAAACCATTGTCACCAAATCTTTCACCATAAAAGAGGGAATTCAAGCCTCTTTTAGATTTGGGAAACATGAGAACATTTCTACGTATGTGAGTGTACCTATATTGGAAATGAGCCTCTAGATTTAAGGGCTAACTCTCTGAATATATTTTGAAATGATCTTATCTATATCAATTGATTACTTATGGGGAAAAGAGTTAGATAATTCTTGAATAAAACCTACTCTAAAGGAGGTGATGCATCAATTTTTTAAGGATCCACCCTCAAGATTGAACTCCTTAGCACACTAATATATTATGAATAGAACTAATGCAATGTCTACAATGATTTCCAAGTAATAGTGTTTCACCTAGAGGTCATTTTGATGGACTTAGGATATAGGATGATGAGGGTAAGGCTTGATTGAAGGCAATTACATTCAAATATCCACTCTACACCTAAGACATTAACCTTAAGACACTCTAGATGACCTGCAAAAAAGTTTTTTAGCACTTAGGTTGAACTTGAACCTATAAAGGGAAGATGATAACCACTTTTGCATATCAAAAAAATACATACACTAAGCATAGATTAGTAAACAACTACAAAAAACTCTATTCATTACTCCAAGAGCTGTAGAATATAAATTCTAGTATAGTCTAGTCATACTTGCCTTAAGGATAACAATCAATAGCTTTAAAGGCTATATTTATAGAATAAGAGGCATTGAGAGAGAGATACTTTGGCACTCAAAGAGGAATCAAAGATCTCAACTCAATTTGAACCATAGTTACAACTACTTCTACAAATTATGCTCATTTAGACCTTTTGATTGATCTAGGTCACTTCAAGTGGTTACACAATTACATTATTCCCTCCTTGATCTTTCCTAATGGTTACAATGGTGGGATCAAGTTCCTCTAAGCTAGGTTTCAGCATTAATATAGTTATAACAATCATATCCATTTATTATAACTTTGTCCTAGTGATAACTACACTTAATTGGTTGGTTGTGGAATGAAAAAGTGGAGAGAAGGGTCCTTTTCATGTAGTTGGTCACAGCAATGAAGCTATTGAAGTCTACATGTCTACTTGATTGGTGTCCTTTGATATGTTGGTTCTAGTTCAAACTAGACCATACTCAAACTTGGCTCCATGCTTTTCATTTACCTTGCTCCATCAAAAATTACTTTTTCAACCTTCATCTAAGTCACCTAGGCTCACCTTTGTTTGATTGGCCTTCAAAAACTAGCTTGGATTATTAATATTTTGACTCATCTCACTTCATTGATCTACCTAATGCAAATAAATGTAATCCATATATCCTTTACCAAGACTCATGTGATTGTGTCATTGATCACCCATGTATTTGCACTCAGGGTTCTCTCACCTCTTTGACCCTCATTTTCTATTGATCCTAATTTGCATGATTAAATGCACTCTGTTGATCTTCTATCAACTTAAACATGCTCATGCCACTTATCAATTACATATTGATCTTAGGATCTTACTATCAATCTATTTCTTTATGCACTTATACCACATGGTGGCCTCTCAATCTCTTTTAACCTTTGAATCATCTCACACTATTATATCAAGATGTATGATACAATGCAGACCATCAAATTTGTCTGGACCCACCATTTGGACTCAAATGGTTATTTTATTAGGCCAAATTTGGATGTCTATACACCCATCAGTTGATGTTCATGGGAATGTCAAAGATGTCTATGTGACCATCAATATTTAGACCCTAATGGATGACTACTGAGCTTGATTTTGATGTTTGTGCACCTATCACCACCCTGCTAGATCAACTTTGCCAAAACAAATTGGCTAATGTAATTATGTCTTTGGGGAAATTATTATGGAATAATTTCTCTAAAATAATTCTATTTATAGGCCTTATACATTAGAAAAAATGTCTAAAAGAAATGACTTCAAGATTTTGACAAGGACCTTTTCATTTGGACATTTTCTACGAAATAAATGATGTCTTCAAAAAGATTGTCTCAGATAATTTGTTCAAAATAGATATGTCCTCAAGGAAATTATCTCTAACAATTTTCCTAAAAGATTTGTGTACTTAGTCTTTTTCTATGAATAAAATGTTCACAAGAATTTGATCTTTGGGAAAATTATCACATAACATTTTTTTTGAAATAAATTCATACCTTATCCAAATTTTGGAAAAAATTTTCCCAAAAGAATTCATGCTCTTGTACCTTTTATTAGAGATTTTATCAAGGACACTTGCCCTACAGAATTACCTTTTAGCCATTTTAGAATAGCCCTTTGCCCTTCAAGATTACCCTTTAGGCTTTCTGAAAGTGCCCTTCAAAAATTTTGAAAGTTCCCTTCAACCTTTTGAAAATGCCCTTCATATTTTTGTCATCAGACATTTTTTTGGAAAGAAATATACCTTTAACATTTTGCCCAAACACTTTCCCTGAATAATTAGTTTTTCAATTTTTTGTAAAGACATTTCCTTCAATATTTTTGCAAAGACACGAAACCCAAATACCCAAGAGCAATTCTATCACTTAGTCAAAAGTTGAAATATTTCCAAAGTGTAAACTTAGGCTTTTCTGTACTTGTTCTTACAACTGCTCAGCACCATGAAAATCTTCCACTTGCATATATGACTATAAAATAACCCTTAAGACTCCAAATGATAGAAGGACTAAGTTAGACTATGACTAAAGCTAAAATGACATATGAAATGACATCAAATGAGCTGCAACACACCCCACGACTTTATAAAAAGGCCCCTATACAAGGTTCAGACTATAGGGGGTTGACCCATTTTGGCTTGAGGTAAAAATGGTCAATAGTTACTTCACTTAAGAGACTTGAATTATTTTTTATGAAGCCCATTTACATTGTACCATATTATGATCCTCTTTGTACCATACCATATACCATTCTACCATACCTTCCTTATTGACCAAAGTTATTTTTACCTTCCCTCTCAACCCTTCGACCTTAGTTTCATTCCATTAGTTCTTCGGCCATCTTCAGTGAGGGGATTTAGATCAAGTTTTAGTAGTTGATTTATTATTCTAGACAAAGGTAGTATTTCAGACCATTATGCTGGTGGTTTGGTAGTTGCATCCTTCATTTATTATTTTATTTCATTCTGAGTGTTCTTAATTATAACTGCCTTTGGGTAAATTAGTACCCCACTTCATGCTACTAATTATAACCACCTTTGGAAAAATTAGTACCATTAGCCTATGTTTTTATTTCCTAATTATAACTACCTATGAGAAAATTAATAATAACATCTTTATCATGCCTTAAAGTCCCACCTTGCCATTTATATGCCATACTATGTCATTTGCCTAATTTGAGAACTTGTTACCTAGTCATATTACTTTGTTGTAAGGAGGAACTACAATAACTTGAGGTCCATCTTGGGACTATGTAGGTAGTGCTTGATTCACTTTGAGGTCAGATCAGTCACCCTTTTTCCACACTCTCACTATTTTATGATCAACCTAAGCCACACTCTTGTCATTTCATGAGCAACCTAAGCCATGCTCTCTCCGTTTTGTGAGTTGAACTATTTTGTGTCTTGCAATTCTTGATTGAGTTGATATTATTTAAAACTTCCAAAAACATTTTTAAAAGATCTAAAAAATTCTAAACAATCATAAAATTATGAAAATTGGCTTAGAATCTCTATGCAAGATATAAAGCTATCAAAAAATTTTGGATGGGCCATCTTGTTGTTTAGTTTATTTTGAAGACCACCTTGGTCTTTTACCTCCCATTTTGGGGAGAAATACATTAGCCTGAGGTGTTTACAAACCATGTAGGTAGCATTTGGATACATGAGGTATCTTGAGATAGCTCACCTGCATATTCATTTCCTTTTGATCCCTTTTTTACCTTAAGGATCTTAGGACTCTTAACTATTTCACAAGTAACCACTTGTCCTTTAGTTTCCCCATCCTTATTGGACTTAGCCTTACACTCTCACCATTTTATGAGTTTATATAGTGAGCATTATGTATTCAACTTTTATACTCTAATGACCACTTGGATTTTCTTATGCTCTCTCCATTTAGCGAGCAATTAGTTTTTATGCTCTCACCATTTTTCAAGACCATTTCATATGCCTCTACAACATCATCATGTTTTTATTGATCTTCATTTTATTCTATCCCATATCCTAGTATATATACATTTATCTTGAATTTTATGTTGGATCTTGTATCCATATAGCTATGTAGGTAGCATCATCTTGCTTGGTGCATCTGGAGTTAGCTTGGCTATCCCTTCCATTTCTTATTTCCCCCTTCTTTATTTGTTTATTTCATTGTCTCTTATATCCTAGGGGTAATGCTTATCATCTAATTTGTGTTGTTACTTCCCCATAGTCTATGAGCAACCTTGTTTCAAATGTCCTTATGTTTGTATACCTATGTCATTGTTGTATAGCTTAGGGGTCACCCTATCGCTAATATTAATACCTCTATTACATATGCATGAGTAATTTATTTTCTTTCACTAACATTATGATTAACTATTGTTTGTGTTTATTTCATTTTGTTCTCACAATTTTATTTTGTTTACTTTTTGTTTATTGGTATTTTGTTGTGATTTTTATTTATTGGTGTTTTGTCTTCCTATTTGTTTGTTTGTTTGCTTGTTTATTTACTTTCATTATTGTGCCTTAAATTCATATATCTACATTTATTGGGTGATTCGATGTGCATTATACTTGAATCCATCCATATTCATATGTCAACATTGTCATCATGGTCTTTATCATTGGTGTATTGTTTTTAATTGTTTATTGGATCATGTGTTAGTATTAATGCATATTTTGTCTAAGTTATCATGTTATTTTATATCAGGATGTATACAATCATGTGTTACAACAAAAATCAGCATAGTAAATCTTACAAGCAATGATGTCTTAGTACTTCTCCTTGGTCACCTAAAAAATTCTTGATCTATCCAAATCATTCCCAAAATATAGAGAAACTAAATCACAAAAGAATTTTAATCCTTGCTAGTTAGGACATGCATGTCCATATTATAAGGTTGCCCAAATTCATGTTTATCCTCTGTACTAGATTACTCGTACTCTGTGAGTATGGATTTGGTATATAAGCCCCCTTTTCCAATTTGTCATATTATTTTAAATGTCATGCTAATTATTATAATTTCCTTTGGAAAAATCATTGTGTTTCAATCTATTTGGATGTTAATGATTATAACCACTTTTGGACAAATCGTTATCTCTATCCACCTAACTGGGGCATGTTCTCATTGTATTAATGATTGTAACTACCTTTGAGAAAATCATTATCTATAACCACCTTGAGAAAATTATTATATTTATCCATCTAATTGGGGCATGTTTTTATTATGTTAATGATTATAACTGCCTTCAAGTAAATCATTATCTCTATCCTCCCAACTGGGGTATGTTTTCATTTTGATAATGATTATAGCCATCTTTGGGTAAATCATTATCTTTTTACCTTTTTATGTCAATGATTATAATTTCCTTTAGAAGAATCATCCATTTTATCTACCCATCTAGGGAATCTCACTATACCACTAATTATAACTACCTATAAGCAAATAGTATTTTCCACCCTTTTTACATTTTTGGTCCCTTCATTTCCTTATTTTGAGGGATTGATCATCGACCACTCCTTCAAAGATGCATCTAAGTTTCATATATCACCTATTAGGTCATTAGGCATATAATACCTTTTCATTATTTGATAAGATGTTACTATGCTTATAGATTACAACACCTTTGCAAATAGGGTCAAACTATAGACACCTAATTCCATCCACAACTTGCTCCTAACTAAACTTCGGATTGATTCCTACCAAAAATTATAAATTAAGCCTAAAAATCACTAAATGTCCCAATTTCATCTACACATAATTCATCTCTACTTAGAATCATATTGAGACATCCCTATTTAGGGTATTATATTTCACACAATAATAACCTCTCACATATTCATCCTCAATCACCTTACAACCTAACAACTGGCAGTTTGGCCTATGGACCCATTAAGTAGGGCATTTGATCAAAATAAAAAGAGCTAAAATACTAATCATAATGAGTCAACTAATTAATAAGATTAAATACTTAGTTTAATTGTCTATTTGTAATTAATGAATATCTAAAAAGGAAATTCAAAAATATAAAATATCAAACTTTTTCATCATTGCCTTTATAAGTTGTCAAGCTTTTCCAAAATATCTAAATTAAGAGCCATATGTAATAATTTAAAACCATAATTAAATGACAAATATTAACTCAACTGGAGTTAGCCTCAACTCACCTAGGGTTATTTTGAACTCATTCCATAGTTAAACTCAACCTAACTCACCTTGAGTGAGAGTTAACATTTGAGGCTATAAATACAAGGCCATACCTATTGATGGTTAAGTTGTTTTGGTGCAAAGTTATTATGCACAAATATCTTAAAATCTATCTTGGTGTAATGTTATAATTCTCAAATAGATGTAAATAAACCTTTTAGGTAATGTTACTAATCCAATTTCATAATCCAACTAGCCAAGCCAAGGGAGTAAAGAAAGCTTCATTATCAAAGATTTATTGATGTACAAACTAAGTAAGCCACTTTAACAAGCCATTTAGAGCTCCAAATAAGGTAAAATAAATTTTTTTTTTGTGTTCTAGTTGTGTTTTTCATGTACATGCTTGTTACCTATGCTCTCCATAGTGTCTAGGCTAGAGGAATTAGGATTTTAGTGTGTTATTTTAATTTTGTTCTATTGGACTAATACAAGACTAACCTCCCCTATATGTATTCCTTGTTCACAATTAGGAGCATCAAGCCCCAACATTTTTCTAATTTCCAAGATGGTTAAAGGAACCCATCATTTATGATATCAATAAAATATTAACATTCAGTTAGCAAAACCTTTCTTGTCTTGATTATAAATTCACTATCTTGGACAAAATAGTGCTTTACAAGCACTAGTCATGAAATAAATCTTTTTCTTGGATTATACTTGTGCTACTCAAGTCCCAATAATGAGTTGGGATACCATTCCAACCTCACTTGACCTATTGATCCTTAATTCATATTTTATTCACTTAATATCTACAAGGATTATATTCAACAATAAGGGTATTAATTTAAGACAACCCAATTCAAAAGTCAATTTATTAATTCAATGCAAAGATAGTTAACATGCTAAGTATCCCAATAGGCCAACTTCACTAAGTTGCAAATTTGGTCCTTAAGATAAAAATAAGGCCTAATAATTCCATTCAAGACTTCAATTAATAAGAGAATAAAGACATCCTCATAAATCACATAAAAGATATTAAATAACTCTAGTTATAACTGAGTCTAATATAGGACTTAGGAGAGTAATTCCCAAATTAGCAAACCACTAAAAAATAGTCAATATGCACACATCTCACCATGTTGTCTTGATAATCAAAAATTCATTTAAATATCCTTCTCTTCTAACACTTATTAGTAAGTTTACTTAATTCATATCCAATGGATTGGTAATGGTAATCAACATCCATACGAGTTAGCAACCCAAAAAGCTCAAACCAATCCTTGACCAGTGAAGATTCTAAAACTAGTTAATTACTCAAGTAAATTAGGTACACTCTCTCATCAACTAGCCTCCCAAACATAATTCATCCTTTAACCCTTCAAGGACTTAATTTCCCAATAAAATATCTAACAAATATCAAATAATTTTTTTAAATTCAAATAGTGGTCTTTTATCGCATTGACTCCTATTGACCCACCCTTACAGGTCAACTAGAAGTCAAATGAGACCCACCTTAACACAACCCAAAATTGGAAAAGGGCAACTTCATCTAAGGCTATGAAGATTAGCATATTGTTATCAGGGAATAGTTAAGAGCCCATGGGATTCCAAAATGAAATAGTGCCTACTTCTTATTCCAATCATAGATACATAACAAGCGTACTACCAATAAACACAGTTTCACTACAAAGTGCACTAAGCTTTTTATTTTGGTTAAGCAACCTCTTTCTTAAAAACTTTTAGAGCATAGGCTCTGATACCAAGTAAAATGAACCCAAACCAACCCACTTTTTTTTTGGCCTTAGAAGAAGACTCTAGTAAAAGGTTCAGCAATTAAGAAGAACTACAAACTTTATCATCCCTACTACAAACTATATGAGAAGATTTTTCTTGTTAACCATAACTTTAATTATGTCCCAAAAAGAATTTAATTGCATCTACATATAAATAAAAGTTACATTCAACCACAATACTTATTTAAGCATAAAATTAACCTATTATGATGCCTACAACCATGTTTATATAGTAAAATAAATTAAGCTAATTAACATGTTTTCAACACTTATATTCCTTCCAAGATAGATCAAAAAGCTATCTTTTTGTAGAAATAAACATAAGTAGAGCCTCTATTACATTTTATCAATCAATTAATCCATAATCGCTAAAGTGATAATAAATTTGTCACATATTTATTAGACCGTGTTTCATACATTCAACTGAATGCTATGGTGTCAACATCAGGTTAACTGAAAAGTAGCCATAAACTAGAGGCCCATAATTTGACACAAAATTACAAGGAAATAATCATGCTCATGACCAATTTTAGATTTTATCATAAGTAGAGCCTCTATTACATTTTATCAATCAATTAATTCATAATTGCTAAAGTGATAATAAATTTGTCACATATTTATTAGACCACGTTTCATACATTCAACTGAATGCTATGGTGTCAACATCAAGTTAACTAAAAAGTAGCCATAAACTAGAGGCCCATAATTTGACACAAAATTACAAGGAAATATTTGTTCCAACTAACAATGGAGCTTCTCATTATGGCTAAAATATTTGCATACAAACTCAAGAAGCCATAAATTTACATGCATGATTATACCCTTAATCTATATATAAAGCACATTTATATTAAATAACACAACCAAGATTTCAAAAAAAAGAAGAATTATAAGCATTCCCAATAAGACCATTAGTAAGACACATTTTCTTAATTACAAATAACATCTTTTTCTCTTTCAACCCTACATCAAGGTATTACAAAATTTCCTTGAAGAATGAAGATATTCCCAGCATTTATTTCATTCCAAATACCCAATTGGGTTCAATCTGAATAGACCAAATAATAATGGTAATGTCATTTAGCAGGCACCAATGAATGAAGAAATTACTTCAATTCCTAAAATCATTCAGGGTTTTATCCAATACATTATCAATTAGAGTCACAAAATAAGAATATTCCTTACACAAGAGTGAACACATATAAGAGCCAAAGAAAGGATCAACTTCACAACATGATCACCTAAAGCTTAATCAGGATAAATATTTTTTTGTATCAAAACATATTAAAACCCAAATCACCACATGCCTAACAAGTCATATTTCTCATAACATCAGTCTAGTATACTAATTTAAACAATAATATGATAATTACATTATTTGCAAATGTAAGGTAAATTAAGTGATTCTACTTTAGAAGTATAGAATAGTGATATGAGTATGCTTTATTATTGTACCATAAATTGCCTCCTTATGATTCATTTAATTATCACATCATCTAAGTATGGCCATTACACCAATGGAATTATATTCCCACCACTTTCCCTGACATTATATTCATACCCACATACATTGCTATTTGTAGTAAAATATGTATTAGCTTGACTTAACTCAATAATTCACTTGGATACACATGTTTATAAAAATTAATTTTCATACTCTTCTTCACTTATAAAATAATGCCAATGTGAAACAAATATAAATTAGAATCAGCATCTATCACTGAGCTTTAACCATAGTGAATTAAATGAGCATCAATATATAACTACCCACATAAGTAACCTTTTGATAGTAGGAATTAAATTTTAGCCATACAAGGAACCATCTTGCTCATAAATTCAAGTTACATGTTTGTTTTTAACACCTCTTTCAACATAAGGTTTAATCACAGTCAAGGGAACTCATATGCATCTAAGAAAAACTTATGGAATAAGATATTGCATACCATAAAATCAATAGATTCTAAATTAAGAATTTCTTTACTCCCATTACCTTTTTTAATAAATATAAGGTATTCAATGCATAAGACCCATTAGCTACAAATAGTAAAGCTTATAAAATCAAGTGGAAACATAGCTTAACCATAAATTTCCATCCATAAGATGATTATCAAAATGATTATGCCTCTTTACGAGATTGAGCAAAGTACCCAAACACCTCAAAATTAACAAAGAGGAAAACCCCAAAAACTAATTCACAAGGTTGAGGTTTCAAAATAAATACATCACATGATAATCAAACCAATCTCATAAGGAGAAGCGATTGGAGTAACCACCCATTTGACAAAATAATAAAAATAATACGAACTGTTTAAATGATTCAACATCAATGCAAAAAAATTCAAACTATCAAGCTTTACCCAATAGAGGCTTCAATAAAGAAAATAATTATTTTAAAATACTTTATTTTTTATTATAAATTTCAATTTCAATAATACATATAGAATAATATCATATTTAATGCAATCAAACCATTTATTAAAAACCATAACTTCTATCCAAAAAACTTCACCTTCCTCAACAATTCACATACATTGTTTGTAAGGTAATTTTAACAAACAAATTCTAGCCATCCTCTATTGAGTAATTTTGTCAAACATTTCACATTCATCCTCTTTAAGGAAATTTAGCAAACAAGTTCCATCCATCTTCTATTGAGTAATTTCATCAAACATTTCACATCCATTCTCTTTAAGGCAATTTAGCAAATAATTTCTAGCCATCCTTTATTGAAAAAATTTATCAAACATTTCACATCCATTCTCTTTGAGGTAATTTAATAAACAAATTTTAACCATCCTCTATTGAGAAATTTCATCAAACATTTCACATTCATCTTTGAGACAATTTAGAAAATTATTTCTAGCCATCCTCTATTGAGGAATTTCATCAAACATTTCACATTCATCTTCTTTGAGATAATTTAGCAAACAAATTATATCCATACAATTCAGCAAAAAATCCCAGCCATAGAAATTTTTCAACAGAATTCCAGCCGTACAATTTAGATTAGCAAAAATCACAACCATACAAATTTGGAAACCAAATTTCATCTATACAATTTTATCAACAAATTCCATCCATACAAATTTGGTAACAAAATTTCAGCTATATAATTTTATCAACAAATTTCAGCCATACAAATTTGGCAACAAAATTCCAACCATACAATTTAGTAATAAATTTCAGCCATACAAATTTGGCAACAAAATTATAGCCATACAATTTTAGCAACAAATTCTAGCCATACAAATTTGGTAATAAAATTCCAACCATATAATTTAACAGCAAATTCTAGCCATACAAATTTGTCATAATCCAGCAAAGGAGATAATAAGAAAAGTTAAACATTCAATAATATCATAAAAAGGGAACTCAATTAAACTCTTTTACATAGACACTTTGATAACTCTTTCAACATTTATACTACCAGATCATGCACATCAGTAGTTTGATTCATTTCCATCATAACCTAAAATCTGCAACATATCACTTGCATACCCAAAATACCCTTATCCTTATTGGGGTATAAACTTGCATATGCCTATATATGCAATCATATATGGGTGTATATCCTAGTAACAAATAAAAATAAATTACCTTATTGTTGTAAATATTAGTGTACACACATTTTTTTATAATAAGAGAGTGACTTGCCTAGTAAATGCCCTAGCTTACTTGAGGATTTGCTTCTTTCCCAGCCTAAAGCAAGTACATGAAATTTTGGCAAAAGGGTATGGATATCCATCAAATAATGACCAAGTTCCACAAAAATAGCATATGCCCTAATGTATATAAAATGTGGAAGCATGTTGCGCACAGATAGATTATTTACTAAATGCAAGCAAAATCATTCTCTTATTATTGGCATAATAGCTCCCCTAAGTGGCACAATGGTGGCCCTTGAAACCATGTAAAAACCCTTCCTAGCTGCCATAAAGCCTTTAACTTCTTATCTACCCTAGCTCTACTTATTAGGCAAAAATAACAAGAATAATGGTTTCCCGTATATTTCTTTTCTTTAATTTTTGACTTGCCAAAACTAATCAATTCCCAAATAATATTCAAAATTTGACTTTTAAACCGTCTAATATATAATGATAATTTTTATTTTAATATAATATTTCCATAATCTCAAAAACCTCCATAAGTATGCCTTTGGTCCAATTGACCATGATTGCTTTGCAATTAGCAATTTAATTATAGAGCAAATATTATATATTGTTTAATGAGAAAACACACCAAGGTCTTGATTATAATGTACTAAATACATGCTTATAATCAAGATGTTACAGTCCACCTACAGGTAGATCAACACTTGTGTAATCACCTAAGATGGAAAATACACATATGTTAAATTAACTAACTATAAGTCCAAAGTCAATATCTAATTAAAACTTTCTAAATTTAATATTGATCATCCAAGTAGTTTGTTACTAGATAATAGTGGTCAAAATGAGACTTTTACCAAGCAACAAAATAACCATTAATAATCAGTTCACATTCAAGCTCAAGTTGCTTCATTCTAGCAACCTAACCAAATAAGCATAATCGGTAATTTGTCAATGTCAACTATTTCAACAAGTAACTAAATTCATAAATATGCCTTGATATTTTAATGATTGGATAAGGATATGACATCCTCCTTGCATTTAAAAGGAATCATCCCAATAACTAAAAACAAAAGAATAGCTCATAACCAAATTTTCAACATAATTCAAAAAAATTAGAATTAGAATTTTGAATCTAAAGCAGTTTCATGTTATAATTTTCATCATAATAAGAATATATTGTTCATAAAACCATAATTTCCATAACTAAAATTGTAATAACTAGGTTTTTTCTTCCCAGTGATCAACCTAAAAATTTTATGCTAGTATATGATTTAGCACAAAATGGCTAAATTGGAATCAGATTTCACATTGAGAATATAATATTTTCCACAAAATCTAACTATGTTTCATGCATAGATCTATAATATTCACTATAAAATATAAATCACTACAGCAATAATCTTTTTTATATGATATTTCCATCACTTTTGCTTGTACATGATGCATAAATTTTGTCACTCATCCTAGAATGACACCAACAATATAAATCCATACCATTATGGTTGTAATAATTACTTCTTTCTTGGGTTAGTTCAACATCATACACCAATAACATCGAACACTAGAGAAGCCATTCTCAGCATTCACATATAACCCCCAAGGTTTTTAGCATGTTCTTCATTAATTTTGTGTGTTCACATGATGATTTCAAGGATCCAAATTCCACCATCATTTTATAATTACTGCTTGGCAACACCCAAGAATTTAAAAACTGCCTAATTAGGACTTTAAATTGCCCCTTCTGAGCATAGGCATACATTCTAGTCATGCCTTTAAAAATATCAAAATATCCTTTCAAGAATATTCTCTCAAATATAAATATCTATTTCATAACATAGCATGCCTGAATTATTAATAAAATATGTGCCTATATTATAACAATTATAGCCTTGTTATAATGCATAAGAATCCAACTTATAAGACAAATTAGTGTTTTACAAGTCTACATCAATTAATTCACACATAGGTTGTTTTTACAACAATCTCTGAGAGGTGGGTAAGGTAACACTTAATCCACAAGGTAAACATCATGCATAAGGATCTCATGGTCAACTTATGACATACATGGTACACACACATGAATGAATTAGGAAGCTACCTTGTGCAAAGGGGAAAAGTAAATTTTCAACCTACGAGAGACTTCACTTCCTAACCTATACCTATTCTAAATCAATGCAAATATAATGCTTATCCACCTTCAAACTCACACTTGCATCAATACTCATAACTAGAGTAATAACGTAAGATTACACCACACGATATAAATACTAGACCCTAGAAGATTTAATTAGTAGAGGTTGATTTCAAAAGAAAAAAGTTACATCATAAATTTGTTCATGATCATGTTGCTTCATATCAAGAGTTAACAACACAAGGTCACACTTTATCTATGAAATAATTATGTAATAATGTTTGATAGCATAGACAAATTAAAAATTTGCATGATTTAATATAATCACTTATAACGTAGAAGTTTACACAACATACAATAGTTTTACATGTAATAAACAAATCACATGGACTAGGATAAACATATTGATTCAGCTATTTTGATAATTTATGCTAGGGTATTTTTACATCATAACATTTAAACACACTTATAAGTGAAACATAAGGTTCTATAATTGCCATCGATTTAATTGATGTTCAAATGCCATCTCAGATAACATCAAATATCCATCATATATTATGGTATGTTCACTTCCAAGAATCTCAAGTTTAGTATCACCTTATTTCAAAGAAGGGTGTGTTCCAACATATCCCATTAATCTATACCCATGAGATTAGTAAGGTTACCAATAGTGTTCATGCCTCATGGATTAGATGGTGCATGATACACATTAATAATAAGAGATCCCAAAGCTTTCTAACTTGACCAAGCAAGGTAGCCACATTCACCCCCACTCATCCTTCTAGAATTGATTCAAAACCTTGATCCTCCTAATGATGTCATATCTCAATTATCATATGAGGGCTCATTTTAAAAATCTATCATCAAACACTAGGCATTCATCCTTTTATTTTTAACAACAAGCTTTTATCATCAATCCCCTCAATTGGCTTGCCCAAATAAGTCAATGGTTGACTAGTGTTATTTATTCTACGTAATGTGGCTTTGAGATGGGTGGATTCAACCAAGGCTTAGGGTGAATGTCATATTATTACCATGTCAATTATAGTCTCTCACAATCCTTAATTTTAATTGAAATTCATAGATTTTATCACTTTCACAATATAGAACTTATAACTTATACACTTTTAGATTACAACATGGCTACAATTAAGTCAACAAAATTACATATGCAACCAATAAACATAGATAAACATAAACATACAACATCTAATTTTTGTTCTCACCATGACTAAATTTTCACACCCCACAAGGGTCAATCAGCCTTAGAACAACTTTGCCCAACCATGAGCAACTTATACATGTTGAGTTGTCTTACTCAACTGAAGGCCACTCATCAAAAGAGTGCTATATCAGGTGAATAATTCATGAATTTAGGTGTATATCACACTAAAGTATTCAATTCATTAAAACATAATATTATAAAAAAATCTACCCATAACAGTGATTAATGATGCTAGGAGCACCAAGCCCCAACATGTTTCTAATTTCTAATATGGTTAAAGAAACCCATAATTTATGATATTAATAAAATATCAACATTCAGTTAGCAAAACCTTTCTGGTCTTTACTATAAATTCACTACCTTAGACAAAAAAGTGCTTCACAAGCACTAGTTTTAAAACAAAGCTCTTTCTTAGCTTATAATTGTGCCACACAAGTTAAAATAATGAGCTAGGATACCATTCCAACCTCACTTGACATGTTGAGCCTTAATTCATATTTTATTCATTTTTTATCTACAAATATTATATTCAACAATAAGGGTATTAATTTAAGACAACCCATTCAAAAATCCATTTATTAATTCAATGCAAAGATAGTTAACATGCTAAGTATCCCAATAGACCAACTTCACTAAGTTGAAAATAAAATAAGGCCTACTAATTCCATTCAAGACTTCACTTAATAAGAGAGTAAAGGTAGCCACATAAATTATATAAAAACTATGAAACAACTCCAGTTATAATTTAGTCCAATATAGGACTTAGAAGAGTAATTCCCAAATTAAAAAACCACCAAAAATGAGTCAATATCCATACATCTCACCATGTTATCCTGATAATCAAAAATGTATTTCAAGGTCCTTCTCTTCCAACACTTATTAGTAAGTTTTCTTAATGCATATCTAATGGATTGGTAATGATAATCGACAACCATTCAAGTCAAGCAACCCAAAAATCTTAAATTGGTCTCCAACCAGTGAAGATTCTAAAACTAGCTGATTACTCAAATAAATTAGGTACACTCTCTCCTCAACCAGCCTCCCAAACATAAGTCATCTCTTAACCCTTCAAGGACTTAATGTCCCAATAAAATATCCAACAAATATCAAATAATTGTTCTAAATTCTAACAATGGTCTTTTATCACATTGACTCCTATTGACCCCGCCCCCCCATACAGGTCAAATGGTAGTCAAGCAAGACCCACTTTAATGTAACCCAAAATTAGAAAATGGTGACTTCAACCAAGGCTATGGCAATTAGCATATTATGATCATGGAATCTTTAATATCCCATAGGGTTTCAAGATGAAATAGTGCATACTTCTCATTCTAGTCATAGATACACAGCAAGTGTACTACTAATAAACATAGTTTGGCTATAAAGTACACTAAGCTCTTTATTTTGGTTAGGCAACCTCTTTCCTGAAAAAATTTAGAGCACAAGATCTGATACCAAGTGAAATTAATGCAAACCAACCCACTATTTTTTTTGGCCTTAAAATAAATTCCAGTAATTAAGAAGAGCTACAGACTTTATATCATCCCTACTACAAACTTTTTGCAAAGCTTTTCCTTGCTAACCACAACTTTAATTATGTCCCAAAAAGAATTTAATTTCAAATGCATATAAGTTACACTCAACCATAATAATTATTTAAGCATAAAATGAGCCTATTATGATGCTTGTAACCATGTTTGTACAGCAGCATAAAATTAGGATAATTCTCATGTTTACAACACTCAGATTCCTTTCAAGATAGAGCAACAATCTATCTTTTGGTATAAATATAGGTAGAGATTATATTGAATTTTATCAATCATTTAATCTAAAATTGATAAAGCAATAATAAATTGGTCACATATTTATTAAACCATCTGTCATACATTCAATCGAATGTTATGGTGGTAATATCAGGCTAACCAAATCGTAGTCATAAACTAGAGGCCCACAATTTGACACAAGATTAGAAGGAATCAATCATCCTCATGACCAATTTAAGATATAAAAAGAGTTGTTATAACCAAAAATGGAGCTTCTCATTATGGCTAAAGGATTTTCATACCATCTCAATAAGCCATAAATTTTACATACATGAATATACCCTTAATCTATTTAGAAAGCATAGGTATATTAAGTAGCACAACCATGATTTTACAAAAAAGATGACTTATGAGCATTCCGAACAAGACCATTGGAAAAACACATTCTCTTAATTGCAAATAACATCTATTTCTTTTTCAAACCTACATCCAAGTATTACAAAACTTCCTTGAAGAATATTGGCAAAACACGTTCTCATCATTTATTTCATTCCAAATACCCAACCAGGTTCAATATGAATGGACCATACAATAGTGGTAATTCCATTTAGTTGGCATCAATGAACGAAGTAATTACTTCAACTCCCAAAATCATTTAGGCTTCTATCCAATATATTATCAATTGGAATCACAAAATAAAAAGATTCCTTACATAAGAGTCAACACATATAAGAGCTAAACAAAAGATCAACTTCATAACATGATCACCTAAAGCTTAATCAAGACAAGTCTTTTCATGTAGCATAACGTGTTAAAACCTAGATGTCATCTTTCTCATAATTTCAGTCTAATATACTAATTTAAACAGTAATATGATAATTACATTATTTTTAAATTTAAGGTAAATCAAGTAATTCTAATTTACAAGTATATATTAGTTCTATGAGCATGCTTTATTGTTGTACCAGAAAGTGCCTCCTTCCTATGATTCATTCAATTATCACATCATATAATTAAGTCTATTACACCTGTCGAATTATATCCTTACCGCTTTACATGCATTATTTTTGTACCCATATTCATTGATATTCTTAATAAAATATGCATTCACTTAACTCAAAAATTCACTTGGATACACACGTTCATCAAGAGTAATTGTCATACTCTCCTTCACTTATAAAATAATGCCAATGTGAAACAAATATAAATTAAAACCAACATTTGTCACTGAGCTTTAACCTGAGTGAATTAAATGATCATCAATATATAAATACCCACATAAGTAACATTTTGATAGTAAGAGTTAAGTTCTAGCCATACGAGGAACCATCTTTCTCATAAATTCAAATTACAAATTTTTTTTAAACACCTCTTTCAACACAAGGTTTAATTAGAGTCAATAGAATTCATATGCATCTATGAAAAGCTTATGAAATAAAATATTGCATACCATAAAATCAATAAATGCTAAATTATGAATTTGTTTACTCTCATTACCTTTTTTAATAAGTATAATGTATTTAAGGCATAAGACCTATTAGCTATAGCTAACATAGCTTGCAAAATCAAGTGAAAACATAACTTAACCATAAATTCCAGCCATAAGAAGATTGTCACAATGATTATGCTTTTTACGAGATTAAGCAAAGTACTCAAACACCTCAAAATGAACCAAAAGGAAGACCCCAATAATCATTTCATAGGGATGAGCTTTCAAATTAAATACATCACATGATAATCTTACCAATCTCGCAAGGAGAAGCAATTGGAGTAACCACCCATTTGACAAAACTTAAAAAATAAGATAAGCCATTCAAAGGATTCAACATTAATGCTAGATTTTTCAAATTATCAAGCTTTACCCAAGAGAGGCTTCAATAAGGAAAATAATTATTTTAAAATACTTTGTTTTCAATTATAACTTTCAATTTCAAGAATACATCTACAATAATATCATATTTAATGCAATCTAACCATTTATTAAAAACCATAACTTCCATCCAGGAAAGTTCACCTTCATCAATAATTCATGTACATTCTTTTTGAGGTAATTTTAATAAAAAAATTCTAGCCATTTTCTATTGATAAATTCTATAAAACATTTCACATTCATCCTCTTTGAGGCAAATTAGCAAAGAAATTCCAGCCATCTTTTATTAAGGAATTTCATCAAATATTTCACATTCAACCTCTTTGAGGCAATTTAGCAAACAATTTCCAGCCATCCTATATTCCTCTTTGAGATAATTTAGAAAACAAATTCTAGCCATCCTCTATTGATTAATTTCATCAAACATTTCACATTCATCCTCTTTGAAGAAATACAGCAAACAATTTTCAGTCATCCTCTATTGAGGAATTTCATCAAATATTTCACGTTCATCCTCTTTAAGGCAATTTAGAAAACAAATTATAGCCAGAAAATTTAGCAACAAATTCTAGCCATACAATTTTTGTAACAAAATTTTAGCCATATAATTTAGCAACAAAATTTAGCCTTGCAAATTTGTCAACAAAAATTCAGCCATACAATTTTAGCAACAAATTCCAGCCATGCAAATTTGGCTACAAAATTTTAGCCATATTTTTTTTAGCAAACAAATTCCAGCCATACAAATTTGGCAACAAAATTCCAACCATACAATTTTAGCAATAAATTCTAGCCATATAAATTTGGCAACAAAATTCTAGCCATACAATTTAGCAAACAAATTTCAGCTATATAAATTTGGCAACAAAATTTGGCCATACAATTTTAACAACAAATTTTTACCATATAAATTTGGCATCAAAATTCCAGCCATACAATTTTAGAAAAAAAATTAAGCCATACATTTGGCAACAAAATTTCAACCATTCAATTTAGCAACAAATTCTAACCATACAAATTTGGCATAACCCGACAAGGGAGATAATAAGAAAAGTTATAGACACTCATTAATATCATTAAAAAAGGAAATCGATTTAACTCTTTTATACAATCATTTTGATAACTCTTTCAACATTTACACTACCAAATCATGCACATCAATAGTTTCATTTATTTCCATCATAACCCAAAATGTGCAACATACCACTTACATACACAAAATACCCTTACCTTTATTTGGGTATAAACTCACATATGCCTGTTTATGAAAGCATATATGGGCATATATCCTAGTAACAAATAAAAATAAATTACCATGCTACTGTAAATATTAGTATGCACAAATATTATAACAAGAGGAGAGTGGCTTACCTGGTAAATGCCCTAGCTTGCCTGAAGGGTTGCTTCTTTTCCAGCCTGAAGGAAATGCATGAAATTTTTGAAGAAGGGTAGGGATATCCATCAAACAATGACAAAATGCCATGAAAATATCATATGCCATGTTGTATACAAAATGTGGAAGCATACTTGGCACAGATAGCTTATTTATCAAATGCAAGCAAATTTATTCTCTTATTATTGGTGTAATAGCTCCTCCAAGTAGCACAATGATGGCCCTTATAACCATATAAAAACCCTTCCTAGCTGCCATGAAGACTTCAGCTTCTTATCTACCCTAGATCTACTTATTGGGGGAAAAAATAACAAGAATAATGGTTTCACATATATTTCTTTTCTTTAAAATTTGATTTGCCAAAACTAATTAATTCCCAAATAATATTTAAAATTTGACTTTTAAACCAATTCTAATATATAATATATAATGATAGTTTTTATTTTAATATAATAATTACATAAGCTCAAAAACCTCCATAAGTATCCTTTGGTCCAATTGACCCTGATTGCTTCACAATTAGCAATTTAATTATAGAAAAAATATTATATTTTGTTTAAGGGGAAAACACACCAAAGTCTCAAATATAATGCACCAAACACATGTTTATAATTAAGATGTAACAATCCACCTACGAGTGGATTAACACTTGTGCAATCACCTAAGACAGAAAATGCACATAGGTTAAATTAATCAGTTATAAATCCAAAGTCAAGATCCGATTAAAAAAATTTAAATCCAATATTGATCATTCAAGTAGTTTTCTACTAGGTAAGAATGGCCAAATGAGATTTTTGTCAAGCAACCAAATAATTAATAATAATTAGTTTAAATTCAAGTTCAATTTTCTTTGTGTGATAGCAACCTAACCAAACAGGCAGAATCTATAATTTGTTAATGTTAGCCATCTCAACAAGTAACTAAACTCACAAAGATGCCTTGATATTTTGCCAATATAGCAAGGATATGATAACTACTAGGTGAAGCCCTGTAATGAGTGTTTTGTACTATGCTATATTGTTAATACAAGTGAAACCAATATGGAAGGTTTTAGGAATAATACCCCCCTATGATCTTATGAGTATAATATCAGCCCTAGAACCATGAGATGTGTAGGAACCATCAAAATAAAGTGTTTAGCGTTATGATTCAGAAGAGGCTTTATCTAGAATCAAGATGGACTCCTCAAAGAAACTAAAAGTGACTCATTTAGTATTTGATGAGGGTGCTTTAGCAAGTTGATTTTTCAAGTATTTTTGCTTTGATTAATTTTATATATGTATATATATATTCAATCTCAAACTCACTCAAGAGCATGACCTATTTGGCCATACGACTAGTCAAATCTTCCTTAGAAGTAAATATTTGAGTGGGTCCACTTTGAAAATAATAATAATCTTTTTTTGAGCATGTAATGTCACAACATCTAGCCTATGAATGCCATTACTAACTATTGACCAAATTTTGGCTCCAAGTTAAAATTGATCAACCCCTCTAAGTTGAAACTTTCATAGGCTTGTCAAAACTTGTATGTGGTATTTTCATGGTCTTAAATAGTTTTCATATGGTCACTTTAGACACTAAAATTATGTCACACACACGTGCATAACTCCCTGTGTTGAAACCCCCTAGGCTCATTTTAATAATAACAATTAATCTCCCTAACCCATACTTTTTCCCCTCACACATTTAATTAATTTAAAATATTTAATTAAGTTAATTAAAAACCCCTATTGCCACCTTACCTAGCCACCTCACCCTATGACTAATTCTCCTCTAATGAGTCACCTCAAGACCTGGTCCCCTCATCCTAACTACCTAATACTTATTCCCACTTCTAACCTAAATTCCTAAACAACTACTTCCTTCCTAACCTCCTATCTTTACCATTTTATAAAGGGTATCACACTTGGCATGCACAAAAATAGAAAATAGGTTAAAAATAGAAAGGTTTACCTATTCTAGGGCCATTGACATCGGTCAACCCATGGCCGACATCGGTGGGATACCTACCGACATCAGTGGGATCATCGACATTGGTCATATAAGCCAAATTCCAACCACTAGTTTAGGTCAATAAAAATTAATAAAATAGATTCTTACTCTCATTCAGGCTCTCAGTATTATATTTTTGACATTTAAGCTTACAATCACCCTACATAAGTCAATCACCATCATCAACTAAGCTCTTGAGGATCAACAGCATCTGCTTGTTCTCTCTATTTAGGCATTTAGGTTTGGACTCTCAGACAGAAACCATCAACCTAGCACTTATCATTCAGTGACCACCACAACTAAGTATATCACTGATATTATAGGTCATTTAAATATTTATTCTTTTATTTATTTATATCTACCCTGTACTGCTTTACCCACTTCTGAATGTACCCCTGTAAGGGAGTTACAAAGTTTCCTTGCTTGTTTCCCCTTACATGCATACCAAACCTCTGATTGAACTTAACCAAGCCATAAACTCTTTGTCCTAACTCTCTCAACCTCTCTAACCTGATCCAAACCATTTCCTAGACCTAGAAAATCTCTCTACAACTTCCTGAATAATTATTGCCCCTAACAACGTCAGCATCCTAACTAACATTGATCACCTCACTATCAATCTCGAAAGCTTAACCAACATCGGTCACACACCTACTGATATAGGTGACTGTCAATTGTCTAACCTCTTTAAAACCTACCCAAACAACTTCCAAAACACCAACAAAATACCTCACCTACAACCTATCACTTTTGGCTATAAATAGGTTATTTAAAATGGTAATCTTATCTCTCTTTTACTCTCTATCTATATTTTAGTTATTTATTATTATTTTTCCTCTCAAAAGTGGACTATCATCTCTAGGAAAGTTTCACACTTCCTAGAACAAATGTGTAGCTTGGCAACCCACTCATTTATCTGCTAACAAACATCTTGTGGTAGTGCTTTCTTATTTATAGGTAGTCTTCCCTAGCCAAAGAGGAGTTCTCACAATATCTGGATATGACACGCAAACCAAATCTGAGTTCATTCTAATCACTTATCCCCATCCTCTTTATTTTCCTTTAAATTCAAAATAGACAAATTTTAGTGAAACATTTTTGGCATGCCCAATAGGACCCTAGATTTTTCCTTGGGTTCATTTCTTGTTTTAAATATTCATATAGGTGCATTATACTGAAATTTCATTTCTTTCACTTCCTTCCTTCTCTTTTCTCTTAAAAATAGCAAATTCAATAAATTATTTCTCTGTTTAAAAGGCAATAAAATTGAAATTGTCTTTCTTTTCTCCTTTCCTCTAAAAACAATTTGCCATTTTATTTTACAAACAAAAGAAAATCTCTTCTTTTCTTCCTCTGGCATCCACATTAAGATAGTGAAATTCATATTCTATTCCTATTTCCTCTTTGTTTTCATTCTAATCTCAACATTTCAAATTTGGGTTTAAAACTTACTACATTTCATAGTTTGTTTGTTGCATATTAACTCATCTAGGTAATTACAAGCACTTTGAATAAATCAGAGTAAACCTATGTTACACAACCAAATCACATTCATATAAACAAGCATCAAAATTCACCTAAAAAAAGACCCATCAGGATTTCATCACCTGGTGGATCACCTTACCTTACTCAACTATCCTACTTAGATTTCACCACCAAGGGGAGAACCCACTCCGTTCTCTAGTGGAGTATAATCTCTAGACAGAAGGTATATTTTGGTTAAGTAGCCTGGCTCGGCTCCAAATTTGTGAAGTGTAGAGAGAAAGCTCCTATAAAAAGTTGTGTACCTGGTCTAACATATATTCCCTCTTGAGCACCAAAACAAATCTAAAACCAACTCTAGATTGCTTTTTAGTACCTTCGATAACTAAATTCTCTTCTCACTATCTGATTAGGGCATAAGCCAACACAAGACTAAAATTAATCTCTAGCACTTAATAGTTGTTGGTTGCATGTTTTTTTCTCCTTTTCAATTGTCTTCTATATTTTTGAGTTGGTAAGGATGATTTTATATTGATCCATAAAATCAATACTATTTCTAAAGCTCAGATTGTATAACTTGTTATCTCAAGTTTTTTGAGTGTCATTTATCCTTACACAAGCATTTTACATCCAATATTTTACCTATTTTTAGCCTCTAATTTCTTTAAAACATCAGATTATCCATTTCTAAAATTTCATAGTGATCGACATCAGTTAACACTACCCGTATCGGTAGACTTTACCTATTGACATTAGTTGTTCCACCAACATTAGTGATCTTTTCCTATCGATATCGATCATCCCTACCGACGTTGATGATTGTGTAGTTTTTTTTGCTCAAAATAGCAAGCTAAAATAACTTTTTCCACTGCATTCAAACATAGTTTTTCTTTATTCTATTTCAAATATAGAGTATTAAGACTATTTAGACCACCTCTTTCATGGTATTGACATGAGCTCAAGCCAAAATTCTTACCGATTACACAAGCTAACAACCACTTTCACCTTCCCCTCTTACTTTGAATTCTATCATGGAGCATACTTTAGATACAGAGCATACTCCTAGTCCTAACCAAATTCTTATTATGCCTGAGGGAGATCAAGATTTTGCTAAATTTTTTGATCACAATGTGGTGACCCTTCAGCATTACCTTGATATGAATCAAACCCATAATTTTGTGGGTGACCCAATCTATGGTATGCCAACCTCTTTGATGGAGACAACCTCAATTTCATTTTCCTCCACTATGTTCCTCATAGTTACCTAAACCACCACTTCGACAAGTAATCTAACTATAAATAGTGTCCAAAATATGGCATCTCCAACTACCTAATCCCACCTAAACACTGGAGTAACTTCCCAACTTTCACAACCATAACCAGTTCAGCCAAGTCACACCCCATTCCAAAATTTAGTGGTGCCTATTCCATCTACCCTCACACATATAATTACTTGAGTTACAACTCACCCTTCATCCAACATAACCATGCCAATAATTCAACTTACAGTAGCAATAACTAACCAAGGCATAGTTTCCAACCCAATGGGATAAGTTCTTTTTCTTCCCACACCTCAGTCTATGACTCATTATCCTTATGTTGCCCTGACACAACCTCAATAATCTATCTCATACGCTCCCTCTGCTTCCTATAATATTTCCTCTAACTTAGGAGGAATCTCCTAAACTAATCCCCCTCCAGACCTCATTAAGATGCTAATGGACAAGATGTCTAGTTTAGAGACATATGTTTCTGGTTCAAAGAATGTATTATCTTATGATCAGATATGCAATGAACCAATCCACCCTTTGGTGTCTATTCACCCTTATCCAAACTAATGGGAACTCCCTAAATTTACTTGTTTTCAGAGTAAAGAGGACCCACAACAGCACTTATGAGCATTTAGGCATGTTTGTTATTTAATAAGACATGATGATGCATTACTACTTCGCACTCTCCCTATGTCTCTTTCAGGTGTTGCCTTGGATTGGTATAGATCTATTCCTTAGCACTCTCTTTTCTCATTTACCCAACTTTCACAAATATTCATAGACCATTTCTCTATTAATGTTTCTAAGAAAGTTTCTACAACAGACATATATTCTATCAGACAATTTGATGACGAGTCTATTGTTGATTTTGTCACTCACTGGAGAAGCTTGATTAATCAACTCTCCTTCTCCTTAACTCAACCTAAGCTTATTGATATTTTCTCAAGGGCATGTGCTAAGCACATCTCATCCACACTCTAGGTACAAATTTTTGCACATTTGATAAAGCTTTTACAATGGCATAGAAACTCGAGGTTCATGCTATTGATGAAGGCAAATTCAAGTTACGTAGGAAGAATCCCAATACTAAGACAAATGACTCCTCTAAAAATTCTCTCTCTAACCAAAAGGCTAAAGGCTCTACTAACATGGTGGTCATTAAGTCATCCTCTTCCACAACCATAAACCAATTGAATACTTCCACTTCTCAAAATCTGACCAAGTAATTCCAATAATGATATGAACAAAGACAATATACTCCCATTAGGGAATCATATACATCCATTTTGTAGAATCTATTGCAGCAAGGTATCATAACCCTTCCTCATATTAAACCTCTTATACAATTTGACCCTTCCCATCCTATCCCAACCTAGTATAAGGAAGATGAGTTTTACGGTTACCATCGACTTAAAGGTCACAACTCTAATAATTGCAAGACATTCGAGAATATTATTCAAGATATGCTTGATAGAGGTGAGCTCATCTTATATAATCCTAATGCACCTCCCAATCAAAGTATGGATGTGTTCAAGCACCCTTTTCCCAACCATTAACCAAATCAAAATATTATCTAGTCCACAACTAACTCAGGAGATCATAATATACATACGATTAATATGGTCTTTCTTTTATCTTCAATTCAACTAACTCCTTAATAGGATACACCTATTTCATTGACTCCTCCACATTCAGTGGCACCTATTTTTCCCATTCTTCCTCCTCAAGTAGAAGAGCCTATTTCACCCATTCTAGTCCCTTGAGAGGAAGAACCTCTTTTGCCACTCCTTTTGCCACTTAAGGATCATGTAATCCCAATTCTATTTACACCAATATTACCTATCCTCTTACCACTTGAAGACCACACCCTGCCAGTTCCTCAACCACATGTTGAAGGAAGCATCATTCTTGTATTATACCCTCTTGAGGAACCTTCTTCCCCTACCGCTCCTCTGCCTATAGAGAGTGATACCCCACCCACTTCGCCTTTGAACCTAGAAGAGTCTATCTCATCTATTCCCATAATAGATGAGAGACCTATTTTTCCAGCTCTAATTACACCACTATTACCTCTTCTTTTACCTATGGAGAATCATACTTTACCCACACCTCAACCACATGTTGAGGGAGCCATAATACCTATGCTTTACCCTCTTGAGGAACCTACTTCTCCTACCTCCTCTCCACCCATGGTAGATCAAGTCTCTTCTCCCATCTTGTTTGAATAATACCCCATTATGGTTCTTTCTTGTCTTGGCCCAAAGTAGTAGAAACTAATAATTTTCCTCTTTCCTCAACACCATAGCTTTCTAAAGATGCAATTGTAAGGCCTACATCAACGTTGTCAAAACCCTTCTCATGTTTGATGAAAAGTATAGTATTTCTTAACTCCATGAAGATTGACCATGTGGTATTTTGGGACTGGGTTAAGACTCTATATCCAACACAATGAATATCAACCTTTACCGCCAATCCCCTTACTACACTTTACCCTAAGGTCTTTGACAAATATAGATTTTCTTCACCAAAAGCATCGAAAGTTCAGCCATCTATATCAAAACCCTCATCCTCATAAAAATTTGTTACATTAAAGTAGATCAGGACTTTAGGTGTATGCCCTATTTCCAATTTAATTCATCCATAGGTTAAAGTAGATTTGACTCCTCAACCACAAATTGGAGTTTCTCACCCTAAAACATAAAAGAATGTTAAGCCTTCTAGACCTCACCAATTTCTTATTCAACCCTCAACTTTACCATCCATTTTGGGGCTGCATCCTTTTACTTTAGTTGGAATATTGTCTAACCAAGCCAAACAAAAAGTTAAGCTACCCCCACTCCTACGTTTTCCATCTGGTAGACCTCTCACATTTGACACTAAGAAAGTGATAGTAAAACATGTAACTCTATCATCTCTAAATAAGACACCACGTAAAATTACCTTTCCAACATCAAAATAGAAGAAGGCATCTATTCCTATTAGTACAAGTGTGAGCCCACTTGCGAGCTCCCAAAGATTTTTCTTACATCATTTATTGCAAGCTTTGGTAATAAATCTTCCTCCCATTAATCCTTATAGTCCTCTTGGATCGAAACCATCTTGGTTTGATGATACACAAGTTTGTTTATATCATCGTTCACCTAGACACGATACTAAAAATTGTAAAGCCCTCACCATGGTTATTCAGCAACACTTCAATATTGACACCTTTTTTCATGACCCTACCATTAACCTTCCTATTATTCCACCTTTGGTATCTACAGTGCCTCTTACCATTCCATCAAAATTCAAACCCAAAGATGTTGTTGTCACCCCTTTCCCACCTCCCTCACAAACTTTTCAAATCAACACAGTGAATGTGGCCACATGATCAAAAAATCAAAAGGATAAATCTGAGGAAAAGGCCACTACACCTTGGACCCATCCCTTCACCAAAGACACTCCCCCTACTAGCCCTAAGATTTCTATCTTGGGTGTTCCCCAAGCAACATCTTCAGACGTTATTTAAAGTTCAATGGTGAAACAACTTCACCAAACTCCTATGAAGATGTCTTTGTATGAGTTAATCCAAATCTCATCATAACATCATCAAGCTTTGACTAGTGTTTTGCAAGTAATTGAGGTACAATCATATGATCCCCAACCTCTTGCATCTTTGGTCAGCTCCCTTAATTCTATCTCTCTAATTTCTTTTAGTAATTCAAAAATTCCACTTCAACATCCTAAAGATCAGGATTTTGTGCTTTTCATTACCACATATATTGATCAAACTCATATCAAGAGAGTTATGATCAATGGGGGAGCCATTATTAACATTATTTCCACCCATGCCTTCAAATAACTAGCCCTTCCTGACAATTACATGTCTCAAACTGATGTGGTGCTCCATTCCTTTAATGACACTATAGCTACTACGGTGGGCACTATTGTCTTACATATTCGTGTAGGTCCCCACACAATTCCCAAGCTCTTCTATGTTTTGTAAGGAGAGCTCCAATATAACATATTACTTGGATGACCTTGGATATGTACTATGGCATGTGTACCCTCAACTTTTCACTGTTGTGTCAAGTTTGAGCATGATGGACAAGTATATGTTATACCTGCTAACCCACCTCCATTTAAAACATGTAATATGACTTATATTCCCAATTATGTTCTCATCCCATTAAAAACATCATCCTCCTCACATGATTCTTCTAAAGCTTCACAAGCTCCACTCCTATAGTTACATGGATACTGACAACACAAATTCCTAACAAAGATCCCATGGAGGAGACCTTTCAATGGTTGTCACTTGGTGAATATAATTTGTTGACACTCAACATGTTCTATACTCCACAATAATATGGAAGCCTCCACATGCACCTGAATTATGACCCCCATATTTTGATGGTCATCCCTTATGTGCCCCCTAATCTTTGAACCAATTTCACATATAGGGGAATTGATCAAGCTCCCACTGTCAGTAACCCATCTTCTTTGCCACAACTATTCACCTGTGACTTCTCTTTTCTGAGTAACCCTAGATTTGTTCACACCTACCTATATAGGTGTGCCTAGAAAATATTTGGTTTGGCTCATTACGAATAAGGTGTCTACATGCCTATTGAATATCCTACTAGTAACACCATTGAAAATGCCAAAAAGAGGCATGGTGTGGGATATGATAAACCAAACAAACTCACCAACACCTCCCATGAACCAATTATCAAAGAGCTAGTCTCTCCTTCTCCACCTTTTCCACCATCACCCACAACATCAGAGGTATATATACCTCTTAATTTTATTTTTTAATAAATTCCATCCATTTGGGGCCTCTCACCTATCCTCAAGGTAAGTAAATAAGGTCCCTTCCTCTCGTTCATCCTAAAATAATTGATGAAGATTCTCCCACTATTAGCATTGTCCAATGTCAGGATGATGATGTAATTCTCACTTATATAGGTGCAAATGATTCTTATATCTAATGATTGTTCCCATATGAAACCCAAACTATGTTAAATGAATCAACCATTGACATCAACTTGCCCTCTCACAATAACCCTCGCATCCTCAAGATTGGTCAATCTTTAGATTCTTCTGAGCAAGCTGATTATGCCACATTTATTAATGATCATATAAAAACCTTCACTTGGTCTTACAATGACATGCTTGGTATTAACGCCTCTATTATTACCCATAACATTGTCACAAATGGAGATGTTAAACCCGTTAAGTAGAAACTTTGTAAAATACATCCTCGTATCACGTTCCTTGTCAATGAAGGGCTTCAATGCCTCCTCTCTGTTAACTTTATCCAATCCATCAACTACCTACAATGGATTTCCAATATCATTCATGTCATGAAAGTGATTAGAGGAATCTATATTTTCACCAACTATATGATTAAAACCTTGCTTGTCCAAAAGATGATTTTCCATTGCCTAGTATCGACCAACTTGTTGATCTAACATTCGGCCATGAGATGTTATAACTTATGGATGGATTCTCTGGATATAATCAAATCTTGGTTGCTATTGAGGATCAACACAAGACCACCTTTATTAGCCCATGGGGAACTTTTTGTTATTGGTTCATGCCTTTTGGCCTAAAAAATGCTTGTGTAACTTACCAACATGCCATGACCTACATTTTCCATGATCTCTTGCAAAAAATTATGGAAGATTATGTGGATGAGTTACTTAGAAAGTCTAAACTATGTAAATAACACTTGATAAATTCTCAAAACCATATTCACTCATCTTTTCCAATATAACATTCGACTAAACCCAAAGAAATGTGTCTTTGGTGTTCTTTTCGGTAAACTCTTAGGTTTTATCATTTCTCTTCATGGTATCAAAGTCGATCCTACTAAGGTTAGAGCAATTCTAGAGATGCCTCCACCTACTAATATCAAACAAATTTGCAAACTACAAGGCAAACTTCAATCAATTTGATGCTTCATTTCCCAACTATCAAATCACTGCCAACCCTTTCATCATCTCCTCAAAAAGGATATCTCCTTCCAATGGAATACTAACTACCAGGAAGCCTTTGATACACTTAAATAATACCTCTTTTCCCCACTAGTTCTTATTCCACCTAAGTAAAATCAGCCTTTTTACCTTTACATCTCCACAAAAGACCATTCTCTAGGTGTTGTGATTTCACATCGAGATGACCAACATTGAGAGCAGGCAGTTTATTACATAATCCATAAACTTATTGATTATGAGACTCAATATACCCACACTAAAACAAAAGTAATTGCATTGGTCTTTTCTACCTCTAAGCTTTGGCATTATCTCCTAAATCACAAAACCTCTATGGTCACCCATACTGATCCTCTCAAATACATGCATTCCAAACCTTATCACAACTAACATGTAGCTCGGTGGCTCATGCTTCTTATTGAATTTGACTTAGAGTTCATTCAGAAAAAATCAATTAAAGGGCAAATAATCATGGACCAGTTAGTTGTTGCCCCTTTACCTAGAAATCAACCCTCAAATCTTGAATTCCCTGATGATTCTATTTCAACACTCTCCATCGATGATGTTTCATATCAAATGATGGTGTTCTTTGACGAATCTAAATGCCAACATGGTGGGGGTGTCAGTGTCATACTTATCCTTCTAGTTGGTGATCCTATGCCTTTATCATTTAAACTAGATTTTGAATGCATTAACAATATGGCCGAATATGAGGCTTTGGTTCTAGGACTTGAAATAGCTCTCTTCTCAGGTATCAAATCCATAACCATTTTTGATGATTCTCAACTAGTGGTTAACCAATTTAATGGTTCCTACCTATGCAACAACAAAATTTTACGATGGTATAAACATCCTGTAGATACAATCTTGGGATCATTTGACTCTCATCTCTTACAAACTATTCCTCAATCTATAAATAAGTTTGCTGACATGAGGGCTTCACTTGCTTCACACATACCCTCTTCATCTTCCTCCTTGAGAATCTATGTCACTGTGCATTGCTTAATATTACCCTCCTACATCTCAGCTAGCATCCTCTTTGTAGGAAATGTAACAACCAACCCACAAGATTTATGGTACAAACAACTCATAGATTATCTTTCCTTCTCTATTACCCCTCCTGATCTTTCTAATAATGGGAAAAGGGCCTTCATAAAATGTGCCACTCATTACACTATACTAGGGGGACTTCTTTACAAGTGAGGTTTTGATGGTCTTCTCCTTAAATGCCTAAATAGTAATGAGACTCCCTTTGCTATTAAGGAAGTCCATGATGGGATTTGTGGTGGGAATTTCAATGGTTACATAGTTGCTAAATGTATTCTTCAACTTGGCTATTATTAGCCCACACTTCATCAGGACTGTGCTAGCTATGTTCGACATTGCATCAAGTGTCAAAAACATGTTAACCTTCTTCATGTTCCTAGTCATGCATTGCAAGTTTCCAAAGACTTTTTTCCCTTCTCCCAATGGGGCTTAGATCTAATCAGAGAGATTAACCCTCATTCATCACTCCATCATCTCTCTATCATTACTGCCACTGAATACTTCACCAAGTGGGTCAAGGTGGTCCCTCTCATCTCCACTAAAGCTGACAAAATTGTTGACTTCATTAACCGCCACATCATCTATCATTTTGGTATACCTCACAAGATTATAATAGATAATGGCAAGTCTTTCAAAAATAAGACTGTTCAAGGTCTTTGTGATGCATTTGGAATCAAATTAACTTCTCATCACCATACTATCCCTAAGGTAATGGACAAGCAGAAGCTTCTAACAAAACTTTGACCAAAATTCTCATGAAGGTAGTCATGGATACGATCAAGGATTAACACACACACATTGCCTTTACTTTATGGGCTTATCACACTAGAATTTGAACCCATATAGGTACTACATCTTTTTTATTGGTATATGGGATGGAGGATGTTTTACCTCTTGAGGTCCATATCCCTTCTCTTCACATTTCCCTACATGACATACTTACTAACAATGACTTTCACCAAGAACATTTAGCCCAACTTGAAATGCTTGATGAACGCCGTCTCATAGCCTTCAACCACCTCCAAGTCTATTAAGAGCGTATCAAACATGCTTATAATAAAAACCTCAAAGAATGATATTTTAATATAAGAGAACACATCTTAAAAGAAAATCAACATGTGACGAACATGGAGAAAATTAATTAAAGTAAATCTGCTCCTAATTGGCTCAGACCTTATATCATAACCCACAAGTATGGTTCAAAAACTTATCGCTTGTCTTCTCTCGAAGGAAGGCCAAAACTAGAGCCTTTAAATGCCTTGCATCTATGACCATTCTTTTGTTGAAACAAAATCATTTTACTTCATGTTTAACTTGAGCTCATCCCTTGAGCATCCCCATTACATTCACTTCCCTTCCTCTTCACCCTTACTCTTATACACTTAGATAACTTACACAGTGGTATGGTTTTATCCTCACAGTGGAAAACTCCTAAGCCTCCATAGCCTTGTCCATGACTTTAAAAAAAATGGGATATTTGAAAAAAAGTTCTAAAATCTCAGGTCATGTTTTTCAACATAGACTGCTCCCTTGAAGAATAGCTACGTAACTTCCCTCTGCTATTATCAATACATTGCTCCCTTGAAGGACAAATATTTTAAATTAAAATAAACGCTTAGACCACTCCCTTGAAGGATGGCTAAGCCAAGATTTGTTCTCAAAGGGAAAAAAAAATGCAAAGGGGCTCTCACCTCTTTGCATGACCTTAACCTATACAAAATCCCATTGTAGGCTTATCTCATCGATCAGCTTACACACAAAAAAAAAAAACCTTTAAGTCATGGACTTGCCTATACTAGCTCTTGGGTCACCCACAAAAGGGACATATCATTTCTAATTGGTAGGCTATGCTATCTAAAAATTTCCTCTCATTATCCCCTTTTTCCCCTCTTACTCTTTCAAGGGACTGCGAAGCTCACTTAACATGAGATAAACATGACACTTCTCTAACAAACATAATGGTTCAAATATATAAGGCATAAAAGAGGCTCATTTTCCTAAGCTTATTTATGTTCTAAATTATGGTCTTTACCAATGAACGAGCATTCTACCTTTTTATTTTTTCCATCCACATCACATGTTGATATCTCTATTTAAAATGTAGAAACAATGTCATGCTAACATTAACCTGACATAAACATCAACCTAAAATAACCCATTTATTTTATGCATACACCATCACAAATATGGAAAAATGCTAAGATGCAAATAACCAATCAACTATGCATATACCATCACATAAATGGGAAGGCTAGTCTAACATCAAATAACATGATCAATATCCAAATTAACATAGCAATACATGAACATCATCCATATCAACATAATGAACATAAGCAACGCATCTCAAATAGACACATGGTAATAAATGAACATCTCATATATAAATATATGATCAAATACATGTTTATCATCTACATCATCAAAATATCATAAAAATCTCTCAAAATATACATCTCGCATCTTCAGCTCATAGGCCAGTATACATATAACATATATAAACCAAAACTAAAAAACACTGATACTCAGGGTCCTCGAGGCTCTCCTTGAGGTTGTGAAGATGCAGTATCATCACCACTCTCTATCCACCTACATCGATGTGAGCTAGAAACTATCACACATGACATCGACCTCTCATGCTCTCTAAACTTTGAATATCATTGTATTTGTGGGAACTCTCTAATCACCATTTCATAGTAATCAATCTCATCTAGGGTAGTCAAATACCTCACCATCGATACAGTCTACAGAGGACCCATGACACTTGATGATGGCCCAACCTATATTGATCCCTATGGTGGAGGAGTGGCTTAACCTATTGCTACTCTCATAATATCTCTCTCTATCATCACTATAGTCATTTGACCCTATAAAATAGTCATTTGGCCCTATAGTGTTGTGACATAACCTTATAAAGCCCCAATCTACCCCTACAACATCACCACCTACCCCTTGTAAAGCTATAACCTCTACTTAGGCTATCTCTCAAGCCTGCACCACTACATCTTGAGCATGTACTATTGTATCTCATACTTATAGTGTTACATCTCTCTCCCTAACTAGACCCTATAAGTCTGTTGGTGGCCTCCTAAACTCCACCATCAAATGCAACCCTACCCACCAAGTTGTGTAGGCAGTTATACACCCTAGGTCCCCAACACCTAGTCCTACTAATAGCTCCTCAAAATCTAGCCTCTCAGTCTCCTCGACGAATGGAAATGGTGCCTCTATATCATCCCTCTTGTATCAAGGGAAGGCAGGTAGAATATCATGTAAGAGCCCAAACTATCTCCTGACCTATACCATGGGTGCCATCTCTAAGTCACCAACATGTCTCCCCCTAACCCATAATGAGCTCTATAACCTAATCATCTACTCTACCTTCCCTCTGAATATTGGATATGTTATATACATTCTTCACAATATATCTGAAGGGATCATGCCCTTGATCATGCACCTATAGTAGGTGATGTCTCACATGACACTGTCCACTTAGGTCTATGCCATCCCATCTCTCCACTATCTAAATCTAACCTTGAAGCTAGCTAGAATAGTGGTAGGTAGACCTAAAATTCATGTCACCATGATGTGCTCATAGGCCCAAAAGTGCAGGATATGGATGACACACAAACTATATCACTGATGTAGCCTCAAACCCCATAAATCTCTATATAACTATGCCGAAAATACTAGACCCCAAGAAAAAATAGTCCATTGCTCTATCATCTGTGTAAGTACACTAGTCAAAACAATTAAAAATCCCCCTCTATCTACATCAAGTAAGGCATAAACCATGATCATGATCATCATCAAGATGCTAAGATGATGTTTCTCCTCATCAGCCATGTAGAGTGGCTCATATGCAAAGCTCATAGAGTGCTAGGTCACCTCACTGACATGCTCTCCATATAAACTGACCATATGTATATCATGTTCCTCTTTCAAGCATGTGAAAAGCTCCTCACCCTGGAGTGGTAGTCACATAATCTTGTAGACATCCTCTCATGTAACTAACATCTCTCCAGTTGGTAGATGGAAGGTGTTGGTGGTATGATCCCACCTCTCGATCAATGCAATCATCAGTGACACATCCCATGTCACATGATAATATCATCACACTCCTCCCAAACTAAAAATTTCCATATGATCCCACTCATCTAGAGTAACATCTCTCTTCATGCGCATCAACAACCATGGTAGACAGTCTCACAATGTAAGCTCCATCTTCACCTATATCCATAAACAAATGAATCAGGTCACATCCCTTTTAATATACTCCCTACAAATTTTTTTTCTTATTTATTAGGAGAACTACATTAGTATGAGGCCCTAAAATTGGCTATGTAGATAGTACTCAGTCAACATGGGGTCTTCTAAGGTTAGCTCAGCCATAAACCCACCTTCTTAATTACCCTAGGCTTCACTGCCTCTATCTCTCTCTCTCTACCCTAGGCTAACCTGCTTATTCTAATTCTAGGCCTCACTGCGTATATTTTTTACTCTTAACACTATAACTTGGCTTTTAAAATAATTCTAGACCTCTCAACTATCTTTTTACCTTTTTTCCTACAACCACCCTTTTAGATTTTTTTCTTAAAGTTTTGAGAGAACTACATTGGCCTGAGGCCCTAAACTGGGCTATGTAGGTAGCACTCAACTGACATGGGGTCTTCTAAGGCTAGCTCAACCATTAGGCTAGTTGATTACTCCCACTGGAGATCACAAACTCACCCTTTCTCTTATTTGTTACTTTTTAATAGTAATCAACGCCGACATCAATTCTGATGTCAGTGCTTTATCAGCCAATGTCAGTAGCACACTATCAACCTCAGTGTCAGGTCATCCAATGTTGGTTGACCTTAGTGTCATGTCATCTAACATCAGTCGACAATCAGCTGACATTGGTTGATCTTACTGACGTCATTGACTGGTTCATCCCTAGGGCTAAATGACCCAAACCTAACCTACCTATTTCCCCTAGAAAACTACCCCCAAATCCCCCTAACTTCTTTTATACCTACCCAAACCTATTTTCTACCCCCCAATCCTATTTTATACACATTTACCTATCATTTAAACTAAAACTTAAAAACACAAAATCAAAGTAGTTTGGGCTTTTATTTCATCTCACTATCTCCTCCTTGCTGGCATTATTGGCACCTATGGTCTTGCACCTCCTAATGGGTCCCCCCCTTGCACTATCATCTCAAATATCTCTCAACGCCCTATTTCTTCTCTCTAATCAAAAAGTTAGAAATGACCTTGGTTGGCCACCAAACCCCATTTTATCAGGTTTGGTTAGCCACCGATGTCAGCAATCTTGACCTAATATGTGGACATCAAAAATCTTGACCTAATATGCCAATGTCAGTGCTTATGGTTACTAATATCGATAATTTTTCCCTAATTTTTCTGATGTTATCACTTTCACTTACTAATATTGACACTTGTTACCGATGTTAGCACCTTTCAAAACATGTTTTCCACCACAAAAACACCCAACTTTGCACAACTTTACCCATACATTAGGGCAACTAGAGATCACATATATCTCCCCCAACAATGACAAAATTACATTAAAAATAACTCAAATCTTCACCCTTGATGACTATGCTTGGAGATCATGAATATTTCCTCACTCATTGACCCTTTTACACCAGGTGTATATTACTTGTCCTGACTATAGTTGGCTATTATACACACATGTATTTTAAGTGTTGTGGATGGCAACCAAGTCCATCCTATCACCTTCAACCCCTTTTATGTTTCCTAGGATCACTTCCAACCTTGGATACCTAGGACACATTGACCTTTAGAGCTAAAAATTTGATTGATTTGACCTATCAGCTATCACTTACAAGCTCTATTTCAGTTATTTCTATCCACATCCTCCTTAACCTTGCATATTCTTAACATTGTCAACTATAGCTCATTATACGTAGTGATGCTCAATACTCCACCATTCAACTAATCACCTTTCTATCAAACCAATACCCGATTCTAGTTTCTCCTTCATCAATTCTCATTTTGAGAGGGGATACCTCATCCAATACTTGGAGCATCTAACTCTTGTTTTTATCTTGCAACATGTCAATACAAATTACAAGACAAAAAGGGGAAAATGTAGACACCAAAATTATGTCACACACATGTGCGTAACTCCCTATGTCAAAACCCCTTAGGCCCATTTTAATAATAATAATTAATCTCCCTAACTCATACTTTTACCCCTCACACATTTAATTAAATTAAAATACTTAATTAAGTTAATTAAAAACCCCTATTGCCACCTTAACTAGACACCTCACCATATGACTAATTCTCCTCTAATGAGTCACCTCAAGACCTGGGCCCCTCATCCTAACTACCTAATACTTATTCCCACTTCCAAACTAAATTCTTAAACAACTACTTCCTTCCTAACCTCCTATTTTTACTATTTTATAATAGGTATCACATTTGGCACGTACAAAAATAAAAAATAAGCCTAAAATAGAAAGGTTCACCTATTATAGGGCCATTGATGAGGGTTGACCCACAATTGACATTGGTGGGATACCTATCGACATCGGTGGGATCACCGACATCGACAATAGAAGCCAAACTCCAACCACTAGTTCAGGTCAGTAAAAATTAAGAAAATTGATTCTCACTCTTGTTCAGGCTCTTGGCATTCTATGTTTGACATCTAGGCTTACAATCACCCTATGTAAGTAATCACCATTAGCAACTAAGCTCTTGAGGACCAATAGTGTCTACTTTTTCCCTCTGTTCAAGAATTCAAGTTTAGACTCTCAAATAGAAACCATCAACCTGGCACTTATCATTCAATGACCACCACAACTAAGTATATCACTGTATTGTAGGTCATTTAAATATTTATTCTTTTATTTATTTATATCTAACCTGCACTACTTTACCCACTTCTAACCGTATTCTCATGAGGGAGTTACAAAGATTCCTTGCTTATTTCCCCTTACATGCATACCAAACCTCTAACCGAACTTAACCGAGCCATAAACTCCTTGTCCTGACTCTCTCAATCTCTCTAACCTGATCCAAACCATTTCCTAGACTTATAAAATCTCTCTAAAACTTCCTAGATAATTATTGCCCTTATTGACATCACAATCCTAACCGACATCAGTCACACACCTATCGACGTCGGCAATTGTCAATTGCCTAACCTCTTCAAAACCTACCCAAACAACTTCCAAAACACCAACAAAATACCTCACCTGTACCCTGTCACTCTCTACTACAAATAGGTTGTTTAAAATGGTAATATTATCTCTCTTTTACTCTCTATTTATCTCTATTTCAATTATTTATTATTATTTTTCCTCTCAAAAGTGGACTGTCATCTCTAGGGAAGTTTCACACTTCCTAGAATAAGCATGTAGCTTGGCAACCCACTTATTTATCTGTTAACAAACATCTTGTGGTAGTGCTTTCTTATTTTCAGGTAGTCCTCCCCAGCTAAAGAGGATTGCTTACAATGTCTGGATATGGCATGCAAATCAAATCCAAGTTCATTCTAATCACTTATCCCCATCCTTCTCTCTATTTTCTTTTAAATTCAAAATAGACAAAATTTAGTGAAATAATCACATTAGTCATTTCTAAGCTTGGTCCAAGGTTTGGTCTTGTGTGTACTCATGTAGTCCTAAGGGTCATTTGTGAGTTCTTGATGTTTGAAAACATGGTCAAAGGTTTGATATTATTTATATTCATTATAAATGGGTATTAATGTGTCTTTAAGGTCACAATATCATGTAGTAACCATTTATCATGTTCTTATATGTTAAAATGACATTTTGGTCACTTTTTGGCCTATTTGGACGAGTTGTACATACCATATTCAAATTCAAACATTTAAAGAAGGTTTCCCAATGTACCTAATATAAGATAATGTTTTTTAATGGTAAGAGACTAACAAACTTGTAGGTTTAATACCTAAAATGATAAAAATGCCACTTTACAAGAACTTTTGGGTACTTGTATGACCTTGAAATATCACTTTTCAGTTGAAAATGGTTTCAAAGTGTCCCTCAAGATTCCTTAGATTAGTTTCAATATTTTTATCAAGTTTTAGATCTTATAGATGCTTTACATATTCTCTCTTTTCCATCACTACCTTCACAAGCTTAGAAAGGCAAAATTCAAGTGAATGGTACATCCAAGAGAGAGAGAGAGAGAGGAGCAACACCTTTGTCCATTATTAAGGGTCTTGATAAGAGTGAAATACGTTTGCATATTCTTGAACTCTCTTTTATGAACAATTTTTAAGAGTGATAGGAAGTCACTATGCCTTGTCCATCCAAGCAGGGTTTGATTTTTGCCTTTGTTTCTCTACTTCAAAATTCAATCAAAAAGAATGGTTTTGAGGAATGTTTTTAGATGTCAAGTAGCTCCTTTTTATGGTAGTTTAATTATATAATTCATCTTCATGAAATGTCTTCAATAAGAATAAAAGTGTCTCAATGTATAAGGTGTTTCAGTCACTCTTGCTACAAGTTTTAGTTTGTTTGAGATGTTTGTCACTTTCAAAGGTTTTCAGTACTCCATTGCTCATAAAAAATCCCCTCACTCTTCCATGATTCATATGTTACCTCTCTGAATATGGATCCTTGTTTATATTCTTAAATAAATGTCATATTTATTACTCCAAGAAGCATAGTAACGTTTATCAATGGTCCACTACAAATTTGACATCAATGTTGGCCATAAATGGAAATAAGAAACCAATGAAACATGAGAGAATACTATGTAAAAGGTTGAAGAGGTTCAATATGTTGAGTGGTAAAGTCAATTTTTAATCTCAAACAAGGTTTAAGAGGTTCAATATGTTGAGTGGTGAAGCCAATTTGTACTCTCAAACAAGGTTGAAGTGTGTTCTAGTCACCCATAAGTCTGCAGACTTATAGGTGGACATCCATAGAACCTAAGTTTTATGTGAGTTATGTTCAAGTAATTGATAAGTATGATATAAATTCATAAAAAACCATGTGACCCTTAAAAAACTCTAGTGTATCATAAAAATAACATGAACCTTGTGCTCAGCTCCAATCCATACACATAATTTGCATAAGTTGACTATGTATATAGTTCGTACAAGTGAATGGACAAGTGGAAGATGATATATGCTTAGTCAGAAGGTCTAGACTTGTTAAAAGGTGATAATAAGTTGAAATTAGTTGATGAAACATTTAAACCTCAATAAAATTCATGAAATTTGGATGTTCATCCAAAGCCTATCTTTTATGAATCATCCTTAAGAGTGTAAGGCACTCACAGACTACCCAAACAGGTCAATTTCAACCTGATGAGAGAGAAGAGTATTTTTATGCATCTAGATGGATTGGATAAGTCTTAAAAAAACATGGATGATGTCCATAACTCCCCTTATCACCTCCCCATGCCATTGGTTTGTGCTTGTAGGTATGGAATTGTACAGAATAGGCCAAAAAAGACTATTTTAAGCCACTTGGGAGGTCTATACAAGGTGTCAAAAGCTCAAAATTGACATAGATTATATTTATGAGGTTCTAAAATTGAATCACATGTTTATTTGAGGTTTCACATGTGTGGGAATCTTGTGGAGCTAGAATTCAGTCTCTAGGCAAGAAGGTCTAATTGAGACCTAGTTAGGAGAGAAAAACAACAAAAAAAGACACTTCCATTCAATTTCAGGACATGAAACATGGCATGAAGATGTAAATCCATACTGGGTCCTCAAATATTCCTTTAATTTCCCAATACCATTCTCTACACATGGAGGTTTGTCTGATTTTAGGGTTATAAGGAATGAAGCCAAAATAGAACTTTTGGTGTATAACAAGTTCTTGGGGTTAGCTTGAGACCTCCAAATGAGTTTTTTTAGGTATGATATGAGTTGAATAGATCACCCATAGAGAGATAATTAGTTGGAGAAGATTAATTTAAGTTTTGACACTTGTAATCAAGATTGGCCTAGTGAGATGAAGAGAATTCTAAACACCTAGCAAGACAATGAAGTGATGAGTCAAAGAGAATGTGAAGAGATCAATTAAGAGGTGTCAATATTAGATCAAATGTGTAACTCAACATGATCTAACCATCAAGAAGGCCACTTGTCATTCCATGAGCCAAAGTAAAAGGCAGTTTTAGAGAGATAGTTAAGGTGTCAAGCAAGGTTTGAAACTTCCACACTTGGGGCAAAAGAAAATCTTTAGAAGACTAACACTTGTCTTTAATTACTTGATGAGGAAATTTAAAACTCCTTTATTTTAATTCCTTTGGACACTTTTATCTCTCTCTCATATTCCCTTCTCTCCTTCTCTCATTTTTTCTATATATTGAGCCTTAATTAGCTAATTTTGTATCCTCCACCTAGGTTTGGAGAAGCCCTGCCCATTTACAACCTTTTATCAATGACTAATAACCTATTTTTACCTCATTCATGGACTAGTTTCAATATACATGCCTGATTATTTGATATCGCTAAGTGATAGGCTTACTTCCTTGACATGTTTGTCCTTATTTAGAATTCATATTCAGTTTGAAATCCTTTTTACTAGTCTCTTAAAGTGTTCAAATAGAGTGGGTAGGGGTTTATTGAGTTGTATTTTCATTAGTGTCATGTCATGACCTCTTACAAATATTGAGGTGTTTCCATGTTACTCATAATATTGAGGTGTTTCCATGTTGCATCAAATATGGAAGGCTTGAAATACCTTCCAAAAGGTGAAAATTTGATTGATAACAATTTTGGCATGCTCAGTGAGACTAAGGTCCAAAGTTGTGGAAGAATTTTTATTGTTGTTCTTCTACTTATCAACCTTTGGAGGCATCCAAAACATCAATGTCAACTCCATGTATGATCAGCTAGTTCTAGCATCCCAATCAATTATTCAAAGTAATTTGTGTTTCATTTCATTGTTTTGATGAGGTTGTTATGGTTGAGTTTGAAGTAGGGTTAAATTTCATGCAATTTGGTGAAGATGCTCAAGCCTATAGTATTCCCTATTAGTCCTATGATAAGCTTTATCAACTTCACTATGATCCATATCATTCATGTAATCCATATCATTCTTATGATCCTTATCAACCTTGTCATGAGTTATACCAGTTATATGACTAGCCTTATCAAGCTCATGATGTTCCTAGCCAACATAGTCACTTCTCAAATCGGTCCATTTCAAATTTAAATTAAACTCTCTTAGGCTATGAGAGTTACATGATAAACCTTCATACACAAAGGGAATATGGTCAAGAGATCCCTAGTCACCTCATTCATGACATAATAGATTCTTTGAATCTAATGAAATAAGAATGGGCACCTATTGAGAGAGTAAATTGTCAAAGCTTGTCAAGTGAGATGATGGATGTGAGTGGTCTCATTCAATTCATTAATGATAAGCTAAGTAGCTATAAAGAACAACAGCTCCAACTCCATCATCCCTATGTGTCTTCATACACTCCATCTCAGCCCTCATATATGCCACCCATTCTTCCCCAAGAAACCTTTCCAAGTGAACTTCAAAGTGATCCAAGTCCTTCATGTGTTCTTCAGACTTTTCCTTCTTGGAATTCCATACAAGAGAGAATTCAAAATAAATAGGAAACTATTATTGAGTAGCCTATTATTGAGAGCCAAGATTCCAATTCTCTTTCTCAAGAACCTCCAAAGGAGTCTTTCAAGATTCTAAGTTGGAATCAAGTGGTGAAGTCATGGAGTGAGCAAAGTGAGAGATTTATATATTGGGGAGTTAAATTCAAATAAGAATATAAACCTATACAAGTCTCGCTCATCCCTCGTCAATAGTCTTCTTGTACCTCATACCATCCCTCTTGTGTCCTTTATCTTCATGAAGCCACTAACCCCCTCTAAGAGAATTTATTACAAGAGAGTATAGATAGGCAAATCAAAGAGCTGGAGCTAAAGATGAAAGGACTTAAATCAAGCCAAAATCAAGAGGTTGAATACAAAGAGATATTTGTGCCTAATCAAGCTCCATTGCCCTCTCCCCATGAACTTATAGCTTATCCATATTGGAGTTCTATCCAAGACTGTATTCAAAATAATAATTGGACTCTAATTGATAAGTGTGAAAATAAATTTACAAATAGTGAAGAGCCTCAAGAAGGCTATGAGGGGAATGAAATTCTTGTTGAAAAATATGCCCCTTTTATTGTCCAACTCAATTTACTTTCTCTCCAAGATATTCTTCAAGAGTTAACCATTCCCAAGGTTAAGAATATCCCATCCATTCCCAAACCCCTTCATTATCCATCCACCATACCTCATACTCCCTCTCCAACTCATGAACTTACCCATCACTCTCCCATCACATCCCTTCTTAAATAGGAACATGTCTTATGAGAGGTAAATGAAGAAGAAAGAGTTGTAATTGTAGCTGATAATGATTATTCAAGTGAGCTTAATGAGGATATTTCTATTGGTACTTTTTTTGGGAAAGAAAAATGCAAATCCATTTTCAAAGAGGAGGTTCTAGAAGATAGTCTTGATGGTGTGTCTCAAGAAGGTGATCCAATTTCACTTAACTTTGTTGAGGCTATAACTAGTGTTGAGATTGAAGGATTCTAAGCAAAGAAGTTAAAGTTGACATGGTGTGTAATGACCAAGAAAATGAGTTTGACTAAGCTGCCTTTCAATCACCTCATGACCGCATAGAATAATTTGAAACTCTTGACAGCCCTATGGTTCTTGAGGAGAAAGAGAAAAGTGATCTTCTAATTTATCTTATTCATGTTGATCAAAGAGAAGAGGATAAAGATGATTGGTAGTAGTCTATTAAACTCATTATAGAGATTGAAGGCCTTTGTAAAAATATGTTGATTATTGAAGATCATGCCAATAAAGAGATGGAACAAGATATGCTCATTGAGAATAATGATGTAGCTTGGAGTGACTATGCAAAGCTCCTTAAATATCTTGATGAGCTTGCAGCAGTTGATAACAAGTGTGGTGTCACTCAAGATTTCATTGAGGCCCAAGAAACATGCCTAGATAGAGCATAATTGGTTGAAATTTTAGATAAAGAGCATCATGAGAGGGTTGTTGAATTACAAGATGAGTTCACCTTCATAGGTGACCAGTTTGCAGTTGTTGTTTCACTTGAAAACATGCCAAAATGAGTGGCATTCAAAACGAAGATGAAAATAATAAGACTAAAGCTTAAGAGGCAACTTGCCTCATGCCATTATTCATCTCATGGAGCAAGAGATAGTACAAGCTTCCCTTTTGATCTAAGAGGAATGAGTTATTTTTGGGTTAGTTGGTTATAGTTAGTTTGCTCATGTTATTTGTGGTTTTCTCCAAGTGATTGATAGCACGTGTGTATTTATTTCCTTTTATTTTTATGTGTTGTCTATGTTTTGTGTGTTTTGAGGTCAAATCATCTTGTATTATCACAGTCAAAGTCTGATCAAGTCTGAAACTAAGTGCAAATGACTCCATTACCCAATGGAAGGACAATGTTACTAGTCCATTTAGCATTTCAGACATGCTACCCCTATAAATTACAAATTTGTTAACTAAATTTTGACTCCAAGTCAAAATTGGTTAACCCCTGTAAGTTTAAACTTTCAAAGGGTTGTCAAAACTTTTATGTGGTCTTTTTATGGTTTTAAATGGTCCTAAATAGTTTTGATATGGTCACATTAGTCATTTTTGAGCTTGGTCAAAGGTTTAATCTCATGTGTACTTGTCTAGTCCTAAGGGTTATTTATGAGGTCTTGATGTTTTCAAACATGATCAAAGGTTTTATATGGTTTATAGTAATTATAAATGGGTATTAATGTGTCTTTAAGGTCACAATATCATGTATTAACCACTTATCATGTTCTTATGTACATAAATGACATTTTGGTCACTTTTTGGCCTATTTGGAAGAGTTGTACATACAATTTTAAATGAAAATGTTTCAATAAATTTACCCAAAATACCTAATGTTAGATAATATTCAATAATGGTTATATATTGACAAACAATCAAGTTCAACACCTCAAATGAGCAAAATGCCACTTTACAAGCACTTTTGGTCACTTGTACGACATTAGAAGGTCACTTTTTAATTGAAAATGGTTTTATATTATCCCTTTGGATTCTTAAAATAAGTTTAAATATTTGGATCAAGTTTTAGGTTGTAAAATGCTTCAGATATTCTCTCTCCTCCATCACTACCTTCATAAGCTCAAAAAAACAAATTTCAAGTGAATGGTACGACTAGGAGAGAGAGAGTTAGGAGATGAAACTTTGTTAATTTTTAGGATTCATAATAATATTGAAATTATTGGCATTGGTTTGCATATTATTGGCTCCTCATTTATGAACAATCGCTATGAGTGACAGCAGGTCACTATGCCTTGTCCATCAAAGTAGGGTCTAATTTTTGCTTTTGTTTCTCCACTTCAAAATTTGATGGAGAAGAATGGTTTTGAGAGATGTTTTCAAAGGTAAAATATCTAATTTTCATGGTAGTTTCATTATATAATTCATATTCATGAAGTGTCTCTCATAAGAGGAAGAGTGTCTTAATGTATAAGGTGTTTCAGTCATGCATGTGATAAGTTTTGGTTTGTCTGAGATGTCTATCACTTTTAGAGGTTTCCAGTACTCCATAACTCATATAAAATTCCCTCACTCTTCCATGATTCATATGTTCTCTCTTTGAATATGTCTCCTTATTTATAGTCTTCAAGAAATGTCATATTTATTACTCTAAGAAGCATAGTATAGTTCATCAATGACCCTTTATAGATTTGACATCAATGTTAGCCATGAATGGATATAAGTGACCAATGAAGCATAGTACAGTTCATCAATATGTTGAGTGTTGAATTCAAGTTGTACTCTCAAATAAGGTTGAAGTGGGTTCTAGTTACCCACATGTCAGTAGGCCTTTAGGTGGACATCCATAGAACCTAAGTTTTATGTGAGGTATGTTAAAGTAATGGAGAAGTATGATATAGATTCCTAAATAACCATGTGACCATTAAAAAACTCAATTATACCATCAAAATAACATGAACCTTGTGTTAAGCTCCATTTCATACATAGAATTTGCATAAGTTGATTGTGTATATACTTCATACAAGTGAATGGACAAGTGGAGGATTATGTATGCTTAGTCAAAAGTTCTAGGCTTGTTTAAAGGTGATAAGGAGTTGAAATTAGTTGATGCAACCTTTAAACTTTAATATTCAAGAAGTTGACTCCCTAAGTAGCATGTGCAAGAAAATAGAGACCTACAGGCCCTAGACCTATAGGTCTTCACTTTGGACCAAAATCAACAATCATATCAAGAAGAGAAAATAATAAACCTGACTGCAATATAAGCATAGGAAAGTTCACAAACCATTGGAAGCATTTAGACCACTTGTAATTCAAGAGATGATAAAAAGGTTGACTTCAAAAGTCTAGCATACCTACATAGGTCTATGTATGGAATTGAGAAGATAAAAGGTTGAAAATGTCATGAAATACCCAGTAGACTTTGTGAGACAATGAGAATGAACATTCTATAAGGTTTATATATATTCAAGGCCATGACAGGGTTGAGAAGGTTAGCATCCAGACCTTGTGCTCATCTTTCTCCAATAACCACCTACAGTCACTCCTTAAGAAAGTAGTCTTAACATTTTTATGTTTGGGGAAGAGGTAGTGTTTTAGGAAATTTTGAGAGTTCTAAACTCCCAATTAGTATCAAAGTTATTGAAAGATTCAAGGATTGGTTTTGAAAACCTAAAACCCTAGAATGTAGTCAAACTATATAATAGTCACCTACAGATTGCTAAGAGGAGAAGGTTACCTACTTAGCCAAATGGAGGTTATTTTCTTGGTCTAAAGTCAAGGGTAAGAAATATATTTGATGAAAGTTATCAATATGGAAAAATTTACCTTAATATCTTTGAATGATGAATTGACCTCACAAGGTAGCATCTCACAAGGAAAGCCTATGAAATCTGGATGAATTCAAGAAACCCATTTCATATACCATAGACCTAATGTAAATTTTAGTACAAAGAGGAGTAAAATAGGATAGGAAGCATTGATATTTGGATAGGTTTTCAATGCATCTATAATCATAATGAATTTACTCATCAACTATTCAAAAGAAGGCCTAAAACCTTGAGATGATAACCTACAGCCAGTCATGGAATTAGAGAAGGATGCAGGGTTCTCAAGGAAAAGTTGACTTCACCTAGGTATGCAATGGTTCTAAGTACCTCAGGTAGCATAAGGAAATATAAAATACAAATAATCAAATCAAAATGACCACATACAGGGGTATCCACATCTAATGGTCATCTACAGTCATGCCTAAATGTCTAGTTAGCTAACTATGTATACCCTTCTCAAAGTATTGCTACTTAGAAACTTTGATTAAGGAAAGAAAGGAGTTGAGTTGAGAAGATTAAGGACCCTGAGGAGATGGTAAAGAGTATATACAAGCATTCCATGAAGTTTATAACCATTGAGTAAGGGAGAAAAGAGAAAATACAATCAGCTAGGGTAATTTGAGTTCGTTGGCTTGAGAACCATAGGCATCAACTAGTGGTGTGTATAGCATGGTTGAAGAAGAAATGTGGTAAGAGGATAATTTGAGTAGTGCTAGTTCCCAAAATTACACTGGATCAATTGGGCCCTTTTCAGTAAAATGTCCAAGTCTAAACTAGGCAAGTATCAATGTTTTAGTCTCTAGTCCCAATCCTGTCTCTATATATTTCTTTGAGGAGGTCAAAGTTCATGTTCGTAGTTTGCCAAGTCTTTTGTATTGATTTTTACAAGTGAAAACATTTCATCCCTTTGACATTTTGAGCCTTTTGTCAAGAACATGATGCCCGATAGAAATAGATCTTTAGGATTTTTGTCTTGGACAAAAAGTCCAAAGACTTATTTCCGTCGAACATTTTATCTGCTTCAAAAGTTTTGAAAGAATTCCATACCTTGTCTTTTGGTCTTAAATGTTTTCGGATCATTTATCTCAAAAATTTTGTCCATGGTAAAAATTTTGAAGGGCTCTTTCCCTTTGGATGATTCACTCACATGAAAATCATGAGGGATTTGTAGGATCATTTTGCCTCTACAAAATGTTTGAAGGATTATTTCCTTTGGGCACTTTGCCCTTGCAAAACTCCTGAAGAATGTTTAAAAAAGGTCTAAAGGGCACTTTCTAAAGATGGAGGACATTTTCAATAATTTTGAAGGAATTTCAGGGTTTAACCAAAGGTTTTATGGTGGAATAATACATAGTAAGAAGATAGAAGTGTAGCCAAGCCTTTTTCTGTGCATAGATTTGTTGCCTCATGTTCAAAGAAGAAATTCTAGGGCCCCAAATGAAATTGCTGAGTTACACCTTCAATGTGTTTTGATGACTGAGGTGAGGAATTGCTCAATGAACTGAATGAAGTATACGTGTCTATCTCAAAGGACTCCTATGAATCTTATCGGGGGTTGGGAGGATCTTGCACCCTTCTCTGAATGAAGAAAGCTAGTACAAAGGTGAAAAGTGGTTGAGAGTCCAAGCTTATGTCTAAGTTAGACATGTGGTGGGTTTTTAGGGATTTGTAATTTTTGGGCCCATTTTGAAGATTGCCCCACTTACCTTTTGGTGGGCAAGGTGTAGAAAGTCTCCAGGGCTTGAATGTCTAAATGTGCTAAGAAAGTGATACCACATGGAAGGTCCTTGGGGTCTTTTAGGTTTTGATCCCTTTTTAAAGTTTGTCTCACTTACCTTTTGGTGGGCAAGGTTCAAAAGGCCCCTGAAGACCTGAATGCCTAGATTTTAAAGTTGAATAATGACACGTGGCATTCTTACATCCCATGAGGATCTTGGGGCATATTGTATTGTTGCACCAAAAGAAATAATGAGTGAAAAAGTACAAAAGCCCTTGAGGGCCCAAAAAGGTACCATAACGTAATTTTTTCTTATATGGGTCCATGTGTTGCAAGGAAAATTTTTTGGCATGAAGTAAACATTTGCATTTTCCCTCTCTTCTTTTGAAATAAGCTTAAATTTTTTATAGAGGGTAGTTGGTAATTAGCCGTTATGCTTTGAAGCATTAATGGTAACCCTAATTTTCAAAATGTAGAGTATAACTAAGACATTTTCCATAACTTATGTTTACTCTTTGCATTCAAAGCTTCCATTTATGCATTTGAGCTATTTATGTGCCCTAGCTATGTGTAGCACAAGAAAGTGATTACAACAAATTCTTCGTGGATTTTCAGCTTCCATTGTATGCAACCCTCTAGATTAATAGTAAGTGTTTTTTTAGCTCCTTGTGTTGTGTTTTTTGAGAGGAGTTGAGAGGTATTCTTAGGGTTGCTTGAGTGAAATGTTTGTTCAAATTCAAAGTATTGCACTAGAGAGCTAGGGGAAAATGGTGGCATCCTCGACTTCTGTGAAAAGCAACATTGTCTCTTTTTGAATGGGATTACAGATAAATATGTCTTGAGGTTAGATTTTGTAGTCCTATTGAATGTCTTACAGTGGTATACCCCCTCTCAGTAATTTCTAATATTAGCATGAGTTACATTTCCCCTGCGGTAACATTCCCCTTGGTTGCCCCATACCTAGAATTAGTTATTGCATGTGCTTGAGTGCATTCCCCGTGGCTACTCCATACCATAGTTTATATATATATATATATATATATATATATATATATATATATATATATATACAAAATGCATATGTGAAAGTGTGTAAGATATATGATTTTTGTATTGTGGAGGCTCAACTTATTAATATAAGAGAATAAATACAATTGTCTGCTGGAAACTTTTCTTTACATTAGTAAAGACTGAACAAAGTGTTTGTAAATTATTAATATTCTGGGTAGACTCTTATTTTGACTTATAGTTCTTAAGGCTATGATGAGGGCCAAACATATTGCGAAATGATCTTTATGTTATAAAGATGTTAATTTTATGTTTATCATGCATTTCAACAATAGAATCTTTAAATAACTTGTATAATACCCAAATGATAGATTAACTTGCTTGTCATAGATATTGGTTATAAGATAAATAAATAAAGTCTAATCATGTATTTTATGGACTAAGTGTGTGTATAGTAATTATTCTGAAAGTTAGTATGTGTTTATACTAGCTTGTAGAATTAATTGCATGAACTTATAGACTGTATAAAGAATAAATACATGAAAAGAACTTTACGAATGTCTTATATAGTGGTTTTGAGTTAGAAATTTCCCTCTATGTTGAGAACTAATAGTAAATAACGTTAACAAAATATTGATTTATAGATAGGTCTAAAAGACTATAGTACTCAAACTATGTTTTAAAGTTTCATGGAAGTACTGATTGTGAAAATCTTATAAAACATTATCTGGTGTCATAAATGATTGTTAGTATATATGAAGATAGTATTGAAAACTTGTGTGCAGTACATATTGTGAGAGTATTAATATGCACAAGTGTTTAGACATTTATAATATAAAATAGTGCATTGTAATGTGTGCCTAGAGAATATGTTTCTTATGATTACTAATTTGTAGTATAATACAGGGTATACTTAGGTGGTATAAAATCGTACTTATTTGATTATCATTTTTAAGTGTAAGTTTATTTATTCATATTTGAGTAGGGTGCTCATGCATAATGATCTATGTTATTATGAGATATCATAGACTTCTACAATATAAAATTATGTTATACTCTAATGATACATAGTGTAATTATTATGTCTAAGACCCACATTTACGTAAATATATGTGTTGATTATTACTATGAATAGTATGTTTTGTGATAGTTAGTAAGATGTTATATTTGTGTGTGTACAAATTTTAAGAGTGTAACGAATGCAAAGATATAATGTTATAATTTTCATGAAAATTGTGACTTGTTTTGTTATATCTAGTTGCTTGAATAGAAACTATGTTTCCTTGTATTTAAAACTACTTTATATGATTGATTGTGAAAAGTTATAGTTATATCTTAGAATACTAGACTTTGGTAATATTGGTTATCATAAGTTATAGTTTTTTAAAAAATTAATTGTGATAGTTAAAATCTGCAGTTAAATATGTATTTTACCCAGGTGGTATAAATTGTAATCATTATTTCTAGTTTGAGATCGATAATAATGTAAGATTTATTCATAAGTTTGATGGAATAAATGTATGCTTTGATTACTCATTTATTTAGCATGTTATTTGATATGATAGCCAGTAGGATGTAAATTAAATGAATCTTGAGGTAAAATTATGTTTAGTGAGACATTAATCTTTCTTAAGTATGATTTACATGTTGGTGCGATATCTTGCAATAGAATAAATTTTCTATGATACACTGCATGTTTAGTTTTAGAAATCATACAACACAAGAGTACTTGTTTGTCTCTTTGAATTCTCAGGCTATCACTATCTATTCATCCGTGAAGGGAGGGTGATTCCCTAATGAGTTTAATGCAAGGTATCATTGATCTGTGATTGATGTGGAATAGTGCTTGAATGATGCACTCCCTCCTCATAAGCAGTCCTACTTTTGAGGTGACTTTTAAAATTACCAAATACTGAAAAAATTGAAAAATTCATGCTCCAAAGAGCCGTGTATCTTATATATGTAAATTATATGGTATTGTATTATTATTGAGACATTAATCTAATGAGATGTAATTATTTATTTTGGATTGACAGTTGTGGTTGTATATTCTACCAGCAATGATTGAATATTTGTAATTACTTTCTATGATTATAATATGATGCATCTATATATATATATATATATATATATATATATATATATATATATATATATATATATATATATTGATAGTGATCAGTGACTATTAGATGTGACGTGTTTAATTATAATTATTACTCTTAAAGTATTTTGTATTATCACTGTTTAGATTCTCATGGTGTAATCTATTCATAGTGTTTGTGTTTATTTTTTTTTAAAAATATGTACTTCTAGTTAACACTCAGCGGGGGTGTTACATGTGGTATCAAAGTTGTGGCTTAAACTCTACGACCTAATGAGTCCATTAATATTTTTGTATTTTTATATTTATTAAAAAAAAGAATTGTGAATGTGTGTATGGTACATTGAGTGTGTACTCTAAGATCATTCATACGCCCCTTAGAGTTGTTAAAAGATTCGTTTATTGAATTTTTTGTTAGTGATGGTTATATAAGGTGTTTGGGTAGGTATATTGTTAACATAGTTCATGAGTTGTGAACAAGATTTACCTACCATATTCTTGATCTTTGAGATTGAACACCTTGAGTATGATTATATTTTTCTTGGCTATCAAATCATATTCACCATTTGTGTTTTGCATTTTAAGTGTTTTTAAAAGCATGAAGTGCTTCTCACTTAAATATATATGCATTAGTTTTGTGTCTTTTATATACAAATTCTAAGAGTGAGAAATTTTATAAAACCATTTTTAGTTTAGTACCACCTAATGCTGTGAGAATTTTCTTGTAGTTGAGTATAGATGTCTTGGTTGAGAATTACTTTGTGTTAGGAGTTTGTTTATGTGGATAAGTATTTTATTTATTTTGTAGAAGTAAGTTATGATATTACACTTACAAGTTTGGTAAGTGAATAGTAATTTGACAATTTAGGTTGTGGTGTTTTCTTTTACCATGTGAGGGTATGTAGGAGTTTTATTTTTGAGATATTAGTTATCTACTTTTCACATGTAAATTTTTAGAGTCACTATTTTATCTAACTTGTAAACTTGACCATGAAAAATGGCGAACTTTGAATTTATATTAATTCTAGTTAATTATAATTATTATGTTATTATATACCTTTGTTTAGACTAATGTTATTCTCTTTTTTAAGCATGTTGTTTTAAAGAGTTATTTGTGTACCTTTTTACAGGGGTAAGTAGTGTATGAGATGTGCATAAAATCTTGGTAATCTAAAAAGATTGAGATAAACTTTTAACTTGTTGAGTACTAGCCAAGAAAGTAGGAAGACATTGTCTCGCTTGCTCCTTTATAAGGTTGTAAGGACGATGTGATCCTTGATCTTTATATGTTATGTTAATTTTAACATTATTTCCTCTTAATTATGAATATAACACTATAGATTATATTACGAAATATGATACTAATTTTTTATTAGTGGCAACTTAATACAATTATAAAATGATTGTATGATTTTTCTTGTATGTATGTTGATACATCTAAAATTATTTAACATGTAGTATTGTTTTCTATGATTTGTTAATATAGAATTGTGATTCATAGAACCTTGTGCATATTTTAGAGATCATTAGGTTGTGGATACCTAAGTGAGGAGTGGTGAATTAGGAACGTGAGTACTAAGTGATAGGTGTGGATCCTACTTAGCCTCACATTGACTCGATATTTACTAAGTTTAGATTCGATAGACAGACTTGTCGAATCCAAAGTTTGATAGATGAACTTATCAAATTTAATCATATGGCCATACGCATGTATATGATGGAATGTTTATTCTATAATTTTATATACATTGGAGATGTATTATTTTCAATTCTTATTCATCATCATAATTGCTAGGGGCTCTGTGGAGTAGTGATAGTATTGACATGTTATATTTATCAAAAGTTACACGAAGTAGTGATAATATTATCTTATACACATTATTTTTGTCAGGTTTCTTAAATATTTTTCTCTGAAATAAGAAAAAAATACTCTTTAAGTTAGATAAATGTGCAGAGGGGCTGAAAGGTTTTGTGAAACTATCCATTGCCATTTATTTTTGGCTTTTGTGATGATCTCATGTGCATTTTAGAGAAGTCACTAAAATTTTCATCAATATTCTAGATCTCAGGATGGTCATGATAAAACCAATTAGATTATTTGGCACTCGCAAACTTCATTTACATAATAGAGAAGTGTCATAGTGCAAAGTCTTGTGGGACCAATACTCTAAGGATAGTGCTACTTTAGAGGACTACGATGAGTTCTGTGAGCTAGTTCTACATTAATTTACATGACTTGATATTAGATACTATGTTTTAATTCTGTTAAACTATGTTTGTTATTCAAAATTATTGTTTTAAAAAGTGTCATCGAACTGATGACTAGTTTTAAGGGGGAGAATATTACATCTTAATTTCATCTTAAGTTCTATAACTTTTAAATCTGTGAATTATTATAGTTATCATTTGATTATTATTGCTTTGATCTAAGTTTTATGACATACATTGGTTATGAGATAGTGATGTATTAATTAGTTTACATAATAGATTAATTATGTGATAGTTATACTTTCTTATTTTGTACATTATAGATTAATATGTGTTAGTTATACATCATTAGTTTTTGACATATATGATGACTCGGACTAACTACCTACTTGTCACGAAGTGGGTATAAGATTAGTTCTTCCCTCAGATCATGACGGAGTGAGAGCATCATTAAACAGAATGATGTAGATAGGATGATTTGAGGATGACAGAGGAACTATTAATAACCTAACACACACACCAAAATAGAATAACTTGTTTATCTCTTTATTTGATTTAGATAGTTTGTTTTGAGTGCTAATATACTTCTACTATGATCATGTTGTCAATGTTTACACTAATTTGATCATCTAACACAATGATTGGCTTGAATGGTATTCGGTAAATATCATTGTCTTAATTTGATGTATTTATGTATAATAAATGGTCAAGATATTGGTATAAATCTATGATTAGATGATGACAATGCTAGCATTATTATAACATCTCTATGTAAAAATTATAACGTAGTTAACTTTTTTGAGTTAATACCAATAATTGCATTGTTATCCTATAAAATTAACTTTAGTTAGAAGATTTAAATGCAAGTAGCATTAGTCTTATGTTATAAATGAATTATTAATTGGTTTAATGTATCTTTTAAAGAGATAAATACCTTTTACGTTTAAGTTAAAAAATATATAACTATAATGATGATGTTAACTTAAAGAGCTAAATGCATGGATTACATTGTGTAAGAAGATTTAAAATTATCATTTAAGAAAAATGACTTAAGTAGAGATAAGCTAGTAACTAACTTAGTATTAAACACAAATTTTAGCATGCATAAGTTATGACATTAAATGAAACTCAAATTAAGAACTTAAAACTGAAATGGTTAAGTGGCGGTGTATGCATGTTAATAGAATTAATGAAAGCTCAAGTTAAGCTAAATAAATAGTTTTAAAACTGAAACGCTTTAGAAAATAAATTTTTGCATGAAATCTAAAGGAGAAGCCATGCCATGTATAAAAAGGGAAGAGTTTTTGGAAAAAAGGGAGGAAAGCAAAAAAAAGGAGGGGCGTAGTAGTGCGAGAAGGGGAAAGTCTTTTCAAAGCCAAGCAATTTTTTGGTCAGAATTAAGAGGCAGACAATGTACTCAACTCTGTATGTTTATTTGCATGTAATACGAATGGTGTTTTGAGAATGATAGTCTAAGAAGTATTGGCAAATCAATTATTATTGATTTATATTCGTTGAAAATATATATTCTTGTGTATACAATAATTCTATTAGGGAATCAAATTAAACATAGGTAAACTACTCTGTAGAATTTACATGGCAAAAACCAAGTTGAATGAAAATAATTGATATGTTACATATGTATATAATGAAAAATACCTACGTATAGCGATTCATTTAGTAAGTACAACGATTTGTAACGTTAAATTAGCGACTTGCATAATAAACTCAGTGACTTATTTTGGCATAGAAGCGACTTGTTCTGAGTGAATAGCAAGTTATCTTAAGTATGCAGCATGTAAATTACAACGATTTTTATTTACCCTATCTATAATATAAAATAATTTGAAATAGGGCGATCTGCTATAGCAATGATATTTTGATAGAAGCATTATTTATACTAACTTTATAGTGGGCGATTTGTTGTTAGTATACTTAGCGATTTAAATATTGATCTAAATAATATGCAACGAATTTGTTATTTAATTTGGCTGAAGAGAATGAATGCAACAATCTTATTTATTTACCATCTAGTTGGGATAAGAATTATATTACAAACGTAAAACATAAAATCTAGAAAAGAGATATGCATAGTAGAGGGTGTGACGTCAAAGTGACAGCGAAAGATTACAAAAGCATAAACAGAATCACATATAAAGAAGACATCAAAGCTTTATAAAAATCTACCCTTATTTACATATGATATTTAGTAAGACATTATCGATAGAAAATAAGTCCGGAGTAACAAACCCACTTGAGCATTGTGATTAGCAATGCTAGTTATGCTGGAGACTACATATAATATCTAACAAAACTTTATCAGTGATCTATTAGAAAGTAGGTCCATCAATAGAAAGTGGGCCCATATAAAGAGATCCAATTGAGCATTATGATTAACAATGCTAATTATACTAGTTTGGAGGTAGCGCGAATGGTCTAAATTTATAAGCTAATTAAATCTTAAATATTTTCTATTTATGAACTTCTGTCAACAATATGATTTAGATGTAAACAATTATAATTGAGTCCATGTGTTGAATGTGTGTGTGTGTGTGCGCGCGCGAATGGTCTAAATTTATAAGCTAATTAAATCTTAAATATTTTCTATTTATGAACTTCTATCAACAATATGATTTAGAGGTAAACAATTATAATTGGGTCCATGTATTATATATATAGAGAGAGAGAGAAAGGAGATACATATATAATGATATATTTATTCGATAAATATAAACATTATATATATATATATATATAGACACACACACACACAAGTTGCATATATATAATGATATATCTATTCGATAAATATAAACTATTATATATATATATATATATATATATATATATATATATATATATATATATATATATATATATATATATATACGGGTGTACGTGAAAGTGTGTAAGTTTTATGATCTTTGTATTGTGGAAGCTCAGCGTATTAATATAATAGAATAAATATGATTATCTATTGAAAAAAAAAATTCATTAGTAAAGAGTGAACAAAATATTTATAAATTATTAATATTTTGGGCAAACTCTTACTTTGACTTATAGTTCTTTGGGCTATGATGAGGGTCAAACATATTGCAGAATGATCTTTATGTTATAAATTAATTTTGTGTTTTATTATATGTTTAAACAATGAAATCCTTAAATGACTTGCATAGTATTCGAATGGTAGATTAACTTGCTTGTCATAAATATTGGTTATAAGATAAATAAATAAATAAGGTTCAATCATACATTTGACGAACTAAGTGTGTGTATAGTAATTATTCCAAAAGTTAGTGTGTTTGCATTAGCTTGTAGAATTAATTGCATAAACCTATAGATTGTGTAAAGAATAAATACATGAAAAGAACTTTGCAAATGTTTTATATGGTGATTTTGAGTTAAAGGTTGTTTTCCTTTATCTTGAGAACTAACAATAAATAATGTTAACAAAATATTGATTTCTAGAGAGATCTAAAACACTATAGTACTCATGGTATATCTTAAAAGTTCATGGAAGAATTGATTGTGAAAATATTGTAAAGCATTATCTTGTGTCATAAATAACTATTATTTTATATGCATATAGTATTGAAAACTTGTGTGCAGTACATATTATGAGAGTATTAATATGCACAAGTGTTTAGACATTTATAGTATAAAATAATGCATTGTAATGTGTGCTTAGAGAATATATTTTCTCTTATTACTAATTTGCAGTATAATCTAAAGTATACTTGGACAGTATAAACCCGTACTTGCTTGATTATCATTTTCAAGTGTATGTTCATGTTTGAGTAGGGTGCTCATGCACAATGATCTATGATATTATGAAATGTCATAGAGTTCTACAGTATAAAAGTATGTTATACTCGGATGGTATATATTGTAATTGTTATGTCTAAAATCCACATCTACGTAAATGTATGTGTGTTGGTTATTACTATGAATAGTATGTTTTGTGACATTTAGTACGATATTATGTTTGTGTGCATACAACCTTTGAGAGTATAACGAATGTTGTGATAAAATATTATGAGGTTCGTGAAAATTGTGACTTGTTTTGTTATATCTAGTTGCTTGAATAAAAACTATGTTTTCATGTATTTAAGACTATTGTATATGATTGATTGTGGAAAGCTATAGTTATGTCTTAGAATACTAGACTATGATAATATGGGTTATCATGAGATATAGTTTGTTTGAAAACTAATTGTGGTGGTTGAAATCTACAGTTAAATATGTATTTTATTTGGGTTGTATATACTGTGGTCATTATTTCCAGTTTGGAATAGATAATAATGTAAGATTTATTCATACATTTGACAGAACAAATGTATGTTTTGATTATTCCCATGTTTAGCATGTTATCTGATATGATAGTATGATGTAAATTAAATAAATCTTGATATTAAATTATGTTTAGTGAGACATTATCATTTCTTGAGTATGATTTACATGATAGTGCAATATATTGCAATAGACCGAATTTTCTATGATACACTGCATGTTTAGTTTTAAAAATCATTACTTGTTTATCTCTTTGGATCGTCATCACTACTACTCATCTATGAAGGGTCATTCCCTGATGGGATTAGTGTAGGGGATCATTGGTCCGTGATTGGTGTGGAAAAGCACTCAAATGATGTTCTCCCTCCCCACAAGCAATACTACTTTTGAGGCGACTCTTGAAATTGCCAAATACTAAAAAATCCGAAGAACGCATGCTCTGGGGAGCCATGTATCTTATATGTGTACATTATGTAGCATTGTATTATTATTGAGACATTAGTCCGATGAGATATAATTATTTATTGTGGATTGACAACGGTGATTATATATTGTACCAACAATGATTGGGTATTTGTAATTACTTTCTATGATTGTAGTATGATGTGTTTATATATATATATATATATATATATATATATATAGTGATCAGTGAGTGTTAGTGTTAGATGTCACGTGCTTAATTACAATTATCACTCTTGGAGTATTTTGTATGATCATTGTTTAGATTCTCGTGGTGTAATCTATTCATAGTGTTTGTGTTTATTTATTTTTTTAAATTACGTACTTCTAGTAAGCTCCCAACGGGAGTGTTACATCTTCACATCACTTGGGGCATCCTTATATAATCATTTTTTTTTGTCTTTTCATTCTTTTAAAAGTTGTTACTTCACCTATGTCTCGCAATGCCCTTTCAAAGAAAGGCAAAATGTAGACACTTTATTTATTCCCCCCAGTGTCATCACTGTTCACTAAATTGTTTTTTAGCATTGTCGTACGATCAAACCCTATTTTCTTCTATCATCTGAAATCATCAATCTGAGTATTGTTTTCATCCTCGATCACGATGATATGTCATTAATCATAATATTACATAATATCATATCATCAAGCACATCAAGCACATCTTGAATTAAATCATCGCTTTGCAAACCTTGGGTCAATTGATTGAAATTTTATTTGATCTTGAACATTACAAAAACCATCACAAATCAAAACCAGAATTATTAGCTAATCAAATCAACTCATTTGGCTAATTTAATCATAATCAAAAAATCCATGGAATTGGTTAATTCTATAATTATCTAAATTTTCAAAAATCAATTTATTTAGTCGTAAATCAGTGACATCATACCAGTCTCTCCAATCCCTATGCAAAATCATAAACTTCAAGACAAGGGGCAAGTGACCAGTAAAACTTAATTATAAATTCAAACGTCACACCTCATTCAAATCCCAATATAAGTTATCTTCATTACTCATAAATGAAATTTCTTACACACTTCAAACCTTCATAAATGAGATTTATTGCATACTCAACTCTTATCCTCGCCCCCACCCAACCCTTTATATCATGTTTACCAAAATATATGTAGGCTAAGAATGGTCAACAATATAAAGATCCTCTAATTTATGAAAAGATAAAAAACCATACTAAATCCAATACAAATCTACAGCTATAGACAAAAGTCATGATCGAAGGAGGTTGTAAGGGATCTAGTAAGGGAATCTACACATCATAACAAGTGTAGGCCTAACTAGATCCAAGTTGTTATTAGATGATAACCAAGAGGTGTTAATAAATGTAATCAAAATAAATGCAATGACACTAGGGAGGAACCATGAGGTACCTAAACTAAGGGTTGTAAGGATGTCAATAGATGGTAACCATGAGGTATAAATAAACAAAACATGCAAATATAACAATGTATTAGCAATATATCTTCAAGTCTATGTGCAAACGAGTCTTCTTCAAATGTAATTTCCTTAACCCTAATTCATTTTCTTCTTACTAAGGTGGATTTGTGCATATGAGCAAAGCAGATGGAATAGCTTGCCTATGAGAAATGGCAAATGGAAACCATATAAATATAGTGCAAACCCCAAAAAATCACAACTTAAATTTAGCCGACATCATCAACCCAATCAATGAAGTATAAAAATGTCCAATAGACATAATACTTCATCACCATAGTTAATGATTTCAGTGAACGGGAAGCATTGCATAACATCATCCATCCGGTCGATGACAACATCCAAGGGGGAGCTCTACGGAACATGATGACATCTCAAAGGGCAATTACGCTAGGAAACTCTCACAGAGCATCACGAACCAGCTCACCTCAGTCCTCATGTACTCCTAAGAAGATACACTCAAGGAGATTGATGTGCCGATGAGTCCTCCAAGAGAAATCACCACTATTTGAAAACAAAGTTTATACACCACCCAACATAGAAATTTGGACTTCTTAATGCTCCCTCCACTAAAGCTTTGAAGATTACAAATGATTGTCACATTCAACAAGAAAAGAAACACCTAGTAGAAGTATAATGGTAATAGAGAAAAAACGATAAACATGGCCCTCCAAATATCTTATAGGTTTTCCACCCAACATCAAGATAATTTAGAGGATAACGATTGCCTTCAAATATTTTTTCGCCCTACATTGGAGAAGTTTCACCTAAGGCAAAATAATGAAGTTTGCATTGTTCTACATTCTTGTGGTAAGCCATTCATTGGGTAAACAAGTACAGCCTATCATGCAAGGGTCAAGGTGCAATGCATAGATCTGAGTTTGAACATAAATTAAGAAATCAGTATTAACAAAGCATTATTCATCTGTTTTGCACTATAATTGTATTGAAGATTTAAATATCATTCAAAAAAATCATGCGACAAGCCGTCATATGCAGTTATAATAGTGAAAAGGCTCAACTACCTGAATATAGATCGTGGTTTGGATTCAAGCTAATCACAGATCCCAGTTATCGGAAACCTTAGGAATATGAAACAGGAATATGCAAGGTTGTGTTTGAATAATAAATCTTGGATTTTAATGCCTCACATTTAATTTTGAACTTTGCAAACTAGCCATTATCTCTTGTTACCCCATCTCATATTTATGAATGGGATTATCCGTGAAAGGCACTTTGAGTTTATGACCATTTATGATTTATCCATTTCTCTTTCCAAGTGAACCACAACCACAAAATGTGGTTCAATGCATCAAATTAAAATCTTTCCCAACTTTTTGCAATCATTTTTTCACAATATTCATCTACTCTGGAAACCGCAGACCTACAATGATTTGAGTACTCGAAAACAATCTTAAGTCCATATTGTGCTTGGGGAGGCTTTAAAGGACTACATCCTCTCAGCAAATTCCGAATTCACTTCTTTTTTTCAGCTTAATTATGCCGGGTGAGAAATGTAAGCCACTTAGACAATGGGTTCTAATACCTTCAGTATTGTTCTTGTCAACGACCCATATATATATATATTAATTGAAGTCTCAATATTCACCTTTTTGTATTCTCTTTTTTGGTCATCTAGGGTAGAATTTCAGTTGATAACTAGAAAATGAAAAAATACCAGCTGCCCACTGTAACTGTGATCAGCATGATGACAAGTGCCATAACTGGGATACACGTGAAGGTTTTCTTATCCGTCTACTACAACGAATATAAGTTAACATTTTTAATAGTCTCTTAATAACATGATAATCTATCCACGAGAATTACCATGGCTTGGCAGACCGTGAACATGTAAACCCAAAGTTAGTGGCCTTGGTATTTCCATCAGCATCTACTAAACTATAATCAAATAACATAAATTGTCTGTATATAATGCATCTAGAGTAGTTCTGCCTACCTATATCCCGACAACTGGATGACTAAATGTATTCTTCCCTCAACAAGTATCCAATAAGTAAAGATCATTTGATTGGCAATATTAGCGATAAATGAATGTTAAAAAAAACTTATAAAAAAACAGCATAGCTTTAACATAGAGCAGTGCAAAGAACAGCTTAAACCTATGCATGCTGATCCTGAATCTATTTTCTTCTTATATAGTGTATTATAGTGTGGTGTAATGTGCAAACTAAGCCTACTAAGGTTTATCATGCAAGCACTGTCAAATCAGTTATAAATTGTATGACAAACTATACAGTGGTTGCATTTTGTAAAACCATGAAACCTTAATCAGTTACAATGCCATCTAAATGATCTTGTTCACCACCCTATTAAACACACAGGTCTACCAGAAGATACCCACAAATTGAGAGCAATCCTTTAGTATTTAAGAAAAATGTTACATAAACATCTCTAAATATCTCATCCATATTTTATAATTTCATCACGAGGGCAATGAATCCTTTCCATTCTAAAGTCATAAGTTTTTAAATTCTAAGTATTCCAGAACATAAATTCTATTGAGTAAAACTGCTTAAGAGACATCCTCTAACTACCTGTGATAGCCAAAAATAACCCACATAAATGATGTAAGATATAGCAAAACTCCATCACATTAACAGATTGCAAGAACTGTACCTTCATCCTCCCGTTGTTTAACTTCAACCAGCATGCTCAATAAACTATAAAGCCCTTTTTTGAATTCAGAGTGGTTACTTGCTGCAAGATACAGATTCTCTACTAAATGCCCAAACAAAATTGAGACTTCAAAGTCCATGGCAAAACCCCCCATGGAAGTGAAAGATAATACACACCCTGTCCCATTGATAGGATATACAAGCATCTGCTCACAATTTTGACAATATGCAGAGGAGACATGTCATCAAAAAACAAGAAGAATATCTTGTAGGTTTAGTTTCACCGTTGTAACTGTGAAATTGTATGTTACATTTGTATCCCACCAACCAGGACCAAGTCATAAAGACTGGAGGCCATTGACATCAAAAAAAAGTCAGCATCCTTATGCTGGTCTACATTGTTTCTCTCATCTACACTGTTCGTCTTTAATCACCTGGAGTAATTCCAACGGAGTTGCCGCTGGGTCCAATTCCATACATCCATTGGGTATATCCTCAGCTTCCTCTCCTGTAAGCATTCTCGCAGGAACCTGATGTGAAAATTTAAAAAGCTCTTTCTTTTGCACCCATTGAACTGTTGCAGGATCTACTTGCTTTTTTTGAAACACAGTCTTGTATCCAGCAACTTTAACAAGAGGAATGACACTCACACCAAGCTCCTCTGTGAAGTCAGTCAGAACTTGTACCATATCATACTTGTGTCTAACTTCTACCGGGGTAAATTGATCCCAACTAGGAGACCACTCGCAATAAAGAGCCCAAACATCACCCTTCCTGGGGAAAATTTTTATAATTCCTCTAGGAGCTTTCTCCCATCTAATAATATGAGAAAAAACATTGAGATTATCTTGGCTGCTCACCTTCCCAACTCTAAAATCTCCACTCGTCTTTGTAAATCCAGCATCTATCCAGTCGATAGGAGCAAGATCGTTGTTGTTCCTTGCATTCAGCCAACTAATTTGAAGTTTGAATGGTTTCAAAGAGGCAACCTTTTGAATCAGAGCATAAAACCGGGGCATTCCATCATCATCATCATATGCAGCCCACATCTGGTTTTCCTGAAAGCATTCTTCTGTCCGATCTCTGTCAAAGTCATAAAAATCAGGATCTGGAACAGTCATAGATATCGGATCAGTCACCTCGGCATTTGGGTCCTCTAAGGAATCGCCTGAATGAACAACTTCATCCAGCTTAGTGCCCTTATTTGCTTCATCTGAGTGTTGCACCCCATTAATATTTTGAACTTCTCTCATCTCAGTTCCAACCATTTTTGCCTCTTCCTCAGTGCCAGTAACCGATGCTGAAGCAATTGACTTTGCTGCTGCTGCATTCTCTGCAGTCCTTTTCACCTCATGCAGATACTTTCGTATCTCCATCCGTGCCTTCTCCATCAACAAATTGCGGAGTTCCTGTGATGAGAGATCCTTACTCCCTGGAGGCCTACCAATTGTTTTTCCAAATTTACTTACATTTGGGGCCTTTACATGACATGACTCCCAAGCTCCTGCCTTCTGCTGATCTTTATGTGACCCATCATAGCCATTATTTGTCTTTTCTTCGGCAGCATCAACTCTGGTGTCAAAATTTATCCCAGTGTGAGAAGATTTATGCCCTGATGCACCACATGTACCTGTTCCATTATTCTCCCTCATGGTAAAGTCTCCTTCATCTTCACAATCAGATTCATCATATGAATCACTATCTATTTTGGGTTTTCTCTTCTTCCTGGACTTCACCACACCCTTGGCAGCTGCCATCTGCTCTGAAGCTCCCCGGTTGGCACCAGAAAATATACTCCCATGTACATGTCTTGTATGTTTCTCGGTCGCAACCTTTTTAAACTGACTGGTTTTCTTCTGTACTTGATCGTTCTTTTTTGCTGCTGCCTGAGCCTCCTCGCGCTCTCTCCTCACTTTTTCATAAGTCTGCTGCACAACATTGGCAGCTGCAGCAGCTGCAGCAGATGAAGCAGTTGCACTAGCTGCACCTGCTGGCCTTGTAAATGGACGCCATGGATTATTAACATTTTGATATGAATCAACTCTTGCCCCACTTGCAAACCCTGCAGTACCCATACCAGGAATTGAAGGGGCTCCTTTGCCGTAAGAACAATGGTTTGGATATTTTTGCTGGTCTTGGCTAGTTCGGCGATTAAAAGACCACTGGAAACCAGATGCACTGGATTCATTTATGTTGTTTACCGTTGTCTCTACGGCACAAAAAGCCTTCTGGCAGTTTGGACACAATAGATTGTGATTTTCATACATTCGGTGATACTCGTATTGCATTTTGCAGAAGGGACAGGCAGTCCAAAATGTGGTTGTTTTCTGCTGAGGAGGTCTTGGGGCAGGTGGAATTGGGCGAGGCATTGGAGCAGAAGCAGAATTATGTATGGGAGAAGAAGCAGGAATAGGAGTGTGAGCGGTCCTTTGAGCATTGGCTGGTGGTGGTGCTGTGCAACGAGTGAAATTGTTAAAAACATTGAAATTGTAGAACCCATTGTTAACACCAGAAGCATTACCGTCAGGGTATGGAGATGAAGCTGTTTTGTGTGGTTGTAAAGGCCTCTGTTGAAATCCTTTTCTTTTCTGATCATAAGACATTCTCTTGATTTTATCAGAGAGTATGCTCCAAGCCTCTGAGAGAAGTTTGAACGCGCCATCTGCTCCCACAGACTTATTCTTATCCGGATGAAGCAACAGAGCCAGTTTCCTATACTGCTTTCTCACAGTGGCTTCATCAGCAAATTGATTCACGTGAAGTATCCCATACCAATCCATGTCCCCGTTGACTTTGTTCTCCGCAGCCATGTGGACCTCTAAAATAGCCATCATCTGGGCCAGCCCATCCAATTCAGGGTACAAATGGTGTGCCTTCAGAGCAAACTTTTTAGCACTCACAAGGTCTTTTGCAGCAAACTTCTTCTCTGCAATCTCTTTGGCCCTTCCCGCCTCATCTTTGTTACACTCCATTGCCAATTGATATAACCCTCACTCTACTCAAATTGTAACATATAACTATGAAACTATCTTCTCCCGGCCAGCCTACGGTCTACAGACTCTTCCAGACTCTCATCACATTACCTAACGCACTAAAACAACCCACTTCGTATTTGATTACACACCCTCTTCAACAAACTAGATTTTAGGGTTTTAAAAAAAAATCAAAATTCACGGGAGCAAAGCTTTTTTTCGAAAAAAGTACCTCTACAATTCAGAGCAGTATTCAAATTGAAAATCTGGATGCATCTCCCGCCAAATAAAAAACATGAAACCGTCCACAAACTTGCATGCAGCGTCTATGAGCAAAACCCTGGTCCGAAAATCCTTCGTATCCAAACCGCGCCAAAAAATTCAAGCCTAATCTACACCAACTGTGCGCTGCCCATACGCTGAAATAGTGGGAAGATATGAAAAACCCTAGGCTCCAATCGAAATTTCACTCCAGAACCCTAGGCGGATGGATCTCTGGCCCCAGGGCGCCTCAGAAGACGAAAAATGGTTGAGCCGAATGCTCCGGACAAGATGATGGAGATAACGCCGCTCCCATAGATTTGCTAACAAATATATATAAAACAAAAACCGATCAAAGCACAACACCTCGCCATTTCCATTTCCATTTGCAATTCAATTCCGATTCTCTTGTCAAATTGAAACGCAACACTAACCCCGCACCCTCCGCCTTAACCAGACCTCTTAACCTTAGGTGTTACAAGAGTCCCGCTTACCCTCCTCCCTCACAAATTCAAAACTTAAAATACCCAAATATAGATATTAAATCACTGTACCCTTTTCACTTCCCTCTACCTTAACTACACTTATTATTGCTCCGTCCCTCTCTCCCTCCCTTTCACTCTGCTCAAGGTTATTGTTTATTGTGTGAATGGAAAAATCTTTAGCTCAGGTTGGCAATCTCACTATGGTTATTAAAGTTGAGTTAAGTTACTCTGGTTATGGTTATTGAAGTTGAGTTAAAGTTATAAAAATAGAGAATTTGGTGGGGCCTATTGGGTGAGGTTTCATGGTATTTAAGGAAAGTAATGTGTATGGGTTTCTTTTGAACTTTGGTAAAGGTTTGGTAGAGCAAAAATTTAGGGTTTTGTGAGGGTGAGATATTTATTATTTAAAATAATTTATATTGTGGGCCCATAAAGTATTTAAATATTTAGAAAAATGTTAGCATTTTATGAATTGGAGAGGGAGGCTAGCTAAAGGAAAGGGGAAGGCTTTTTTTATTTTTTTAAGTATTATTATAAATAATTACGCTTTTTTGTTAGGAAATTTAAGGACATTTAATATCGATAAATATATCTTACCTAAATTAGACGTAAAATAGATGTAAAATAATATATCAAATCTAATTAATTTTTAAAATCAGAAATATAAAGACAAATGTAAGGATTAGAGATGTATCTTTAATATTTGGAGATCAAGTGATGGTCATTAAAATTTGACAATAGAAAATAATACTCAATAATGATATGAAGATGACTCAGAAAATATGTGATGATCATGGAATGATCTACAAACTTTCAAGTTCCAAACTTATGAATGTCCATATTATTGAATTCCATACCTGACAAATGTTAAGGAGGTGAAATTTGTTTTAAGGACTATGTTCATATGATCTAGAGCTCCATAAACCTCCCTTAGTCTTGTGTGCCTTTTCTTAGATTACTAAGAAAATGGAATTCTTTTTCTTTCCCTAATTGGGTAGATAGATCTGAAAACCATAAGGAAAACAACATGTCATATTTGTCAGCGCCCTCCACATGGTACAAAATCAAAAGTAACACTCCAATAATTGCAATAATTCATCAGCTAAGTAAACTAGTGCAATAAAATGTGTCATTAACATGAATTTAGTGCTACAATAAATGTTGTAATGATTGTTTGATTTCTCTAAAAACTTGAAAATGCTCAATAAATACCTGTGAACAACAATGAATTCTTTCAAAGTGTTAGATGTTTTTCAAATGATTTTGAGATGAATCTCATGTGTCATAATGCATTAGGGTGCTTGTGTATTTACAGCGGATGTTAATTTATATTAGGACCTATTGGCAAGCAAACTAGCATCCAATTGTCAAAAAAGTGAAAAAAGTAAGATAACAGTCACATAGGACAAGAGAAAGAAGGGCCCAAATGCCTCCTACCAAGATCATACAATCATACTTTTTTTTAAATTACAAAGGGCACTTTTATTAATTTTAAAAACAAAAGTATAGTACAATGTTAATCATACAAAAAAATTGGTGGAAAAGTCACACCCCAAAAGCCAAACTAAGCTAAGGGAGCCTCAAGAGAAACAAAAATTCAATAAAGGCCACAACTCGACCAATAACCATAGTTAAACTAACTCAAGTGCACATCAATAAAAAAAGATAATGAAATGGCACTTTTCAACAAAGAAATAACTAAGCAGTAGCTACAAACAGGGAGTCAGTGGAGGAGGTGGAGGTGGAGGTGGAGGGTCTTGAGGCTTTCCTCCCTAACCATCTCAAGTTGGGGATCTTCATCAATTGGGATAGGGTCCTAACCATCAGCGTTCTAGTTAGATTCAAAATCATGTTGCACCTGAGAACCCTGACAGGGAAGAGATATGGCTACTGCCAACTGTAAGAACTTATCCTACGAAGGGGGTCTCCACCACCATTGTCTTTGTTGCCTCTATCAGATATTTTGGGAGGAGATGGCCAGTGAAAGCAAGGAGAGGAGTTCTTCCATCTTAGAGACCTTTGACTGCAAAAGTAGTGGTGCCTCGCCACATGCCCATGACCCCCAAGAGGAGAGTGGTGAGGAGGGGGATCAGTAGGCTCATGGCTAACCACATAGGGAGCATTCCCCCAATGGTCTAGGTGGAGCTGTAGATGATGAAGCTCAAGTCGAACCTTATTTGTTTGAATCTAAATCTAAAGGGTAACATTAGCAATTATAACATCTTTATTAGTTATAAAAAAACTTTTTTCCATAGTTGCATTATTAAAACATGTTTGATTTATAGAATTATAAATTTGAAACAAAATACCAATACAAAAAATATGCTAGAATCTATTATATCTTGCAGGTAATAGGGTAGAGTCCCCTAGGAGAGTCATTTTCCAAGTGAACATTTCAGGCTTGAAGGATTTGAAAAGGGTATGGATCCATCTCTAGGCTGACTAAGCATGAGGGCAAAACTAAAATAGATGCTTGCTAGTTTTTGGATGATGACAGGTCAGACAAGTGGGATTTAACACCCCCATGTGATTGATCCTATTCCTCGTGGATAGACCTTGGTATAAAATACACCAAAGGAAATGGGCTTTTTTGGGCTAAATACAAGCTGCCCAAATATTGTCAATTCTCTGAGCCCAAACCTAGTGGAGGGATTGGAGAGACTATAGGTGGTTAAGGGATCAGTTTCAATATGTTGAGGAGCTAACAAATTGTAACCCAACTAAGGAGATTATCAATAAAATGGTGTGGATGTAGTCCTGGACTAGTCCTTCCACCATGACATGAGAGAGGAAACTCCAATTTTGTGAAAGTATTCATTAGGTATGGAACTCTATAATTCATAAATGGATCATGCATCTTCCTTATTACGATGGATCTTGGATTTTAGCATAGGCCAAGGAAGCTAGTCCCTAGAGTTCTTACAAAATAGATCAACAACTGTCAGAATACCTTTCTTAAATAGCCTCAAGATTTTAATCTAGGGGACTATGGCAAAGGGGACATTATGGAAATTCAGCTAGGGAGACCACCATAATGACTAAGAGTTTAGGGAGACCACCATAGTTTACAGAAATGAGGTGGGGTTTGAGATTTTCCCAAGCCTTCCAAATACTTTGCATGATAAACGTGCCCCTACTTTGACTGCCACTATCGAGATAAGCACATTGTGAAAGCCAATGCCTTGCCAGGTTTTTCTGATGAGTGGGCAACCTTGAGAAATGTAGTGCCTCAACAAAATTTTCTAGGCTTCATCTCCTTTTAAGATTTTGATGATCCATTTAACCCCAAGAGCGATTCCCTGAAGCTTGATGTCTATAAGCCCCAACCTACCAACTTCTTTAGGTCGACAACAAATAGCCTAGGAGACTCGATGAAAACCCTGGTGCCCCTCAAAATTGGCCTAGAGAAAGTCTTTCAAAAGCTTTTCAAGCTTCGTATAAGAGGCATTAGAAGGATCACAACATGACAAATAGTAAACATGAGTAGTAGTGAGCACCTTAGAACAAATTTGGAATTTTTTGACCAAAGTCAAAGTCTTAGTGATCCAAAATGATATTTTTTTCTCAACTCTTTGAACCACATAAGACCACAATTCTATAGGAAAGGATATGAAATCAAATGGAATGCCTAAGAATTTAAACTATACCCCAAGAAGGATCCATTGCCACATATATCCCTCCAGCTAAGGAGGTTTGGGTGATAGAGATTGGCGATAGCACTGGGTCTTATACCATTGAATGGATAACCTAAATGTAAGGCAAAATATATCTAAACATTCCATGTCATGTTTTACAGAGTCTTCATCTTCTTTTAGAGAGAGGAAGGAATCATCAACAAAGTGCCCATTAATTAACTAGTGATATGAATTAGGAAGAGAGATCCCCTTGACTAGACCCTTGGAATCATAACTAGCTAATAGATAACTAAAACCTTCAGTATCAAAAACATAAAGCGTAGGAGCAAGGGACAACCCTATCTAATAGATCTGTGGAGCTCAAAGTGTTAAGATTTGGAACCATTAATGGTGATACATGCCCTAACATCCTGAAACAACATATTGATGATGTGAACAAACTTTGGGCCAAACCCTAAAGCATGTAGCATAGATATGATAAAAGGCCACTCAATCCCATCATAGGCTTTCTCAAAATCAATCATGATGAACAACACCTTATGGTTAGATATTCTAGCCCATTCCATACCTTCCCAAATGGTAATAACATTATCCATAATATATTTATGTTGAATGAAACTAGTTTGCTCACTTCACACAATTAAGGGAAGAAAGTGTTTAATTCTAAGAGCTAATGCTTTAGCTATGATTTTGTAGGAAACACTGAGCAAAGTGATGGGTCTCCAGTTGGTAATTACCTCAAGGTCCCCTACCTTATGAATGAATTTGATATTGCCCTAATTAATGAGATGACCTAAAGAGTTGGTCAAGACATCTTCAAGATAGACTATGTGGAGATCAGGTCCAACTTTATCCCACAAGGTTTGATAAAATTCATAGGGAAAGCCATCAATACCTGGGGCTTTATCAGAGGCCATCTGCATAACAACTTCCTGAAGGTCATTGATAACGAGAGGTTTGTCACAAGTAATTTTCTGCATTTTTGAGAGCTTACAGGGGACCACAATAAGACATTGAGACAGGGTAACCTCATAAGCAAGAGATGATGGTTATGTCGCAAAGACACCATGGTAGTGATGCACAAAGGCTTAGAGGATATCAACTAGTCTAGTAAGCCTATTTGAAGCACTTATAATGGCTTTAATTTTGTTAGCAACTTGCCTTGACTGAAGGAAAGTAAAAAATTCCTTTGTCACTTTATCTCTTGCCTTTAACCAATGCATCCTTACTCCAATTTGAGCTCCTCTAGCTTTATAAGCCTCCACAACTTGGAGTTTATGTCTCCATATGGCAACCTAAGTCTACAAATGTGGGTTTAAATGCATAACTTCTAATTCATGTGAAACCCTAAGGTATTTTTATGATTTGTAACATCGTGAATGTGTTGCCTAAAAAGAGTCATTTGTTTGCCATATATCCAGAGGAAAGAAGTGGTATAGGCTATAAAATAAAGCCACCACTCAATCCAACTAATGTCCCATGTGGATATGTGAGCCAAGTTCTAAATCTTGATGATATGCTCAACAGTCCACTCATGCTTGAGATGGGCAATGTTGAGGTAAAACTAGGAACCCGTTGGGTTTAACCTGAGGAGAGGTCCATTCTATGCAAAAACAAATGGGGTGATGGTTAGATAAGAAAGAGTTTAAAATCATAAACACAGGATGGCCATGAATATGAACAAAGAAGAAAAGATATTTCTCAGCAAGCAGGGGATGGTCAAGACGTTTACAAACTTGATCTTCTCCTTGAGGTAAGTTGGACCATGTGAACCATGGAGAATTTAAATCTCTCTTTTTGTGATGATTTGGGTTGAAGACACCAAGTTTATTTTGCATGTAAAACCAATCTTCCCATTCTCCTGCACACCATCTCATGGGAAGGCAACCTTCTTTGTCTTTCATAGATTCAATCATGTTGAAGTCACCACAAAGAATCCAATGCACATCTAAGAGGGAGTCAACTAACCATATCTAGTGTAAGGTGCCTTCCACAACATCATTAGAGCCATACAAGTTGATAATGCAAATGATACGATTATCAAAGTCAAAAAGAGTTGAGACCACCTAGTGGGTGGGCTTGAAACCCCAAGAAATGATATTTTGAGATAGGTTAGGTGCCAATAGGGTAACAACTCCACCATGACCAGACTCATGATATATGTCCTGACAAAGGGGCCCAAACTAAATAGTGAAAGCTACAGATTAAAGCAAAAAGCCAATAAATTTATGCATAAAACTGTTATGTGAGCAAAATGATGATAATTGTTCTTGATTGTATACTTACGATTCATAATAATGAATCCTCTAACATTCTAAGAATAAACTATCACTAGGAAACATCTAAATTCATATCATTTCCCTTGAAGAGGTCAAAAAGGGTTACAAATCAATTGAAAGCCTAGCCTAGAAGAGCAAATTATCCAAGCTTGAAGGGTTACCTTTTATTTGGCACATAATCCTCATTTGTAGAGGGAGAGGGACTACATGAATGGTGCATAATAGCCCTATAGTTGAGGGTTACAAACCCTTGATCTGAATCTGAATCATTCACCCCTGAAAGGGGTTGTGACAAAGGAATCACAAGAGTAGGAGATGGGGAAGACACAAATTGAGTGACCACCTATGGGGATAGGGAGATGGGAGGTGGGGGTTTAACCTGTGATGACATGGGATCTTTACCAGTAGGGGCTGAGGAACTAGTCCCCCTTGAGGGCTGGTAAATATTTGATTGAAGTTTAACATTACCATAGGTAGCATTATTTTTCCTATTAGAAATTATGGTCCATCCATAAGAAGATTAAGGTTTTGCCTCAAACCCTTTTTTATATTAAGGGACTGAAGGAGTGGGGACCATTAGAGGACATTATATAATCATGTGATCTAAAGCCTAGCACCTAAAACAAGTGTTCGGTAGGTTAATATAGATCACACATTGAGAAAATTGATAATTACCCAATTAAATATCGATGGACTCTTTAAGATCTTTAGTGAGGTCTATTTTGACATAGACTCTTCTCTAAGGTCGATTTGCATATAACTTTGGTTACTCATGGTAGATAAAGTGGCCTAGAGGCTTGATAAGTTGATCAACAAAATTTCAGAGGAAGAAGTAAGCCTTCTAATTCTACCCAGACTAGGATTTTAAGCTTAGCTTGTTCAGAGACTCGAAAATCTTAGGTCTAATAGGAAAAAGCAATCAAAGTGTTGTGAGTAAAGCATGGGCCATGGTTAAAAATAGCTTTGTAATGTTCAGGGTTTGTGAAATAAAACATGAAGAAATCCTTAGCGAGGTTTTAGACTTGTAGTTTCACCCCATGCCCTTGCCAATGGTTGTGAACCCATTATTTCAAAAAGCTCTCTGGAGGAACTCAAACCACAAAGTAAGCAACTAGGGTAAAATTTTAAAAATAATGACAAGGTTTAAAAACTCTGGTAAATTTAGAACCACATCTAGTAGAGGATCATCAGATTCAAAATCAATACCTCATGATAGACCTTTTGGACAAACTTTTGAGCTTGTTTCGATGCCATGGCTTCTTTGGTTCCCTTTAATGATACTTGTATACACATAATATTTTTAAACTTTATCAATTATTGATATTTTTATCTTATAATAAGATGTCGAGTCTCAATCTCTCTAAGTGCATGCCTTAAAGGGTGCACTGAGAAAGGGGTGGGCAGACCATTAGTGCTTTGCATGATTATTGTCCCCTATACTACCACTTGTTATCTACACAACCTTCTCCCATGTAATTTCCTAAGCCTTGCCTCCTCTCTTGCACACTCCTCCAAGCATTTTACTACCTTCCTTATCACCTACCTAAGACTAAAACCCTTTTTGATAATTTACATTACACCGCGGCCTAGGCTGACCCTGTATTCAAATTGTTAAACATACATTACAAGTCTAGGTCATCTCTAATTGATCTAGATTGGAACCTAACTTATTTTTATCAAATAATAATATAAAGTCAAATTGGGTTGACTCTATTGACTAAACTTTTATAAAGGTTTAAGGTTAGATTTAACTATATATACACATTCATTTCATCATTTCTCAGAGAGACAAGAGTTAATTTTTCATTTGTGCTTCTTTACAATATGTTCTTCCACCATTCTACTTGAGGAGTTATTGCTTAGGGTTTATACTTAGAGAATAATATTAACTTGTGGAAAAGTTTTGGATGCTTAGGCCTTTCTTAGTGATCCTTACAAACCACAACAACCTCTTTCGAATCATCTTTGGCCAAGGGAGAGATTGAGTCTCGACGAGTTCATCTTCAAGATAAGTATCTCTAACTTTACTCCTCTATTTTAGTAGATAGAATTAACATAAGTAATGGATTTTGAATATAGTGCTCTCTATGCATTAGGGTTTTATATATACATAGCTTAATTAGGATTCTCTTATGCATGTTTATTTTTATGTTTCTTATCCCCACTTTGTGCCATAAGCTTTTGTGAGCACTAGATTAGATTTTGCTTTACTTGTCATTTACTTAGTGAATATTACATAGTGTTGCTTGACTATAGGATTTGGAACCCTCTCTAGTGATGTTATTAGTGTAAGATATCCCTTGGTTAGGTCTAGCAGATCCATATTAGTCATTGTAGACATCCAATTCCTAACACTATCTGTGTTGAAATTGTCAATCTTACTCAAATTACACTCAAATGCACAATTTAGGTCAAAATCACTAAAAATGTGCTAAATGGTTTGAGCTTGTAATATAAAAATGATGATTTAGACCAATATATCCCTAAATGGGGCAATGCATTTTATGTGACTCCTAACTTTAATCAATTCATTTCGAATCAAAATGATGATTTCACCTTTTTGTGCTCTAGATCACTCTTTTCTTCCAATTCATTAGTATATGTCATGCACCTTTGTTATTTTGTGTTGGAAACATCCTAAATCGAAATACAGTTCCAACACATCTAACATCACCTTTCAATTCTTCTCGAGTCAAGTTACGACCCAGTAATATGACTTTTTGACCATTTTTTATTAATTGAGGGTTAATTTCCAAAGAATTGCATAAATATTGATTAATCTTGTTTAAGGTTAATTAATTCAAATCAAGAGTTTAAGTAGATTTTCCATAGAGGTTATTAATTATTTCATTATTGGAAATTATTTCTCAATATCTACATCACCGAATGACATCATCTATGGGGTGGCATCCACAAGTCATAAATGCATAAAATATCATGATTATGTTACCCATGCCTAATCAATGCCCCTTCCCCCCAAATCATTATGATGACATGTATTGATTGAATTCTAAATATTAAGATAATTCATGGCCACATATCTCAATCTTGAGATGAATGGTCATGGTTGATCCCAGCCCATTTGGAAAGCCTATAAATAAAAGGGCATAAAACATTATTTTTAAACTTAAATTGTGTAAACTTATAATGCTAAAATCTCTTCACAATTCCTTTGTGTTTTGATTATTGTGTTATTTACATTTGGATTAGATTCATTGATAGGCATATTGGATAGTTTATATCATGAGCCTAGGTTATGTATAGATTTATAAAGGTAATGGAGGATCAAAGAAGCCATTGTTGACAAGACTAGAGCTTTAGATCAAGGGGAGAACATGTTTGGAGCCACTTTTGAGTAATGGAGTCATTTGGGAAGGTAATGGTTGATTGATTTCTTTCATTTGTTTCTTATTATTATTATAAACCGCCGCATGAATATATTGGCTTGATTTGTTTAGTTCTTTATGCAATTCTCTTTGATTTATTGACTAATGCTTGACTAATCAAATTTTGTAATCCACTCTACATTTTGGCATGCTCGATGGGACGTACGCACCCTCTCTACACAAGGAAGACACTTTGAAATTTTTAGAATTCCATTTGGGTCATTAAAAAGTCCTTTATCATCATTTTTATGTTTGTTTTCCCATGTTCTTTATGCACCTATAGGGTACACGGCGACCACTGATGGTTTTAAAAAATCATGGACGGTTCTGAGTGACTACCGATGGTTCTAAGTGACTATTGATGGTTCTTCTGACTCCTAATGGTTGGGTAGCAAAGGAAATATGTTTAAAAATCTTTCATTTTGAGTATTCATTCAAGTTGTTGCTAATAAATTACATGTTTTAAGTCTCTGGTCTAAACCTAAACATGATCCAAAAGCTTGCTTTTGGAGTTTTTATACTATCTTAGGATTAAGTGAAGTTTTGTTGAAAATATTTTCTTACCTAGGCATTTTTTTAAAGCAAATTCAAAATTTAATTGGTTAAAATTGAACTTTAAGTCTTTGATCTAGTTTTATTTAGTGATTTAAAATATTTTCTCTTGAAAGATTTTTATTGTAACATGTAACAAGTGCTTTTTAACAAGAATGTTGATGCCTTCAGGTCGATAGGTAACCACCTACGATTAAGTTTTGACCGATCACAATTAAAACTCAACCATCGATGGTCTGCAAAAATTAGTGACAATCAGAGTGACCACCAACACTCATTGTGTTTTTTTTAAAACACAAATCTGAGAGCACTTAAACCAAAGTTGTTTATCTCATTTGAAAAAGTACTTCAAAGCTAAAGGAGACTCTAATAATTTTTATGCAGGATCAGTTCAGAAAGTGATCTATTTATGCTTGATTAAGTCTTTTTAACCTCTTTTTGGGTGCTTAAAAAGAATTAGGAACATTTCCATTTAGTGCTTAAGGAAAAATTACTTGTTTATGTTGAATGTTTTGTAGTTATTCTTTAATTTTTTTTTGCAACTTAAGGCCAAAGGGCCAAAGAAAACCACCAAACATTTCAATTTAGTGCTTTAAAACTGAACTCACTTCAAAATTTTGTTTTAATTAAGTCATTTATCATTGTTTTCTTAGTTTAAATTTATTTGATCAAAAAGGAAGTTATGCATGTATGCTCTCCCCCCATCCCCTATAGGAAACTTGTGAAATCAAAAGTGCCATCTTTATTGAAAATTACCTTAGTCCAAAGACATAAAAGAGATGTTGTGAAGGCTCTCCCCAAGACTCACATGGCTTGGGTGATCTAGAAACAACCTCAAATCTCTTTTACTTAGTTTTTATTTCATCACCTTTTTGGCTTGTGAAGGGGAATTCATTACCTACCATAAGTTCTATTGGGAAGCTTTGACCTAGGGCTTCATCTCCAAGCATCATCTTCAACCCCTCTCCATGAGGGGGTATATAAATTGGGATTCCCTTACTGAGATGATGGTTTGTGTGGTTAAACCATCTCCATTAGTAGAGGCTAAGCCTGGGATGTATGATCATGTTGGACATCACACTACACTAAATAAGTGATGGATGTAGTAGTTATAAAAAGGGAAAGACTTTTTTCCAACAAGCCATATGATACAGACCTAATTAATGTGTTGATTCTCTTGTGTGCACAACATGAAAGTGGGTACACATGGGATCCATCTAGAAACATGTGAAACTTGTTAGTTTTAGTTAACCCTACTTTGCCACACCTTGTCAGTTTAGGGCTTAAGATGATTACTTAGTTGCATTTGTCTAAATTTGGTCTTAGATTACTTAGTGTTGATTTGAGTCAAAACTTGCTTGTTAACCAAATGTCAAAATCAAACACATTTTCCAATAAATTTCTTGAACAAGGAGGTGTTACGTTATCCAAGTGAAAATCATCTTTTTCCTTGTTCAAAATTGTCATCTAAAACATTGTGTCATATCTTCTAACTGACATAGTTATGCTACCCATTTGAGTCTAAATCATTTGCCAAATTTTTCTTAAGTATTTCATTAATAATTTAAATTTTAAATTTCAATTTTCTAAGTTTATAAGGTTGATGTGTTAAATTGTGTACACCATTTGCACTTAACTTGAGGGAACTTGGGTTCAATTTATAATTTGGGTTGAAGATTGTTTATAGACTCATTATCACATTGTAATCTTTGGTGGACTCAAGTCATCTTGCATATCACTCACACTCTGAGTCCTAGAACACATTTTATATTACCATTCCTATTACCATGTGGCGACGTTGTGCCACTCATTTGGTTCTAGTTTTATACTTAGAAATTATTGCATGTTTCCACATCATGAATTTCTTAGTTTGTATTGTCTCCTTCCTAATTTGAAGGGTTTTTTTTGAGTTTTTTATTAGCAACTCGTCGAAGTTAAACTAGCTTTTACAGTATTGACGTATCTCAAAAGTCTACGTTTTAATGTACTAATGACACTCTAGGGTTTTTAAGTTATCATACCCTCTTCTAATTCATATGATTTCAACCTTACCCAAGATTGAGTAATTTTGTGAACACATTCTTCTAATCATGTGTGGTTCCAAGCCACCCTCCTTTTATAGTCTCTTTGGTACCTTAGTCATTTGTTTGGAAGAAGGATTAGAATCCATACCTTGTTTAAAATGTTTGTAAAACATTGATCCAAATCTAGTCAAATGTATAGAGCAACCCTTTATAGACATGACTCAAAGGTTCACTCGTAGTGGAGTCCCTTATGGACCTAGCTATGAGGATGAACATTTTTATGATGGACAAGACAATTCTATTGTCTTTGAGGAAATTCCTAGAACTGTAGGATTCAAAGGGGATTATACTAAATATCAAGAGAACCAAGATGAAACACTCCTTAGGTTGATAGAATTTGGTGCTAGACTACCCTTGGATTTTCCTATGGAGTAATTGAACACCTTAGTTAGAGAAGGAGAACAACAACATCAAGAGAAATATTTTGCATAATCAAACATACCTTTTTCCTCTAACAAGGGTAAGGAAATACTTATAGAGTAAAAACTAATTGATCAAGATCTTGTTAACAAGATTAAGAAAAAAAGTCAACGGTATGTCAATCAGCTTATCATAGACTTAACCGACTCTCTAGTTATTACTTCAATTGACAATGATGCTTCTAAATAACAAGGAAATGTGATTGAACCTATTCAACAAACATTGATTGAGAACTCAACAATTGATCAAGGTGTCTTAAGTGAATAGAAAAAGACACAAGAGGTTGTGTAAAATGTTTTGTTGGACATGGAATACACATTATTTAACCATCAAGAACCTCTTGTTACTTTAAAAAAGAAGATACCCAAACATTCAGTTCAAATTGAGGAAATCCCTAAAGATAATTTGGTTAGTTTGTCTTAACCAATGCAAAAATTGGTAAATAGACCAAGAACTCCCCAAAATCAATATAACACATATAGTTCAAGGCAACATATTCTGAGGAATCATCAACCTATTTACTTGACTCTAGGAGCAAATCAAAACTAAATCATGGAATGTAAGGTATACATCCCTCACAAATCCATGCAACAATAGGGGAACATTCCACCCCAACAGAACTATGTTCCACCCATAAATACACCAAACATGCAAGAGTGGAACTCCATGAAGGAGATTGTGTCACATTTGGAGACTAGAAATAGGATCAAAAATTACAAATTTCATGAGATATGTCCATATCCATTTGATTTAAGCATTCTCCAAGTTCCCTTTATACCTCATTTTGAGGCACCCAAATTTGATAAATAGAAAGGAAAGGGTGACCCATGTGAAAGTATCTAGGTATTTTTCATATTATGCCAAGAGGTTGCTTACAGTAGTGTGTTCTTACTTTAATTATTTATGTGAAGTTTAGTAGGACAAGCTTTAGATTGACTAATTAAGTTACCCAAGGGATTGGTTATGCATTGGAATGACTTATCTAAAAAATTTATCAACCATTTCTCGTATAACATAGAGCATGAATTAACCATTGTTGACTTGTGCAAAGCTAAAAAATGAGATGGAGAAAGCTTCAATGCATTTTACAAAGATGGAGAGAATTAGTGGGTCACTTTCAACATAACTTTCTAGACAAATAATTGGTAGATATATTTGCATAGAACTTACATCTTGAGGTTATGCACAATCTACGTCTAGCTTGTGATAACTCATCCAAAGAGATTATCGATAAAGGTGTACAGATTGAGAAGGCTCTTATTTCCAAGGTCCTTGCCAATATTTTTATGCAGGGTCAAACAACGAATCAGACCCCATCTTCTAGTTAGATAGTTGTGCAAGATAAACCTAAAGGCTTTAACAAGAAAAAGAACATGGTTGGAAATGGGGTGACTAAAATAAGGCATGTACAAATGGTACAGGCTTTGTCAACCCCAAATGTACAATTAACTCCTCCTAATGTACCACCTAATTCATAGAGACAACCTCCATAGAGAACAAACCATGATGATTTTAGGTCTTCAACAAATTAGGAAAACCAATTGAAATAGTGTTCTAAAAACTCATAGTAGCTAACCTAATTATATGGCCAGTACCAAAGCCATTTCCTTAAGATCAACTAAAACTATATTGGTATAAAGAGAATGAATGGTGCAAATTTCATCATGTTATTAGTTATGGTGCTTATTGTTACATCTAATTGTGATTTATTATTGAAGATCTCATTGAGAGTGGTGAAGTTGAGATTAAGTTGGGCCCTAATTAGGACACAAATTAGGATATGGGAATCTAAAAGGACCCCTTTCCTTGACATAATAAAATTCCATTAAGGAATAATCAAAACCAAGGGCAAAGGTAGAATCAAAACTAGAATCAAGGTCAAAATCATAATCAACATGAACATAATCATGATCATAATACCCATACTAACAATGTGTGTTATAACAACATGACTTATGGCTATAAAAATACCATGGGATGCATTTTTGAAACCCATATTACCATTGTAACTATCAAACCATGTGAGCCATCGTGTGCTCCTCATAGTATGGGACCCATCATTATAGGGTTAACACCTTCTCTCTCTAGTAATACCATGCTGAGTTTGCACAATCCTATTGTGACTCCATTTGCATGGGTTATTATTTATGGACAATGCCCTTCTTCTAATCATAATGGCTCCTTGACAACTTTCAATTGCATCAATGCAACTAGATTCCCACAATTCACCCTCCAAGGCCCTTTGTCTTCATCTTTTGATTATATTGACTCCCCGGCACCTCTAGTTTGAGTAGTCATAACTAGACGCTTGTGAGTTACTCTCTAGGGTCCTTTGCCTACTTCTTCCATAAAACACAATGTGAAAATTATGCCAATGGATCTAAGACCAACTACTATCCCAACCAAAGCTAAGTCATCTTGCCCCAATGTTGAAAATCCTTATAGTCTATCAAACCAATTGAGCAAAATCCCTACATAAATTTCCATTTTGGATCTCTTGTGGACATCTAAAGTCCATAGAACTATCTTGAACAATCTTTTTCAAAAATCCACTATTCTTAATGATATAAATCTTGAACAGTTCCAAAACCTAGTGGGACATTTATCTTCATTTTGCCAAGTAACATTTGATCAAAAAGACATGTTTACACTTAGATTGACCCATGATAATCCACTGTATGTTTAAGTAATCATTAAAAACCATAAGATCAAGTGGGTTCTTATAGACAATGGTTCAAGGCTAAACATCATATCTCTTAAGTTGGTATAAATATTGGGCTACACTATGAAAGATATTCAACTAGAGATGATTACCATCAAGGTTTATGACAATGTTGAAAGGGAGTTTGCTAGTACTATTTGGTTATCAATCATTATTGGGTCTGTTTCACATCATACATTACTTCATATTATGGACATTGAATTGCCTTATAACATACTTCTTAGTCATCCTTGGATCCATAAAGTATAAGCTATTGCCTCCACCTTGCATTAGTGCCTTAAATTTCCCCATGATGGGATCGAGGGTATTATTCTTGCCGATCAATAACCTTATGAGTATTGCAAAAATCTCGGGGCCTAGTTCCATAATTATAACTATTATTCAAGTTTTGAATTTGTTATGAAAAATAAATCTATAGTTTCACATCCACCTCCATCCAATTATATCAACCCTAGTGATCTCACTTCCACTATGGCTAATCCATTTCATACAACTCTTATAAAGTAGGTTGTTATTAAAGACATGGACATTTCCACACATAGTCTTAAGGACACATTCCATGCTGTAAAGTTGCCTAAAAATCCAAAAACATTCGGTAAGCCTAAACCTTCAAAGAATCCTAACGGACCCATAATGATTTGGTAACAAAAGAAGAAACAAAAAAAAACACTTGTGGTTTTTGTACCTGCTATTGTGACAAAGAAAGATCGAGAGGATTTTATTAAGGGATATTGGTTATATTCTGAAAGCCTTGATAATTGCTTTTAGAATCCAAAGTATCCTATCCTAAATTAGATCATGGATCATCTTGATTATACAAGAAAAATCCTTGGCCCATGAGCATAAGGAATCCTAGAACTTTTATCAATTGGAGTACCTAATTTGAATCATGGTCTTAGATTTATATCACCTGAGGGTAACCTCATAAATTTTGATAGTGATTCTTTTGAATTGACTAGCGATGAGACTCTTGACAATAACACAATGCCCCATTATAGCCTTTTTTATGAGTTTATTGACATAGACCTATTTGATTCTAATGTCATTCTAACCTTAATTATTAGAGCTTCCCATCCTGAAGTAAACCCTCATTATTATTTATGCTTTGCCATCCCACACTCATTAATTAGGACCAACAAAATTTGGTCATATGGCTTGATGAGTTTCAAAATGAAGAATCAATCATAGAATACATGGGTCTATGAGATGGATTGCCCATTAGTGATCATAAACATGGCTTTGATTTTTTCATTAGATCCTTCTACCTACTTTGGAGAGCAGGCAAACTTTCTTGGTCACAAGAAAGATGAAACATCAAGATCTTAAAGTGGAAACCTCTTTGAGTTGCTCATCAATTAGGGAAAAAGTAAAGAAAAAGACAAACATTTGAGTGAAAACCTGTTTCAGGCAATATTAGGCAAGAAAGTTTGCTCATCCCCTCAAGATGTAGAAGGTCCATCTAGCCCAAGTTCTATAGATATTACAAGCATATATTTAGAACAACAACAAATGTTTGAGTGTCTCACTCTTGATTTTCCAAAGGTTTTTGCTAATTGGCCTTTACCTGAGATTGTAAATTTTGATTCATCACACTATCTAGAACTTTAGGAGGAACAACAATAAGATGTAGTAGAATAAGATGATCACAATCATACCTTGCCTACAATTCTAAAATATGGATCCACACTCTTTATGAAAAACACAACAAAAGTGAACCTGGGAACCTATGAGGATCCCAAAATTGTTTATCTTAGAGCTTACCTTACTAAAGTAGAATATGAACAGATTATATCCCTCATAAGGGATCATATTGACATCTTTGCATGCGCATACTCTAACATGCCAAGCTTGGACCCATATTTAGTTGTGCATTACCTTATTATCCATCTCCATGCTAAACTAATCAAGAGAAAATTAAGGAAGATACATCCATGCATCACCCTATTAGTTAAAGTAGAACTATAAATGTTGCTAGGAACAGGCTTCATTAGGCCACTGAATTACTCTAAATGGATCTCAAACATAGTCTCAGTGAATAAAAAGACACTAGGTATATGTATTTGTATTGATTTTAGAGATATCAACAAAGTGTGCCCCAAAGATGATTTTCTTCTACCCAACATCGACATGATTATTGACTCAACTTTTGGGTATGAGATGTCTTTAATGGATGGATATTTTAGATACAACTAAATCAAGATATCCCAATAAGATCAACACAAGACTACGTTCACCACTCCATGGGGAACATTTTATTACCAAGTCATGTCATTTGGCTTAAAAAATATTGGAGCCACATATCAATGTGCCATGTCTATCATCTTTCATGACATGATGCATGCTATTTTTGAGGACTATGTTGATGATATACTAGAAAAATCAAGACTAAGAGTTGGACATCCTAACATTCTACAAAGAATATTTAAGAGGCTTCATGTATATAAAGTCTGCTCGAATCCTATGAATTGTGTCTTTGGGGTCACTTTAAGGAAATTGATATGTTTTATTGTATCACAAAGAGGGATCAAAGTCAACCCTGCTAAGTTTAAAGCCATTGTGGAAATGTCTACACCAAAAAATCTTAAATAGCTATGAAGCCTGTAAGGAAAGATCTAATCTATACGTAGATTTATTTCTCAATTGGCAGATAAGTGCCACCCATTTACCCATCTCTTGAAGAAAGGGATCATGTTTCAATGGGATGAATATTGTTAGATAGCATTTGCAAAACTCAAGATGTACTTGGCTAATTTGCCAGTCTTGAAATCGCCAACACTTGGATGACCATTACTTCTTTACATATCAACAACAAAACATGCACTAGGGACACTTTTGGCCCAACATGATGATCAAGGTAAGGAACATGCAATATATTATGTAAGTTACACTCTAGTGGCTTATGAGCATAATTATACACCTATTAAGAAGGCATGTCTAGCTATGGTGTTTACTACCAAAAAATTGTGAAATTATATGATAAATAACAAAACTAATTTCATTGCTAAGGTAGACCCTCTCAAATTTTTATTGTCCAAAGCAACTCTTCAAAGATTCATGGCTAAATGGGTTATGCTACTATATGAATTTGACATTGAGTATCAAAATCAAAAAGCAATTAAGGGGTAGGTTATTATTGATCCACTTGTAGAAGCCCCTATCATAGACACTCAACTTCTCAAATTCAACTTTCCAGATGATTCTATTATGGCAATAGAATAAGCATCATATGAACCTAACTAATGAAATCTATATTTTGATGGATCTTTTACATCCCATAGATTTGGAGCTAGCATATTATTTATTACACCCTAGGGGGATAAATCATTTCATATATAATTTCATTATACAAATAATATGGCTAAGTATGAGGCATTGATTACAAGGTTTTGCCTTACCATCCAATGGGATATTCAAAGTTTGAAAGTTATGGGGATTCACAGTTGATCATCAATAAAACCGTTGATCAATATCAAACCAGAGATGACAAGCTTATTCCTTACAAGCAAATTGCTGATAATCTCAAAGGTCATTTTAAATCTCTATAGTTTGAATAAATTTCAAGGGATAATAACATATCAGTCGATGCAATGGCAATGATTAGTTCCATGATCCAAATTGATGGTAGTGCTACAGAGTATTAGTTTTTGATTGAAAATATTATTCAACCTACATATGTTATATCAGATTCAGAAAAGGTATGCACCATTTCTAGTCCCAATCCCTCGCTTGAATTACCCTGGTTCCAAAATTTTTATGACTACTTCCATGAGCATGTTTTCCTAGCCAACCTATCTAATAATCAGAAGAAACTATTCCTTCATTGTTTATCATGTTATACCCTCCTTGGAAGCACACTTTATCACAAAGGATATGATGGAATGCTTCTTCATTATTTATCTTATTGTTCCCAAAATCCATCACTTGTTTTTGTGGACAACATACCAACCATTTTGGTCCTGCAGGCCAAAATTCTCTCTTTCTTTCTTTCAAAATGTTTTGAGCAGTTGATTTTTCAAATATTCAAGCCTTTTTAGCTAAGGAAGTCATAGATTCAATAGGCGAGCTTTCTTTAAAGGAAGTTCAAAATACTTAAGGCTTTTCCTTAGTGTTTTGAGGAAGGTTCAATGCCTAGGTTCAATCAAAAGACTTAACGACAGGCTTCAAACAATTAGAATGAACCACTATGAACCATTGAACCCCACCTCCACAAGGTTCAAAGGTTTAACTAGTTCAAAGGTTCAATGACTTCGACTGACTTAAAGAAAATAAGGCTTCAAAGAATTAACATTGAATCATTGAACCATTGAACCTTGAACCAAAATGGTCCAAAGGTTCAAGGTTCAAAGAGTGCAATAAGTTTGAAAGACTTAAAGAAAAGAAGGAATCAAAGAGCGAAGATTGAACTATTGAACTGTTGAACCTTGAACCAAAAAGAGTTCAAAGGTTCAAAAGACTTAGACGGACTTAGAAAATTTAGAGAGTTCAAAGCTTCAAAAAAATTAAAGAAATAAGAGTGACGTTGAACCATTGAACCTTGAACCAAAATGGTTCAAAAGGTTCAAGGTTCAATGAGTTTAATAAGTTTGATAGACTTAGAGAATAAAAGGCTTCAAAGAAAGAGAATGAACCATTCAACCATTGAACCTAGAACTGAAATGGTTTAAAGGGTTCAAAGAGTTCAAAGTTTGAACGAAAGCTTTGAGCAAGTAGATGAAGCGAAAGATTATAGAAAAAAGTTCAAAGAAATGGTTCAATCGAAGAAGAAAAAGAAAGTGAATGTGGTCCTTCACAAAAACATTGAACCATTGAACCAAAAGAGTTCAAGGTTCAAGGTTCAAAGAGGTTCAAAGCGACCAATGACGTCCCCATGGACATCAATTTCAGGGTAATGGAATAACCGTTGATTTTCAAAAGACCTGAGAACAAGCTCAATGACTAGCCCAGAATGGAGCTGATAGAGCCATCAAAAAGTTTGAAGGTAGCCCTGAGAGCTCAAATTGCTTAGGAATAGACAAAACGTGGCAAGGAAAGAGAGAACAACTATAGGAAATCTAGAAATATCTGTAGGAGAGTTATTTCTAGGAGGTAGAATAGTCCACCAGGTAGATATCAGATAACACAAATATTCAAGGATGCGGCCTATTTTTATACATTAAGTAAAGGTGAATGGACAGTCGTGTAAGCATCATTAAGAAGACTAGACAACCCATGCTGAGGAAGGGACATTTGAGATAATTCATATCACCAAAGTCAAAGCTAATGCCTTATTCTAGCATGGCCCTTTGATAGATATTTAAGGCATTCAATTCAGCATGGGCCATTTTTATGAAAACAAGCACCCATGTCTTTCTTGCACTGCTATATATTGTAATCTCTCATTTTGTATAAGGGAGATCTCTCGATTATCAGAAGTGAATCTCTGCCCAATTGAAAGGCAATTTTGAGGCTTTGAGCTCAGACTGTTAATCATATTTTGTTAAATAAATGAAAAAGAAAGTGACCTTTCAAACTTTGTGTTGGGATAAGCTTGTGTATCTAGGAAATTATTCTTATGTCTATTTCCTAAATATCTTGTTCATTTAATCAAACAAGCAGAACAAGTGGAAGTAAGCTAGAAGATGTCCTGAAGCTGACTGTGGGAGACTTTGTGCTACTATAATTGTCTTCAGTCTGTTTTTTGTGTAAAGGATACAAGAGAAACTTTGAGCTCTCTTTATCCTTCATTATCCTTTATTGTAGTTTTAGGTGCAGACTTTGAGTTGCATTTAATCTTGTTGTGTTACTTTGTCTTAATCAGTAGGACAGACAATGAAAGACTTTGTGCTTTCATTGGTTTCTTTTAGTTTTTGTTACTACCCAAGAAAGATTCCTACTATTTGCTGAATACTATTTGTGAACGAAGAAAAATGCCTTCAATAATTACACCAGAATTCTCCTCTATTTTGTGAACATCATCTCTAAAAAAAGAGAGATGGATAGTATGATTTCACCCCTGTGTGTATTTTTAGCATATATATAGTATACTATAATTTATAGGGAACTTCCCCTTGATGAGAGGAGAGATTTGTCTCAATCTGGCTATGGCCACCACATCCATTTTGCTATATAAATCTCCTTATGCTATGGTTGATGCACTTATTTTGCCATCAGTCAGCTGGTGACAAAATATTCACCCAATAATTTTTGGCGACTCCGCTGGTGAAGAACAAGAAATTTGAAGCCTCAAGCTTCAAATTGAAGTAGTTCCAGTTCTTTTCCTTATCCATTTTACACTCTAGTAGATCCACCATACACATGAAGCCAGAGAGCTCAAGGTATTGTTGACCCTGTATTTGAGCTTGTGCAACAAAATAATTTTGATCTTTCCCCTCCACAAACTCACCTTCAATGAACCAAGAGTTTTCCTCTTACAAACATTAGGTCCCCAATACCAGGCAAAACTTCTCTTTCCTCTACTAACAGAGCTTTATCCATACATATCCCATAGAGATTTATTATCCCTCCTTTCAACAACCATATCATGGAAGATTGAGGCCCTTGGGGTAATACTTTTGGTCCCTTGAATCTAACCCCAACTGTACATGAGCTACCCCATAGCTCAAGAAAGAATTTCCTCAAGTTCTATGGTGATGGGAAGGTTCATACTGATGAATATATAGTATCATTTTTCATAGTCTATGGTGTAATAGGTGTTGAACATGAAGATATTGCAGTCAGACTGTTTATGGAGACATTGCAAAGCACTGTTGCAGACTAGTTTTATCATCTGCAAGCACAAATAGTAACTAATTGAAACACTCTCAAAGACAAATTTGAGACCAAGTTCAAACCTGTAGAAGATGCACATGCCCTATTAGCTCAGCTTACACAAATGAAGAAAGAGCCTCATGAACCCATGAGAGACTTCATTGCCAAATTTGACAAGCTAAAAAACAAGATTCCCATAATTGCTCAGCAACGCTTGAGAATTTCAAATGCTTCTTCATCAATTCTTAGCTTCCTAAAGTGAGTTTCTTGTTGAGGTGGGTTGGCCACATAGACCTTACTGCTACTCAAATTTTGGCCACTGAGATTGAAGATGACCTTATCTTGGCAGGAAAGATAAGAAGAGATCTTAACAAAGGTAAATATTCATCTTTTGAATATTCTTCTACAAGTACCACTGATTCGATGGTGTAAAAGCTAACAAACAAATTTTTAGCTCTCAAAAGGCAAATGGCACAAGGGATGTCTACTCCTCCTTCTTATTGGGATATACCAAGGAGGACATTTCCCAACCAGTCGTATCAGGGCAATGTTGTCAAAAATCAAGGGCAACCAAACCACCTTCCTCCCCCACCAGGAAAGCTTGCCATTGAGGCAACACCAACTAACTCAGTAGTTGGTTATCTTGAAACTAAATCTGATTTTTCTTTCCAACCTGAGTTGAACTAAGAAGATGACGTTGATCTGTTTGTAGAGAACCAAGAAGAATCAGTTGGCAACTCCAACATTAGTTTCATGAATTACCAAGATGAACCCAAAAGTAAAGGTGAAATGTTTGATGGATCACACACTATATTTATCAGGCCCCAGAACCAGTTAGCTCAATAAGCAGCTAAAAGAAAAATAGGGGAAGAATCTTGACTAGCAATTTCAATTGCTAAATGAACTTTGCTGCCTTTCTAATCAAAGGACCTAGTAATCACTAAAAAGATAAGTACTTCAAATATTCCTTCACCTTCTACTTTAAATTCACAGACCAGTCCTACACCCAAAAAAAACTAGATTGATGGACTTCCTTCCTCTATTTATAATTCATTTTAGTCATTTGATATAATTGACCATGTTAAGAAGACCAAAATTTAAATGTTTGAGTTTAAATTCTTGCAATCTAACCCTGAGTAGTTGGATAAGTTACTTCAATGCATCAAAAATAAAACCATCCCTGTAGGACAAGAAATTTTGAAAGTAACTTGTGATCCCCCAACTAACACACCTACTTGAAATAATCTTGTGATCACTCCTCCAGCTAATCCTGGAAAGCTAGAACTATTTTATGTCTCCCTGTTGATAAATGGTCATCAGCTGAACAATTGCATTATAGATTATGGTGCATCTAATAATGTCATGCCCATCAAGGTGGTAGAATCTCTTGGTCTCATGCTGACTAAGACCTTTGGAAGATGTTTCTCTATGGGAAACAAAGAGGTGCTTCTATTGGGACAAATCAAAGATGCTTAATTTGCATTTGCGGCCTTCCCAAATAAGAGAATTAAAATGACAGTCCTAGTGGTTGACGTCCTAGCCTCCTACAACATCTCTCTTGGGCAAAATTTTTGCAAAGATGTTGGTGGAGAATTAACCATGGACCTGTCTGAGGCGAGAATCCCTGTTAAGGGTGTCATGCAAACGCTAATTTTTATGAAAGAGGCAAAGTACATTATCACCCAAACATCAGCCCTTGAAGCTCAAATTCTATTTGAGTCTTCAGGTATGGGTAATTACTTTTTGACTACTGAAGACATTTGTATTTTAGCAAATGAAAGCTTACTAAGTGACAATCCAAAATATTCATATAATACATCAGAAGAATTGGTAGATCAAGTACACATAAAAAAATCTTCTCTTTCTGACAGGGAAAATTTTGAAAGAAGATCAGAGTCTTATGATATTTAGATTCTGGAATTCGATGGTAGCAATGTTGTAACTGGTTCTAGAGTTGGAGTTGTTTTAATATCTCTTCAAGGAGATATCTTCCCTTATGCATATAAGTTGCAGTTTAGCAACACCAACAACACTGCTGAATATGAATCACTGTTGCTCAGATTAAAAGCTGCTCAGAATAAAGGTGTTAAAATCTTTCATACCAAAGGAGATGTTGAGCTGGTGGTTTGTCAGGTAAGGAACCTGTACCAAACCAAAAATGAAAGATTACAACATTATCATAATCTGGTGTGGGACTGTATTGAAATCTTTCATGCTTTCAATATTTATATCGTGCCTAGAGAATTCAATAGTCATGCAGATGCATTGGACATCTCTACAGCTCTCTTGGTCCCTCACCAAGATTTCAAAGAAGATAGGTACACTATCGAGTTGGTCTTTTGATCAAGTGTACCTGATAATGCTGACCATTGATAGGTGTTCAATGGTGATAACCAAATCATTACTTTTCTAGAATAAAGAGAGAGCTTTGAAAAGCTTCAATTCAAAGGCAGTGAATCTCCACTGTGAGAATCAACTCTCGAGATAAATTCAATAGCTGATGAAGAGTTCCTCCAGCTCAAAGGGAATAAAATTCCCAAAGGATTAGTTTCTCTTGAGAAACTTTTTGACAAGCACGATAGGTTTGTCAAAGAATAATAAATAGATTTTAAATCCTCCAAGGATTTTGATCAAATAAATTTGAGTACAGAAGACAATCCAAAAATAGTCAACATTGGGAATTGTTGCACTCCTGATGAGAAACTCAAATTCATTACACTACTTCACCATTACATTGATGTTTTGGCCTATTCATATGATGATCTAAAACCTCTCAGACTTGAAGAAATCAAGCACAAAATTCCTCTCAAGATTGGGTTGTTGCCTCATAAGCAGAAGTAAAGACAATACAACCCTAGGATATTAGGCACAATTTTGTCTGAGATACAAAAGATACTAAATGTAAGGATTATTTTCCCAATCCATCATTCCACTTGGATTGTGAATATAGTCCCTATAAGAAAGAAGAATGGAGAAATTCATCTGTGTGTTGATTTTAGAAATTTGAATCAGTCATCTTTAAAGGACAACTATCCCCTGCCCATTATGGATCAACTGCTACAAACAATGACTAGTGCTGAAATGTTATCAATGTTAGATGGATTTTCAAGATATAATCAAGTGAAAGTTGGTGAAGCAAACCAACATAAGACCACTTTCATAACACCTTAGGGTACCTTTGCATATTGTAGAATGCCATTTGGCTTGATTAATGTTGGTGCCACTTTCTAAAGAGCAATGGATCTTGCTTTCAGAAATGAAATGGGTAAGTTCATTGTGGTATATCTTGATGACCTGACAGTATTTTCTAAGCATCATCTTGATCATGTGCATCATCTACAACAAGTGTTGGAGTGATGTAGGTAGAATGGTATTTCTCTTAATCCCAAAAAGTCAATTTTTGGGGTTACTGAAGGGAAACTTCTCGGTCACATTGTGTCCCGAGAAGGCATAAAGATTGACCCAGAAAGGGTCAAATCAATTCAAAAGCTTGCTTTTCCTACCAGTAAGACTATAGTTCACTTTCTTTAGAAATGTAATTTTTTTGTGAAGGTTCATTCTTGAATTCATAGAGAAGACTCACCACATTGTAAATATGATGAAGGGCAAAGCCACTTTTAACTGGACTGAAGAAGGCAAATCAACATTTTGAGATATCAAAGAAACTATCACCCACGCCCCAATTTTGGTTTGTCCTAATTACACCAAAGACTTCATGATGTATAGATATGCTTCTGAACATACACTTTCAACCATCTTAGTTCAATAGAATAAAGAAGGTGTAAAATCTCCCATATCTTTCATGAGTTGTCCTCTCAAAGCTCATAAGCTGAAGTATTCAATCATGAAGAAGCATGCCTATGCTGTGGTAAAATTAGTAAAACACTTCTCTTTTTACATCCTAAACTCACACACTATTGCTCTTATTCCTGACATAATAGTCAAGTCCATACTAACTCAGTAGGAGTTTGGGACCAAAAGGGGCAATTGGATTGCAAAAATCTAGGAGTTTGATCTTGTTGTCAACCCAATGAAGCTTGTGTGGGGAAGGGGCCTCTATCAATTAATTGCTGATAACATACCATAAGAAGTAGAGTATGAAGAAATAAGAGTTGAAGACACGCCAATAGTTCTCTTTGTCACCACTACAAATGAGTGGTATTTGAATATTGCTCATTTCTTTACCTATGGTGAGTGGCCTACTCACCTGTCTCATAAAAAAAAGAGGACTATTAAGTTGAAAGCTTCTAATTTTGTCTTATGGGATAATGGTCTGTATAAGAGGAATCTTGATGGGGTATTCCTTCGCTATGTGGATAAAGCGCATCAGAACAAACTTTTGGAGTCCTTCCACAATTTGGCTTGTGGAGGACATTTTTATGCTTCTATGACTTCCCATAATATTATACGAGCCAGGTACTATTGGCCTACTCTATTTCAAGATTCATATGTTTGGGTGCGTAGATGCGAGCTATGTCAATAGTTCATTGGCAAACCCAAGCTGGTTGCATTACCTCTCAAGCCTGTGGTGATAGAAGAGCCATTTTAGCAATGAAGGATTGATTTTATTGGCGCTATAAATCCATCCTCAAGTTTTGGACATGATTATGTCCTCACAACCACATACTACTTTACCAAGTAGGTGGAAGCCATTCCAGTCAAGCATGCCACTTCAGAGGTGGTATGCAATTTCTTCAAGGAAAACATCATTTCCAGGTTTAGGGTCCCAAATAAGATTGTAACCGACAATACAACCTATTTCTCTTCTCATGAGATTACCCAATTCTGTTACTCTTATGGAATTATTCTCTCCCACTCTTCTGACTATTATCTGCAAGGAAATGGTCAAGCATAATCAAGTAATAAGAATATGGTGACCATTATTAGGAAGCTAGTAGATGACAATCAAAGAACCTGGCATAAAGCATTACTTGATGCTTTATGGGTAGATAAAATTACACCCAAGAGGGTGATAGGTATGTCTCCATTCCAACTTTTGTATGGTCTCGATGCAGAGATACCAATCACCCTGGAATTATCAGCATTAAAGTTAACAAAGGTAGTGGAAGATTCAACTTTTAAAAGTTCCATTGATAAAAGGATCATGTGCTTGACTGAGCTTAATGAGCAACAAACTATGGTGGTGGACCAAATTACTACATATCAAAGTTTGGTGAAGAGACTTTTCAACTAGAAAGTAAGGATCCATGATTTTTAGGTTGGAGATCAAGTCTTGTTGTGGGACAAGACAAGAGAACCAAAAAAAATGCATGGAAAATTGGATTCCCTGTGGAGAGGCCCATTTTCCATTCATCATTTAAATGGTGAAAATAGTTTCTTGCTGAAATATCAAGATGGAATGCCATTTACTCTACCTCATAGTGGGAAGCATCTGAAGCACTTCAATCCTTGAAGTATTAGATAAGTTTATTGGTACATTTGTATAGTCTTTTTTTGTTTTTTGTTTTTCATTTGTTTTTAGTGCTATTAGTTTTTGGTGCCTTTCTTTTTGGGTAAGCATGAATCCATAGCCCAATGGCATAGATGAAGGCACTAAAATTTTGGTTTCTACTCCCTTCGATTACTTCAATTTTCAATTGATGGAAGTTCCCCAATTGGAGCCAGCTGTTGTTCCCAAAATCCATCACTTTTTTTGTAGACAACATATCAACCATTTTGGTCCTGCAGGCCAAAATGCTCTCTTTTTTTCTTTTAAAATGTTCTGAGCAATTGAGTTTTTCAAATATTCAAGCCTTTTCAGCTAAGGAAGTCACAGATTCAACAGGCGAGCTTTTTTCAAAGGAAGTTCAAAACACTTAAGGATTTTCCTTAGTGTTTTGAGGATGGTTCAATGCCCAAGTTCAATTAAAAGACTTAACGGTAGGCTTCAAACAATTAGAATGAACCACTATGAACCATTGAACCATTGAACCCCACCTCCGCAAGGTTTAAAGGTTTAACGAGTTCAAAGGTTCAATGACTTCGGTGGACTTAAAGAAAAGAAGGATTTGAAGAATTAACATTGAATCATTAAACCATTGAACCTTAAACCAAAATGGTCCAAAGGTTCAATGAGTTTGATAAGTCTAAAATACTTAAAGAAAAGAAGGAATTAAAGAGAGAAGATTGAACTATTGAACCATTGAACCTTGAACCAAAAAGAGTTCAAAGGTTCAACGAGTTCAAAGGTTCAAAAGACTTAGACGGACTTAGAAAATTTAGAGAGTTTAAAGCTTCGAAGAAATCAAAGAAATAAGATTGAATCATTGAACCGTTGTATCTTGAACCAAAATGGTTCAAAAGGTTCAAGGTTCAACAAGTTCAATAAGTTTGATAGACTTAGAGAATAAAAGTCTTCAAAGAAAGAGAATGAACCGTTGAACCGTTGAACCTGGAACTGAAATGGTTCAAAGGGTTCAAAGAGTTCAAAGTTCAAATGGAAGCTCTAAGTGAGTGGATAAAGTGAAAGATTATAGAAAGAAGTTCAAAGAAATAGTTCAACTGAAGAAGAAAAAGAAAGTGAATGTGACCCTTCACAAAAGCATTGAACCATTAAACCATTGAACCTTTAAACCAAAAGAGTTTAAGGTTCAAGGTTCAAAGATGTTCAAAGTGACCAATGACATCCTCGCAGATGTCAATTTTAGGGTAATGGAATAACCATTGGTTTTTAAAAGACTTGAGAACAAGCTCAGTAACTAGCCCAGAAAGGAGCTGATGGAGCCATCAAAAAGCGAGAAGGTATCCCCGAGAGCTCGGATTGCTTAGGAAGAGACAAAACATGGTAAGGAAAGAGAGAAAAACTATAAGAAATCTAAAAATATCTGTAGGAGAGTTATTTCTAGTAGGTAGAATAGTCCACCAGGTAGACATCAAAGAACACAAACATTCAAGGATGTGGCCTATTTTTCTACATTAAGTAAAGGTGAATGGACAGTTGTGTAAGCATCATTAAGAAGACTAGACAACCCATGCTGAGGAAGGAACATTTGAGATAATTCATAATGCTATATTCAAAGTCGATGCCCTGTTCTAGCATGGCCTTGTGACAGATATTTAAGGCATTCAATTTAGCATGGGCCATTTTCATGAAAACAAGTGCCCAAGTCTTTCTTGTAATGCTATATATTGTAATCTCTCATTTTGTATAAGGGAGATCTCTCGATTATCAGAAGCGAAGCTCTGCCTAATTGAAAGGCAATCCTGAGACTTTGAGCTCAGACTGTTAATCATATTTTGTTAAATGAATGAGAAAGCAAGTGACCTTTCAAACTTTGTGTTGGGATAAGCTTGTGTCATCTAGGAAATTGTTTTTATGTCCATTTCCTAAATACAGTCTTGTTCATTTAATCAAACAAGCAGAACAAGTGGAAGTAAGCTGGAAGATGTCTTGAAGCTGACTGTGGGAGACTTTGTGCTACCATAATTGTCTTCAGTCTATGTTGTTTGTAAAGGATACTAGAAAGACTTTGAGCTCTCTTTATCCTTTATTATCCTTTACTCTGTTGTAGTTGTAGGTGCAGGCTTTAAGCTGCATTTAATCCTACTATGTTACTTTGTCCTAATCAATAAGAGAAACAACAAAAGACTTTGTGCTTTCATTGGTTTCTTGTGGTTTTTGTTACTACCCATGAAGGATTCCTGTAGTTTGCTGAATACTATTTTTGAAAGAAGAGAAATGCTTTCAATAATTACACCAAAATTCTCCTCTATTTTGTGAACATCATCTCTAAAAAAAGAGAGATGGATGGTATGATTTTACCCCTGTGTGTATTTTTAGCACATATATAGTATACTATAGTTTATAGGGAACCTCCCCTTGATGAGAGGAGAGATTTGTCTCAATCTGTCTGTGGCTACTACATCCATTTTGATGTATAAACCTCCTTATGCTATGGTTGATGCACCTATTTTGCCATCAGTTAGCTGGTGAGAAAATATTCACCCAACATATATTTAGGAGAATCTAAGTAAGTGCTAAGGGAGGTTCATGAAGGAATGTGTGGGGCCCATAACAATGGTGTGGTCTTAGAAAAGAAGCTCCTTAGAACAGGCTATTATTGGCCAAAAATGGAGATCAATGCTTATAATTATGTAAGGAAGTGCATTCCTTGTCAATAAGATGAAAATTTTATACACACACCTTATTTACCACTACAGTTGATCCCAACACCATGGTCATTCTCAACATGGGGCCTCGATCTCATCAAGAAAATAAACCCAACATTTTCAAATGGCCATAAGCATATCCTGACTACTATCGAGTATTTTACTAAATAGATTGAGGCCATTCCTCTCACTTATGTCACCAAGAAGCAGATAGCCAAATTCATCCATTACCATATCATCTATTAATATGACATCCCACCTTGCCTTATATCTGATAATGGTGGATCTGTTAAGGTGTGGAGCCTAAAAGCTTCACATATGAGCACATTACCAAAGTTGCAGGTTTACACAGTCACCGGCGTCGGTCAGGAGCAACCGACGTCGGTCAGGAGTGACCGACGTCGGTCAGGTGCAGTTGAAGAGACGCCGGTGTTGGCAGAGGATCGGCTGACGTCGGTCACAGACAAGCAGGCAGGAACTAGCGTCGGTTATCTGTGCGTCCAGAATGCTATTTCTGAGGACAGAACTGAGTGCTTGCATGATGAGTTTAAGTCTTAGTCTTAAGTTCGTGTCTCTATTATTAGTAAGATTGTTTTTAGAGCCCTTGTTCAAGAGGCTTAACTGTTGGTTGTAAGTGCATGCTCAAGTCTCCTAATTCTATATGTACAATTAGATCTTCTTAGCTTAGTGTGGTTGTAGTAGTTCATTGTATGTGAATGTTGAAGAATAGTACAGAGTTGTATCAATCCAGGTTGTTGGAGTTGATTGTACTTGAGAGAGAGAGCTCTTAAGGGATAGAGATCTAGAGAGAGATCTTGTGCATCTGAGAGAGGTATGGAAGAAAGAAGTTTCTTCAATTGTAGTCCTTCTGTAAAGAGTTTAATACAAGTTTTCAGGGTGGTTTCTTGTATCTCTTGTTCTTTGCTATTATCTAATTCTAGTTACTTATCTATCTGATTTAATTCTGTGGTTTATTGCTTTCATAAGTGTAATCATATTGTTGGTTGATCCCCAACAAGTGGTATCAGAGCCTTGGTTGTAGGTTTAGAGTTTGATATCCAATAATTGGTATCAAAGCTCAGGTTCACTAACAAGTGGTTCAGATCTGTGTAGTGTGTATTGATTACAGGTTGCTCACAGGAGATTCTGCAGGGATTTCTATTTGAGTGGGAGAAGCAATGGTAGAAGAAAGTAAACTGAGAATGGAGAAGTTCAATGGCAAAAATTATCAACATTGGAGAATGCAGATAGAGGACTATATGTATCAAAAAGATCTATACTTACTGTTAGGTGGGATTGCAAAGAATCCCATAGACATGGATGATGAAGAATGGGAAGTTCTTGATAGAAAGGCTCTGGGGTCTATAAGACTGAGTCTAGCATCTACTATGATATCTAATTTATCACAGGCAAAAACAACGGTAGAGTTGATGACTACTTTAACAAATTTATACGAAAAACCCTCAGCTTCTAATAAAGTATATCTTATGAAACAACTATTTAATTTGCATATGTAGGAAGGTGGATTTGTATCTAATCACCTGAATGATTTCCATGGTATTGTAAATCAATTAAGTTCAATCAAAATTGTATTTGATGATGAAATAAAAGCTCTTTCAATATTATGTTCTTTGCCTGAAAGCTGGCATAGCTTAGTAATGGCAGTTAGCAATACTGCATCTGCATCAAATATTTTAAAAGTAGAGGATGTTGTTAGTGTTATCTTGAATGAGAAAATTCGCAGGAAAAACACAGAAGAGACATCTGGGAACGCTTTAAGTTTTGAAAGCAGGGGAAGGCAAAAAGAGAAGAGCAAGAAAGGGAGATCAAGATCTAAGTCTAAGGGGAGAGGTAGATCCAAATCTAGAAATGGCAGGAAGCCACAATGCTGGAATTGTGGAAAGATGGGGCACATAAGCAGAGATTGCTGGTCAAAGCCTAAGGAGGACAATCAACATGAAGGAAAAGAAGAAGCAAAGGTTGCAGGTATTGCACAAGATGCTTTAATATTCTCTTTGCATAATAATATAGAATCTTGGGTGTTAGATTTTGGTGCATCTTTTCATGCTACCCCTAATAGAGAATATTTCTGTGACTATATCCATGGAGATTTTGGAATAGTGTATCTAGGGGATGATGAGCCTTGTAAGATTATTGGCAAAGGTAAAGTGTAGCTGAAAATGCAGAATGACAACACATGGGTGTTGAGAGATGTGATGCATGTTCCTAGCTTGAAGAGAAATTTGATTTCTGCAGGAAAGTTAGGGGATGAGGGTTGTACAATAACTCTCACAATAGAATCTTGGAAGGTGACCAAGGGTGCACTTGTTATGGCCAGAAGTAAGAGAGTAGGTACTCTCTATTTGTGTAATTGTGTTACTAATAATTCTCCTTCTGTATTATCTACTTCAGATGTGGATGCAAAATTGTGGCACTCAAGGCTTGGCCACATGAGTGAGAAGGGGATGTCAATTCTTAAGTCTAAAAGTAAGCTTTCAGATTTGAAAATCATGGATCTAGAATTTTGTGAGCACTGCGTATTTGGAAAATAGAAAAGGGTTAGTTTTCTCAAGACTGCATCTACAAAGAAGAAGCATAAGTTGCAGCTTGTTCACACAGATGTGTGGGGACCGGCTCAGGTAGCTTCTATTGGAGAATCACAGTACTATGTTTTGTTCATAGATGATGCTACAAGAAAGATATGGATCTATTGTATTAAGAAGAAATATGATGTATTTGAGACTTTTAAGATTTGGAAAGCTATGGTTGAGAATGAAATAGGCAAAAGATTGAAGTGCTTGAGATCTAACAATGGTGGAGAGTTCTGTAGTTATAAGTTCAATTGGTATTGTTATATGCATGGAATTTGTAGGCAAAGGACGGTTCCAAGGACACCTCAGTAGAATGGAATTGCTGAAAGGATGAATAGAACAATCATGGAGCGTGCAAAGCGTATGAGATTGCATGCTGGTTTGCCCTTAGAGTTTTGGGCAAAAGCTGTTGACACTATAGTGTACTTGATTAACAGAGGACCCTCTATAGCTCTAGATGGTGGAATTCTAGAAGAGGCTTGGATAGGTAAAAAGGTAGATCTCTCATTCCTCAAAGTTTTTGGTTGTGAAGCCTTTATGCACGTAGATAAGGAAAATAGAAAGAAGCTGGATGCTAAGTCTATGAGGTGCACATTTATTGGCTATGGCTTAGATGATTTTGGTTTCAGATTTTGGAATCTAGGAACTAACAAGATAATTAGGAGCCGTGATGTTGTTTTTAATGAAAAAGTGATGTATAGTGATCAACTAAAGAAGCTAAATCAATCTGGGCAGAGCGATGGTGAATTGGATGAGGTGACGATCCAAAATGAGCTCGCAAGAAAAGGAAATAATCACTTGTAGAAAAACACAGAGACCGACGTCGGCAGGATAGGAACTGGCATCGACAGAACAAAAATTGATGTCGGTCATACAGAGACCGACGTCGATAGAACAGGCACCAACTTCAGTTAGGTAGAACCGACATAGGCCAATAATAGGTCTGGAGGTGATTGAGGTCAGTCACTGTTAGAGAATTTGGGTGGACAGCGTGTTGTGAACGAGTCTCAGACACCCATCAGGAGGTCAAAAAGGGTAAGTAAGCCTCTAATTAGATATTCTCCTTCATTATTCTATTTATTGCTAACTGATGGTGGAGAACTAGAGAGTTTTGAAGAAGCAATACAGGTGGAGTCCAAGAGTCAATGGGAGCATGGCATGGTTGAGGAGATGGAGTCCTTAAGAGAGAACCAAACATGGGATTTGGTTGAGTTGCTAGCCGGTAAGAGAACACTGAAAAACAGATGGACCTATATGTTGAAGGAAGGTGAGAATGGACAGATGAGATATAAGGCCAGATTGGTAGTGAAAAGATTTGCACAAAAGCCAGGTATTGATTTTGGTGAGATTTTTTCTCCTGTTGTTAAAATGACTTCTATACGGATTGTACTGTAGTTGGTTGATGTTGAGGATTTGCATCTTGAGCAGCTAGATGTTAAGATAGTGTTTCTTCATGGAGATTTGGATGAGGAAATTTACATGGAACAGTTGGAAGGATTTGAGGTCAAAGGTAAGGAGAAGTTAGTGTGCAGATTGAAGAAAAGCTTGTATGGCCTCAAGCAAGCTCCTAGACAGTGGTATTTGAAATTTGACAGGTTTATGACTGAGCATGGCTACAGTAGGTGTCAATCTGACCATTGTGTGTATTTTAAGAGATTGGATAATGGTAGATATATTATTCTATTGTTGTATGTAGATGATATGCTAGTTGCAGGATCACACATGCAAGATATCTCTGAGCTTAAGGTGAAATTAGCTCAAACTTTTGCTATGAAGGATTTGGGAGCAGCAAAGAAAATCCTTGGCATGAGCATTAAGAGAGACAGGAAAAATCATAGGTTGATATTGTCTCTAGAGGATTATGTGGACAAGGTGTTGAAACGGTTCAATATGCAGGATGCTAAACCGGTAAGCACACCTTTGGCTGGACATTTTAAGTTGAGTAAAGAACAATGTCCTAATTCACATGATGAGGTAGAGTACATGAGTAAGGTTCCATATTCTTCCGTAGTAGGAAGTTTGATGTATGCAATGGTGTGTACTAGACCAAATATTGCCCAAGCAGTGGGTGTTGTAAGTAAGTATATGGCCAATCCAGGAAAGGAACATTGGAATGCAGTTCAACGGATCCTCAGATATCTAAAAAGAACCAGTGGTAGGCACTTGTGCTATGGAGGTTCAGATACTTCTCTACATGGTTATGTAGATTCAGATATGGCAGGTGATTTGGATGGCAGGAGGAGCACCACAGGATATGTTTTCATTATAGGTGGAACGGTGGTTAGCTAGATATCAGAGTTGCAGAAGGTTGTTGCCTTGTCAACTATAGAAGCAGAGTATATTGCAGCCATAAAAGCTAGCAAAGAGACGATATGGATGACACGGTTCATGGAAGAGCTTGGAAGGGAGCAAGAGAGTTGCAGATTGTATAATGATAGTCAGAGTGCAATCCATTTGGCTAAGAATTCAGCCTTTCACTCAAGAACCAAGCACATACAACTTAGGTACCACTTCATAAGACAGGTATTGGAAGATGGTGAGTTGAAGTTGGAGAAGATCCATATAGACAAGAATCCTGCTGATATGTTAACCAAGCCGGTTACAAAGGAGAAGTTGAATCTTCATTCAACTTCTGTTGGTCTTCATGACTAAGTTGAAGATGGAGGAGCTAGATGATGTTGCTGTACATGTATTGGTGCAGCTGTTTATCTCCAAGTGGGAGATTGTTAAGGTGTGGAGCCTAAAAGCTTCACATATGAGCGCATTACCAAAGTTGTGGGTTTACACAGTCACCGGTGTTGGTCAAGAGTGACTGACGTCGGTCAGGTGCAGTTGAAGAGACGCCAACGTCGGTAGAGGATCGGCTGACGTCGGTCACAGGCAAGCAGGCAGGAACTGACATCGGTTACCTATGCATCTAGAATGCTATTTTCGAGGACAGAATCGAGTGCTTGCATGATGAGTTTAAGTCTTAGTCTTAAGTTCACGTCTCTATTATTAGTAAGATTGTTTTTAGAGCCCTTGTTCAAGAGGCTTAACTATTGGTTTTAAGTGCATGCTCAAGTCTCCTAATTCTATATGTAGAATTAGATCTTCTTAGCTTAGTGTGGTTGTAGTAGTTCATTGTATGTGAATGTTGAAGAATAGTACAGAGTTGTATCAATCCAAGTTGTTGGAGTTAATTGTACTTGAGAGAGAGAGAGCTCTTGAGGGATAGAGATCTAGAGAGAGATATTGTGCATCTGAGAGAGGTGTGGAAGAAAGAAGTTTCTTCATTTGTATACCTTCTATAAAGAGTTTAATACAAGTTTTCAGGGTGGTTTCTTGTATCTCTTGTTCTTTGCTATTATCTGATTCTAGTTACTTATCTATCTGATTTAATTCTGTGGTTTATTGCTTTCATAAGTGTAATCATATTGTTGGTTGATCATGTAGACACCAAAATTGTGTCTACCCATTTGGTTGTCCTCCCCCTTGGTCCTCTTTGTCCATTTCTAACCCTCATCCGCTCCATTATTAAATAAAATAATTAATTTAATTTAATTACCCCCTTTTTCCACCTCACCCCTTGTTAAAACCCTAATTACCTAAACACACCCCTAACACTTCCTCTCGCACCCATAAACACTCCCTTCGACCATTTTTCTCCCTGACACTTTAACCCGGCAGTTGGGAAAATGGATAAAAGGCTATTTTTAGCCTTTTTCCTGCCTTCCAGCCACCGATGTCAGTCACCTATCGACCGACGTTAGTGATATTGCTGGCATCGATTCTCTTCATAACGGTATTCCGTCCGTTATTGGGTCCTCTCTCTTAGCTAGCGCGGCATTATCAATCATCAATCATCAATCAATCTTTCGAACCAAGAACCTGAATGTGAATCAGACCTCTCTGATATTCTCTCTCTGGCACCCACAGCAAGCTATAACAACAACAAGGATTCTGCATCAGTCTTCTACACCAATAACATGTACAAACATCAGTAGACACTCCTTCAGCCAGCCATAGGTAAGTATTTTGTTTGATCTTTCATTGTGTTTTCTAGTTATTTGCTTCTAAGTATTATGAACTAGATTCAACACTTCCTATCACCAGACCAGACCAAAATCCTTATCTCCCTGTCTGCCTGTTGGTCTCCTCTATCCCTCTGTCTCGTTTTGACATTCTATCCATCATCCCAGACCTCTGCACAAACTCTCAGACCATTAACCAAAACCAGACTCTCAGGCCTAGATCCCCAGACCATTCAACCAGGGCCAAACTCTATCTCAGACCCGTCCACAGACCAAAGGCTCATCCAGACCCCATCCATAGACTACTGCCCCAATCGATGCCGGTCGTTTCTCCCACCGACGTCGATAGACTAATCGACGTCGGCAGAACTTAACAACCGACGCTGGTAAGACCACCGATGCCGATGATTGTGATCAGACTGCCATCATCATTTAGTCTCTTTTTCTTGCAGGTGTCATCCTCCACAACCAAAGAGAGGTTCTCACTTCGTCTGGATAACGGTGCGCATGACTACATCCAGGTAACATCTAGCCTTAGACCATTTCCTCTCAGTTTCTTTATTTCTCTCTTTGAATGTAGAAAGCGAAATTGCATAGAAACATTCTGGCACGCCCGGTGGGACCTTAGGGTCTTCCTTGGGTTCCTTTTCTTTCTGTTCATATAGGTGCATTAGGTTTCTCCCTTTTCACCTCTTTCTTCTCTTCTAAACGACATCATAAGCAGGAATAAAATGAACTTTTCTTTTCTTTTCTTGCACTTCTAGACTAGTCAAAAATCATATCCTTCAACCCTTTCTCAACTTGTTTTTCATCCGAACTTAACATTTCGACTTGGGGCTTAAAACACGTCGCATTACATTTCTGCTTGCTTGCATTTCTTAGTCCACACTTAGTAATTAATAACCACATATTGAATTAATCGTAGTCCACTTGATGTTACACAACCAAACCACTTGCACTAAATCAAACATCAAACTTACCTGACACAAGGCTCGACTGGTATTTCATCCCCCAACGGATACCTTACCTGTCCCGATGATCCTACTTGGATTTCATCACCAAGGGGAAAGCCCACTCTGTTCTTTGGCAGAGTCTAATCTCTAGGGAAAGTATATTTTGGCTAAGCGAGACCAGCTTACCACTGGACTCGTGAAGTGAGGGGAGCTTAATCCTTAGCACCAGGCCATGTACAGAACCTAATCTAAACTCTTGAGTGCCTAAACAAACCTGAAACCATCCATAGACTACCTCTTCTAGGACCCTTCTAACAGCGAACCTCCCCAAACATCACTTTAAGGCATAAACCACACGAGCTTAATAATTTATTTCTAGGGATTTAACGCTTAGGACCTGCTTGTGTTCTTCTTATTTTCTATTCTTATCTGCTTGTTTGAGTTAGTGAGGTTCTTCCTTTTTTCCAAGAATCTTCAAATTCACTAAGTTTTTGGAAACCACAGTCACCGACATCAGTTTTATCACCGACGTCGGCAACTTTCATCATCGGCATCAGTTTTATCATCGACGTCAGCAACCATACTCGCCGACATCGGTTATCTGACCGACATCGGCCATATTTTCTCACTGACATCAATTTTTTAACCGACATCAGTCACTATCACAGTCCTTTTTTTTCAAAACAACAGCCTAAAACCCGACCCTTTTTTTGCCAAAAACCACATTTTGAGTTTCTAAAACTAAAAAAACATAGTTTCTAGAACTTGAGTCCCTTCTTGCCTTGAATGGTTTTGACACGCAGTCAAACCAAGGATCTTCTTGACCACGCTAGCCATCAACTGCTTTTGCCTTCCCCGTCCATAACCAGTCTTATAATGGAGTTCCACTTAGAGACCGAAAGAACTCCTACTCGCTCGACCCCAACTCAGACCCCCATTTTCCTTGAAGGGGACCAAGATTTTGAGATATTCTTGGACCTCAATGCCAAATCCCTCCAAAACTATCTCATAAAAAACCCAATGCGAGACCTTTCGGGTGAAGCGACGGTGACATCAACACCATTCGCTACCCAGCCTTTTGCCTCAACCATTGACCTGACCATGGCCAATATGCAAAGTTTGGCCTCCCCATCTATTTTTGGACCGACCTCCATCAGGGTTTCATTACCCCCTCAACCACTTACAATTCAACCAAGTTCTACATCATATCAAAACTTGATTGTCTCGACTTCACACACTCTTGCGCCCATAAATGCAAGAGTGTCTACCTATCCTTCTACCAGTGCTGTCACGCAACCACCTTTGGCGGTATCCAGTCAACTCATGCCTTCTACCTTCATAATGCAACCACCCCTAGCTTCCACATCTATTCCAACGACTAGTTATACATATGTTGCGCCCCTACAAGCACAACTGACTATGTCGTATGCCTCCTCTAGCCTCTTTCAAGCACCCTACAACCTAGGGGGCACCCCATCTGCCAATTCATTAGCAGATCTCATCAAAGTGTTGATGGACAAGATGTCTAGTCTTGAGACCTCTATTTTTGGTTCACGCAATGCTCTCTCGTATGAGCAAATTTGCAACGAACCCATTCATCCTTCCGTCCCGATCAGACCATACCCCAACCAGTGGGAGCTTCCTAGTTTTACTCACTTTAAGAGTAAGGAAGTCCTGCAACAACATCTATGAGCATTCAGACATGCCTGTTATCTCATAGCTCACGACGATGCGTTATTATTATGCACGTTTCCCATGTCACTTTTTGGCCCTGCCCTTGACTAGTATAGCTCTCTTACCAGACACTCTATCTTTTCATTCACTCAACTTGCCCAATTATTTCTCGACCATTTTTCTATCAATATTACCAAACAAGCCTCAATCACAGACCTCTACTGCATCAGGCAATTTGATGACAAATCAATAGTCTATTTTGTTGCCCATTAGAGAGGCTTGATTAACCAACTCTCCTTCTCCTTGCCTCAATCTGAGCTCATTGAGCTCTTTTCTCGAGCATGTGCCAGGCACATGTCTTCTACCTTACAGATTCAGACATTCTGCACCTTCGACAAAGCTTTCACCATGGCTCAAAAGCTTGAACTCCGTGCCATTAAAGAAGATAAGGTCAAATTGTGTAATACTAACGCAAGCGCCAATGACCTTTCTTCTTCTAGACCTTCTTCTTCTGCCAACTCTAAGTCCAAAGGAGTGGCCAACACTGTGGTCATTAAACCACCATCTTCGACAACAACTAGTCAACCCCAACCTTCTACGTCTCCCAACATCACCAAACAATTCCAACAACGGTACATATAGCGTAACTACACTCCGCTCAGAGAATCATACGCTTCCATTTTGGAAAAACTTGTCAAGCAGGGGGTCCTTAATCTAACTCAAATCCCACCACCTCAATTCGACCCTTCAAAATCTATCCCTACATGGTATAGGGAGGCTGACTTCTGTCACTTCCACCGCGTCCACGGCCATGACATCGACAATTGCTGAACCTTCAAAAACATAGTCCAAGACATGATCGACAAGGGTAATCTTGTTTTGGACAACCTGAATGCCCTACCCAACCAACACATTGACATCTTCAAAAAACCATTCCCAAACCATCTGCTTAATCAAAACAATGTCCAGACCTTGACCAATAGCTCCCAAGACCATAATATTCACACAGTCAACACTGTCTTGCCTCTTGTCCCTAACCAGTCTCCTTCACAAGTGGAAGACCCTTCTTCCCCTATTTTTCTATCACAAGATGAAGAACTGTCTTCTCCTATTAGTCCTCCATCGACCTCTCTTATACTAGAGGGTGCCTTGACCATACCTATACCATTAGCCACACTTCCATCCTTCTTCCTACCAATGGGGGACCCTACCTTGCCTACTCCTCAAAAATAAGTAGAAGGCACCATCACCCCTACCCTCTACCCTCTTGAGGAGTCACACTCTCCTATTTCTTCTCCATCAAGAGAAGAACCAGTCTCTTCACCCATTTCGATCGAGAAAGACTCAATCATGGTTTCCTCTTGCCTTTTGCCTGAGATTGCTACATCTCACTCACCTCCGTCCACATCCGAACCCAAACCTGTATCTAACTTCGCCTCACACAATGGTGGTCCTCAACCCAAACCAAAGAAGGCCACTAAACCACACTAGAGGACTCCTCCCCCACCTTTGTCATTACCTTCAATCTTGGGCCCACATCCGTCCACTTTAATAGGAGTACTTCCTGCTCCCATACTTCACAGAGGCAAGTCGCCTCCATTACTCTCTCAACCCATCAGACATATATCTCCTCCAATCCATCGACCAATGCCTCTTAAACCAAAGTCATCAACCCCCACTGCAACAAAACATCCAGACCCATTAGTAGGTTCTTATGCCTTACTGTTACGGCAATTGTTGCAGTCATCTCGCATCAATCTCTCACCTCTTAAACCATATCAAACTCTCAGACCAAAACTGCCCTGGTTCGATGAAACTCACATTTGTGCGTATCATCGCATGCCTGGGCACGACACTGAGCATTGTTGTGCCCTCAAGGTTGTCATTCGCCAATGTCTAGGGAATGACACCTTTTTTCTCGACCACACTGTCAATAAATCTTCAACACCGCCCCACTCATCAACTCTCGAATCAAGACCATCTTGGTTCGACAACTCTAAATTCTGCCACTACCATCACACTTCAGGACATGACACTGAGCGTTGTTGTGCTCTCAAAGCTGTCATTCATCAACAATGGAGAAAGGATTTCCTTCTCATCAAGGATCCTCTTGACCACCCTTTTGACAAATCATCAACACCGACCCATGCTTCTCAAACCTCATCACCTAAATCGGGATCTTCACGCTAGACTATGGTCCCTTTACCGCCTTTAACCCCCTATTCGACATCAACACAGTCAATTTGACCACCAAGCCTCAACTGACCTTGACCAATCTGTCAAACATTCTTCCCAGCCGCTGGGGGAATTCAACTCTCATCCAAGCCTTGACCAACCTTTCAACCCAGTCTCAACCAAATATCAATCACTCTTTTAATCCTAAACCTTGACCAAGCCTCCGTCAAGCATCAACCAATTTCAACCAAACACCAAACCTTGATCAATTGATCATCCACGCCTTGACCAAGCCATTGACCCAATCTTGACCATTAACCAATCATCGACCAAGTATCCATCGACCCGACCCTCGACCAAACATTTGACTAGTCTCGACCAATCAAAAACCAAATATCAATCAACCAATCATCAACCATGACCTCGACCAAACATTCAACCAACCTTTTCGACCAAACATTCAACCAGTCTCGACCAATCAACGACCATATCAACCAGCTTCACCTCCAACATCAATCAACACGTGACCAATCTGGAAAGAGGCAAATGGGGCAAGTTTGCTCCTAATTGACTCGGACCTTATCATAACACACAAACATGGCCCAGGGACTTATTAGAACCTGAGCCCCTTTTTATGCTTTGCATCTGTGACCATTCTACTGTTAGTCGAGTACTCGATCACTTGACATTTTACTTGAGCTCGTCCCTTGAGCAACTCCTTGTCATTGTCATTTCTATTCCTTTCAACCCTATTTCCAACACTTCGTCAACCCTTTTTGTCAAGCAGTAATGCTTTGTCCTAATAAAAGGGAAACCTTAAACTTCTAGAGGCTCGTCCATGGCTAAAACTTCAGTCAACAAACATGTCAAAAATGGGATACCTATCATATCAAAGGTCATAAAACTCTAAATGTAGACTGCTCCCTCGAAGGACAGCTTCATAATTGCTGTATTACTAGACTGCTCCCTTGAAGGACAGCTAGGCCAAAGACATATCAAAAAGCATGTAAAGCAAAAATATAGACCACTCCCTCGAAGGATGGCTATGACTAAATATTGCTACGGATAACACTTTTTCTGAAGCTTCTCACATCGATTAGCTTCACATATATGACCACCAAGCACAACGACATCTCTATACAGGCTTCCCGCATTGATCAGTCTGCACCAAAAAAAAAAAAACGAGTCATGGACTTGACTTATAGTTGTCTCAGGGTCTCCCATAAAAAGGGGCAAGGTTATCTATGCTCTTAAAATGGGTTACCCTATTTCCTCCTATCCTAACACCTGCTCAAGGGACTTCGAGCTCACTTTAATGTCAAAGTGATTCGATTACCGTTCTAACATAACATCTAGTCAACGACGTAATGCATGAATGGGGCTCTTAGTTCTAACAACCCCTATTTATGCTGCCATTCTGGTCCTTGTTAATGAAAGGGCGATTGTGCTTTTTACCTTTTTTCACACTTTTGTCACATTATATCATTTGTCACACTCAGCTCAAACCACTCACCTAACCTATTCACACTAGTTTCTATGGAAACCAATGTACATGGAAACTCTCGACTACTCAATTTATGTTCAGCATAAACCATTACTTGCTGACACATAAATAGACTCACTTCATTTTTAGCATATGTCCATCACTTAATGTGGACAATTGCTAAGGGTGAACAACCTTTGCCTTCTTTTCATCATTTCAAGCATGTTCCCTCAGACATATGGACGTGCTAGACTATTCTCTTGACCAAGACCAACTCTCGACCTCTTTGTCTCCTAGCCTAAACTACATTGGTCTGAGGCCCCTTTCAATCAGGGCTATGTAGGCAGCACTCAGATGACACGACTGCCTTCTGGGGTTAGCTCGACCACCCTCATTTGTTTGTCTACCCGATGGACAAACCCTATCCTCTTCTAACTTGTGACTTGACCTAGACCACAAGCAATCAACCACTTTGACTCTTCCTCCCTCTTTGGGAGAACTACATTGCCCTGAGGCCCTTCGGACAAGGGCTATGTAGGCAACACCTAGTTGACATGGGGTCTTCTGGGGTTAGCTCAACCATCCTCTATGTCACTTTCTCTCAACACCCCCACTGGCCCACAATAGCTTCTGTAACCTCCAATTCGACTTCAACTCACTCCCTTTCTCACCCAATCTCGCCCTACCACCTCACACTGCTGCACCGGTCAACTTCAAGACTTATTCACCCAATCACTCAAGAGCTCCTTTTTTCACTTTAGCACAATCACAAATGACTTTTGGTGGGCCGCCAATCTAGTTTTGTTGGATTTGGTAGGCTGTCGACGTCGGCATCGACGTGCCCTAGGGCACCGATGTCGATCGATTTCTACCACTGTCGATCCATTTTGGCCACTGACATCGGTGTTATAACTAACATTGGCAGCCTTCAAACCTCTTTTTTCATCCCATTACCCCTGAATCATGCCCCCCATTAGTCAGTTTTCCTGACCAATTGATCTTCACCCCCTGGGGCACCCTTGTGTTCACTTTTGCCTTCGTCCATCGACCGCCTGACCTTGCAGATCGCGACTATCTCCTCTGACCCCTTTCAAGACAACTCTACCTTAGTTGTTTTGATTGCCTTTACTGCCTCATGCCTAGTTGGCCAATTATCACCTGACCCTCATGAGTATCAGATCACGAGCACGTTGATCCCTCATGCTTGTGCTTTTTTTGTGTTTTCTAGGAGCACTTCCTGCACCCGGGATACCTGGAACACGATGACCCATTAGAGCTTCAGCTTAGATTGAATAACCCAATCAGCTATGACCAAATGTTGGGGCTTGATTATTTTGATTCTAGCACTCCTTGACCCATTGACCATGACAATTTGACCTGCCTATCGCGTGGTGTGGTATACGTGCAATCTTGCCCTTTGCCACGTTCACACTCATTTTTGACCCTCTCTTCTCTCTATCAAATCGACACTCAATCTCTAGTTCCCTTCCCTCGACTCCCGCTTTGAGGGGGGAACACCTCATCCCATACTTGGGGCAACCAACTCCTATTTTTGTCTTGCAGTTCGTCAAGAATAACCAACAAGACAAAAAGGGGCAAATGTAGACACCAAAATTGTGTCTACCCATTTGGTTGTCCTCCCCCTTGGTCCTCTTTGTCCATTCCTAACCCTCGTCCCCTCCATTATTAAATAAAACAATTAATTTAATTTAATTACCCCCTTTTGCCACCTCACCCCTTATTAAAACCCTAATTACCTAAACACACCCCTAACACTTCCTCTTGCGCCCATAAACACTCCCTTCGACCGTTTTTCTCCCTGACACTTTAACCTGACAATTGGGAAAATGGATAAAAGGCTATTTTTAGCCTTTTTCCTACCTTTCAGCTACCGATGTCAGTCACCTATCGACCGACGTCAGCGATATTGCCGGCGTCAGTTCCCTTCATAACGATATTTCATCCGTTATTGGGTCCTCTCTCTTACCTAGCCTGGTATCATCAATCATCAATCATCAATCAATCTTTCAAACCAAGAACCCGAATGTGAATCAAACCTCTCTGATATTCTCTCTCTGGCACCCATAACAAGCTATAACAATAGCAAGGATTCTGCATCGGTCTTCTACACCAACAATAGGTACAAACATTAGCAGACACTCCTTCAGCGAGCCACATGTAAGTATTTTGTTTGTTCTTTCATTGTGTTTTCTAGTTATTTGCTTCTAAGTATTATGAACTAGATTCAACACTTCCTATCACCAGACTAGACCCAAATCCTTATCTCCCTGTCCACCTGTTGTTCTCCTCTATCCCTCTATCCCTTTTTGACATTCTGTCCATTATCCCAGACCTCTACACAAACTCTCAGACCATTAACCAAAACCAGACTCTCAGACCCAGATCCCCAGACCATTCAACTAGGGCCAAACTCTATCTCAGACCCATCCACAGACCAAAGGCTCATCCAGACCCCATCCACAGACTACTGCCCCAACCGACGCCGGTCATTTCCCCCACCGACGTCGACAGACTAACCGACATCGACAGACCTTAACAACTGACGCCGGTTTGACCACCGACACCGACGACTGTGATCAGACTGCCAGCAGCATTCAATCTCTTTTTCTTATAGGTGTCATCCTCCACAACCAAAGAGGGGTTCTCACTTCATCTGGATAATGGTGCGCATGACTACATCCAGGTAACATCTAGCCTTAGACCATTTCCTCTCAGTTTCTTTATTTCTCTCTTTGAATGTAGAAAGCGAAATTGCATAGAAATAGATCCCCAATGGGATCTTTTATAAACCAAGATGCAAAATCTCTTTGTGCAAAATTAAAGATCAAGCATAAGAAATCAACTCCATATAACCTAGAAGGCAATGGATAAGCTGAGGTGTTAAATAAAACCATTGTAGAAATTTTAAAGTATATTGTTAATGACATTGGTTGTAATTGGTACTTGCAAATATTTCCTTCCCTTTGGGCTTACAAAACCAACCATCAAACCCCAACAAGTGCCACTCCATACTCCCTTGTCTATAACATAGAAGTTATTATCCTAATTGAGATCGAGCTACCATCATTACAAATATCACTAGCACATATGAAGATGACAAGGGCTATAAAGTCTCAAGGCTTTCAAAACTAGAACTTCTTGATAGAAAGCATTTGGATGCCCTAGAAAACTTTTAGGCCTATCATAACAGATTGAAGAGAAGATACAACAAGCGCATTCTCCCTCAGGAGTTTAAGATTGGTGATTTGGTCTTGAAAGAGAACTAAAAGAACACAAAAATTTAATGCAATAAAAAAGTAAGTTTTAACCTAATTGGTTGGGACCATTTTTTATCGCAACAAACTATGGATCAGGGGCGTATCGATTGGCTAAACTGAATGGTGAAAAATTTCTAGAGCCCATGAACATTGTGCACCTTAAGAGGTTCTACGCATGAACAACTTTGAACTAGTATATATAAGACCCCTTACTTGGGGGTAACTTATGCTAAAGTAATTTTATCCTACCATTTTATAATACCTTAGACCTGTGATCTAAGAATTTGACTCAAGAGAAGATGGTTAGTATGGTGTTAGTTTTAAAATGAAAACAAAATAAAAGAAACACACTAACTAACAGAACATGTCTAGGCCTAGACACTAGGGAGAGCTTAGTTAACAAACATGAATAAAACACACAACTAAAATGCAAAAGAAACCTTCTTTTACCTCCCTTGGATGCTCCAAAATGCTTTTTATAGTGACTTGCTCAGCTTGTACTCATGAAGTCCTTGGCAATGGAAGCCTGACTACCTCCATCTCTCCTTGGCACCTTTGGCTTATGGTTTGGAATCAATTTGGCATGGTAACACTAATTGCAATGGCTTTTGGAATCAATTCTAAATTATAACTTTGCATAATCATGTCTTAAAATTCATGTGGTAAGGCCTCCTATTTATAGTTTTTTGTAAATTATAGAATCAACTTGAACCATCCATCTCAAAATTGAGATGTGTGGTTAAGGATTAATCTAATTATGCAATTAAGTTTATAATTCTCCTCATCATGGCATTAGAAAAAGGGGTAATTAAGAGGTATGAAGGGTATCATAGAAGGCATTGATGAGGCATGGAGGGTAAGAATCCTGATATTTGTGGCATTAATGGCCTAGGGATGTCTTCCTAAGAAATGAGTTCACTTGATGATGCAAATATTCAATATTCATTTCTAAAAAAAAGTATTGAATAAGTTTCCATGCAATTCTTAATTAGGCTCTAACTTGGATTAATTAGCTCTTAATCATGTTTAAGTACTTAGTGCACAAATTACTCAAATTGATCATAATGCCTTGTTATTGGTCCAAAATTTGAATAGATTGGAATTGGAAGGCAATGTTAGATGCATTGGATCTGTTATCCCATTTAGGATGTTATCAATAAAAAATAACAAATACATGTGTTTTGTGTAAGATATTTGATAGGAATGATCAATCCAGAGCACCTAAGTGCAAAATTGGCATTTTGACTCATAATGATCTGATCAAAGTTAGCTAGCCCATATATTGTATTACCCTATTTAGGGATACCCTGGCCAAAATCGACACTTGAATATGTATATTTCATATCATTTACCATGTTTTAGTATTTTTAGGCCAAATTGTGCATTTTGGGTGAAAATTGGCCAAAAGCTCATTTGGAGGTTGTTGGTGGCCAGATTTAGGTGTCTACAATTTGCCCCTATTTGGGAAGTCATTACAAGCTATAAGTATAGTAACATCTTCTCAAAGAATGAAAAGATATTGTATACCTACAACTGCAATGATGATAAATTAACTATATGATGCCCCCTCAAGGGAATGGTTGGCACAAGTAGGTTGGCAAATGGTCCCTCAAAAAGAAAGAAGCCAAACAAGAGGACCAAGGAAAGATGATGGGATGAAAACATAATGATATTGAAAAAGTAGTCAAAGTCATTGAGAATGCAAGTGGGATGATGTATAATGGTTTGCCCAAAGGTAGTTATAAGTATTGTACCCTAATAGTGGCAACGTGGTATGAGAACACAATGATTTGCTCAAAGGTGGTTATAATCATTGAGAAGATGGAGCTGCCCCTATTAGGAAAAACAAATAAGATAATAACATGCCCCTGTATAGGCAAAAAAAGTAAAGTGGTGATAACACAATGATTTGCCCAAAGGTGGTTATAATCATTGAGAAATGCAAGTTGGATAGTGTGCAATGATTTGCCCATAGGTAGTTATAATCATTAAACCTCGATTATGGAAAACATGATAAACTTGGTTGAGGATGATGATAACTTAACACGTAGAGTAATGATGAATTGGAACAACCTATTAGTAGGGAAATGCTCATCCCAACTAATAAAGGTTAGAATTCTTTCATGTTTAATTACTCTATTTGGGATATGATTAAGATAAAATAAAGATGTCAGTGCTAAAAAGATGCTGCCATTGCTGAATAGACTTCTTGAAGCTTAAGTTTTTTATAGCATGTGTCGATAAAAATCATGGTATAACATCATGAGGACTTGGCTAAAATATGTATGACTGACTCTCGTAATCCAATACATAATAGAAAACAATGCACCAATGATAGAAACCATGATGACAATGTAAACATATGAATATGGATGGATTCAAGTGTAAATGTGGGCAAGGAATCACCTAATAAACACACATAAACCAAATCAAGGCAACAGTGTTGAAAGCAAACAAATAGGCACACAAACAAAAAAATAAATAAGCAAACAAAGAAACACTCAATAGAAACCATATGAACATTTCCCTTAGAAAATAGGTGACAACTTAGCAAATGAATGAAATGGGGGAATAGAAGAAAAGGAAGGCGGTGGTTGATCTATCTCCATATGCACTAGGTAAGTGGACATTGCCTACATAGTTTCATGGATGTAATATCCAATAAAAAACTTTAGGCTAAATGTAGTTCTTCTAGAGAATATGAAGAATGTGATAACTGAGGAAAAAAAATAGAATGGATGAGATAGAAGAATAGGAATGGTCTTTCAAAATGGTAAGTGCATGAGAGAAAAAGGCCGAAAAGGATGGGGAAACTAAATGAAAACTGATTTGCTTATAACTTAGTAAGGGTTCCCAAAATCCTTAAGGCAAAGAAGTGGTCAATGTTTTTGTGCTTTTATAATGATTTTTCAAATGTTTTTAGAATTATTTTGGAGTATCTCAACTCAATTGAGAATGATGAGACACCAAATGGTTCAAGCTCATAAAATGGTGTGAGCGTTTAAACTAAGGTTGCTCATAAAATGGTGAGAGCGTTCAAACTTAGGTTGCTTGCAAAATGGAAAGGGCATTCAAACTTAGGTTGCTCAAAAAATGGTGAGAGTGTGGTGGGAAGGGTGACTGAACATACCTTAAAAAATAGTGAGCGCTACCTACATAGTCCCAGAGTAGGACCTTTAGTTATTGTAGTTCTACCCTAAAATGGAGGAATTTGACTAATGTAGCAGTTAATTCAAACAAAATAGGCACAGTTGGTAAAAAGACAAGGTACAACATAATAAGTGGCAAGGTGGTATGTCAAGGATTAATAAACAAATGTTGCCCCTAGTTTGCCCATAGGTGGTTATAATTAAGACACAATGACATGGATCCATGCTATTAATTTCCCCAAAGGAAATTATAATTAGTAACAAGATCGGTGATAAAAAATGAATAAAAAATGAAGGATGCAATTGTCAAAACTTCTATCACAGTACTCCAAGATATAATCTTTGTCTGAAGTACATAAACTAACTGATGAAATTGATTAAATATCTTGATGCTAAAAATGTGTTATGAATGATAAAAACCAAGGTCAAATGGGCTAGGCTTTAGAACACATTGGGCCATTAGGTCAGAAGCAGAAAGTGAATATGGCTAAGAGGATAGAGAAGGAGATATTTTTACAAAGAAGAATAGTGATAAAATGAAATAATTGAAATGGTCCTTACATATAATACACCTTAGCGCTTAAGCATAGTACCACTTGAAATGAATAATATTCATTGGCTTAGGAAGTTCATCTTTGTTTGGTGTGGCAAGCCTGTATGCTCTTGATATATAAGCTACAATAATGATGAAAGGCCCTATCTAGTTTGGTTTGAATTTTCTTTTGTGCTTCTTCTCAGCCATGGTATTCTTTAAGAACAAGATTACCAAGTTCAAATGTTCTATACTTAACACACTGATTATTGTGGCCTTTAAGTCAGTTAGAATATGATTGAAAATTGTTGAGGTAGTTGTGCATTTCTTATCAAGTAGGTCTAGCTCTTGCAGGTGAGCTACTCGATAGGCATGATCATCTAGGACATGCTTGAAAGAGATGCATAGTAAAGGCAATTCGACTTCAATGGGAAGGATGGCTTTAGTACCATAAGTGAGTATAGAATTGCTCCTATGGGGGTATGATGATTGGTATGATATTTACAAAGGGTAGGGAATATATGTAGGTGCCAATCACAATTGGCATCATTGACAATATTTTTGAGAATATTAATAATGGTTTTGTTCAATGCTTCAGCCTAGCCATTACCTTGAGGGTAATATGCTATAAAAAAATGTTGTGTGATGTTATATTTGATACATAGCTGGTCTACATCCTTGTTCTTAAATGATCCTCCATTATCAGATATAATGTTAGAGGGGATACCATAGTGGCAAATGAGATGGTTGAAGATGAATTCGGAAATTTGCTTTCCAGTCATGTAAGTGAGGGGTATAACTTCAACCCACTTAGTGAAATACTCGGTGGTGGTAAGGATATGTTTATGGCCATCAGATGAAGTGGGGTTGATCTTCCCAATGAAGTCAAGTATCCATGTATAAAATGGTCATGGTGTCAACATCAGTTTCATAGTTTTGGCTGGGGCATGAATCATATTAGCATGCCTTTGACATTTGTCACACTTCTTTATATATACAATGGCATCTGCATCCATTATGGGCCAATTATAACTAGTATGCAATATATTTTTGGATAAGACTGCCCTGTTAGAATGAGCTCCACATACCCCTTTGTGAACTTCTCTTAATGCTAGTGTAGACTCTACTGAAGTTAAACAACAAAGTAGAGTTCCATTAAAACTATGATGGTAAAGGGTGGATCTAAGTAGAGTATAATGAGTATAATGATGAATGAAGGCTTTGATTTATTTTTGATATAGGTTACATGGTAGAACTTGGTCATGAAGGTAGTTATAAAGGTCTGGGTATTAGATAGAATTAGGACCAATAATGTCACAAATCATTGCAATGATTGAAGGTTCATAAGCTGGTGCTAACAAATTCTTGATGAGGAACTGATATTCTCTAGCTTTATCTATTTGTTGAATTAGAGATCCAATAGTATCCATGGCATCTACAATTCTATTACTAACCCTTGGTATGTGCTCAAACTAAATGTTGGCAATTTATTGCTTAAAAGTGTCGACCATGGCTTTATATGGAACCAACTTGTCATCTTTGGTCTAAAAATGATCTGTGACCTGATTGATGATTAACTAAGAATCAGCATAAACTTAGAGATGAGATATGTTCCAATACACTGACTATCAAAGTCTTACAACAAGTGGTTCATACTCAGCCATGTTTGTACAAGGAAAGCTAATTCTGAATGATTTAGGGATTAGATCCCCCTATGGTGTAATAAATAATAGGCCTGCCCCTGATCTATGTATAGTAAATGAACCATCAAAATATATCTTCTAGTGTTACTCCTCAAGGGGTGTGTCAATGATGGTCATTATAGATTCATCAATAAATTGAAATGTGAGTCACTATGTCTGTGAGAGGTGCTTCAATAAGTTGATATGTAAGAACTTGTTCCTTGATTGCCTTCTCATTGACACACTCTATGTCAAACTCACTAAGAAGCATGATACATTTAGCCATTCTACCTTACAAAGATTTTTTAGATGGTAGATACTTGAGTAGATCTACTTTTAAAATAACCATGGTTTTATTATTCAACATGTAATGGTGTAGTTTTTGAGCTATGAAGACTATGGCTAGATAAGATTTTTCAATAGGTGCATAGTTATGTTCATATGTGACCAAAGTAAAACTTAGGTAGTATACAACATGCTCTTTTTCATTATCATCATGTTGGGCCAAGAGTGATCCCATAACATGGTTGGTAGCTGATAGGTATAACAAAAATACCTTTCTTGGCATAAGAGGTAATAAAATAGGTAGATTAACAAGATAGTCTTTGAGTTGTTGAAAACATGTTTAGTAGTGATAATCTCAGTGAAATGTAACTCCCTTCTTTAAAAGGTGTGTAAATGGATGACACTTGTCTGCTAACTGAGAGATGAAGCATCAGATTGATTGGATCTTACCCTATAAACTATGGAGTTATTTTAAATTGGTTAGTGACAACATCTAGGTTATATCATGGACTTTAGCCAGATCAACTTTAATAACTCTACAAGACATGATGAAGCCAAGTAATTTACCTAAGGTTAAACCAATCACACCTTTATTTAGATTGAGTGTGACTTTATACTCTCGTAATATTTCAAATATCTTACGCAACACTGTTGGATGGTCGGCCTTGGTTTTGGATTTTCCTAATATATCATCAACATAGTCTTCAATAATATCATGCATCATATCATGGAATATGATAGTCATGACCCTTTGATATGTAGCTCCAAAATTATTAAGGCCAAATGGCATTACCTAATAACAAAATTTTCCCCATGGAGTGGTGAACGCTATTTTATGTTGGTCTTCTAGTGCTATTTTGATCTGGTTGTATCTTGAAAAGCCATCCATAAGTGAAAGCATTTCATAACCTACCATGGAATCGATGATCATGTTGATATTAGGCAATGTAAAATCATCTTTAAGATAAGCTTTATTGATGTCTCAAAAATTAGTATAGATTCTGATCCCTTCAGGCTTTTTACTAATAGGTACCACATTAGAGATTCATTTTAAGTAGTCAATGGATCAGATACATCTTGCTTCTAAAAGTTTTTCCAACTCTTTCTTTACCAATATAAAAATGTGAGGATTCATCTTACATAAATTTTATTTTACCAGTTTGGCATTAAGATTAACAACAAGGTGGTGTAAAACTAAGGTGGGGTCCAAACCTATCCTGTCAAAATAGGCCCATGCAAAAATATCTACAAACTCTCTCAATAGAGCTGTAAAGACTTCATGTTCCTCCTCAGTGAGGGGTGCACCTACTTTTATCCATTTCAGGTCTGATGGAGTCCCAATGTTTACCTATATTGTATCTTTGATTAGAAAGGTTGAACTATCTTCTAGGATAGTAGGCAATGACTTAAACTATTGGACTATGTCAGGGTCCTCTACTAGGACTTGCTCTTCAAATTTTCCTAGGCATGATAAATCTGAGTCCCCTAATGGGAGATTTGGCCATGTGACAAAAACAATAAAAAATTATTGAATAATTTGATAAAATATTTATTGTGTAAAACTAAAATCAAATCCATAAGCAAGTTCATCATTGGTGGTCTCTTGGTCTAAATTCAAAGAAGAATGAACATCCCCAGCTAATGGCACCTAAAATAGGTTTTCACCACTAGACTAGCCTTTATCTTTACTTTTTCCCTAGTTAGAAAGCACCTCAAAGAGGTTTTAACTTTGGGACCTCAATGTTTTACTTATTTGTTTTTGGTTAAGGGTGTTCACCTGCTCTTCAAAATAGGCTATAGGATCCAATGTAATTGAGAATCCCGACTTGTGATCTCCCAATGGAACATTGTCTCTAAGGCCTAAGAAGTCATAGAATGCCTCATCATTTTGGAACTCATCAATCATCATATTAGATTCTTGCTGGTCCCAATCTATCAGTTGGGGATAATATAATGGTAATGGGTTGTGATGGATGAATGACTAGGGTAAGGGTACAAATGGCATTGTTATCAAATAGGTTAGTTTCAGCTAGGTCATCAAAGGTGAGGTTATGATAAAACTCTACTTCACTATCAATGTCATCATCACTAGTCACTGGTGATGGAGTTTAAATAATATATGTGGGGTCATCCCCAAGTAGTTTAAATCCAGGTTCATAAGGTCTTTCATACTTAGTCATATAAATTGGCTCGATGGTTCCTTGCTGATTTGGTTTGAGGCCTCTTCCTTCATAATTGTGATGCTCTATGATCCTATTGGGAATATGATACTTTGCATTTTTATAACAATCATCTTGGTTGACATCATATAACCATGATTCATCACATTCAAGAGGGTTAGGTTTTAGGATAAATGTTGGTACAAATGTGACAGGTCCCTTATCTTTGTTCTTTTATTGCCAATGCATATATGGGTGACTTTAAGTTGCCCAAAGGTGTTTAGATTCTGAGGAAGATTGGAAATATGAAATGTATCATGGATCATATACTCTTTTGGTCTATTATCTAAAATGGTGAAATGATTAGAAGCTTCATGATGTAGCATGTGGGAAAGGGAATCCAAGGTATTATGATCTATGCAATTATTCAATGAAGGATCAATAAGTGTAACCTTTCCTTTATCCTACTTGGAACATAGATTCATGTCGTATTGATAATTGTAACTTTGAAATTTGGCCTCAAGATGTTTTTAATGTTCATATGGGTGTAAATCTCCTAGAATATTTACGTCCATCTTCGAGTGGGAAAACTTGATACATTGGTGCAATGTTGACGGGACTGCACGATTCTCATGTCACCAAGTCTTGCCTAGAAGCATATTGTATGATAACTCAAGATAAAGCACATGGAAAAGTGTATCATGGGTAAAAGGCCCAATGATAACTATAAAACTAATGGTGCCTTGTGATTCTCTTTCTTAATTTTCATAGGCTTTGATAGTTATCATTTCTAGTTAAAGATGTGCCATTGTGTACCCAAGAAGCTTGATGAGCTTTAGAGACACTATGTTGAGGCCTGATCCATTGTTTATAAGGACACATTTCACTTTATATAAACTTATATGTATAATGGATTATTATGGAGTGGGCTAAGGGAAGACATATCACTTTGGTTGAATGTGACTTGTTGGGTTAGATCTAGGTGTCCAATCAAAGCTTGAAATTTATCAGGGGATATGTCACTAGCAATAGTGGATTGGGTTAAAAACTCATTCAAGATGTTCTTGTGAATTAATGACATTCACAACAAATCTAAAATAGAAATTTGTGCTGGTGTCTTCTATAATTGTTCCACAATATCAAACTTCTTATCTTGGTCAGTATTGAATGGTTTATTTTGAGGCTGAATGGTTAGTTGGATAACAGGTAAAGTAGCAGATGGTTGTGGGCCTGAGATAGTAATCTTCAACCTCTAAGTTATGATTTCAAATTTGGTATTAAATATTGGACCATTATTGATAACAATTATTAGGAATGGTGTGGGACTATATAGGATAAGTCTCGGTTGCTGGTGCACTCATATGTGGTCACATGGTAAGGATGAGTTGTTGATATAAGGTCCAAAAGGGGAAGTCCTAGTTTTTTGGTTTATTTGTATGCACTCCCAAGTCAAATAAGGGTTATCCATGTAATTTGGCTAAATGGTATTTATTATTTAACAATGGTCTAGGCTGATTAGTGCTTAGTCTAGGATTAATGGAGATGGTATTAACACTACCCCTTATAATATGATCTACAACTCTATTGTAGTCATGTGAAACTACATGGTAGGTTTGTTGGTTGTTATTGTTTTGACCTTTGTTTTGTCCATTATTCTATCATTATGGGTTATGTGGATGATTTTGTTGATTATGCTGTTTTGGCCTTTAATTTTGATACTATTGATTTTGCTGCTGCATTGGCTGCTGTTATTGTTATTATTGATTATTTTGCTATTGCTGATTGTTATGTCAAGGAAAGGGGTTTTGATAAATACCAAGAGTTTTATTAGAAGTGAAAGCACCATTAGCCAATGTTATCTCCCCATTCTCTAACACATTCTCAATTAAATTCTTGATTTAGACACATCTTCATAGATTATGCCTGTTGACCTGATGATAGTCACATAATTCATTTTCATAATACCAATCAGGATAAGGAATGCCTTGCAGATAATTCTTTGGTATAGGCCAACTAATCAGATTAGTAATAGCAATATTGTGAAATATAGACTCAGTATATTCTCCTAGGTCACTAAAGATATAATGTGTAGGCACAATTATCCTAGGAGGAGGGGTTTGCAATGGTAAAGGTTATTGTATTTGTTGTGCAAGTCTTGGTTGTTGTACTTGTGACATTGGTTGGAGAGGTTGTGGGGTAGGAGTAAGCTAAAAAGGTGGTGCATATGATGTTTGTACCATTTGGACATGATGAGATTTGGTTACTCCGTTTCCCACAACATTCCTATTATGGTTGAATTACTTCGATCTTTCTTGGTTATTGGCCTATACCGATTGTGATGCTTGCACTTGAATGGGATGTTGATGTTGGCCATTTACTTGATTAATACATTAATTTTGATTAGTTAAATTAAGCTTGATGACTCCTTTATTGATGAGCACCCACTCGATCAACAAACCTTTATCAATAATCTCTTTGAAAGTATGTGCACATTGTAGTTCCAGATGATAAGCTATCTCACTATGCAAATTTTTAGTAAACACAATGGCTAATTGTTTATCTAGTAAATTATGGGTAAAATCGCTGTAAGGTCTCTCCATCATTGTGGATAACTTGCAAAACTCTCACCAACTTTTTGCTTTGCTTGTGTTAAGTCCACTAATGAAATCTGATGCTTGAGATTATAGGAAAAATGCTGCACAAACTTATCAAAAAGATCATCAAAATTTGTTACTAAATTTTTAGAAAACTTAAAAAACCACTCTAAGGCTTATCTAGCCAAGCTCCTTGGAGACAAAAACAAAAGGTATATGTTGTTATATGCCACTGGTTGACATGCGACAAAGAATTTAGTTAAATGGGCCTTAGGGTCACCTTTCTCTTTATATTTGTTGAATTTTGGTGGTTCATATCCTAAAGGAAATGGTATCTACAAATATTTCATGTTGAATGGATGGCAACACACATCATCTAATTTGAACTTATTAGACTATTTCCTAGCCTGAATGGAAATAATTACATCTTTCATTTGATACAATTCTTGGGATAGAAAACTGGAAGGAACATTGGTTTGAGGGAGAATATTGGTTTGGGTAGATGGTTGGGAGGTCAAAAATGGGATATTTTAACCAGGTTATGATGGAGATACCTGTTGGGGTATATTAGTTTGGTTGGAAAATGGATCAGGAATATGCATACGTGGATTAGGATGTACTTAAAATTGTACATTTGGTTTGCAATATTCTAGTTTGGGTTGGTGATAAAGGTTTGACTTGGAGGATTTTATGGTTGGGATGGTGGGATATAACTATAATGTGCCTACTATGGTTGAAAAGGGACATGTTGCCGACTAATCAAACCTTGCTATTGAGTGGGAACTTATGAACCAAGACCTTGTTTCTAAATTTGTGGCACATTTTGAACCAATATTTGTCTAGTAAGAACTTGAGAAACATGAGAGCCTCCTTTTTTCATGAATCCCTGTGGGGAAGTGAAAATATGTTATAGATTCAACATGTATCGCTGACCAATATTTTTACATTATTGACTAGTCATTTCTTGGTTTTGGATTGGCATATTAGTTTGTGACTCAAGAGGTATGTTTATTGTTACCTAGAAAGGTGGAACATTAGTTACCCCTGATTGAGGTGATAATGTATTTGTATTCTATTGTGTTAGTACACTAGATTTTGCCTACTATATTGGAATAATACTCATTACTTATTGAGGAGGAGTAGGATTCATCACATTTTGTCATTAAAGTATGACATTGGTCATTATTTGACTGCCTAATCTTGTAGGTTGTACACTTGAGGAAGCAATCGATTGAGGTTGGGATGTAGAAACTCCTACTCCTTGGTATGATGATCTAATCATGGAATTAATTATAGGCACATGTTGTTGGCTAGTTATTTGTGTGTTAGTACTACTTTGATCAGGATTGGACATTGTTTCCACATTGTCTACTATATTTTGCTCATTATTTTGCATAGAGGCCAAAGACACTTCTTCAATAATGGGCATTTAAATCAAGTTATCTATCAAAGTGGCTTACACAAATGGGTCAGAACTTAGATTCTCTTGTCTAATTAACTCTATCAACACTCTTATTGAAGGAACTAAGTCAATAAGAGGTTTGCTCATCATGTTCATCTAATTGAAATTATGTGCTAGATTCAGGTAGGTTTGATATGCTCTCTATATTTGGTTAAAGTGGTATTTCATGATGTTTTTTCCTCGATTAGATATATTAGGGTCTTGATACGTTGTTTTGAATAGATCCATATGATTTCTAGAAGAAGCATGTTGATCATAAATGATATTATGGGGCACTCTTACTAGGCTTGGTAAATTTTCATGGGGGAAGTTTGCTAGAAACTTGGCCCCTACCTCTATGGCTCTAACCAAAATCTTGTCTTTGTTTTCTAAAAAATGTTGCTCAAACAAAAATGGATCATATGTGGAGGCCATATTAAGTATGACTATTGAAAAACTGGCTCATCCACTGTGGGTATTGTAGCTAGGTATTGTGCGGTTTGTTCTTGGTCTTGTTCTGAATAAGGTGGTGTGTTAACCAAATAGTTAGCCAAGGGATCTTGGCTTTGTGACCCTAATTGAGTATTATAAGAGGGATAAGGACCCATCTTATAAGAAATATTATTTGTGTAGGGGTCTTGCACCATTCCTTCCTCCGTAACTACATTGCTAATCCTCAGATTGTACATGAGTCGACTATGAGTGTAGGAATAAATGTTGGGATCCATAGTCAATGCTTTGTGATAAAAGGTCAAAGAGTCCTACAAAATCTAAAATAGGTGATGTTCCAACTTGGTCTAGATTCATCAAAATGATCAAAAGGTTTATGCAAATATTTGTGAGGAAACAAGCTAGCATGAAGTATCTAATGTTTAACTATTCACACAAAGATAAGTAAATAAATGGACCAAAAATTGAAATACCAAACTCTAAGGTTAAAGTGTTTCAAATCAGTCTAATATAGAAATTTAAAAGTTTCTAGGTCTTTTGGCCAAACATGGAATCAAAAGCTAGACTCAAATAAGGCATATGCTAGGACTCTTGGCTAAACGATGTAAAAATCTAGACTTTGAAATAGATGAAAGTTTTAATCTAACAAATTTTGAAACACTTCTAACAAACACTAGGCATTTGATTCTTGGACATGAACTTGATCAACTAGGTATAAGGTATGAAACAAAAGGCACTTTAGAGATAGTTTATTTTCTCATAAATAATGGTATAAAACTTGGTTCTTTTGACAAATAAGCTAGACAAAAGTGAACGGTGTAATTGTGTTAGACAAAAGATCACAAAAGTACACTCGGATTGATTTGAAAATGTAGGAATAAATTTGAACTCTATGAAATATGTTCTATGAAACAATATTTGAAATGTTTTGGGTAGTGTAATGATGCTACACTACCCAAAAGGTGTGACATAAAAGTTTGTTTAAAAAAACTCTCTAAGGCAAAGATAATTTCCCATAATTTTGACAGCATAACACTACTTTTCTTGACTCAAAATATTTTATGGTACATAGACTCAAAGTGCAAGTGTTTAGCACAAAATGGCTTAATTCTATCAAGTGATGATAATGATTATGAGTCTTAAATGACCTTTAACCCAAATTGGAAATTAAACTTAAGTTCCCTCAAGTTTAGTGCAAATGGCAAACCCACTTAACACATCAACCCTATGAACTTATAAAGGTGAAATTTCAAATTTAGATTATATGTGAAGGACTTAAATTTTTTTTGTAAAGGTCTAGACTCAATTGGGTAGCATAATCATGCCAAAGTGGATGATATGACTCCCAAGGTTTTAATGAACTTTTGAACAAGGCAAATTGATGATCTCACACAGACAACATAACACCTCTTTATTCAAAGGAAATTTAGGACCATGTGTTTTGGTTTGTATCATTTTTTTACACCAAGTTTTGACTTCAAATAATACTTTAATCTAGGATAAAACTCAACTGACTAATCACTCTTAGACTCTAAACTGACAATGTTGCTTGGTATTGTTGGAATCCATCTATATACATCATTTGAGAGGATTTTAAGTATTCATCCAAAAGTAAATGTGCATTATATAGTAGGGTTTTTACACCCCCCACTTCTCTCAAATGATAGTACTGCAATATGGACTTTGAGGCACACCTTGCACCAACAATACTTCTGTGACAAGTGGGGATTTATCTAAGATCTAATAAGTTTTCAAACATTCTAGGGGAATCAATTACACAATGAATTTTATGCCAAATAATGCAAAAGAAAAACATGGATTTTGGGTCTGTATCACTTGGCTTGTTACAAAAAGGTCTAGTCCTTTTTACAACCACTAAATCCTACTATTCACTTAGTGTAGTGTGATGTCCAAAGTGCCACTACATCCTATGCGAAAATCCAATTAGGAGCCAAATGAATTCAATGTCATGAGGTGAAACCCTAGGTCAGAGCATACCTAAAGAACTTGTAGGAGGTGTTGAAGTCCCCCTCGCAAGCCAAATTTGCATAAAAATAAAGAAAACATGATAATAGAAAGACTTTAGGGTCATTTTAAAGGTCACCCAAACTTTGAGATGTTTTTGGGGAGTGTTGTATATGACTTTATTTCTAAGCCTTGGACTAGGCTACTTGTAATAGGAATGGTACTTTTGATTCCAAGGGTCCCCTAAAGGGGACAAATGGAAGAGCATACATGCAACACCCCTCTTTTTTCCAAACAAAAATTAGATCAAGCAACTATTGAAGACAAAAAGCCTAGAAAGATGAGTTCATTTTTAAGCCCAGATAAAAATGAGGTGATGTTCATTTGACCCCTTGGTCTTAGTTGTAACTTTGAAAACTAATGCTAAAAACACTTATTTAAGAACTTTAAATGTTACTTTAAGCAACAAAATAATGTTCCTAATTCATTTTTAAGCATACAAAAGGTGATCTAAGCATATTTTTAGAGCAAATGTCAAGTTTGGTCCTGCGACAAAAATGGTAGCATGTCCTTTAGCCTTGAAGCTATTTTGGGTTTAAAATAATGAACTTAAAAAAAAGAGCTATCAATTTTGTGTTTTAAGAAAAACATAGTGACCGGCATCAGTTATATAACTGATGATGGTTACACTTACTGATGATGGTTATCTAATTGACATCAGTTATACCAATAGTGACTAACGATAGTTATCCAACTAATAATGGTTTTACTAACTGACGTCTGTTACTGTGTAAACCTGTAACAAAGAAAAATGGCAAAAAAAAGTTAGAAAATAAAATTGTAAGAGTTTTAATGATCTAAAGGAATATTGTAAAGTTGCATAATGATCTTCTTCATGTGTGGGATGCATTTTGTCCCACCGGGTGTGCTATATGTCGTCTAAGAATTTGACTCAAGAGAGGATGTTTAGTATGGTGTTAGTTTCAAAATGAAAATAAAATGAAAGAAACACACTAACTAGAATAACATCTCTAGGCCTAGACACTAGGGAGAGCTTAGTTAACAAACATGAATAAAACACATAACTAAAATGCAAAAGAAACCTTTTTTACCTCCCTTGGATGCTCCAAAATGCTTGTTGTAGTGGCTTGCTTAGCTTGTGCTCATGAAGTCTTTAGCAATGGAAGCTTGGCTACCTCCATCTCTCCTTGGCACCTTTAGCTTGTAGATTGGCTTGGCTTGGAATCAATTTGGCATGGTAACACTAATTGTAATTGCTTTTGGAATCAATTTTGCATTATAACTTTGCATAATCATGTCTTAAAATTCATGTGGTAAGGCCATCTATTTATAAATTTTTACAAATGTATAGAATCAACTTGAACCATCCATCTCAAAATTGAAATGTGTGGCTAAGGAAGGATTAATACAACTATGCAATTAAGTTTATAATTATCCTCATTATGGCATTACAGAAAGAGGCAATTAAGAGGTATGGAGGGTATCATGGAAGGCATTAATGAGGCATGGAGGGCATGAATCCTGATATTTATGGCATTTATGGCCTAGGGATGTCTTTCCAAGAAATGAGGTCACCTGATGATGCAAATACTCAATATTCATTTCTAAAAACAAGTATTCAATAAGTTTCCATGCAATTCTTAATTAGGCTCTAACTTGGATTAATTAGCTCTTAAACATGTTTAAGCACTTTATGCAAAAATTACTCAAATTGATCAGAATGTCTTATTATTGGTCCAAAATTTGACTAGATTGGAATTGGAAGGCAATGCCAGATGTATTAGATCAATTATCCCATTTAGGATCTTATCAACAACAAATAATAAAGGCATGTGTCTTATGTAAGAGATTTGATAGGAAACATCAATCTAGAACACTTAGGTGCAAAATTGGCATTTTGACTTGGAATGATCTGATCAAAATTAACTGCCCATAAATTGCATTACCCCATTTAGGGATACCCTGGCTAAAATTAGCACTTGAATATGTCCATTTCACATCATTTAGCATGTTTTAGTGTTTTTAGGCCAAATTGTGCATTTTGAGTGAAAATTGGCCAAAAGCCCACTTGGAGGTTATTAGTGGCCAAATTTAGGTGTTTACAGGACCACTCTCACATGAGCCCTATTCCTTTCATGACTTTGGATAGTGAAAGCTTTTAGACTGTTGGTACTCTGAATGCATTTTATCCAACCCTAGACCATTCTCTCTGAGAACTATATTCTTTGGACTGTTCTCCTTGAGAACCTTATTATTTGTTATATCTAGGGCTTGTTGTAACCCAAATACCTTTATCCCTCAACCAATTATGATCATAATTATCTCATATCAAAATTATGAACACATTAAATGATAGTTCTATAAAGTAGTTTAGTGAGGACAATATTTTGCATCATCTTTTATAGACAAGTGAACAAGAACACCTTTTCAGCTCATGATCTTTTCCTACTGCATGGTTCTTCAAATTGATTTCATGATGCACACTATTCTATATTACATTTCCTACTCTTTGATGAACATTATTGTCTTTTCAAGATCCTCGCTCTCTCTAATTTATGAGCATTTGCTGTTATAGCTGGTTTAGATACTTATTAGAACTTCTACTCTTGGATGAGCATCTCCTTGACTAGTTTGTTCCCCCCCTTATACATATTTTATCCCAAAAATTCCAAAAAAATTAAAAAATGATTCCCGAAAGAAAAAAAAAACATTGTCCTATACTTTTGTACATTTTGATCCTCACACTCTTGCCATTTTGCAAGGATTTTATCCTACTAACTTTCCACTGTGTAAGTCATCTTGTCCCACACACTTTCCATTTTACAAGATTATTCTCTCTCATCCCACCATTTCATGCTCTTGCCATTTTACAAGCAAATTAAGTCCCATTGGCTTGTCATTTTGCAAGTCATCGTGTCCCATCAACTTGCCATTTTGCAATACCAATCTCATTTGTCAAGTCTTCTCTTTTCTTCTACAACATTAATCGTATGTTTCTAATCATCATCATGTCTTCTATCCCACTTCCTAGGAGAACTAAATTTGGCTTGAAGTTCATCTTGGAACATGCATCCATAAAAATATATAAGCAATGCCCACTTGTCTTGTACATCTAAAGTCAGCTCGGCTAACCCCTTCCTTTTCTTCTCTTCCCCCATTTCTTCTACCGCTATTCCTCTTTAATTAGTGAACAAATTTTGAGTCCTTGTTTTTGTTACATTATGGTGGAAAGTAATGCCTCTAACACACGTGTATGAATAATTATGTTTAAATCACACTAACTTTGTTTTTGTTTGTGTGTTTATTTGAGTTTTATTAGTGTTTTATTGTTTTTTCTTGGTGTTTTGTTATGTTTTTTTGGTGATTTGTTATGCTTTTGCACCTATGCATTTATTTCTTCTCCTTTTTTCTTTTTATTACTTCTTATCTCACCTTGGTCTTGTGTTTCCCTGTATGTTTTTGTTTTTCTCTTTTGTGTTCAAGAATGTCTTAATGGTCCACATAGATCTTGATTATTTATATCTTGATCCTTTGTCGTTAAGATTTTATTGCTTTTTATTTTTAAACATTATTGTTCCTACATAAATATTGATTTTTCATATCTTGATTTAAGTTGCGTTCATTTATGTTTATGTTTATGTTTATCTTTTTATTTGATTTTATGTTTAAATGTAAATAGTTATAACTCTAGTTTTGGTCATTGTTTACCATTATCCTTAGTTATAGGTATTTACATTTTAACTGACTCTGTGAATTTCAAATGTTAGGTTATTATGAGTTCTTCATACTTATAATGCTTAATTTATTTTTCTATACTAAACACTTTGTGCTCTAGACTCAAGTCTTCATGTCAACACAAATCTGATGAACATATCTCAAGATCACTATGTATAAACTAGGATTAATAGATTTAACACATAATTCAATGCTTAGACATGCATCTCTTCACATAAACCATGAGTATAATTAAATCTTTGGTTAGTTTCCTTTATCCGTCATTCCATTCTCTCCCATTTCTAGGTGAACTACATTGGCTTGAAGTTCATATTGGAACATGCATCCATAGAACTAAGTAGGCAATGTCTACTTATTTTGCACATCTGCAGTCAACTCAGGCCATATTAATTCTTATTTTCATCTCTTTTATCACTTTTTGCATTCTTGTATGCCTAGTTTTTTTATGGATTTTTCTAAGCCATTGCACTATTGCATCTATGTTTACAATCACTTTAACCTATCTTTTGGATTATATTATTGAGCTATTTACTTGAAAATTTGCCCATGCTAGGGCAAAATATCTAAACAACATCATAATCAAATCAGACATATAGGGGTAAACGATTATTCATTCTTTATCAATGATCAAAAGTAGCCTTATTGGGGCACAACTGTCTTATCACGATCAAATCTGCCTTATTGGGGCACTTCTTCTTATCATTTTTTTGGAGACCACATTATCTTTTTCCTATAATTCCAAGCTCTCTAGATTTTTTCCCATGATGGTAATGTTTTAGTGTGTAACTTGTCTCGAGATTAATCAATCTTATAAGCACGTAACTTACACTCTCAAATTGGGTGCGTTCAAAGTGTGTCCTTTATATTTATAGATTGAATCCTTCTTATTACCCCCATATTTGGGGCCCATTATAAATCTAATTATATTTTGATCATTGATGGTAACCATGTATGTAAGTATCAACTAATTTTGATGTGATCTATTTCATCGGTTAATCTCTCACTTTCCCTCTCTTTTTGAGAGTCCATCCTTCTCTTTCATCTTAGTATATCCTCTTGAGCAAGAATCATGGGTCATTTACATTTATTCTTAAAAATTATTTTCTTTGAAAAGATGTTACTTCACATAAATGTCTCATTATGCCTTTTCAAATAAGGGGAAAATGTAGACATCCAATTCCTAAACCATTTATGTTGAAATTGTCAATCTTATTCGAATTACACTCAAATGTACAATTTAGGTCAAAATCACTAAAAACATGTTAAATGGTTCAATATTTTCATATACAAGTTCTGATTTAGGTCAATATATCCCTAAATAGGGAAATGCATTTTATGTGATTCCTAACTTTGATCAATTCATTTCGAGTCAAAATGACAATTTTGCCTTTTTATGCTCTGGATCACTCTTTTCTTCTAATTCATTAGTACACATCATGTACCTTTGTTATTTTGTATTTAAAACATCCTAAATGGGAGTACGGTTCTAACACATCTAACATCACCTTCTAATTCTTCTCGTGTCAAATTACGACCCAGTAATATGACTTTCTAACCATTTTTTATTAATTGAGGGCCAATTTCCAAAGAATTGCATAAATATTGATTAATATTATTTAAGGCTAATTAATTCAAATCAAGAGCTTAAGTGGATTTTCAATGGATCTTATTGATTATTTCATTATTAGAAATTAGTTTTCAATATCTGCATCACCTAATGACATCATCTATGGGGTGGTGTCCATAAGCCATAAATGCATAAAATATCATGATTATGTTACCCATGCCTAATTAATGGCCCTTCCCCCAAAATCATTCCTTCCCCCAAAATCATTATGAGGATATTTATTGATTTAATTTCAAATACTAGGATAATTCATGGCCACACATCTCAATTTTGAGATGGATAGTCATGGTCGATCCTAACCCATTTTGAAACCTATAAATAAGAGGGCATAGAACATTTTTAAGATTAAATTATGTAAACTTATAATGCTAAAATATCTTCACAATTCCTTTGTGTTTTGATTATTGTGTTATTTGCATTTGGATTAGCTTCATTGATAGGCATATTGGATAGTTTATATCATGAGCTTAGGTTATGTATAGATTTCTTAAGGCAATGGAGGAGTAAAGAAGCCATTGTTGACAAAGACTAGAGCTCTAGATCAAGTGGAGAACATGCTTGGAGCCACTTTTAAGTAATGGAGTCATTTGAGAAGGTAATGGTTGATTGATTTCTTTAATTTATATCTTGTTATCATTATAAACCACTACATGAATAGATTGGATTTATTTATTTAGTTCTTTATGCATTTCTCTTTGATTTATTAACTAATGCTTGACTAATCAAATTTTGTAATCCACTCTACAGTCATGACCTTGAATATATAATGTATCAATAAATGAAAGTGTAAGTAGTATTGGTTCCCATTTGTACACCTCTATTGATCAGTCTTGTACACTTGAAGAAAATGGCAAATAAAGATTTAAAACCCACTAGTATGTTGTTATAGTCAAGGGAGGGTTTGGCATCTAGAATGAACCGAATGGAGAAAATGATTGAGAGGCACCAACAAAGGGTATGGTTAGCTCCCTATTACTTCTGACTTTGCTTGAACCAAGGTGAAAGAAACTATGGGGTAGCTTTCTTAAATGGGGATATTTTACAATTCAACCTCAATGGGTATTATTGGCACACAAAGATATAAATATGACTAGGGTACAACCAAACTTACACACTCTACCCAAGAAGGGTTGTCACAAGGAATGCACAAATGATATAAGTCACATATAAGCTACTAAAGAAAGATATAAAAGTGCTTACAACCTTTATCCTAAATAATTATCAATATTAGGGCTGAATGAAAGATTTCAATGCTAAGCTCTAAAACACAAGATATAAATACATGTTATATAAGCAAGATATTATGCATTTGTAGGCAAATAATACTTATGATATGCAACAAGGATTGTATTATTTATAAGGTAGGATAGTTTGTTAATTATAAAGGGGTAGTGTGTGGTGGTGTAATGGTAGTTTCCAATTAGCAGGTGATCTTACAAAATTTATTGTAGACACCAAAATTATGTCACACACATGTGCATAAGTCCCTATGTTGAAACCCCCTTAAACCCATTTTAATAATAATAATTAATCTCCCTAATCCATACTTTTACCCCTCACACATTTAATTAATTTAAAATACTTAATTAAGTTAATTAAAAACCCCTATTGCCACCTTACCTAGCCACCTCACCCTATGACTAATTCTCCCTTGATGAGTCACCTCAAGACCTAGTCCCCTCATCCTAACTACCAAAGACTTATTCCCACTTCTAAATTAAATTATTAAACAACTAATTCCTTTTTAACTTCTTAATTTTACCATTTTATAATGGGTGTCACACTTAGCATGCACAACAACAAAAAAATGGCCAAAAATAGAAAGGTTTACCTATTTTAGGGCCATTGACATTAGTCAACCCATGATCGACATTGACAGGATCACAATCAACGTCGGTAGGATCACCAACATCGATAATATAAGCCAAAATCCAACCTATAGTTTAGGTCAACAAAAATTAAGAAAATTAATTCTTATTATCATTCAAGTTCTTATCATTCTATTTTTTGACATCCAAGCTTACAATCACCTTGTGTAAGTCAATCACCATCAACAACTAAGCTCTTGAGGACCAACAACACCCTCTTATTCTCTCTATTCAAGAACTTAAGTTCAAACTTCCTGATAGGGATCATCAACCTAGAACTTATCACTCAACGACCACCATAGCTAAGTATATCACTGATATTGTAAGTCATTTAAATATTTATTCTTCTATTTCTTTATATCTACCCTACACTGCTTTATACACTTTTGACCATACCCCTGTGAGGGAGTTACAAAGATTAATTACTTGTTTCCCCTTTACCTAACATACTAAACCTCTGACTAGACTTAACCAAGCCATAATCTCCCTCTCATAATTCTCTCAACCTCCCTGACCTGATCCAAACTAGTTCCTAGACCTAGGAAAGCCTTCTACAACTTTCCAAACAATTATTTCCCCTACCAACCTTGGTAGCCTAACTGACATCAACCACCTACTACTGACCTCGATAGTATAACTAATATTGGTCACTCCCCTACTGATGTCGATGATTATGGATTCTCTATCCTCTTTAAAACCTACTTAGACAACTTCTAAAACATAAACAAAACACCATACCTGCACCCTGTCACTCTTTACTACATATAAGTTGTTAATAACAATAATTTTAGCTCTCTTTCACTTTATCTTTACCTCTCTTTTAGTTATTTATTTTTCTTGTGCCCCTCAAAAGTGGACTATCATCTCTAGGGAGTTTCACACTTCCTAGAATAAGCATGTAGCTTGGTAACCCACTCATTTATCTACTAGCAAACATCTTGTGGTAGTGTTTTCTTATTTGCAAGTAGTCCTCCCTAGCCAAAGAGGAGTTCTCACAACATCTAGATGTAGTGTGCAAACCAAATCCAGGTTCCTTCTAATCACTTATCCCCATCCTTCATTCTATTTTCCTTTAGACTTAAAATAGACAAAATTTAGTGAAATATTTTTGGCATGCCCGGTGAGACCCTAGAGTTTTCCTTGGGTTCATTTCTTATTTTAAACATTCATATAGGTGCATTTTAGTGAAAATTTCATGTCTTGCACTTATTCCTTCTTCTCTTTTATCTTAAAAATAAAAAAATCAATATCTTATTCTCTATTTAAAAGGCATTAAAACTAAAATTTTCTTTCTTTTCTCCTTGCCTCTAAAAATAATTTGTCATTTTATTTTACAAAAAAAAGAGAATCCCTTCTCTACTTCCTATTGCATGCACATTAGGATAGTCAAATTCATACTCTATTCCTATTTCCTCTTTGTTTTCATTTGAATCTAAATATTTTAGATTTGGGTTTAAAACTTACTGTATTTCATAGTTTGCTTGTTACATATTAACTAACCTAGTTAATTACAAGCATTTTGAATAAATTGTAGTACACCTATGTTACACAACCAAATCACATTCACATAAACAAGCATCTAAACTCACCTGAGAAAATGCCCAGTAGGATTTCATCACTTGGTGGATCACCTTACCCTACCTAGCTATCTTACTTAGATTTCACCACCAAGGGGAGAACCCACTCCATTCTTTGGCAGAGTATAATCTTTAGACATAAGGTGTATTTTGGCTAAGCGACCTAGCTCAGCTTCAAGTTCATGAAGTGTGGAGAGCAAGCTCCTATAACAAGCCATGTACCTAGTCTAACACATATTTATTTTTGAGCACCAAAAATAATCTAAAACCAGCTCTAGATTGCTTTTTAGTACCTTTGATAACCAAATTCTCTTCTCACTATCTGATTAAGGCATAAGCCAACTCAAGACTAAAAATTAATCTCTAGGATTTAATAGTTACTGGTTGAATGTTATTTTCTTTCTTTTTAATTGCCTTCTATATTTTTGAGTTGGTAAGGACACTTTTCTATTAATTCACAAAATCAATACTATTTCTAATTCTCAGTTTATTTAACCTGTTAGCTTAGGTTTTTTGAGTGTCATTCCTTCTTACACAGACCTTTTACATCCACTATTTTATCTATTTTTAGCCTTTGATATCTTAAAACATCAAATTTTATATTTCACAAGATTTCATAGTGATCGACATTAGTTAATCCTATTGGTATTGATAGACTTTACCTATCAACATCAGTTATTCCACCGATGTCGGTGAACTGTTCCTACTGATATTAGTCATCCCTACCGATGTCGACAATTATGTAGTTTCATTTGATCAAAATAACAAGTTAAAATAACCCATTTACCTACATTTAAACCTAGTTTTTCTTTATTTTATTTCAAATATAGGGTAGTAAGACTATTTAAACCACCTATTACATGGTATTGACATGAAATCAGGCCAAAATTCTTAGTGATTATGCAAGCTAGAAACCATTTCCACCTTACCCTCTCACTTTCAATTCTATCATGGAGCATACTTTAGATATAGAGCATACTTCTAGCTCTAACCAAATTCCCATTATGCCTGAGGGAGATCAAGATTTTATAAAATTTCTTGATTGTAATATGGTAGCTCTTCAACATTACCTTGCTATGAGCCAAACCTGTAATTATTTAGGTGACCCAATCTATGGTATGCCAACCTCTTTAATGGAGACAACCATAGTTTTAGTTACCTTCACTATTTTTACCATTGTTACCCAAACCACCACTTCATTAAGCAACCCAACTATAAAAATTGTCCAAAATGTAACATCTCCAACCGCCTAATCCCACCTAAACACTAGTGTAACTTCCCTACTTTCACAACCACAACTAGTTCAGCCAAGTCACACCCCATTCTAAAATTTAGTGGTACCTATTCCATCCACCCTCATGCCTATAATTACCTATGTTATGGCTCACCCTTCATCTAGTCTAACCATGCCAATAATTCAACCTATAGTAATAATAACCAACCAAGACATAGTCTCCAACCCAATGGGACAAGTCCCTTTTCTTTTCACACCTCAGCGTATGACTCATTATCATTATGTTGCCTCGACACAACCTCAACAAGCTAAGACATATGCTCCCTCTACTTCCTATCAGCTTCCCTATTGATGGGACCGAAACTCCCCAAAGCTCTAACACAACTTGTCAGATTTAAGAGCACACATGATTACCAATGTATAAGCAACTAAACATGTAAAATCCAGAAGAATAAATAACTATCAATGAGAAAACACACAGAACATGAGAGGCAATATACAATTATATTCAACTCTTTACAAAGGAATCTACAACAAAGAGGTGGCACTCTTTCTTCCACTTCGTGGGCTTACAGTAAACTTCCCTCCAGAGTAATCTTCTCTCATAGGTCACAACACACAGCTAACACAAGCTGTTGTTCACCTCGTTGCACATCTGTACAACTGAGTACACAACCGTACTCCAAGTAGATCTCTCCATGATCCTATTGATGTATTGCTGTCACCTTGGATCTAACTTCCCCGCTGATCTCCTTTCTGACCCTCGCATCCATACACCCCTGCAAATCAAACCTGATCTTACTTAAACACACATGGGGAATCCTACTTGATTCCACCATGGGAAGAACTCTCCAAGCTTCACATAGCTTTTCTCCAAATTCTCCACTTAACAATACAGCCCATGAGTCTCTCATATAGATCTCATGCATACACTAAAATTAGATGGGTGGCTCAAAGACTCGAACTGGTCTTCACATGCAAACTCTGCGTTCACTTAACTGACTGTTCATCAACAGCAGTTCTGACCGCTACAGGTGACCGACGTCGGTCCCTACCCTCCTGGAGGTGACCAACGCCGGCCGATCCTCTGCCGATGTCGGTTTCCCTTCTGCGTCCCCTGACCGACGTCGGTGTGGCCTACCGACGCCGGAGACTGCATACTTTCAGAAACCTCCTCCTTCTGTTTGCAATAAGGTGAAGCTTTTAGCTCCACACCCTAAAAATCTCCCACTTGGAGATAAAGAGCTACACCTGTACCCATACCAGTACTCTGTCTAATCTGTATCCTGGCTTGTATTCCTCTTCAAGCTCCCACTTGAAGACAACCCACCACACTCCTTATGGTGCTACACTTGTGCCTGAATTTCTCCATTCTTCTACCTTGCTATACTCCCACTCAAACAGAAACCCTTGTGAGTAACTTGTAATCAACAAACACTTAACAGATCTGGGCCATCTGTTAGTCAAGCTCGCTCTGAGAACGTTCAACCTCGCTCTGATACCAATTGATGGGACTGAAACTCCCCAAAGCTCTGACACAACTTGTCAGATTTAAGAGCATACATGATTACCAATGTATAAGCAACTAAACATGCAGAATCCAGAAGAACAAATAACTATCAATGAGAAAACACATAGAACATGAGAGGCAATATACAATTATATTCAACTCTTTACAAAGGAATCTACAACAAAGAGGTGGCACTCTTTCTTCCACTTCATGGGCTTACAGTAAACTTCCCTCCAGAGTAATCTTTTCTCATAGGTCACAACACACAACTAACACAAGCTGTTGTTCACCTCATTGCACATCTATACAACCGAGTACACAACCGTACTCCAAGTAGATCTCTCCATGATCCTGTTGATGTATTGTTGTCACCTTGGATCTAGCTTCCCCGCTGATCTCCTTTCTGACCCTCGCATCCATACACCCCTACAAATCAAACCTGATCTTACTTAAACACACATGGGGAATCCTACTTGATTCCACCATGGGAAGAACTCTCCAAGCTTCACATAGCTCTTTTCCAAATTCTCCACTTAACAATACAGCCCATGAGTCTCTCATATAGATCTCATGCATACATTAAAATTAGACGGACGGCTCAAAGACTCGAACTAGTCTTCACATGCAAACTCTGCGTTCACTTAACTGACTATTCATCAACAGTAGTTCTAACTGCTACAGGTGATCGACGTCGGTCCCTGCCCTCTTGGAGGTGACCGACGCTGGCCGATCCTCTGTCGATGTCAGTTTCCCTTCTGCATCCCCTGACCGACGTCAGTGTGGCTTGTCGATGCCAGAGACTGCATACTTTCAGAAACCTCCTCCTTCTGTTTGTAATAAGGTGAAGCTTTTAGCTCCACACCCTAACAATAATTGTTAGGTTGTGGAGCTAAAAGCTTCACTAATGCAAACAGGAGAGGAGGTTACTGAAGGTTGCTGAGTTGCAGAGAAGTTGGGGTCAGTCTGATCAGCCGACGTCGGTAGGATAGCATAGAGAAGAAACCGACGTCGGTCATGTGTCGGCTGATGTCGGTCACCTCCAGGCAGACAGGGACTGACGTCGGTCGCCTGTGTGGTTCGACTGCGAGTTAATTACGGGCAGTTGGTTGACGAACCAAGTATTTGCATGATCAGGGCTAATTATAGACTGAGGGCTGCGGATCTAATTATTGTTAGATGTCTAATTATTGTTTGGATGAGATCTATATAATAGACTCATGGTTGTATTGGAAAAGTGTTTTAGTTTGAGTTGAACAAAGTTTGCTCCTTCTGTGTGTGAAGTGAGTAAGGGTGTTCCTCCTAGTTCCCTATCAGTGCCAAGCTTGGTACTGGTTGGAGAATCATAAGGACTTGGTGAGGCAAGGACAAGGGTTCTTCAGGGTGTAGAGTATCTACATTGTAAGTAAGATCATTGATCTGCAGGTGTATGTGTGTGCAAGGTCAAGGTTCACAGGTGTGCAGAACCGTGTTTGATTTACAGGTGTGCAAGATCATATAGACAGCAACACAATAGGGAGCAGTATCAGGCAGGATCTACTTGGAGTACAGGTGTGTACTCGGATAGAGCAAAGAGGAAGGCAAGGGAGTTCCTTCCATAAGTATGGTCTGTTGAGGTGTAGGTTATTACAGGTTCATGGGAGATCTACTTGAAGTACATTGAGTACTTGTGGAGTGCGTGGAGCACTTGTGGTGTGTGTGGAGCACGGGAGGTGAACACCAACTCTGTGTTTGAGTTGGGTGTTGGGACCTGAAAGAGAGAGCTTTGAGGAAAGATTTACTGTTTATCATCTAGAGGTGTGTGAGCCCTAGAGGTGTGTAAGGAAGAAGAACTGTGGCAGTCTTCTTTGTTGTATTTCCTTCTGTAAGAGTTATTAATATAATTGGTGTATTGTCTCTCATATGCTGTGTTATTTTGAATTCTAGTTACTTGGTGAATCTGGTTATTTCCGCATATTATAGTTGCTTGGTATTTGGTAATCAATTGTATGCTTCCAGTGTTTCGCATCCTGACAAGTGGTATCAGAGCTAAGGTTGTAGGAAGCAGGGTTGTGTTTGGTTACAGGGCACTCTCAGGGGTTTTTGATCGAGTGGGAGTAGAGCAACGGTAGATCAAAGTAAACTAAGGATGGAGGAGTTGAAAAGCACAGACGGTCACTCACGGTCCGATGGAAAGAAAGAGCAGGTAAAAGGATATTGTTGGTTGGTAGCAGATCAGCATGAAGAAACTAAAGAAGCAAATGTTGCAGGTGTTGTTGCACAGGATGCTCTGGGAGGTTTTTTGGATAAAGTTGAATCTTGGATAAAAGATTCGGTTGCCTCTTTCCATGCAGCCCCAGGTAGAGGAGCTGGTGAGCCTTGCCAAAGGATTGGCAAAGGGGAAGTGAAGCTGAAATTGCAGGTGGCCAACACACAGGTGTTGATGAAGGTCATGCAAGTCCCAAGTTTGGAGATATGGCTAATTTTTTCAGAAAGATTGGGTGATGAGAGATGCACAAGAACTCTCACAGCAGGTGCACTTGAATTAGCTGGTGGTAAGAAAACAAGTACTCTTTATCTAATTGTTTATATTACTGATTCTTCTTCTGTTGCAAAGACGTGGCTTCGTAGGCTTGGTCACATGAGCAGGAAGGAGATGCATGTTCTTAAGTGGAAGATGGATATATTTGACAGGCTTAAGAACTGGAAAGCCTTGGTGTTCTTGGAGGAGATGGCAGACAGAGTTCAGTGGATGAGGCTGGATACATCTGAGCATGGTAGTTTGGACATGGGGATTGATTCAAAGGAGCTCATAGGTAAAAAGTCATCACTCACAGGTGAACAAAGATACCGATGTCGATCAGTGGGAACCGGCGTTGAACAGACAGGTGCCGATGTCGGTCATGTGCAAACCGAAGCTGGCAGTGTCAGGCAGAGTAAGACCAACATCGGTCAGAGGACCGACGTCGATAGTAGGTAAGACCGATGTCGGTCAGGAGGACTGATGTCGGCAGAAGGGACACCAGTGCTGGCAGGTTGGTAGTCAGGGACAGACGCATGAAAATTGACGTCGGTCGGATGCAGACTATGGGGTGATCGAGGTCGGTCACTGTAATGAATTTTGGGTGGACAACATGCTGTCAAGGAGTCTCAAACACCCATATAGAGGACTGAAGGTGTAAGTAGGCCCTCAAATTCGTGTTCCTCTTCTTTATACTTGTTGCTGATTGTAGAGCAGGAAGGATCCAGGAAACAGGTGGGAGCATGGCAGGATTATGATGCAGAATCAAACGGGAGTTTTGGTAGGTTTGCCAGCTGGATGAAAGCACAGAGAGGAATGGATTCCTTAGTAGAAGAATAGAGAGAACGGATATGTGAGACCTAAGACCAGGGCATATGGTCTTGAGGAGCTGCAAGATAATGGTACAAGTTTTGACAGGTGGAGGACAGAGCATGACTCTAGTCAGTGTCAGGGTAACTACTATGGTTTGACTTACCAAGGGGATGATGATTGCAACATCATTCTATTGCTGTATGTGGATGATATGTTTTGCTATAGCAGGTTTGTACATATAGGGCTTTACTGAGCTAAGGGTAAGATTAGTTTCAGTGGAATGTCATGAGGAGTTTGGAGCAGCGGAATTCTTTGACATGGGAGACATGGAGATCACAGGTAGATTTTGTCTCTAGTGGGAGCTGATGTGAATCAGGTGTTGGCAAGGTTCGGGATGCAGAGCCGAAGCACACTAAGGGCTAGACAGGTACAGTGTCCAAAATCACATGAGGTCTGGTATAGACCTGAGTATTCCCATGCAGTGGGAGCTGTCAGAGTTAGGAGCCAATTCGGGGAAATGGGTTCTCAAGTTTTTGAGAGGGACCGACAGTAGGTGTTGCTATGCAGGGTCAAGACTTCACTACAGGTGTTGTAGGTTCAGATGTGGCAGGGTACTCGGATGACAGGTGGTACACCATGGGATGTGTGGTGGGTTGTCTTCAGGATTGAGCTTGAAGAGGGATACAAACCAGGAAACAGATTAGACAGAGTATAGATACAGGTACAGTGCCACTATTTATCTCCAAGTGGGAGATTGTTAGGTTGTGGAGCTAAAAGCTTCACTGATGCAAACAGGAGAGGAGGTTGCTGAAGGTTGCTAAGTTGCAGAGAAGTTGGGGTCAGTCTGATTAGCCGACGTCGGTAGGATAACATAGAGAAGCAACCGATGTTGGTCATGTGTTGGCTAACGTCGGTCACCTCCAGGTAGACAGGGACTGACATCGGTCACCTGTGTGGTTCGACTGCGAGTTAATTATGGGCAGTTGGTTGATGAACCAAGTGTTTGCATGATCAGGGCTAATTATAGACTAAGGGCTGCAGATCTAATTATTGTTAGATGTCTAATTATTGTTTGGATGAGATCTATATAATAGACTCATGGTTGTATTGGAAAAGTGTTCTAGTTTGAGTTGAGCAAAGTTTGCTCCTTCTGTGTGTGAAGTGAGTAAGGGTGTTCCTCCTAGTTCCCTATCAGTGCCAAGCTTGGTACTGGTTGGAGAATCATAAGGACTTGGTGAGGCAAGGACAAGGGTTCTTCAGGGTGTAGAGTATCTACATGGTAAGTAAGATCATTGATCTGCAGGTGTATGTGTGTGCAAGGTCAAGGTTCACAAGTGTGCAGAACTGTGTTTGATTTGCAGGTGTGCAAGATCATATAGACAACAACACAACAGGGAGCAGTATCAGGCAGGATCTACTTGGAGTATAGGTGTGTACTCAGATAGAGCAAAGAGGAAGGCAAGGGAGTTCCTTCCATAAGTATGGTCTGTTGAGGTGTAGGTTATTGCAGGTTCATGGGAGATCTACTTGAAGTACATTGAGTACTTGTGGAGTGCGTGGAGCACTTGTGGTGTGCGTGGAGCATGGGAGGTGAACACCAACTCTGTGTTTGAGTTGGGTGTTGGGACCTGAGAGAGAGAGCTTTGAGGGAAGATTTACTGTTTATCATCTAGAGGTGTGTGAGCCCTAAAGGTGTGTAAGGAAGAAGAACTGTGGCAGTCTTCTTTGTTGTATTTCCTTCTGTAAGAGTTATTAATACAATTGGTGTATTGTCTCTCATATGCTGTGTTATTCTGAATTCTAGTTACTTGGTGAATCTGGTTATTTCCGCATATTATAGTTGCTTGGTATTTGGTAATCAATTGTATGCTTTCGGTGTTTCACATCCTGACAAGTGGTATCAGAGCTAAGGTTGCAAGAAGCAGGGTTGTGTTTGGTTATAGGGTACTCTCAGGGGTTTCTGATCGAGTGGGAGTAGAGCAACGGTAGATCAAAGTAAACTAAGGATGGAGGAGTTGAAAAGCACAGACGGTCACTCACGGTCCGATGGAAAGAAAGAGCAGGTAAAAGGATATTGTTGGTTGGTAGCAGATCAGCATGAAGAAACTGAAGAAGCAGATGTTGCAGGTGTTGTTGCATGGGATGCTCTGGGAGGTTTCTTGGATAAAGTTGAATCTTGGATAAAAGATTCGGTTGCCTCTTTCCATGCAGCCCCAGGTAGAGGAGCTGGTGAGCCTTGCCAAAGGATTGGCAAAGGGGAAGTGAAGCTGAAATTGCAGGCAGCCAACACACAGGTGTTGATGAAAGTCATGCAGGTCCCAGGTTTGGAGATATGGCTAATTTCTTCAGAAAGATTGGGTGATGAGAGATGCACAAGAACTCTCACAGCAGGTGCACTTGAATTAGCTGGTGGTAAGAAAACAAGTACTCTTTATCTACTTGTTTATATTACTGATTCTTCTTCTGTTGCGGAGACGTGGCTTCGTAGGCTTGGTCACATGAGCAGGAAGGAGATGCATGTTCTTAAGCAGAAGACGGATATATTTGACAGGCTTAAGAACTGGAAAGCCTTGGTGTTCTTGGAGGAGATGGCGGACAGAGTTCAGTGGATGAGGCTGGATACATCTGAGCAGGGCAGTTTGGACATGGAGATTGATTCAAAGGAGCTCACAGGTAAAAAGTCATCACTCACAGGCGAACATAGATACCGATGTCGGTCAGTAAGAACCGGCATCGAACAGACAGGTGCTGATGTCGGTCATGTGCAGAGCGAAGCCAGCAGTGTCGGGTAGAGTAAGACCGACGTCGGTTAGAGGATCGATGTCGGCAGTAGGTAAGACCGATGTCAGTCAGGAGGACCGACGTCGATAGAAGGGACACCAGTGCTGGTAGGTCGGTAGTCAGGGACAGACGCATGAAAACCGATGTCAGTTGGATGCAGACTGTGGGGTGACTAAGGTCGGTCACTGTAACAAATTTTGGGTGGATAGCATGCTGTCAAGGAGTCTCAAACACCCATACGAAGGACTGAAGGCGTAAGTAGGCCCTCAAATTTGTGTTCCTCTTCTTTATACTTATTGCTGATTGTAGAGCAGGAAGGATCCAGGAAACAGGTGGGAACATGGCAGGATTATGATGCAGAACCAAACGGGAGTTTTGGTAGGTTTGCCAGCTGGATGAAAGCACAGAGACAAATGGATTCCTTAGTTGAAGAATAGAGAGAACGGATATGTGAGATGGAAGACCAGGGCATATGGTCTTGAGGAGCTGCAGGACAGTGGTACAGGTTTTGACAGGTGGAGGATAGAGCATGACTCTAGTCAGTGTCAGGGTAACTACTGTGGTTTGACTTACCAGGGGGATGATGATTGCAACATCATTCTGTTGCTGTATGTGGATGATATGTTTTGCTATTGCAGGTTTGTACATACAGGGCTTTGCTGAGCTAAGGGTAAGATTAGTTTCAGTGGCATGTCATGAGGAGTTTGGAGTAGCAGAATTCTTTGACATGGGAGACATGGAGATCATAGGTAGATTTTGTCTCCAGTGGGAGCTGATGTGAATCAGGTGTTGGCAAGGTTCAGGATGCAGAGCCGGAGCACACTAAGGGATGGATAGGTACAGTGTTCGAAATCACATGAGGTCTGGTATAGACCTGAGTATTCCCATGCAGTGGGAGCTGTCAGAGTTAGGAGCCAATTCGGGGAAGTGGGTTCTCAGGTTTTCTGAGAGGGACCGGTAGCAGGTGTTGCTATGCAGGGTCAGGACTTCACTACAGGTGTTGTAGGTTCAGATGTGGCAGGGTACTCAGATGATAGGTGGTACACCATGGGATGTGTGGTGGGTTGTCTTCAGGATTGAGCTTGAAGAGGGATACAAACCAAGAAACAGATTAGACGGAGTACAGGTATAGGTACAGTGCCACTGTTTATCTCCAAGTGGGAGATTGTTAGGTTGTGGAGCTAAAAGCTTCACTGATGCAAATAGGAGAGGAGGTTGCTAAAGGTTGCTGAGTTGCAGAGAAGTTGGGGTCGGTCTGATCAGCCGACGTCGGCAGGATAACATAGAGAAGCAACCGATGTCGGTCATGTGTCGGCCGATGTTGGTCACCTCCAGGCAGACAGGGACCGACGTCGGTCGCCTGTGTGGTTCGACTGCGAGTTAATTACGGGCAGTTGGTTGACGAACCAAGTGTTTGCATGATCAGGGCTAATTATAGACTAAGGGCTGTGGATCTAATTATTGTTAGATGTCTAATTATTATTTGGATGAGATCTATATAATAGACTCATGGTTGTATTGGAAAAGTGTTCTAGTTTGAGTTGAGCAAAGTTTGCTCCTTCTGTGTGTGAAGTGAGTAAGGGTGTTCCTCCTAGTTCCCTATCAGTGCCAAGCTTGGTACTGGTTGGAGAATCATAAGGACTTGGTGAGGCAAGGACAAGGGTTCTTCAGGGTGTAGAGTATCTACATGGTAAGTAAGATCATTGATCTGTAGGTGTATGTGTGTGCAAGGTCAAGGTTCACAGGTGTGCAGAACCGTGTTTGATTTGCAGATGTGCAAGATCATATAGACAGCAACACAAGAGGGAGCAGTATCAGGCAGGATCTACTTAGAGTACAGGTGTGTACTTGGATAGAGCAAAGAGGAAGGCAAGGGAGTTCCTTCCATAAGTATGGTCTGTTGAGGTGCAGGTTATTGCAGGTTCATGGGAGATCTACTTGAAGTACATTGAGTACTTGTGGAGTGCGTGGAGCACGGGAGGTGAACACCAACTCTGTGTTTGAGTTGGGTGTTGGGACCTGAGAGAGAGAGCTTTGAGGGAAGATTTACTGTTTATCATCTAGAGGTGTGTGAGCCCTAGAGGTGTGTAAGGAAGAAGAAGTGTGGCAGTCTTCTTTGTTGTATTTCCTTCTGTAAGAGTTATTAATACAATTGGTGTATTGTCTCTCATATGCTGTGTTATTCTGAATTCTAGTTACTTGGTGAATCTGGTTATTTCCGCATATTATAGTTGCTTGGTATTTGGTAATCAATTGTATGCTTTCGGTGTTTCGCATCCTGACACCTATAACTTAGAATGAATCTCCCAAACTAATCCCCCTCTAGACCTCATTAAGATACTAATGGACAAGATGTCTAATCTAGAGACATCCATTTTTGGTTCAAAGAATGTATTATCTTATGATCAGATATGCAATGAACCAATCCATCCTTTTGTGCCTATTCAACCTTATCTAAGCCAATGGGAGCTCCCTAAATTTACTTGTTTCCATAGTAAAGAGGACCCACAATAACATTGATGAACATTTAGACATGCTTATTATTTAATAGGACATGATGATGCATTACTACTTCACACTTTCCCTATGTCTCTTTTAGGGGCTACCTTAGATTGGTATATATCTATACCTTGGCATTCCCTTTCTTGTTTACCCAAGTTGCATAATTATTCTTAGACCATTTCTCTATTAACATTTTAAAAAAGGTTTCTAGAATGGACCTATATTCCATCAGACAATTTGATGACGAGTCTATTACAGATTTTATCACTCGTTGGAGAAACTTGATCAATCAACTCTCCTTCTCCTTACTCCAACCTGAGCTTATTGAGATTTTCTCAAGGGCATGTGTTAAGCACATCTCATCCAAACTCTAGGTATAAACTTTCCACACATTTGATGAAGCTTTTATAATGGCATAGAAACTTAAGGTTCATGTTATTGATGAAGGCAAAGTCAAGTTATGTAGTAAGAATCCCAATACCAAGTCAAATGACTCCTCATCCTCTAAAATTTGTCCTTCTAACCAAAAGGCTAAAGGCTCCACCAATGTGGTGGTTGTTAAGTTAGCCTCTTCCATAACTATAAATCAATCGAATTCTTTGACTTAAAATCTGACTAAGTAATTCCAACAATGATATGAACAAAGACAATACACTCCCATTAGGGAATCATATACATCCATCTTGGAGAAACTATTTCAACAAGGTATTATAACCCTTCCTCAAATCAAACCTCCTATATAGTTCCACTCTTCCCACCCTATCCCAACTTGGTACAAGGAAGATGAGTTTTGTGGTTACCATCGAGTTAAAGGTCACAACTCTAATAATTGCAAGATACTCAAGAACATTGTTCAAGATATGCTTGGTAGAGGTGAGCTCATCTTGGATAATCCTAACACACCTCCTAATCAAAGTATGGATGTGTTCAAACATCCCTTTCCTAACCATTCACCAAATCAAAATATTGTCTAGTCCATAACTAACTTAGATGATCATAATATCCATATGGTTAATATGGTCTTTCCTTTATCTTTAGTTCAACTTGCCCCTTAATAAGAGACACCTATTTGATCAACTCCTCCCCTACATGCAGTATATTTTTTTCTATCCATTCTTCTTCCTTAGGTAGAAGAGCCTATTTTACACATTCCACTCCCTCGAGAGGAAGAGCCTCCTTTGCCATTCCTTTTACCGCATGAGGAGCCTATAATCCCAATTCTGTTTTCACCAATATTACCTATCCTCTTATCTCTTGAAGACCACACCCTACTTATTCCTTAACCACATGTTGAAGGGAACATCATTCCCATATTATACCCTCTTGAGGAGCCTTCTTCCCCTACTTCTCCTCCAGCTATAGAGAGTGGTACCCCACCCACTTCACCTTTGCACCGAGAAGAGTCCATATTATCTACTTCAATAATAGATGAGAAACCTATTGTGCCTACTCCAATTGCACCATTCTTACCCCTCCTTTTACCTATGGAGGATAATAATTTACCCATACCTCACACACATGTTGAGGGAGCTATAATACCTATGCTTTACCCTCTTAAGGAAAATGTTTCACCTATCTCCCCTCCACTCATGACATATCAAGTCTCTTCTCTCGTCTATGTCGAAGAAGACCTCGTTACGATTCTTTTTCATTTTTAGCCCAGTAGCAAAAACTAACAATTTCTCTCTTTCCTAAACACCATATATTTTTAAAGACATAATTGTAAGGCCTATGTCAACTTCGTCAAAACCCTTCTCATGTTTGGTAAAAAGTCTAGAATTTCTTGACTCCATGAAGCTTGACCATGCAACATTTTTGGACTAGCTCAAAACTCCATATCCAACACAATGAATATTGACATTTATTACCAATCTCCTTACCACCCTTTACCCTAAGGTCTTTGACAAAGCTAGAGCTTCTTCACCAAAAGCATTGGAAGTTTAGCCATCTATGTCAGAACTTTTATCCTCACAAGAATTTGTTACATTAAAGTAGATCAATCCCTTAGGTGTACACTCCATTTCTAATTTAATTCATCCACAAGTGAAATTAGATTTAACTCCTCAACCATAAGTTGGATTTTCTCACCCTAAAATATAGAAGAATGTTAAGCCTTCTAGACCTTGCTAATCCCTTCTTTAACCCTAAACTTTACCATCTATTTTGGGGCTGTACCCTTTTACTTTAATTAAAATATTGTCTAACCAAGCCAAACAAAATGTTAAGCTACCTCCACTCCTACCTTTGCCATCTAATAGGTCTTTCACATCTGACACTAAGAAAGTGACAACAAAACATGTAACTCTACCATCACCAAATAAGACACCATGTAAAATTACCTTTCTAACACTGAAATAAAAGTTGTCCACTCCTATTAGTACAACAAGTGTAAGCCACTTGTAGGCTCTAAAAGCTTTTTCTTACATTAGTTATTACAAGCTTTGGTAATAAATATTCCTCCCATTAAGCCTTATAGTCCTCTTAAAATGAATCCATCTTGGTTTGATGATACACAAGTGTGTTTATATCATCATTCACCTAGACACAATATTGATAATTATAAATCCCTCACAGTGGTTATTTAACAATACATCAATGTTAACACTCTTTTCAATGACACTACCATTAAAATTCCTATTATTCCACCTTTGGCATATACTATTCCACCTAAATTCAAACCCAAAGATGTTGTAACCCCTTTACCACCTCCTTCACCAACTTTTCAAATCAACACAGTTAATGTGGCCACATTGTCACAAAACCAAAAAGATAAAGCTAAGGAATAGGTCACTACACCTTGGACCCATCCCTTCAACAAAGACACTCCACCTACTAATCCTAAGATTTCCATCTTGGGTGTTCTTAAAATAACATCGTGAGACCTTATTCAAAGCTCAATGGTGAAACAACTTCACCAAACTCCTATGAAAATGTCTTTGTATGAATTAATCCAAAACTCATCCCAATACCATCAAGCTTTGATTAGTGCTTTACAAGTGATTAAGGTACAATCAGATGATCCCCAACCTCTTACAGTTTTGGTCAGCTCCCTTAATTCCATCTCCCTGATTTGTTTCAGTAATTTAGAAATTCCACTTCAACACCCTGAAGATCAAGATTTTGCCCTTATTATTATTACATATATTGATCAAAATCACATCAAGAGAGTTATGATCAATGGGGGAGTTAGGATTAATATTATTTACACCCATGCCTAGAAATAACTAACCCTTACTAATAAATTCATGTCTCAAATTGATGTGGTACTCCGTTCCTTTAATGATCTACAACTACTATGGTGGGCACTATTGTCTTACATATTTGTGTAGGTCCTTACACAATTCTTGAGCTCTTCTATGTTGTGGAAGGAGAGTTTCAATATAATATACTACTTGGATGACCTTGGATACATGTTATGGCATGTGTACCCTCAACTTTGCATCGTTATGTCATGTTTGAATATGATGGACAAGTACATGTTATACCTGCTGACCCACCTCCATTTAAAACATGTAATATGACCTATAGTCCCAATGATGTTCTCATCCCATTGAAAACATCATCTTCCTCATATGATGCTTCTAAATCTTGCAAAAGATCCACTCCCATAATTACATAGATACCGATAACATAAATTCCTGACAAGGATCCCATGGAGGAGACCTTTCAACGTTTGTCACTTGGTGAATATCATTTGTTGACACTCGACATGTTCTATACTCCACAAGAATATGTAAGGCTTTAAATACACCCAAATTATGATCCTCGTATTAGGATGGTCATCCCTTATGGGCCCCCTAACCTTCAAACCAATTTCACATATGGGGGAATTGATCAAGCTCCCACTGTCAACAATCCATCTTCTTTACCACAAACATTTACCTGTGACTTTTATTTTCTAAGTAACCCTAGATTCATTCACACCTATCTCTATAGGTGTGCCTAGAAAAGATTTGTTTTAGGTCATTATGAATAAGGTGTCCATATGCCTATTTAATATCCTACTAGTAACACCATTGAAAATGCCAAAAAGAGGCATGGGGTGGGATATGACGAACTAAATAAACTCACAAAAACCTCCCATGAACCAATTGTCAAAGAACTAGTCTCTCCTTCTCCACCTTCTTCTCCACCATCACCTACAGAATCCAAAGTATCTATACCTCCTAATTATTTTTCAATAAATGCCATCCATTTGGGTCCTCTCACCTCTCATCAGGGTAAGGAAACAAGGTCCCTTCCTCTCATTCATCTTGAAATAATTGATGAAGATTCTCCCACTATTAACACTATCCAATGTCAATATGATGATGCAATTCTCACCTATATGGGTGCAGATGATTCCTATATCTAACAATCACTCCCATCTAAAACATAAGCTATGTTAAATGAATCAACCATTGACATCAACCTGCCCTCCCATGATAACCCTTGCATCTTCAAGATTGGCTACTCTTTAGATTCCTCTAAGAAAGCTGATTATGCCACATTTCTTAATGACCATAGCAATGCCTTTGCTTGGTCTTACAATGACATACCTAGTATTGACCCCTCTATCATCACCCATAACATTGTCACCAATCGAGATGCTAAACCTATTAAGCAAAAGCTTCACAAAATGTATCCTCGTATCACTCTCCTTGTGAAAGAAGAGCTCTAACACCTCCTTTCTGTAAACTTTATCCAACCGATCAACTACCTACAATGGATTTCCAATATTTTTCTTATCACAAAAGTGAACGGGAGAAGTCATATTTGCACCGACTATCATGATTTAAACCTTACTTGTCTAAAAGATGATTTCCCATTGCCTAATATCGACTAACTTGTTGATCTAACAGTTGGTCATGAGATGATATCACTTATGGATGGATTATTTGGATATAATAAAATCTTGGTCACTCTTGAGGATCAACACAAGATAAACTTTATTACCCCATGGGGGACTTTCTATTATTGGGTCATGCCTTTTGGCCTAAATTTTTTTGGTGTAACTTACCAATGTGCCATGACCTATATTTTCCATGATCTCCTACACAAAATTATGGAAGATTACATGGATGACTTACTCAGCAAGTCTAAACTTCATCAAGAACACTTGATAATTCTCAAAACCATATTCACTCATCTCCTCCAATATAATGTTTGAATAAACCCAAAAAAATGTGTCTTTAGTGTTCTTTCAGATAAACTCTTATGTTTTATTATTTCTCTCCATGGTATCAAGGTTAATCTTGATAAGGTTAGAACAATCCTAGAGATGCCTCCACCTACTAATATCAAATAACTTTGCAACCTACAAGGCAAACTTTAGTCAATTTGACACTTCATTTCCCAGTTGTCAGATCACCACCAAACCTTTCACCATCTCCTCAAAAAGGATGTCTCCTTCCAATAGAATACATACTACCAAGAAGCCTTTGACTCACTTAAACAATACCTCCTTTCCCCACTGGTTCTTATTCTACCTAAGAAAAATCAGTGTTGTTACCTATACATCTCTACAACTAACTATTCTCTAGGTGCTATGATTGCACATCGAGATGACCAACATCAAGAACATGCAGTTTATTACATAAGCCACACACTTATTGATTATGAGACTCGATATACCCATACTAAAAAACTTTGCCTTGCATTGGTCTTTTTCACTTCTAAGCTTTGTCATTATCTCCAAAATCATAAAACTTATGTGGTCACACATACTGATCCTCTCAAATACATGCATTCCAAACCTTATCACAACCAACATGTAGCTCGATGGCTCATGCTTCTTACTGAATTTGTCTTAGATTTTATTCAATAAAAATCTATTAAAATGCAAATAATCGCTAACTACTTAGCTACTACCCCTTTACCTAACAATCAACCTTAAAACCTTGAATTCCATGATGAATCTATTGCAACACTCTCAACTGATGACATCTCATATCAAATGATGATGTTCTTTGATGGATCTAAATGCCAACATTGTGGGGGTATGGGGGTCATTCTTATTCCTCTAGATGATTAACCTATGCCTCTGTCATTTAAACTAGATTTTAAATACACTAACTATATGGCCAAATATGAGGCTTTGATTCTAGGACTTCAAATAGCTCTCTTCTTGGGTATCAAATCCATAACCATTTTTGGTGGTTCTCAGCTAGTGGTTAACCAAGTTAATGGTTCTAACCTATGCAAAAATGAAATTTTACAGTGGTATAAACATTGTGTAGATACGCTCTTGGGATCATTTGACTCTTATCTCTTACAAACTATTCCTCGATCTATAAATAAGTTTGCTAACATGATGGCTTCACTTGACTCACACATACCCTCTTCATCCTCCTCTTCAAGAATCTATGTCACTGTGCATCAGTTAACATTACCCTCATATGTCTCAACTAACATCATCTTTGTCAAAAATGTAACAACCAACCTAGAAGACTTATGGTATAAATAACTCACAGATTATCTTTCCTTCTTTATTACCCCTCCTAATCTTTCTAATAATGGAAAATGGGCCTTCATAAAATGTGCCACTCGTTACACTATACTAGGGGGACTTCTCTATAAATGAAGTTTTGATGGTCTTCTCCTTAGATGCCTAACTAGTACTGAGACTCCCTTTGCTATTAAGAAAGTCCATGATGGGATTTATGGTGTGCATTTCAATGGTCACAGAGTTTCTAAATGTATTCTTTGACTTGGATATTATTGGCCCACACTTCATCAAGACTATGTTGATCACATTCATCATTCTATCAAGTGTCAACAACATGCTATCATTCTATCAAGTGTCAACAACATGCTAACCTCCTTCATGTTCTTAGTCATGCATTGTAAGTTTCCAAAGGCTTTTGGCCCTTCTCCTAATGGGGCTTAGATCTAATCAGAGAGATTAACCCTCATTCATCACTCCATCATCACTCTATCATTACTACATTGAATACTTCACCAAGTGGGTCGAGGTTGTCCCTCATTTCCACTAAAGTTCACAAATTTGTTGATTTCATTAACCATCACATCATCTATCATTTTGGTATACCTCACAAGATTATAACTGATAATGGCAAGTCTTTTAAAAATAAGACTGTTTAAGGTCTTTGTGATGTATTTAGAATCAAATTAAGCTTCTCATTACCATACTATCACCAAACTAATGGATAGGTAGAAGCTTCTAATAAAACTTTGACCAAGATTTTCATGAAGATAGTCAATGATATGGGGAAGGATTGACACACACACATTCCTTTTGATTTATGGGCTTATCACACTAGCATTTGAACCCCTACGGGTGCTATAACTTTTTCATTGGTATATGGGATAGAGGTTGTTTTGCCTCTTGAGGTCCAGATTCCTTCTCTTCACATTTCTCTACATGACATACTTACTAACGATGACTTTCACCAAGAACGTTTGGCCTAACTTGAATTACTTGATGAGCACCATCTCATAGCCCTTAATCACCTCCAAATCTATTAAGAGTGTATTAAATGCACTTATAACAAAAACCTCAAAGAGTGAGATTTTAATATAGGAGATCTCATCTTAAAATAAAATAAACATGTGACGAACACGGAGAAAAAAAAATGAGGTAAGTTTGCTCCTAATTGTCTTGGACCTTATATCATAACTCAAAAATATGGTTCATGAACTTATCACTTGTCTTCTCTTGAAGGAAGACCAGAACCCAAGCCTTTAAATGCCTTACACCTATGACCATTCTTTTGTTAAACTAACATCACTTTACTTCATGTTTAACTTGAGCTCATCCCTTGAACATCCCTATTACATTCATTTCCATTCCTCTTCACCCTTACTCCTATACACTTAGATAACTTACACAATGGTATGGTTTTATCTTCATTATGGAAAACTCCTAAGCCTCTATAGTCTTGTCCATGACTAAAAGTAAAAATAAAATAAAAATAAAATGGGATATTTGAAAAAGTTATAAAATTTTAGGTCATGATTTTCAACGTAGACTACTCCTTTAAAGGAGAACTATGTAACTTCCCTTTTCTACTATCAATAGAATGCTCCCTTGAAGGACAACTATTTAAAATTAAAACAAATGCTTAGACCACTCCCTTGAAGGATGGCTAAGACAATATTTGTTCTCAAAGGGAAAAATAAATGCAAAAGGCTTCTCACCTCTTTGCATGATCTTAACCTATATAAAATCCCATTGTAGGCTTCTCTCATTGATCAGCTTACATAATAAAAAAATAAAAAATACTTTAAGTTATGGACTTGCCTATATTAGCTCTCAGGTCATCCATAAAAGGGACATATCATTTCTAATCAGTAGGTTATGATATCTACACATTTTCCCTCATTCTACTCTTTTCCCCCTCATACTCTTTCAAGGGACTATTAAGCTCACTTAACGTGAGGTAAACACGACACTTCTCTAACAAACACAATGGTTCATAGATATAAGGCATGAAAGAGGCTCATTTTTCTTGAGCCTATTTATATTCTAAATTATGGTATTTACCAATACTCGAGCATTCTGCCTCTTTATTTTCCCATCCACATCACATGTAGATATCTCTATTTGAGATGAAGAAACAGTGTCATACCAACCTATTTTTTCACATACACCATCAAAAATATGGAAAAATGCTAAAATAAACTAACATAACCAACTTATTTATTTTATGCATACAACATCACAAATATGGAAAAATGCTGAAATAAATTAACCTACTCAATCTATTCATTTTAAGCATACACCATCACAAATATGGAAAAATGCTAAGATGAAACTAACCAATTAACTATGCATATACCATCACATAAATGGGAAAGGCTAGTATAACCTCAAACAACATGATCAACATTAACATCCAAATTAACATAACATAAAATAAACACCATCCATATCAACATCATAATCATAAGCAACACATCTCAAATAAACACATGGCAATGAATGAACATATCATATATATAATATGTGATCAAAATACATGTTCATCATCTACATCATCATGACATCATAAATCTCTCTCAAAATGTACATCTCGTATCTCTGGCTCGTATGCTGATATACATGTAACATATATAAATAAAAAAACTAGAAAACTCTAATACTCAAGGTCCTTGAGGCTCTCTGTATGGTCATGAGGAGGTAGTATCATCACCACTCTTTATCTATCTACATCGACATGAGCTCAGAGTTGTCACATGTGACATCAACCTCTTCTACTCTATAAACTTCAAATATCTTGGTATTTGTGGGAACTCTCTAATCTCCCTCTCATAGTAAGTAATCTCATCTAGGGTAGTCAAATACCTCACCATAAATATAATCTATGGAGGACCCATAACACCAGAAGATGGCCCAACCTATACTAGTCCCTATAGTAATGGTAGAGGAGGAGGAGTGGCCTAGCCTACTACTCTTAGACTATCTCTCTTTACTATCACTATAGTCACTTGACCCTATAAAATAGTCACCTAGCCCTATAGTCCAGCAACCTGACCTTGTAGAGCCCTAATCTAACCTTATAACATCACCACCTACCCTTTAAGGCTAACCCCTATGCTTGGGCTATCTCTTAAGCCTACACCACTGCATCTCAAGCCTATAATGTTATATCTCAAGCCTATAGCATTACATCTCTCTCCCTGACTAACCCCTATGAGTCTGCTAGTGGCCTCCTAATCTCCATCACCAAATGTAACCCTACCCACCAAGCTATATAGGCCACTGTACACCATAGGTCCCCAACACCTGGTCCTATTGGTAGCTACTCAAAATCTAGCCCATTAGTATCCTAGGGCAATGGTAAGGGTGCCTCTATGTCATCCCTCTTATATCAAGGGAAGGCAGGAAGAATATCCTATAGTAGACCAAACTGCCTCTTGACCTATGTCATGGGTACCATCTCCAACTCACCAACCTGTCTCCCCTTAACCCATAGTGAGCTCTGCAACCTAATAAGCTACTCTACCTAACCTTTGAAAATTAGATATGTCAGATACGATATACACATGATATCTTTAGGGATGAAGCCCTCGATCATGTGCCTATAATACGTAATGGCTCACACAATGTCATCCACTTGGGTCTATGCCATCCCATCTCTTCATCATCTAAATCCAACCCTGAAGTTGGCTAGGATAGTGGTAGGTAGCCCTAATGGTCATGTCACCATGATGTGCTCATACACCCAATAGTGTAGAATATGGTTCACACATAGACTATATCATCATCATAGCCTCAAACTCCACACTTCTTTATATAACTATGCCAAAAATACTAGACCCTAGGCAAAAATGGTCTATTAATTGATCATTTGTGTAAGTACACCTATAATAATAATAAAAAATCTCCCTCCATCTACATCAGGTGATGCATAACCCATGATCCTGATCATCATCAGGATGCTCAGATGATGTTGCTCCTCATTAGCCATGTAGAGTGGCTCACATGCAAAACTCACAAAGTGGTAGGTCACCTCACTGACATGCTCCCCATTTAAACTAACCATGTGTATATCATGCTCCTATTTTGAGCATATGAAAAGCTCCTCATCTTAGAGTGGTAGCTATAAAATTATATATAGATCCTCTTATTTCACTATCAACTCTATGGTCATTAGATGGAAGGTGTTGGTGGTATGATCCCACCTCTCAATCAAAGCTATCATCAATGACACATCTCGTATAACACAATAATATCATTGCACTCCTCCTAAACCCATGGTCACCATATGCTCCCACTCATTTGGAGTAACATCTCTCCTCATGCATGTCAATAACCTTGGTAGATGATCTCATAATGTAAGCTCTATCCTTGATTGCGTCTATACACAAAAAACTCAGGTCACATCCCTTTTGATCTACTCTATCATCACCTTTTTGCCTTATCACTAGGAGAACTACATTGGCCTAAGCCCCTAAACTAGGCTGTATAGGTAGTACTCAATTGATATGGGGTCTTAAGAGGTTAGCTCAGCCATATACTCACCTTAATAACTACCCTAGGCTTCACTACCTCTCTCTCTTTACCCTAGGCCTACCCACTTACTCTAACTCTAGGCCTCATTACCTATATTCTTGACTCTTGACACTATGACCTATCATTTAAGACCTAAACCTCTCAACTATCTCAACTTACTTTTTTCCCTAAAAACACACCTTTTAAGATCTTTTTCCTAGGTTTTGAGAGAACTACATTGGCCTAAAGCCCTAAACTAGGCTATGTAGGCAACACTCAGATGACATGGGGTCTTTTGAGCCTAGATCAACCATTAGGATAAGTTGACTACTTCCATTAGAGATCTAAAACTCACATTTTTTTTCTTGTTATGCTACTTTTCTACAGTCATCAATGTCAACATTAATGTTAACATCAACACTATATCAATCTATGACATGACCGATGTCAACATAAAACTATCAACCTCAATACCATGTTAGTCAACCTTAGTTGATCTCAGTTCCATGTCAGTCGACATCAATTAACTTTATTGATGTTAGTGATTGGTTCAGCCCTAGGGTTGAACAACCTAAAATCCAACCTACCGATTTCCCCTATAAACCTACCCATAACTCCCCTTAACTTATCCTACACCTACTATGACCTATTTTCTACCCCCCACTCCTATTTTATACAACCTCACCTCTCATTTAGCTTAAACATTATGAAAACCAAATTAAAATAGTGTAGGCTCTTACCTCATCTCTCTGTCTCCTCCTGACTGGCACTGCTAGCTCCTATAGTCATGCACCTCCCGCTGGGTCCCCTCCTTGTGTTACCATCTCAAATCACTCTCAAAGCCTTGTTTGTTCTCTCCAATCATAAAGTTACAAATGAGTTTGGTCAATCACCAAACCCCCTTTTGTTGGGTTTGGTCAGCAATTGATATCAACATTCTTGACCTAACCTATCGATGTCAGTGCTTATGCCTACCAACATCAACAACATTTCCCTAGTTGTACTAATGTTGACACTTTATATTACTGATATCAACACTTATAATTGATGTCGACACCATTCTAATACTATTTTCCAACATGAAACCCCCAACTTTACATGACCTTACCCATACATTGGGGCAACTAGAGATCACATATATCTCCCCCCCAACCATGACATAATGACATTGATGATCACTTAAATCTTCACCCTCGATGACTTTACTTGGAGATAATGAATATTTTCTTACTTATTGACCCTTTTACACTAAGGGGCATTACTTGTCATGACTACTTGGGCTATTCCACTATAATTGGTTATTATTCACATGCATGTATTTTAAGTGTTGTGGATGGAAACCAAGCTCATCTTGTCACCTTCAACTCTTTTATGTTTCCTAAGGGAACTTCCTACCTCAGATACCTAAGACACATTGACCATTAGAGCTACAACTTTGATTGATTTGACATGTTAGCTATCACTTATAAGTTACACTTTGGTTACTTCTATTTGAGTCCTCCTTAACCTTGCCTATTCTTGATATTGCCAACTATATCTCATTATGGCCTATACATATGAAGTGATGCTCAATTCTCCACCAATCACCCAATTACCTTTCTATCAAATTGGTACTTGATTTTGGTTTCTCCTATTTCGATTCCCATTTTGAGGGGGGATACCTCATCTAATACTTAGAGCATCTAACTCTTATTTTTGTCTCATAACATGTCAGTATAAATTATAAGACAAAAAGGGGCAAATGTAGACACTAAAATTATGTCACACACACGTGCGTAACTCCCTATGTCGAAACCCCATAAACCCATTTTAATAATAATAATAAATCTCCCTAATCCATAATTTTACCCCTCATAAATTTAATTAATTTAAAATACTTAATTAAGTCAAGTAAAAACCCATGTCGCCACCTTACTTGGCTACCTCAACCTATGACTAATTCTCCCCTGATGAGTCACCTCAAGACCTGGTCCCCTCATCCTAACTACCCAAGACTTATTCCCAATTCTAAACAAAAGTCCTAAACAACTACTTCCTTCTTAACCTCTTATTTTTACCATTTTATAATGGGTGTCACACTTGACACACACAACAATAGAAAATAGGCCAAAAATAGAAAGGTTTACCTATTCAAGGGCCATCGACGTTGGTCAACCCATGGTTGACATTGGTGGGATCATGGTTGACATCGATAGGATCACCAATGTTAGAAATATAAACCAAACTCTAACCTATAGTTTAGGTTAGTAGAAATTAAGAAAATTAATTCTTACTCTCATTTAGGCTTTCAACATTCTATTTTTCAACATTCAAGCTTACAATCACCCTGCATAAGTCAATCACCATCAGCAATTGAGCTCTTGAGGACCAAAAACACCCACTTGTTCTCTTTATTCAGGCACTTAGGTTCAGACTATCTGATAGGGACCATCAACCTAGTACTTATCACTTAGTGACCACCATAAGTAAGTATATCACTGATACTATTTAAATGTTTATTCTTATTTTTCTTTATATCCACCCTGCACTACTTTATGCACTTATGACCATAACCCTGTGAGGGAGTTATAAAGCTTCCTTGATTATTTCCCTTTTACCTAACATACCAAAACTTTGACTATACTTAACCAATCCATAATCTCCCTCTCATAATTCTCTCAACCTCACTGACCTGATCCAAACTAGTTCCCAAACTCAGGAAAGCCTTCTTCAACTTTTTAGACAATTATTGCCCCTGCCAACCTCGATAGCCTAACTGACATCGGTCACCTAATACTGACCTTAATTGTATAACTGATATCAATCACTCCCCTATCGATGTTGATGATTATGGATTCTATAGCCTCTTCAAAACCTACCCAAAAAACTTCTAAAACATAAACAAAGCACCTCACCTACACCTTGTCACTCTCTGCTACATATAGATTGTTAATAATGGTAATTTTATCTCTCTTTCACTCTCTCTTTAACTCTCTTTCATTTATTTATTATTATTTTTCCTCTCAAAAGTGGACTATCATCTTTAGGGAAGTTTCACACTTAGAATAAACACATAGCTTGGCATCCCACTCATTTATTTGCTAACAAACATCTTGTGGTAGTGTTTTCTTATTTACAAGTAGTCCTCCCCAACCAAAGAGGAGTGCTCAAAATGTCTGGATACAATGCGTAAACCAAATCTGGGTTCATTCTAAATACTTATCCCCTTCCTTCATTCTGTCTTCCTTTAGACTTAAAATAGACAAAATTTAGTGAAACATTTATGACATCACTTATTCAAAGACATAGCTAATACTCATAAGTGAGCTAATGAGACATACCAAATGATCCTTGAAAGATATAAAACATATAATAAAATTAAACCTTAAAACACTTTTCCCTGTCAAATCCATAAACTTAAGGTGCCCTAACAAGCTATTCAATAACATATTCTAAAATAATGCAGAAAGAGATTTATATTATAGATGCAAGCATACTATGACAACTAGTAATGAGCATAGAATAAGATATCTAATTAATAACATTTGAAAAACACATCATTGCACTTCATCAATAAGAAAAAACTTAAAATCATAAGAATTTTCATTAACTTGAAAAGAGATACTACATACATCAATTTTTCAAAATGTTGCCAAGGGGACAAGCATGGTGAGTTTGCTATTTTAAAAAGGGAGACATAAACATGCTCTCAAAGCTTGATAATGGCTATACAACTACAACCACCTTAATAAGAGAGACAATATCTACATAGATCAATTGATCCCAATTTTTTTTGAAGAGCCTGGACTTAGAGAGAAACAAAGACCAACAATACCTAACACAATGACCAACCTATTGAACAGAAGGTAAGCCCTCTATTTATAAAATTTTTACCCATTTCAAATCTAAGAGTGAGGGTTACAACCTAAAAGTTCCAAAGTACCAACAAGATGATCCTAGCTAGAACAAATCCTTTGTCATGCTTGAAATCTTCATACAACTACAAGGAAAATCATTGTTACAACTACCTCTATAAGAAATGATGAAGAGCTGAAGAAAATATTTTGATTTCTTGGCTAGAAAATTATATTCACATTAGATAGAAGGATGATATTCATGATGGAGGCCAAACAAACTTTGTCTTTATGTGTAACTCCTTGAGGATCCCCTTGATCACTTGTTTGGACAACTAAAAACTTTTAGACAGTTGCCCTCCCCCTCATGCATGCCATAGAACAACTTGTTCTTACAATGATGGCTTGGGAATATTCTATCTCCATGGCCACTTAAATGATCTTCCTTGGAATGTCTCACCTTGATCTTACAAACCTACAATAGCTCTCCCACTAGAGGAGCTTGGATGAGTAAAACATGATAAAAGGCAATACCCAGGTTTACTTGACCCCTTTAACTTTTTTGGATCCAACTCGCCTTTTCACATTTTGTATTTTACACCTTTTCCCCTTGCAAACTTTACAATTTTCACATATTTGCCTTTTTAGGGTTTCCTTTGCATTATTTCCTTTTTAATGCATAAACACATTATTTTCAACCTTTGACCTATTTGAGTAAATCTTGGCCTCTCTCACAAATTTGTAATTTACAAATTTCTAGGTTGTAATTGGCACTTGTAATTACCCTGGGAAGTTCCCTTAGGGAAATCTTCTAATGAACACATAAGGGGTTAATAAATCCATACTAAATTTTAATGTATTGAGCATTAAATTTTCCATCTTTAAAAAGTTCCTTTCTTATGTAGGATTTATCTAAGATCTACACAAAATCATCAATTACATGAACATAAACCCTTTCATATTTTCATGTCAAAAACACAGTAGTAATTCCAACAAGGTGCAAGTGCTTTCAAATCCTTATATTTTATATGGAGCTACCGTGCCTCATTTGTAATTTTGCCTAATCAACCTATTGTCAATGGTGAAAGTTATACTAACTACCTTACATAATACCCTTGAATATGATGTGTATGCTTATGTGGCATCACCATGTCACTTTGTTCATTAACTTGAATTGCGATCATTTCCCTTAGGACACATGTCAACATATCATTGGGTCTAGATCTTTGAATAATCCACCTAAGACTAGCACTACCAGATCCTTATCTACATGTTAAATTTGAGCATGCCACTTGGTAGTTCTATGGGCTCTCAACATCCCCTTATCATTAGATTTTATTGAGATCATGTCACTTGGAGAATTCATAGGCTTTCTATGCTCTACACAATCAATCTCGGCCTAGGCTAACACTATTTAACCACATGGTAACTTCTTATTTGGCATGGGTTTTTCAAAAAGTATAAACTTACCTCACACCATCTAATTATCTCTGCATACCATTGATCTAGATATAAAGTATCTAATGCCATTAGCTATCTACTATGGCTTAAATTTGATGTCTACACACCCATCATTTGATGTTCATATGACCGTCAATGATGTTCACATAATCATCAAATTTAAGCCCCAATGGATAATTTTCATAGATTAAATTTGATATCTATGGGATTATCATTTAATTCCCATGTGAACATATTTTACATTCACGTGATTGTCAAATTTAATCCCCAATGGATAATTATCATGGCTTGAATTTGACATCTACACACCCATCATTTGACATCCACATGAACATTTTTGACATTCATGTGACCATAAAATTTAATCCCCAAACACTTAATTGATAAGCTTTACTTTGACATTTGTGTGGCCATCAATGACATCTATGTGGCCATCAATGACATCTGCATGATCGTTAATGACATTCGTGTAACCATCACATTGCTTGTTCAACTTTAAAGGCTTACATCTTGAGATGGAAAAAACATGAAGGCACCAAATTTGTTGGATATGTTCATGGAATCCAAAATATTGATTTTATGTGATCTTTTAACCATGAAATGCTTTCTAAGCAAACTTATAAAATGCATAAGTAAATTGACTAGTCTATTTTTACATGACATCTTGACAACAATCTAGTTTATTTGGACTTGTGCTATGAGATTTTTCTTGGTCACTATGAGATTGACACTTGTCACATCCATGCTCATCCTAAGTTCTATTAAAAAGTAAACTTTGATCATGTACCATAGGATCATTTTTATCTATGTCAATACACACTGTTCGATCATGATCCACTAGCTCAATCATGATTGGCTCAAAATTGACAAGTAAAATTACCAAGTTAGAGCTCGGGACATAAAGACTTAGGACAAAGGAATTAGCCTAAGGTTTTGGGGAATTTATAAATATGAAGGAGGCCCTAAGAATTTTATGCTAAATATATAATAAAGGGACCAAACATTATTCAGACCATGCTAATAAATAAAATGGACCAAGGGCTATAGGAAATAAAAAGGGACCAAATATGAATTTTTAGACTAAGGTTTAGTCATGTTAATAAACATGGACAAACCTTAGTATAAAAATTAGACTAAGTCCATGGCATTTTTAAATATTCCCACTTAAACTAATCCTACCAAATTTTATTTTTAAATCAAAGGGCTTAAGCTAGGGCAATTGAAACAAGGGTTTCAAAGTGCTCAGACATGCAATCAACTTGACCTCTAACTAACACTTGAAAACACAAAACGGGATAAATAAGTTAGGCATCTATGATTAATAAGGGCTCAATTGCTTTAGTTCAATTTTGGGCACTAACATTGGCTCTCTCTCGAGGATGTACACCTATGCGAGTGTGTAAAGTGCCTCAAAATGTAAGACCAGGTGCCAATCCGTTGGGCCATGGAATCAACACTTAATAATTTACCAAAAATAGTCATGAAGGCTCAATAAAACAAGGTAGATCGATAAAAATAAATTAGGAGGATCTAAAAATGAACACATAAAAGGAACTATAAAAATAAAGCCCAAAGCAAAGGGGTAACAAAAACAACAAAATAATAAGACTATACACTATACAATAATATAAACAATTTCAGACTCAATCAAGGAACTATTTTAGATGTCTGTCATTAATTGGTAGCTCTAGTATTTCACCATCTAAGTCTCTCAAGAAGAAAGTATGTTCCATAATCTAACAATTGATATAATAGGGACCCATCCACAAGGCATCAAATTTTCCATGATTACCTTTCTCCTCATACCTGTTGTCCCAAAGTAGAACTAGATCACCTACTTAGAAGGTTCTCAAAGTAACCTTCTTATCAAATATCTTCTTCAGCTTTTCCTTAAACTTGAGGTGTCTTTCATGAGCTTGTTTTTAATTTCATCAAGCTCAATAATTTAATTTATCCTACTCTCATAGTAGTTGATTTTCTCATCATCTTCTAGTTACTACATGAGATGATAGGCTGGCAACTACAAATTCATAGGTAAAATTGCTTGAGCTCCATAGACAAGCTCAAAAGGGCTTTTTCCTATAGCTCTCTTAGGTGTGATCCTATCAACCCACAAAGCAAACTTTAACTATTCACCCCACTTCTTCTTATTTGCTTTCAATGTTTGCCTAATGATTTTGAGTAAGTTTTTATGACTAGATTTTGCTTGCCCATTCCCTTAAGGGTTGTAATTAAAATCATAAGTCAATTCAATCCCATAATGTTTGCATAATACCACTAAAGGTTTATCTTTGAAACTCATGTCATTATATGTAATAACTTTGATAAGCACACTAAATCTACAAATAATTTGATTTAGCAAAAAATCCATAACCACCTAGTGTGTAGCCTTCTTTGTAGGGACTACTTCAACCCATTTGGTGAAGTAATCAATTATAACCATTATCCACCTATGTCTAGTGTTTGATGAATCAATAATCTATCCAATGAAATCCATTCCCTATTGTTTGAATGGGCCTTCAATCATTGTAGGTTGTAAGGGAAGAGAACCAAAAACTTTCATCTTCCCATCAAAGCGTTAACATTTTTCATATTTTTTGACTTTTGAGCAACATATTTAAATAATGTTGGCTGGTCATAACCATATCACAAAATTTTATAAGCTATAACTTTATGTGAAAAATGGCCACCACATACTCCATTATATAAGTCTTCAATCAGGTCAGTAGTTTACTCTTTTAGCATGCATCTCAAGAGAACCCCATCGGGATTCTTTCATGCAAGTCCATTTTTAGTCAAGATGTATTTTTGGGAGACAAGTTTAAGAGTCCTCCTTTGATTCTTGTCCAAGTTAGGGGGATAATTCAATTTTTTCAAGTAATAGACAATATCCTTATACTATGGAGACATGTGAAATTGACTCAAGGAATCATCAACATTGAAAATAATAGTATATACCTCAACGAATTATAGATTGGTCTCAACTATGAGGTTGGTTAGACCCATATCTCATACTAACTTGGTGGTCTGAATATCTATGCAATACTCTTGTAACTTGTTGACCCACCTACATCTCTTGTTGGATATAATAGTCTGAGTCAAGATGTCCTTCACCATGGTATGCGAGACATAAGCAATAATCATTAAACTTAGAATATGAGGTCTGAACACTTTAACAACCTTTAAGAGAGTAAAAGCTTGCTTTTTCATGATGGTGTAATTCAATTCAAAATCTTGCATAGCTTTGCTAAAGAGAGCTATTGGCTAATCATGACGATCTTCATTCTTTTACAATAAGACAATGGTAATACTATTGCATGATGCAAAAGAGATTATCTAAAATGGCTTAGTGTAATTAGGGATAGCCAAAATAGGGGTAGATTTTAAAGCTCCTTTGATGTCATTAAATGCTTGCATGGCCTTCTCTTCCCATTTGATGGTCTGGTCCTTCAACATGGAAGTAATAGGCAAAGTGATCTCTTTAAAGTTGGACACAAACCTCCTTATGAAATTAATTTGTCCAAAGAAGGAATAGATTCCCTTTTTGGACTTGGGATAGGCACTTTGTCAATGTCTTCTACCCTCTTGAGATCAATCATGACACCATCCTTGAACACTATATGTCCCAATAACTTAGCCTTTTGTACTTTAAAGTGACATTTCTTAGGATTAAGCAAAATACTAAACTCCCTGCATCTGATCAATACTTTCTCTAGATGCTACAAATATTCTTCTCTAGTCTTAGAGTACATCATAATGTCATCCTGATACACAACGTAAAATTATTAATCACCCCTATAAAATCAACATTTATAGTTCACTAAAACTTTGCACTAGCATTCATTAACCCAAAAGGCATCCTCATATATACATACATGCCCCAAGGCATTGTAAATATGGTCTTGGGTCTCTTGGATTCCTTCACCACAACCTAGTTATATCCTAAAAAACCATCTAATATGGATAACATCTCTAATCCTATAACACTTTACAATATGTTTCCATATTGGGTAGGGGATACTTATCTTTTGAAGAAGCTTTATTCAAATTTTAGAAATCCACACACAAGCGGATGTCACCATTTTTCTTTCTCATAGGGACTAAATTTACAACCCATGACAAATACCTGATGGGCTGAATAATACCACTGTCCTATAGCTTCATTAACTCATCTTACATCTTGGTGGCCATTATGGGGTTAATAAGTCTCTATTTCTACCTAAAAGGCTTGCTATTAGGCTGTAATGAGATGATATGTTAGAATAGGTCTTCCCTATATGATTTTAACTCAAAATAAGAGCATGCTAAACAATCCTAGTACTTCTTTATCAACTACACTCAGGTGATTACCTAGCCCAACCTTTCTTGGATTCTCATGAGAACCCAAATTAACTTAGTCACATCCTTTGAAATAGATGAGTCTTGAGTCTTGATTCTATCTTCTCCATGAAAATATGCTTCTAAACTTACCAATCCTTTAAGGAGTGTGTTTGTCTTCAGATGTATAATGTCCTTCTTAAACAAGGTTTCTTTTCCATTACAAACTTGAACCATAAATTCTAAGTCTATGAGCTGATCATGAAACTCAGCTTCATAATTTTGAAACCTCTTAATTTATTCATCATCATCAAACACCTACCAATGATGAACATTATCTGGGATTAAAGCCCTGATAAACACCTCCACTTGATACTAACAATGAGGGTTCATATTTGTAATATCAAATTGAGCACCCAACCCTGCAAGTCTATTAACTTCTTAATTAAAAATTCTATCATAATAATGGACATTGAATGCATCAAAAAATTCAAGAAAATTCCAAACAACATTATGATATTGTTTCAACCTTTTATTTTTGGTGGTACAATCATTAAAAACATGCTTAACCACTAGCTCAAAATCACCCTTGATAATCAGACTTTTAATTTTATGTTCATGGACAATCCATAAACCAAGTAAGAGTGCCTCATACTTAGCATTATTATTCATGCACTCAAAGGACAACTAAAAATAAAAGTTAAAACATTTACCATTAGGGGCATAGAAGACAACCCCAACTCCATTTCCAATATTAGAGTAAACCCCATCAAAGCATACCTTCCAAACTACTCCTTCACTGTCAGGTTCAACATAAAGAGTATTAGGCTATTCAATAATGTCAATATTCCCCATAAAGTTTCCCAAATCAACATATATGTACATCATTCATTTAGAGCATGATTTAGATATTTAATGACATGCAACATCTTTGGTTCTCTATAAAGTTTGACCATCTTTCCCTCTAATGGAATGGTGGCATAAGCCAAATACATTTATACACTTCTACCCATGCTAGTAGCCCATTTATGTGATAACAACATCCCTGACTTAGGTGGTCAGTACACAACTACCACATCCATATTCAAATACTTACCTAGATGCACTCCCAACTATACTACCAACCCCTTGACTTGTCTAACAATTGAAATGTTTCATGAGTCCATGGTATAAAACTTACCAAAGGTTGATGTAATCTTTACCCTAAGCTCATTTAGGACACCCAAGAGCATCACATTGTAAGAAGCATTGAAATCAAACATATAGTTGTGAATAATTAGATCATTGATCAAAAGAGTTGTATAAAATGGATCCGCATTCAGCTAACTCTCTACTAATGCAGTCCCTAAATAGACCTCTAGAGGTGGTTCAAAAAATTATTTAGATTCTTCATCACTTTTCAAGGATGTTTAAGGTAAATCAATCTCATTTACAACTGATATCTCACCAAATTCCAAGTATTCAAATACCCTATTCCTATGTTCAGGTATTCTTAATAATTCAACAAATGGCATAGTGATATTTTGTTGGCTCAACACTTGGGCATATCACATATGCTATACTAAAGAAGAAGAGCATTTGGTGGAAGGGTAACAACACCTTCAACTGGAATACAATCACTTAAGGTTTTAAGTGGAGTAGGATGGGGTGGATTTCCATGCTTGACAATAGTCTTCAAAGGTGGATTTTGTTTAGCATCAGTCACACCCATAAAAATACTAGATAACAAAGGTATTTATTTTTAGTAGGAGCAGATCTAGGCTTAGTAACTTGGGAAATGGGTACATGTTTGGAAGTATTAAGAACTATCATAGTTTTATTAGCTTCCTTACTTGCATCCCCTACCCTTAGATTTTAAGGAATAGTGACTTGAGGGGTAACATCTATTTGCCTACTTCTTAAGTAGTATTCTTTCTCTTGGGCAACTACTATATTAATTAGTAGATACCTATCCTAAATTGACAAAGTTCCCCCATAATACTTCTTAATCATCATTGATCTTAAAAAATCAAAATCATGAATGGGCACTTCATAATCCTGTGCCATATTAACTTCATAAGAAAATTCACAAGTTGGGATACTTACCTTTTGTATTGAACTCCAAAACTAATCAAAAGTGGTAGTACTTAGCAATTTCATGGAGGAAAACATATTGCTTTGGGGACTCTGACAATTAAACATCATAATCTCATTGTTGGATGACATAGACTCAAGTTCATCCACATCTTCATCAATTGATTTAGTTGTATCACAAGGAGAATATGGAAGGAAGCACTTATCACACTGATTTAACTATTTTGAGAATAATGGAGTATTATTCCTAATTTAGTTAAGGGTTTGAGTTGATTAAATCAGTAAATAATTTACCAATAAATAGAGTATTGATTTGTATAATTTATTTGACCTTTATAACTTTCTAAAAATAGTAATAAAATAGGAGAAATATAACTTATCTTAAATAAGATTGAGATGGCTGAGATAGAAGCTGGTACTAGTTATACAAGACTGGGACAGTATCATAAATCAAGATCTAGTTTTGATTCAATGAAAGGATATGAATGCTAAAAAAAGGACACTTTGAGGTTTGATACTATAGTCCAGGTCCTTCCACTATTCTTCAAACTAGTCACAGAGATCTAAGTTTTATGGGTTTTGTCTACTGTCCCTATATTAGTCTATCTATGAAATTTCAAGTCTTGAGTGTTGATGAAGCTCCTTCTAGAGATAATTTAATCTCTAAACCTAGATCTTCTTTATACTTGAACTTGAATGAAAACTTGGAGAAAGAGGGGGGATGGTTAGTGTATGTAAGATGCATTGAATGTGTATCCACATGCCTTATGTGGGCATGCTTCCTACATACCAATAATTTGAGGAGGGATAAAACCATATGTAGTTATCCTACTTGATGTGCTTTGTGAAAAAGTGTAATGAAGATGCAAAAATGCTAAATTGGGTGTGCTTGAGGTGGCTACGGACTGGTATGAGAGTTTGAATATGTTGGCAATTGTATTGGATGGATGTATATAGAGAATAGGGAAGTGGTTATGCTTGTATTCTTGATTTCTTTTGAAATAATTTATAACCCCTTATAAATTAACTTTGAATGGGCGTTTATAGAGATCTATTGGTCATGTTTTAGATGCATTCATGCTATAATGACATAATGAAGAAGAGGAATGAAGAGAAAATGGTCATTTGGGCTCAAAAGATGATTAGATAGGAGTAATAGAAAGGGGACACCCTAAGGTCCAACATTATATTCCACCCACAGTGCCCCTATTTTATAGGCTTGGGATATAGGGGATGGAATAAGCATGAAAAAAGGGTTTTGGATAAGTTGGAATGAGGCCTCGAAGCCTACAAATTACTGGATATCATTAAAAAGATGCTTAGAAGGGTTATGAGAGCATGTAAGAGGGACCTCTAGATTGGGTGTCATAAGCCACAATCAAGATACCAAATTTAACATCTTATATGACTACATTCCCCCCCACCCCCTTAATTTTAGTGATGCAACAAAGAAAAATACTAGGATAAAGGAAAAATAGAAAGTGTACCTAAACTTACCTACAAGGGTGAAGCCCATGAAGCTGTGTGATGCTAGGTGTGTGTAGAGAGAGCATGCTATGAAGTGTAAATATACAAGAGAAAAAACAAAGATTAGATCAATCCTTACTAGATACGCTATATCTAAAATAAGAATATATAAATCTAGGTAAGAGAGAGAGGAAGAGAAAAGAATGAATACACCTCATCGAATATACAGATCAATACAAAACCTATTATGATGCTAGATGTATGTTAGGTATGCTGGGTATGTGTTGTACTAAAAATAATATCATGAATGGAGTTGTGTGCTAAATTATCCTAGAATGGCTTTAAAATGCAATAACTAGCCCTTTAGTTTCATCATTTCCCACTTAGTGAAGCTATGTGATCATACATGTGCTAATCGATGTTTGAACTGTGTGATCAATCCCTCTGAATAAGTGGCTCAAAAATACAAAGGCTAACTAGAATTTTGGCTCCATTGTTATCCCATGTAATGAAGCTATAAACTAATGTTGGTATGAATATGTGTTGTATGGGAGGGCTCTTAGATCCCATGAATGCTTTGTAATCTGACAATGTGGATGAATAGCCAAATCTATGCTGGAAACTAGGCCACTCTTGGCTAACTCAAAAAAAGGTGGAGATTAGGCTTGTATGAAAGCCACTCCAAAATTGGGAAATAGGCTTATGTGGAAGCCACTCAGAAATGTGGAGGTTAGGCTTGTATGAAAGCCACTCCAAAATGATGCCAACCACCTATAAATGGAGTAAGGCATGCAACTACTAAGAATGCTTGGGTAATATACTGAACTCAAAAAGAAAAGAAGTCAAATGTGTCATACACATTACCCCCAATTACTAGTGTTTGTAACATGGATTTTGATCTAGAAATTATACTAATTTCCCAATCTAAAATTAGAAGTTAGAGACATCATGTCATGCATGATTCCCCCTATATCTAGATTCTCTAAGAAAAACTATACTAAAATTGTTGAATCTAAATTGGTCTATATGTGTAAAACTATAGCTGAGCTTACCTTTTTACCTATTTCTAGAAAATTTGGGTTTTTTCATTTAGACAAGAGCACCAAAAACAAGACACCATAGTGTCCAACACTGTTGTACATGTCTAGTGTTGTTGTCCTTTGCAGAAACTGAAGACTATTCTAAAATCATCACTATTTTTCTGGTCTATTTTGCCTAGTTTGAAGTTTAGATTACTATTCTGAGTGTTCTAAAAACTATTTTTTTTACCGGTAGGAGCTTTGATCTCTGTGATAAAATACCTATTTTTCACCCTCTCTTCTAAGGGTAGGAATGAAGACCCTACAATGACTACCCTCAAAAGGAAGAGCCCTTTAAGTGTGTTATGTTGCTAAAAAAATGATATAATAATGATAATAAATATGATGTCTCAAGATATAGCATAGTTTGTATTTGAGATTTTTAGATCAACATGGGTATGCCTAGATAGATATAACAATGTAATAACATGTGTAATATAATGAACTAGAACTATAAGTGTTAGTTGTTAGTTATTAGTTTTCAAGGAGGGATGGAACATGATGTCCATCATGGCATCCAAAAAAGCAAGATAATGCATGATGTGTATCATGACATTACAAATAATTGAAAATTAATCAAGCAACAAGCACACAACGAAAGAAGCATACAAGAGTGGCCAAGAGGCCAAGAAAATAAGGGACATGGGCACATGTCAATCAAAATAAAAAGTAAGCATACAAGGCATGTTCAAATGCCACATACACATACAATTAAAAACAAACAAGGTTGGCATGAGGGCCAAAGACACATATAAGAGTACAGGAAAAAAACATTGGAAAATATCCTAAGGCACACATAATAATAGAAGCAAAGGACATTGGAAAATGTCCTAAGGCACATACATTAGACAAAATAAGAACTGATAAATGCAATCACATCTAGCTACGTAAAGTAAGAAAAATAGGCATGTAATATACTGGAAATACAATTACATCTAACTAATCAAAGCAAGAAATGAAAGTATTCAAGACATAAAGTACAAGACTAGGTATATGCTAAGAAATACACAAGTGCTATACACTAGTGAATGTCCATAGAGTTATCTTTGTAAGCTAGTAAGTATTGTACATTAACATGATAACTATAGTGTGTGGTGTAGGAATCACATAACCTGGATGGTGTAGTCATGTAGAAGATGCCCCCAAGGGGTAGATATATTGATGTATGTCTCAAATTTATAAAGTACGATTTCCCATCAATGGGTAGAGTGAAGCAATCAAGGATCTTGATGTCACTACACACACTCAAATATGATCAAGTGAAGTATGGTAATGTAGATAAATTGACAAACAATATCATAGAATAACAAATGTAAGTCTAGCATGGTAGTAGAAACATAAAGCATGGATAATGCATATAATTAAAATGTTTTTATGTTTTTGAATTATTTTAATGTTTTTGGTATTTTAAATTATATTTGAATGTTTTTGTATTTTGATATTAACTATGTATAATCAATCATAAGGAGACTATGTACAAGGAATTGAAAAGAAGCTATATACAAGTAATTTTGAAAAATTATGTACAAGGATGAGAAGAGATGATACTAAATGATGAGTCTCATGGGAGACTCCCTATCATGGTGTCTTGTATCAAACAAAGGAATCATGCATGATTGTGAAGCATAAATGAATAGCTGTGAATATGATTTTGGATATTCAAATTGATTGTCGGTATCTTGGAAATCATAGTAATCTACATGGTTCTACTCATCATTATCATCTTGATTTTGAACCAATGGAATGCTAGTGTTGACTATTATTCTATTTGGATCTTTTCCTTTGATGAATTATGTTTATAAATGATTTGCCTTAGGATGTTTAATAAATCCCAAGCCTTGGTGACAAACATTATCAGCTTCTAAAATAGGAGTTGTGATGCCTTGAGCATGTTTGCCCAACCTTTGACCTTGATAATCAAACTGTTGTAGATATTTTTTACCAAATCCATACTATTTTAAAAGTTGAGCCTCATTTTGAAGAGGTAGATTTGCATCTTTTTTGTACTTTACCTATGATTGTGGTATTGTTACTTATTTTGATTTTGATTTTTGATCCTTTTATTGTTCTAAGTTATGCTTTGGTAACCACTTTTGTATTATTTCTAAATTTGACCCTTTGTGAATGTGTTCCTATGTCATTATGGATTGCTGGACTAATTTACCTTGTATAGAGTCCTCATTATCAATTATCTATTGTATATGTTATTTCAATGCAAAACATGAATCTATGTGATGCCCATGCATTTTATGATATGCACAATAATATCTAGATCTTCTCACTGGATGTAGAGGAGGTAGTTTGATCAACTTGTATTTAATTATTTCCCCTAGTACCACACTTGAAATATTTTTTGATCTTTGAATGCTTTTTGAATCACTTGTTGTAGAGTTACTTTGTTGTGATTTCTTGTTTTGATATGTAATATTGCTTAAAACTAATTGACTAGGTAAAGGTGCATATACATGATTGACATTAGGGTGCCTTTGAGGCTTTTGTATTATAATATGATTTTATAATGTTGTGATATTTTTATGTAATATCTAATTTTGTATTTGTAAATCTTAAAATAACTTACTCGTACTGGTGATTTGATCCCTTAGAGTCTCATAAGTGCAAACCCCAGTTGCTTCTGATTAAACATGTAAGCACATATGTTAAAGAGGTTTTGAAGAAACTATAGGCTGAATGTATGCATTAAGAACAATAGTATGGGATGCCTAACCTTTTTTAGGGGTGATAACATGGACATGGTTAGAAGGAAAATAACTATCACCCTCTTGGGGGAGAGGAGGACAAGGAAATTTTTTCATGTGCATAAGATATGACATTGAAACTTGACAGGTGGTTGTTAGCTTATGCAATGGATCCTCTAGGTAGAAACCATGTATCTGGGATAAAATGCATGTAATTGGAGTTATACATTGTATAAAAATATGTTTATAAAGAGCATTCCAAATAAGAGATAACATGCAAGGGATAGAGAGCATGAAATTGTGCATTAATGCATAATTATTTTTGACATGTGATATGATATTTTTAATGTGTGTAGCAAGATAATCTTGAAAAAATTTCCATAAGAGGGATAGAAAGTAAGGAATAGAGAGAATAGAATAGTGCATGATTGCATGAATTTTTTTAACATGTGTTATGATATTTCTAATATGTGTAGTAAGATAAACTTGAAATTTTTTCTATATGAGAGATAGAAAACAAGGAATAGAGAGCATGAAATTGTGCACAAATGCATGAATTTTTATGACATGTGCTATGATATTTATAATATGTGTAGCAAGAGAAAATTAATTTTTTTCCATATGAGAGATAGAAATCATGTAATCAAACCTTGTATTAAAGACAAGTAAACATTATTTTGAAGGAGAGGGATCTTACTGTGTTTAACAATAACTTTCATAATATCATCCCATATTATTAAAAGTAAGCATGAAATGCAAAGAATGAATCTTTGTACTAACATATGGTAAACTTCATAATTTATGTACATGATAGGACTGAGTATGGTCTCCTTATTGTTTTCAAGAAATGCAAGAAATATGTGTAAATAAGTGAGATCCATTTTTATTTTTATGTGAAATCTGATTTTAGATGTAAGGTGATACCTCAAGCAAATAAAGGGACCTAGTATATGCAACTAGGATTTTGAAAAATGATATTTTAAAAATTACTAAGGAATTTTAAAATTTAATTCAAATTTTTGATTTAAATATGTAGGTAAAAAATAAGAAAATAATTAGAAAATTCTTGATTTAAAGGGACCTAGTATGTGCAGCTAGGGTTTGAAAGAAAATAATTTTTTTTAAATTACTATGGAATTTTAAAAATTGAATTGAATTTCTAATTTAAATAGGCAATTAAAAAATCAAAAAAATATTAGAAAAATGAGTAAGGGATTACCCTAGGGTTTCTAGGGTTTTTATGCACAAACAAAGTAAATCAGGTTCACCAAATGATTTAACAGTTTTGGGAATATTAGAGTATTATGCCTAATTTAGTTGAGGGTATGAGTTGATTAAATCAATAAATAATTTAACAATAAATAGAGTAATAGTTTGTATAATTTATTTGATCTTCGTAGCTTTCTAAAAATAGTAATAAAATAGGATAAATATAACTTATCTTAAATAAAACTGAGATGGTTGAGACATAAGCTGGAACTAGTTGTGTAAGACTGGGACATTGTCATAAATCAGGATTTGGATTTCATTTGATGAAAGGATAGGAGCACTAAAAACATAACACTATGATATTTGATGCTATAGTCTAAGTCCTACCATTGTTATCCAAATTGGTCACAAAGATCTAAGTTTTTTGAGTTTTGTTTGCTATCCCTGTATTAGTCCACTTATGAAATTTCAAGTTTTGACTATTGATGAAGCTCTTGTAGAGATTATTTAATCTCCAACCTTAGATCTTATTTATACTTAAACATAAATGAAAAATTAGAGAAAGAGAGGGGGTGGTTAGTGTGTGTAAGATATACTAAATGTGTATCCACACCCCTTGTGTGGGAACACTACCTACATACCAATACTCTGAAGAGGGATTAAGCCATATGTAGTTATCCTACTTGATGTGCTTTGTGAAATAGTGCAATGAAGATGCAAAAATGCTAAATTAGGTGTGCTTAAGGTGGCTAGGGACTGGTGTGTGTGTTTGAATATGATGGTGGCTATATTAGATGGCTATATGTAGAGAATAGGGAAGTTTGCCTTAGTGGTTTTATTTGTATTTTTGCTTACTTTGAAAAAAATACAACCCATTTAAAATGAACTTTGAATGGGATTTTTTAGAGACCTATTAGTCAAGGGTTAGATGAATTCATGTTAGGTCGACATAATGAAGAAGAGGAATCAAGAGAAAATGGTCATCTAGGCTTGAAAGGTGATTAGACATGAGCACTAAAAAGGGGACACCCTAGGGTCCAGTGCTATAGTCCACCTCTAGTTCTCCTATCCTATAGTCTCAGGACTTGGTGGGATGGAATAAACATGAAAAAAGGGTCTTGGCTAAGCTGGAATGAGGTATCAAAAGCCTATAAATGACTAATAATTAGCAAACATATACCTAGAAGGGTCGTGAGAGCATGCAAGAGGGACCTATGGATTGGGTGTCATAAGCCAAACTCAAGCTACCAAATTTAATATTTTATGTGACTACACACACCAATCAATATCAATTTCACAACCTATCACATTCATGTTGGCATTTAATGGATCAAACACTTCTTTCTCAACCCCACTATTATGATTTATTTCTATTTTTTTGTCTTGTACAGGCCTCTTCCATCTATCATTATCTTGATGGTGAAAAAAAATCCTTCCTTATGCTTGATTCATATTTGGATCCTTCTCTTGACTGGTAGACACATGAGGGATCCCCTTTTTAGCTCTAGCCATCTTGTATGACATTTATTTGACAACAGAGGCCAAATTTTTAACAGTATCCTTAAGGTTGGCTATCTTTGTGGACTATGTCTTTTTTAGATTGACTAATTTCACATCATCCCACTTGTTCATGGGCTTTCCCACAAAATTTATGTTATTTTCAATTTGGACAACCATAGTGAATGCCAACCATAGGTTTGTGGGAGCCTTGTCCCTCAAGTAGTATGAAAACTTCTTGTCAAAGGCATCATAATACTTTATTAAGCATGTTGTATCATTGGGATTGATATTTTTGATCAACCACATCATAGTTTTATTGAACCATGTATTAAAATCATGAACACACTCATTGGGGTTCTTCTTGATGTTTTCAAATTTAGCCAAAAAGAATCTTGAATCAATTATATCACCATATTGAATTTTGAAAACATTCCTCATTTTTCCCCATGAATCAATGCATCCACTGGGAAGAGAATTGAACCATTCATGAGCATCTTCCTATAGTGTGTGCACAAATAACTTATTGCACACATCCTCATGCTCATCCTCATAATCGTCAATAATATTATGAAAATTCCTCAAGTGTTGATCACCACTCACTACCTTATTCCCTTATAATCTTGAAAGGCATTTCCTTACTTCATTTGGGACATCATTAGGATAACCTTTCATGACATCAAAATTTATAGGCCTAAATCTGGGAGCATAGAATTCAAGACATTCATTCTCATCTAGGTCCCTATGCCTCATGATTAGTTCAATGGGAGGTTCAAAAACTAATGGCAATGGGATGTGAGGGGGTGAATGAGGTGGACTTTATGGTTCACACTAGGAGGGGATCCAACTAGTTGAGAAAGAGCTAGATAATAAATTGGACTATACGTTTTAGAGTTGTTAAAAGAGCTATGATAGTCTTAAAAAATGGGGATCTCAACAAAATGTTCTAGATTATCAAGATCTTGAGAGTCCAAGCAATCTTTTACAACTACACTATGCTCTTCAATGGGCCTCAAAACTTGTCTCCTTCATCTTTGATGAAAACTTATGGGTGTGACAAGTTGTTTGGATGAGTCACCTTTAAAGGATGATCTCAGTCCTTCCAGATTTGAAAGCAAGAAAACACTTAAAACTAAAAGTCAAGATATTTGGAAAAGGTACCAATCTTCCTTGAAACCAAAAAATAAAGTTGGAGTCACCACTAGAATCAATATTATAGAATATAACAGTTAACATATCAATTATGATACATATTGAAAATATACCTATTGAATTTAATGATGAGATAGAAGGAAAAAACATTAAAGTTTTTAGAATATGTTCAAGAGGGCAGAAAGCACCTTTCAACATTTAATTTTAATAGCTCTTTGTAATAAACTCAATAAAAGTCAAATTATCAAATATATCAAATTCTAGCACGTCCCCAATGGAGTGTTAAGATGTTGATGGACCAAAGAGAGTTAGAATAGTGCAAAGGTAGGTAGAGAACTTGAAAATTGACAATATCTCTTTGCAAGAGTCCTTAACAACATAAGTAACCAAGATTTTCTTATCCTTGATAATGATGCCAGTTGAGTGTTGTTTCCCAATTGTATACATCTATTACTCGGTCTTGCACACTTGAATAAAATGTCAAACAAGGATGAAAAACCCACTAGTATGTCATTCTATTCAAGGAAGGGTTTGGTATCTAGAATGAACTGGATGGAGAAAATGACTAAGAGACACCTACAAAGGGTATGGTCAGCTCCCTGCTACATTTGGCTCTACCTGAACCAAGATGAGAGGACCTATGGGGTAGCTTTCTCACATGGAGAGATTATGTAATTCAATCTCCATGGATATTATTGGCACACATAGATATAAATATGATTGAGGCACAACCAAACTTGCACACTCTACCTAGGAAGGGTTGCCACAAGGAATGTACAAATGCTCTAAGTTACATACAAGCCACTGAAAATAGATATAAAAGTGCTTACAACCTTCATCTTAAAGAATTATCAATATTAGGGCTGAATGAAAGATTGCAATGCTAAGCTTTAAAACATAAGATGCAAATACATGTTATATAAGCAAGATCTTATGCATTTCCAGGAAAATAATACTTATAATATGCAACAAGGATTGTATCATTTATAGGGTAGGATAATTTTTTAATTATAAAGGGGAAGGGCATGGTGGTGTGCTAGTAGTTTTCAATCAGTAGGGGATCTTACAACATTCATGACATCACTTATTACAAAGACATAACTAATACTCATAAGCGAGCTAATGAGACATACCAAATGATCCTTGAAAGATATAGAACATACACTAAAACTAAACCTTCAAACAGTTTTCCCTATCAAATCCATAAACTTAGGGTGCCCTAACAAGCTATTTAGCAACATCTAAAATAATTCAAAAAGGGATTTATAATATAGATCCAAGCCTAAGATGACAACCGATAATGAGCATAGAACAATATATCCAATCAACAACATATGCAAAACATATCATTGCACTTCATCAATAGGAAACAATAGAGAATCATAAGCATTTTCATTAACTTGAAAAGAGATACTACATACATCATTTTTTCAAAATTCTACTAAGGGGACAAACATAATGAGTTTACTCTTTTGACAAGGGAGACATAAACATGCTCCCAAATCTTGCTAATTGTTGTACAACTGCAACCTCCTTAGCAAGAGAGACAAGATCTACACACATTAGTTGATCCCATTTTTTTTAAGAGCCTAGACTTCGAGAGAAACAAAGACCAATAACAACCAACATAATGACCAACCTCTTGAATAGAGGGGAAGGCCTCTATTTATACATTTTTTATCCATTTCAAATCTAGGAGTGAGGGTTGTGACGTACAATTGCCAAAGTCCCACTAAGATGATCCTAGCTAGAATAAATCCTTTGCCACACCTGAAATCTTCGTGTAACTATAAGAAAAATTATTGTTACAACTACCTCTATAAGAAATAATGAAGACCTGAAGCAAATATTTTGATTTCTTGGTTGGAAAATGCCTTTCACATGAGCTAAAAGGAGGATATTCATGATGGAGGCCAAAAAAGCTTTGCCTTTATGTATTATTGCCTAAGGATCCCCATGATCACTTGCTTGGACAACTAAAAACTTCTAGATAACTACCCTCCCCCTCATGCATGCCATAGAATAACTTGATCTTTTAATGATGGCTCGAGAATATTCTAGCTTCATGGCCACTTAAATGATCTTCCTTGGAGTGGCCCACCTTGATCTTGCAAACCTATAATATCTCTCCCATTGGAGGAGCTTAGATGAGCAAAACATGAGAAAAGGCAATACCCAGGTTTACTTGACCCCTTTACCTTTTTGGCTCCAAATTGCCTTTTCATATTTTGTATTTTTCACATTTTCCCCTTGAAAACTTTGCAATTTTCACATTTTTGCCTTTTTAGGGTTTCCTTCACATTATCTCCTTTTTAATGCATAAACACATTATTTTCAACCTTTGATCTATTTGAGCAAATCCTATCCCCTCTCATAAATTTTTAATTTATAAATTTCTAGGTTGTAATTGGCACTTGTAATTTCCCTAGGAAGTTCACCTAGGGAAATCTTCCAATGAGCACATAAGGGGTTAATAAAGCCATACTAAATTATAATACATTGAGCATTGACTTTTCCATCTTAAAAAATTTCCTCTCTTATGTAGGCTTTATCTGAGATCTACACAAAATCATCAATTACATGAACATAAACCCCTTCATATTGGCATGTCAAAAACATAGCAGTGACACTAATAGGTTGCAAGTGCTTTCAAATCCTTAGATTTTCCATGGAGTTAACATGCCTCATTTACAATTTTGCCTAGTCAACCTACTATCAATAGTGAAAGATCTACTAATTGCCTTGCACAAGACCCTTGAATATGATGTGTATGCCTATGTGGCATTATCATGTCACTCTTTTCATTAACTTTAAATGTGATCATTTCCCCTAGGACAAATCTAGACATGTTAATAGATTTAGATATTTGAATAGTCCACCTAAGACTAACACTACCATATCCTTGTCTGCATGATGAACACATGCATGCCATTTGATAACTCTATGGCCTCTTAGTGTCCCCTTAGCATTAGTTTTATTATGATCCCTGAGATCATGCAACTTGGAAAATACATGGGCTTTATATGCTCTACACAGTCAGTCTCAACCTAGGCTAGTGTCTTTTCACCACATGGCAACTTCTTATTTGGCCTGGGTTCTTTAAAAAGTCCAAACTTACCTCACACCATCTAATTATCCCTACACAGATCATAGTGGACCATTGATCTAAATCTAAAGGATTGAATTCCATTAGCTATCTACTATGGCTTAAATTTGACATCTATGTGCCCATCATTTGACATCCATGTGATGGTAAATGATGTTCACATGAACATCAAATTTAAGACCCTATGGATAATTACCGTAGCTTAAATTTGACATTCGTGTACCTATCATTTGATGTCCATGTGAACATATTTGATGTCCACATGACCATTAAATTTAAGACCCAATAGATAATTATTGTGGCTTAAATTTAATGTCTGCATACCCATCATTTAATGTCTACATGAACATTTTTGGTGTTCGCACAACCATCAAATTTAATCCCTAAATGCTTAATTACTAAGATTTATTTTGACATCTACATGACCATCACACTACTTATTCAAATTTAAAGGCTTGCATATTGAGATAGAAAAAGCATGAAGGCACCAAATTTGTTAGAGATGTTCATGGCATTGAAAATATTGATTCTATGTGATCCTTTGACCATGAGACACTTTCGAGTCAAACTTATAAAATGCATAAGTAAATTGACCAGTTTATCTCTGCATGACATCCTAATGATGGTTTGGTTCATTTGGACTTGTGCTATGAGATTTTTCTTGGTCGCTTCAAGCTTGATACTTAGCACATCCACACTCATCCTGAGTTCTATTAAAAAGTTAGCCTCAATCACACATCGTAGGATCATTTTGCTGTATATCAACATGCACCATTTGATCATGATCTACTAGTTTAGTCATGATTGGCTCAAAATTGATAAGGAAAATTACCAAGTTAGAGCTCGGGACATAAATAAACTAGGATAAAGGACTTAGCCTAAGGTTTTAGGGCATTTATAAGTATGAAGGAAGCCCTAAGACTTTTATGCTAAGCGTATGATAAAGGGATCAAGCATTATTTATACCATGTTAATAAATAAAATGGACCAAAGGATATGGGAAATAAAAAGGGACCAAATATGAATTTTTAGACTAAGGTTTGGTCATGTTAATAAACACAACCAAACCTTAGTATAAAAATTAGACTAAGTCCATGGCATTTTTAAAGTGTTCCCGCTTAAACTATTCCCACCAAATTTTATTTTTAAATCAAAGGGCTTAAGCTAGGGCAATTAGAACAAGGTTTTCAAAGTGATCAAACATGAATTCAACTTTACCTTTGATGAACACTTGAAAACACAAATCAGGCTAAACAAATTAGTCATCTATGCTTAATAAGGGCTTAATTGCTTTAGTGCAATTTTGGGCACTAACAAATAGAATTTATCTTCTCTGAGATAAGATTGATTAATTAATCAACTACATTTTTCTTTGTATACATTTTGGTGAACTCAATTTGAAATAAAACCCTTGTAGATTTTATTTCATGCTTTCATTTTGTCATCATATTATATATATTTTTATTTTTGCAAAATTGCATCAAACTTGTTAGTATAGTTCTAATAGTTTGTGCACATGTCTAACACACAGTCACCCCAAAATTATTATGTTATGTTTGTATACATCTTCTCCAAATATAGGTGAATGGAGTGATCATATCTACATATTCTTCTTATTTAGTCACAAGTTTGTATACATAATCAAACCAGTCGACTCTATTCATAGTTATTTTTTAGTAGATGAGTCTGCAAACATAGTTGATCTAGTTGACTCTATTCACAACTTCTTTTTTAACACATAGGTTTTGAAAAATTTGTCTATCTAGTCAAGTCTATTATTAGAATTTTTTAATCAACACTTAAGTATCACAACATAAAATTTTGCAATATAAACATCTTCAAGCCCACCAAGTTTCATTCTTACCTTCTCTGTCATTTCAATTTTCCTTTTTTAGTACTATTTTTCACAAGTTTGCAATCTATAAAATTAAAGCTTTATAACCAACTGGGTCAACTCACTTGACATAGTTCTATATCCTATTTTATATCTCAAAGACATAGTTGACATGTTTGACTATGTTCTTCTAAATATTGCTTTTGCAGAATAGTAGCGACCTAGTCGACCCTATTCTGCATTTTTTGCATACAGTATCACCTAAATCAATTGTGTACCCTTCACAATAAAATAATTAACCTCTTTTTGATAATAATTAATTCACATTTCATTTTAGTTACTTGCATGCTTAGAGTAATAAACATAGATTAAATAGGTGGTCTTTCAATTTACCAATTTAGTCACACTATTTTTCTCTTTTGTACACACTTCCAAATCACTTTACACATAAAAAAGATTAAACATTTGTCTTCCTAAGGCTTACCTACTTGGATTTCATCATCAAGGGGGAAGCCAACTTGGTTTTCTGGTCAAATGTAAACACATTATTGATGGTATATATTGGCAATGTACCCAACACCCTTATTGTTATGGGATTATAAAGTGAGGGGGTAGGCCCCAATACCAACCCATTACCATCACCAATATAGATCCCTTTCAACCTAAACTTCTTGAAACCATCCTTAGATTGATTTTTAGTTCCTTATTATATCTAACTTCCCATCACATTAAATTCAAAATTTATTATAGCTTAATAACACTTATAAGTGACCAATTAATTAATATTTACTTTCAAGTTATTGCTTGCTCTTTGATCATTGTATTTTTTATTTCAAAACTTTCATTAGTCAACATGGGTGCAAGTTTGTGCTATTTATTCTACTTGGATTGATCACATTGATCCAATTACTTCTGTGCTTAATTTCATTTTATTAGATGCTATATTGTAAAATATTTATTTATTTTTAAAACACTATTGTCTCTATTAATACAAATTGTCAATCTTGCTTGTCTAAAATACACATTCACTTTGTTTAATTGTGTATCCATCTAGCCTATTTCAATTTCTCCATTGTAGTATGTAGTTAACCAGCTCAACTGTGTTTTTTTATTTCCTATTTTATGAGTTTTGTTTCACATACTTTTTTGACCTAGTCAACTCTATACCTGTTGGCTAACACTGTTCTCTTTTTGGCTGACTCTGTCTCTATTTCTCCTTGTTTCTTGATTTTTGATTCTTTCTTCAAGTATCATGAAATCCCCTAGCAGAATGTTTTTGAACAACCTAGATCCATTTAGATGATATACATGATTTTATTTTCTTCCTAACTTCACTACCCAAGAGGATCCTCACTCTTGGAACACCTCTTCTCCTCCATCATCTTTCAATTGTAGCATGGTTCAAATCACTCCAACAGATGAGATTGGTGGTTCAAATCTTTTTCATACTTATCAATATAATTTCCATATTCAATAATCTTACCATAATATGGGGGTAATTGATACAAGCTTATCCAATAACCCCATAGGGAATATCCCACCAAGTAATCCTCCCCCTAATAACAATTCAGGGAATCTTCCTACAAACACTAACCCACCAATTGATATGACTTATATTCTTGCACAGATAGTGTAATAAATGAACATAATGCAAACATCTAACACCCCCCAAATGATGTAACTACAACATCATTTGGTCAACATGGATAATCAACATCCCGTTCTTCTCCCTCAAACTAATCAAAATTTTATCCCTCCACCTCTTAGAGATGTCTCAAGAAATGTCATTCCCTAACCTATCATACATATTAAGATAGTCCAATACATCCAAAATGAGTGTTTAGCTCCTTTCATTATATCCATTAACATTGGTAACATATCTCCAACCATTAAATATGATAGGACTAAAGACCCTACATCTTTTCTTAAGGCATTTGGTAATATTTATAAAGAGTAGATCCAAACTAATATTTATGACACAACTAAACTTTTAGTTAAAACATTTATGGGTGATGTATTAGAATGGTATAACCAACTTACCCAACATTCTATATGATAACTAGAGGATTTAGTCAATCACCTAATTAAATAATTCCAACACAATGATCTTCCCAAAAAATGCTTTAGTCATTTCATTAATTCTAATTAATCCCCTAACAAATCATCTCATGACTTATCAAATGATGGAAATCTTTGGTTCATGAGGCCAATCATAATATGACTGATGATAACTTGTTTAAACTCTTTATAATGATGTTACCACCTTCACTCCAATACAAGGTTAGAACTTTCACTCCCTAAACTTTAACTAATGCTCTTAACGAAGCTAAGTGTCAAGAATTATTAATGAAATAGTTTGAACCTAATACTAAAATCATTAAGGGATATTTCCAACATTCAACCAATGTAATAACTGATAATCCTCTTCAACCCAAATTAGGAGTAGCCAAAGTGAAAAATCACCAACATTCTCATATGCCATTAATCGTGTAATAAATGAAATAATTTTTAGCACCCTCTAAACCATTCACGTACCATAATATTACACCTAAATGGTATGATCCTAATCAATTTTGTTGGTTCAATGCTAATATAGGTCATTCCCATGAAACATGTCGAAGGCTTATAAAAATTGTCATTTCTTTTATGCTTAGTGATTCATTCAATCATGATTCCATGATTAAAATCCATCATCAAGATTATGTTAATGCTTCCCAAAATAAACAAGCTTTCAAAGTCTCTTCTTCTAACAATCCAAAATATTTCTTTTCATCTAACCCTCAACAAGAAAATAAGGATATTTGTGCAATTGATGTTAATTATGATCAATATTATACCAATTCTCCATACTTAAACAAGGCTAAAGTCTATTATTGATGCAAACCAACCCATTAAGATCTCATAAATAAACCAAAGAAACAATCTTTAGAAGAATAAATTCTCAAATATACTACTACTAATCACTTATCTTTGAAAACCAATGAGGAACCACCTCTTTCATCTGAACCTCCAACCACTTCTTTTCCTCCTAAACATATCATACCTCGCAAACCTCATTTTAGTTCTTTTTCTTCCAAAACGCATTGGACCTTCTTAGAGGAACTCAACTCTATACCTTATAAAATTTCTCTCATGGAGTTAGTTTGCACTTCTACTTATCATCATAAATTCCTAATGCAACAACTCTAAGAAATCAATGAACCATCTCCCTTAGAAGAGGAACCATCTTCTTAGTAACCTCAACCAATAGAAGTTCATACCATTGAATCTATTTGTCCTTCTTTAAAACCTTCCATAGAGTTCCTTAAAGAAGACATGATCAATGTTGAAATCCTCTTTTGAGTTGATGATCTACCCCTCTTTATTAAAATAGTGATTAATACCACCCTCATTCATAAATTATTAGTCTATTAAGGGTTAGGCAATGTGACATCTCTTTGGCTCATGAAACAACTCAGATATAACAAAGATCATCTCAAGCAAACTCATTGAACATGTCATGGATTCAAAAAAAACAACCAAAAGCTACTTGGTTGTATTTGTTTCCCTCTTAATATTGGACCAAAAATTATATGTACTAAGCTTATGGTCCTCAATTTACCATTATATTATAACACACTCCTAAGATGCCCATGAACTCATCGCATGAGGGCTATTGCCTCTTCCAGAAGCCAATGTATCAGTTTTGTTCATAATAACAAACAATATAAACATGAGGTTAATCCTAACCCATAGAGTACTCAACTTCCTAATCTTAAATCTCAGTATTGGATTCCCACTATTCTAAAGATTAATAGTTACCTTTTATCTAAATTTGTTAATATGAATCCAGATTTACATGTCACTCTTACTAATTTTGATGATGATGATCCTAATGATTTGAAAAACACATGCAATAATACCAAGTTACCTCATTAAATCTTAGAGTGGCTTCCTCCTTCCTTATTACCTCATGATCTTACCATCCCTCTTATCAATGAGATCACCAATTTCCCTCCATGTAGTGCACATGAAGCATCTTATATAGAAAATGATTTCACATATAATGACTATCAAGTGGCAAAATTATTTCAAGATCCTTTAATTATATCACCATGTAAATTAGAAATTTAGGCATCTCACCTTCTGAAGTTCTTTTTGAGTCACAAGCATGTAATATTTCTTCAACTTATGATGATAACTACGTAATGGCCCAAGCTCAATAAAGAGATTTGGATGTTCAACATTATTAGAAAAATTTAGACCAAATACATGATTTTAATTATGATGTTCATACTATTTCCATAGATTTTGATTTAGAACCTGAAGATCATGTAACTCTAGTCAATTCTCCACTTCTTAATACTCCTTGGGTGGTTAAATAAATCTTATCTCTCACATCTTTAGAACTTTCAAAACCTTCTATATCTCCTATCACACCAGTCATTCTACTTGATCCTCTTCCTGTCAATGATTCCAATGATAAACCAGCTAAATCTGATCAACCTTACTCTATAGTTCCACCTACTCCTGATATCACTCTTAACACCAAGGCCATATATGTACACCATATAAATTCTAAATATGATCACCATAGTAAAAAAAATCATTGATATTAAAGTATATATGGAATATTATGGGCCTCTACCTATATTACCTAGTGATGAAGCCATCCTTGAATTTATCCATGCTCGAGAACCTCAACTTCCTTGGCAATATCATAAACTTGGGAATTACAAGTGTAAGACCCCCCATTTTAATAACTTAATTATTATAATTGATCCTAAAACCAATTCCATTTCCTCTCTTCCCAATGGACCATATAATTTATAAGATGAAAATTATATGCTTATCGAAGAAACTACAAGAATTGAATATGGCACACCCTCATGTCCTCAACCTATAATAGTTTATAAAGAAATTACACCAACTAAACATGATAAATTTAGCTTATTCCATGATAAATATCATGAAATTTTTTCTTGGTCATATGAGGACATGTATGTCATTGATCCTAGTATCATGGTGCACAACATCATTGCATATCCTGAAACCAAACCCATTCAATAAAAATAATGAAAAATTCCCCCTAAAGTTTCCACCTTATGCCATAAAGAAATTATTAAACTATTAGTGCCAAATTTATGAAACTTTTGGAACATCTCGAATAGGTCTCAAACATTTTACCTCATTCGTAAAAAAATCACCACGATCATTTACATTTACATCAATTTTCATAATCTTAATCTCGCTTGTCCCAAGGCTAACTTTCCATTACCTATGATAGATGCCATCATCAATTTAACTACTGGATATGAAATGTTGTCCCTCATGGATGGTTTTTTAGTATATAATAAAATCCATATCACCCTTAAAAACCAAAAAAAGATAACTTTCACCATAGAACGGGGTACCTATTGCTATGTTAAAATGCCTTTCGACCTTAAAAATGCTAGAGTCACTTATGAATGGGATATGACCCACATTTTCCATGACCTTATATGTAATATTATGGAAACCTATATGGATGATCTCATTTCCAAATCCAAAAGCCACAAAACTCATCTTTTTGATCTTGCCATCATCTTTGATCGACTCATCAATTATAAAGTTAGACTTAACCCCTATAAATGTGTTTTTGGTATTACATCTAGCAAATTAATAGGGTTATTAATATCTCTTCATGGTATTGATGTCAATATTTCCAAGATAAACACTATTATCAACATTCTTATTCCTCATTTTATTTCATACATTCATACTTAACTTAGCAATTTTGGGGAAATCTAATGATTTATCCCCAAAATGGCTTATCACATTTATTCTTTTAATTCCCTTCTTAATAAAGGTAATACTTTAAAATGGATTGATATTTTTTATAAGGCATTTGATAACATGAAAAATTCATTACTACATCTACCTACCCTTTGCCCACCTTCTAATGAACATCCTTTAATTTTTTACACTTATTCTACACCTATATTAGTTCGGGCAATGCTTGAACAACAAGATGATACTAGAAGAGAGTAAATTATATACTATATTAGTCAAGGTCTCATCAATTATGAAAATTTTTATACTAAAGTATAACATGATTACCTTGCTATCTATTTCATAGTTGAAAATCTTTGTCACTACATGCTCTATTAAACAACTTATGTCATAGTTCATTCTGACCCACTTCATCACTTTTTATCCAAAGACTTTTTACCTTGAGATAGAATTGGCAAGTTTATAGTTATTTTAATGGAATTTTACCTCTACATCATCACTCAAAAAGATATCAAACAATAAGTCATTACTGACCAAATTATAGAAGCACCCATACCCACTACCAATCATCTTCACTATAGTCTCTCTGATGATAACGTTATCCTTATTAAAGGTCTCAATCAGGCTATCTCTCTTAAAGATTACTTTCACAACTTCAATGCTGATTTAGAAGCAAGTAATCAAGAATATTTTGATGTCATTATTGCTACTAATAAATCTAAATTAGTTATCAAAGAACTTCCCAAAATTAATGTCGATTTACATGAAGACACTTGGACCCTTCATTTTGATGGTGCCAAATGTCTCCAAGGAGCTAGGGTAAGTTTTATCCTCACTATCCCTCATGGTAAAATTATCCCTTTGGAATTTCAGCTTACCTTTGATGTCACTAATAACATGGCAAAATATGAAGAATTGATCTTTGGCATGAGAGTGACACTTGACTTAGGCATTGCATATTTACATGCTTTGGGTGACTCCCAACTCATTTACTATTAGGTTAATGGTGATTATTAGCATAAAATTAGAAACCTTATTTATTATCATCAAATGGCCACTACCCTCACCAAAGAATTCACTTATTTTACCATCGATCCCATTCTTAGAGATAAAAAATCTATCACTAATTCTCTTGCTTCCTTAACATCTTTATTCCATTTGCACCAAGTTCTCACTAATTCTAAATTTATTATTCAAATAAGAAAGTCCCCATCTTCCATATAATCATAAGATTCACTTATCTATCATATTGAGGCTATCACCATTTGATAGAGCTCATGGTACAAAGATATTATCTAATTTCTTGAGCATCAAACTTATCCTTCAAATATGAATTCTCACAAAAGGACTCAAATTCACAAATAAGTCTTCAAATATGTATTTCAATATAATACCTTTTATTATCATAATGCCAAAGGTACCCTAATCTGTTATTTAGTGAAAAAACATGTCTCTCCTCTTTTTGAACAATCACATGGGGGAATTTGTAGTGGTCACTATAGTAGACATGCTACAACATGTAAATGCTTACGTATGGGATAATTTTGGCATACTCTTGAAAAGGATGCTATTGAGTTTGCTAAAAAGTGTAGTCCTTTCCAAATCTATGATGATCTAATCCATTTACCACCAGCTAAGCTCCAAAATATGGAATCTCCTTGGCTATTTTTCATATGGGGATTAGATCTCATAGGTAAACTAACTAGATCCCAAGATGGGCATGTTTTTATCATCATAGCTATTGAACACTTTACCAAATAGGTAGAAGCCATGCCTCTCATAAAAATCATAGGAAATACTATTTACAAGTTCATACTCAATCAAATAATTTGTCATTTTGGACTTCTCCATACTATCATATCTGATAATGGTGTCAATTTCAAAAATAAGGATGTGAAGCAATATGTACAAAATTCAAAATATCCCATAAATTTTACACAACCTATCATCCATAATATAATGTCTAAGCTAAAGAAATTAACAAAATCCTCCAAAATACCATCCATGAAACCCACATAGATTGGCATCTCTATTTATATCCCTTACTTTAGGCCTATCACACTAACATACACACTACCACTAGGGTAACACCATTCTCGCTAGTCTATGGTTTTGAGTCTATTTTTACATTAGATGTTGAGCTTAAATAACTATGTATATATCTTCATGGTATCATACCCAATGAGGAATTACATGAAACTTTTATTCATGCCCTTGATCTTCTTGATGAACATATTTTAGCTTCTCTGCAACATAATCACCAATACAAGGCTCATATCACCAAGCAACATAAAAAAGGTTAAAGTATGCACTTTTAATATTGGTGATATAGTCCTTAAATTATAATATACCCATGATAAATAAGGAAAATATGCCAAAAAATGGTGGTGCTTTTATTTAGTGAAAGATATTCTTGGCCCTAACACCTATCACCTCCAAACTAATGAAGGCCATGTTTTCAAAGAGCTCACCAATGCACAATTTAAAAAAAAATATTTTTATTAAATATTTACCTTATTATAATGATTTATATATACTATCCTAATTATAATTTTTTATTATTTATACATGGGTCTCACCTTCTATAATAGATTCTTATTTTATAAACCTTAGTTCCTTCTTTTGGTCCTTTGGTTTCTTTCTATCACGAGTTGCTTTGTAAAACTGTGGATAGGATCTGATCTTCCCCATGAATTAATTTAATTTTATTTCTTTATTATCTTTCAATGCTTATTATACCCTTTTAGGTTTCTATTTTGTGAGTTGCATGTAAGATCATGGATAAGACCAAGCCTTCCTCACAAATACCATCGTTCTCATTCTATTTTCATACATTTTGTTTATAATCTTGGGTTTATCTTTTATGAGTTGTAGTGTAAGACCATGGATATGACCAAGATCTCCTCATAAAATCACCATTTTATTTTAAAAAAACACCTTGCTATTATTCCAAGTGTTCCTTTTTTAGAATGTTTAATAATGGTTACAAGTTTGTGATCCCATATTCTCAACTCTAATTTTTGTTTCTTTTATAGATAAAAATTAAACAACAAACTATGTTAGCATGTTTCCATATATTTAAATTCATTATTATGATGAGGAATCATACTTACCTATCATTTTATCCCTTTTCACCTTTATCACATTTTTTTGTAATTTGAAGTAATTAAAATTATTTCATGTTCATTCCCCTTGATTTCTTTTCCTTTCATTCCACTTTGGATAAAATAAGGTCGAAGTCAAGATAAAACTTTATTTCACATGAATTAACAAGAGTCTTAGATACCATGTTTTCAAATGATAGCCATTCTTAGCACTTATGTTTGGTTCTCTAAATTCGTATGGAGGAGGAATAGAAAAAGCCATCAAAAGTTAAAAGCTATTAGTAGAGGTAAAGGGAAATATTATTTAATATTATTTTCCATTAATTTTATTAAAAAGGAGAAAATGGAGATGTGAGGTGTCAAAGAGAAGTTAAAAGGTCATAAGGAGTGAAGAGTCATAAATGAATGTGAGGAGTCATTTGAAAGCTTTTATAAGCAATTATATAAGAAAGTGGAAAGTAGACTATTTTGAGTTAATGGAAAGTATCATTTGGGTCTCATGTTTTATTCTAATTTTATTTCTCATACTTGAAACTCTGGTTATTCATTTTAGTATAATTGTTAATCTATCTTGTTTTAGTCTTGCCACTAAGCTTATGCTAATAATGGTGTGGCTTGCTATGTGATTAGAGCCTAGGCCTAAAAATACTATAGCTTTGGGTCTCCTATATTATGGCCTATCCATGTTTTTGAAATCTTGAGTTGATGGGATCAAAGTTTTGGTCTCCCACTGTAGATTTTGTATTTGGTTTTTCTAAGCTTGAGGAAGAAGGTTTTTGAATCTTGTTGCTTATGTTGGAATTTTTTCCCCATGGTTTAGGAAAGATTCGATTATTTTTGTGTGGATTTTACATGATATGAGGATTTAAAGAGCTTATATTCTTCATTTGGCATAAATATTGGAGAGGTCATTCATTTTAAATATATCTGTGCTAAGATATTTGAGCCCATATTTTGGATTTTTTTTTAAAATTTTGGTCCTTATAGCTGCATCTAATGGCAGTGGTCTCTATGTAAAGAGCGAAAAATATCAAAGGATCCACTAACATATTATAGGTTTAGTTTATTTAGAGACTAAATTTTTCATATATATTTAGTTCTTTCTATAAATCCAAGCTTCAAATTTAGAACACAAAGATTACACAACCCACCTAGGAGACCATGACCACTAATATGGCTTATGGTTCATGCTATATATAAGAGGAAGATAATTTTTATGAGACTTATTTAGAGGTTGGGAGTTTGAGTCACATTTTAGAAGCCTTGAAATAGGCCTTATGAATCCAACTGGTAGAACAAACATGCCTTCAGCTCAAGTCAAGTAACATGTTTGATTCCTTGGCTTCGAGTTGTTCACTGTTCTAGTCAAGCACCTATAGAAATGTTTTGATCTTTGCAGAGGAACATTTGATATGTATCTTTTGAATATTAGAGAGATAATTTTCAAAGTTAATGCAGATGATGACCAATACTTGTAGTAAATAAGGGAACCATTATAAAGCTGGAAGAACACGTCTAAAGCCTGGTTTTTTAGATGCAATAGTCTTCTAGGAGGGAAAGTGATAGGTTTGAAGTTACTGATGGTCTCAACTACTTCATATATGCATGCATGAAATATGGCCTGGTGTAATCTGACTAGGGGTGGAAGGTAATGGTAATTATGTTTAAAATGATTACCTTTATGTAAAAATAGTAATGTTCTAATTTTGAATGCAACCCCTAATTTATAGCTACAAATGTTAAATCTCTTAATGGCCTTGGATTGTCATTCTCTATATAATTATTATGATTATTCTTACCTCATGAAGGAAAATATATATTTTAATAGGTCTAAAATAAAGTAAAGTATTTATAATGTTTAAAAAATTATAAATGCATTTAAATTTAGAGTTGTAGAAGTGGATGAGCTCTTGCATGTGAATCTGTGGAGAGTAGGATTAGAAGTAGTTTAGGTTCTCAAATGAATTTGTAATGGATTAAAGTTGTAAAAACTTATATGTTTAGGGTCTTTTTGTGTCTCAGGATGAGACACCTTTTAAGTTGGGGAGAGTGTTAGTAGGGGTTTTGTGTCTCGGGATAAGACACCTTTTAAGTTGGGGTGAGTGTTAGTAGAGGTAAAGGGCAATATTATTCTCAATAATTATATTAAAAAGGAGAAAATAGAGATGTGAGGTGTTAAATAGAATTCAAAAGGTCATAATGAGTGAAGAGTCATAAATGAATGTGAGGATTAATTTGAAACATTTTATAAATAATTATACGAGAAAGTGGAAAGCATACCATTTTGAGTGAATGGAAAATTTTGTTTGGGTCTCATATTTTATTCTAATTTGCTTTCTTGTACTTGAAAATCTAGTCATTCATTTTATTATAATTATTAATATCTCTTGTTTTAGCCTTGTCACTAAGCTTCAACTAACAAAATCCAAATCATTTGAAATAAAAGATAATGATCAAAAGGCAACATACAAAGTAAAAATTCAAAATCACACCAAAAGATGCGATTCATAGCACATATCCTATCTCTAATTAGAGTTCAAACTCCATAATTAGACTCATGATAGAGCTAAGGTCCATTAGGGTATGGTAGGATAGTAGATTAGGATAGGAGAATTCAAAATAATCTATGGTTCTACCTACTTTCTCACACAAGTACCCAATCTTCATAGTAGACTAAAGGCTTTGTAATGGGTCCTGAGGAATGGGGAATATGTAATGGGAAGGTAGGTCCATTTTAATTTTCATGTATATAGCCTTCATGGGATGATATTTATACTTCATTTGGTGACTTAAGATTTGTGTGTCTAGGAGAATTTATTTAGATTCTTTAATGTTGAAAGTCCTCTTATTTTGACAAACTTAATGTTAGTGTCTTGACTTTGATAAAGAGTTTCTCTACCTTGATTTTTCCTTCATTTCCCCCACCACCCATTTCTTTTCCCCCCTTGATAGGCACATTTAATTCTAAATCTATATTTCCACTTCTATATTACCTCTTCTTCACATCTTAAAAACATGCTAGCACTACTTTGTTTCAGTTTTATCTATCCTTAGAACCAAATAATATGCTTGATTAACTATGGATAAATTTATTTACACCATTGATTTTAATTTCTAGAATTGCCTTGATCTATTTGAAAGTTTTCCATTGTTGTACTTCCTCTTTTTTTAAGACAACTACATCCATTTCTATTTTTTAGTACTTTTTCCATTGTTGAGTTAAGTTGGCTGGTTACTTCTCACTCACCAATGTTGTTTTCCCTTTTATGCGCTTTTTTCCATTGATGATTGAGTAAAGGCTGTTACTAATCCCTCATCAATGTTATTTTACCATTTTATTTCCCATTTTTGTTTAAGAATTTTTACTGCTTTCACATTAATGTTTGATTACCATTTTTCCATTTATCTTTAGTTTGACTTGGTTTGTTTGCATTTATTACTTAAGGTTTACTTGTTTGAGTTTTTTGGTCATTTAGTAGCCTTGGATTTTTGGTTACCCAATTTAATATAATATTTTGACTTGGTCATTTTGTACTAACTTAGCATTTATCACCCTAGCTTACCAAATTTCCAAGTACATCATGCCTACACTGCATCAATTATCTTGGCTTTCCTGCATTTGTTTATTTTTGATATTTAGTTTTGTATCCTTGGGTTGGTCCAAAGTAGTCTTTGTGTCCTCCTTGATCAAAACTACAAACACAATAAACAACCATCTAGTAATAAAGGTAAGTCAAGTTATGCATATATTAATTTTATTTTTAGTTATTTCCTTTTCATCATTTAATTTTACTTATTTTATGCTTTAAAATATTGCAATTTATTTAGCTTCAATGTTGTGTGTTGTTATGTTTATTTTTCAAAGCACCATCCCCTGTTACATATGAATGACATGTGATGAGCTTCAAGTGGGGCATATGTATACATAATATTTTCAAACTTTATCAATTATTGATGCTTTCTCTCTTGTAAGAACCCATTGAGTCTTAATCTCTTTGAGTACATGTCTTAAAGGGTGCACTGGGAAAGGGGTGGGCAAAACATTAGTGCTTTGTAGGATTGTTATCCCTTATACTACCACTTGATATGTACATAACCTTATCCCATGTATATCCCTAAGCCTTGCCTCCTCTCTTTCACACTCCTCCAAGCATTTCACCACCTTATCACCTACTTAAGCTTAAAACCCTTTTTAACATTTTACATCACATTATCAGTTTGTGTCAACCCTATATTCAAATTGTTAAAAGCATGTTACGGGTCTAGGTTAGCTTTGGATAATCTAAATTGGGACTTAATTTATTTTTATCAAATAATGATACAAATTTGAATTAGGTCAACCTTGTTAGTGAAACTTTCAAAAAGTTTTAGGGTTAGATTCAACTCTATATACACATTTATTTAGCTATTTGTTAGAGAGACAAGAGTTAATTATTCATTTGGGCTTATTTACAATCTACTTTTCCACCATTCTACTTGAGGAGTTATTGCTTAGGGTTTATACTTGGAGAAGAATATTATCTTGTGGAAAAGTATTAGATTATTAAGCCTTACTTAGTGATCCTTACAAACCACAACAGCCTCTTTCAAATCACTTTTGGCTAAGGGATAGATTGAGTCTTGATGGGTTCATCTTCAAGGTAAGTATCTCTAACTTTACTCTTTTATTTTAGTAGATAGAAGTAGCATAAGTAATGTTTTTTAAATATATTTATCTCTCCATGAATTAGAGTTTTATAAATTCATAGCTTAACTAAGATTGTATTATGCATGTTTCTTACCCACACTTTGTGCCACAAGCTTTGGTGAGCACTATATTAGATTTTGATTTACTTATCATTTACTTAGTGAATATCAAAACATAAGACCTAGCTAGGGTTATTTCATAGTGTTTTTTGACTAGAGTCTTTTGAACCCTCTCTAGTGAAGTTATTATGGTAAGATATCCCTTAGTTAGGTATAGCAAACCAATATTGGTCATGACCTTGAATATCATTATATCAACAATTAGAAGTGTAAGTAGGATTTATCTTTTTTGAGTTAGGATTGATTAATAGATCAACTACATTTTCCTTTGTATACAATATATATATTAAATAATGTAGAAGGGGTGGTGGCATCCATTTAATATAGGGAAGGTAAAAAACAACCCAAAAGATAGATGTCAAGCCTAACTAAGTGTAGTAAATGCGCTATCAATAAATCCCACCTAGATTAGACAGATCGATGGTGTGAAAACAAGGAGAATCCTAAAAACCCATAGACATAAGTGCTCTATAAAAATCTCTCCTAGATCACATAGATTGAATTTGTCAATTTGACCTTTGGCATCTAAAGTTTCAAATTTATAATTATATTTTTTTACTAATTATGGTTTAATGGAAAATAAGCTACTTATAACTAATTAAAACAAAGGCACAATATAGATATAAGAAAATATAGTAAACTAGTAATAAAATATACATTATGCCTAAAAGTAGTAACTAAAAGTACTAAGAAACCATTGAATAGCTAATGGAAATTAAAGAGAGGGAAAGAAGACTGAAACAAACATGCCTAGGTACTATAGCTAAATATTAGAATTGAGAACAAAATATGGAATTGAGATAGAAGATGTTATTAAAAATTGTTTGTGATATGCAATTGGGTTATAATCAATAGAGGGTTGATTGTGTCTAAGTAAAAATAGACAATAGTCCATTATGTTCACTGATTATGTCCTATATGGTTGATTGTGTTCTTTATTACTTTCTGGGCTCAATAAAATTTTAGACCTCTATGAATACTAGTACTAATCTAGATTCTAGGTTTGATTTGTTGATCTAACATGCATAATGGTCTGATTTTCTTTTTATTTAATCTTGACCTAATCCTCAATAATTTTATGCATATAATATTTTGTGTGCTTGAGTTAGTGAAAGAGTTTATGAAAATCTCACCCAAATTATAATCTACAAACCATTACCATAGTAAAATCCATTAATGCATTGTTAAAAAAATATCTCAGTTTATTATACAAAAATAAATCATATAATTGTAAATCCTCTATATCTCCAAAACTTACTCAAATACAATGAATGAGCCTTACATATATAGGCAAGGAAGATCCATCCTAACTAAGAGATCAAGCTAAGTTATCAATCCTAACTAAGAGATCAAACTAAGTGTAATCACCTAAAAGTGACACTTAAATTCTACGAGTGCTATTTGAGACCACCTATCCATAGATTAGCCTTAGACGTATTCTAGAGCCTATTTTCACACTTATCCAACCTTTGTGTGGGCCACAGGCATCCTAGGTCATCCCTAAAGTAGTTCTAGACCCTCATTCTTTCATTTTATCCCTTTGTTCTTAGGGTTTTACCACTCAGACACTAGCATCATAATAAGGACAATAATGGCACATGTATCTAGTGTCCCAATATTTGTACTACTATCCTTTCCCTCCTCTTTTCACAAATGTATATCTTTTCAAATATTAGACCTCCTAGGGTTAGCCTATACCTCTTTTAACACTCGAATAAACACCAATACAATATAAATACATGAATTTTATCCCTCTAACCACTAAATGGAAATTAAATGAAAAATTACATATTCAAACTTAGAACAAGTTGTGCGTAATTAAGGTTATCAATCCCTATTTTTTCCTACTTTTGCGTACTACCATCTATAACATTCTTAAGCTTAGACTACCTAGATTTACATTATTAAGAACATTCAAAGCACTTAAGTCAACTATCATACTAGTTTCACTTGCACTTGCACTTGCACTAAAACTTAGGTGGGAAGAACTACATTGTGTTTGATCCTTCTTCAGAGTATTGGTATGTAGGCAACTTTCATCACAATGGGGTGTTGAAGATTTCGAGCATACCCCACTAACAAACACTCTTTTCATCTTGTATCAACTAAATGCCTAAAAACATGAAGGATTAGAGTTTGATCATAAAACTGGTCAAAACAAGATATATACATGGTTTTAGAAATCATGAATTTAAGAATAGACCTTATATACCTAGACATAGGTACACCTAAAAGCTCAAGATAGTCTTGCACAAAGGACACTACCATCGAAATAGTGACACTAGTGCCACATGGAACTACTATCCAATTAGGGCACTACTATCTAAGAGGGGCTTTTACGCCTAGATCATGTTTGTGACACTCAGACTAATCCCTACCTTAGTTTTTAGCCTCTAGATCATCAATCTGAATCATTTTATATCTAATTTATTACTTTCACTATTTATTATTATTTTTAGAAAGGTCAAATTTAGTCAATTATGTAATAAATCAGTAGCTATATTTATTACACATTTATACCATAATTTACTATACTCAACTCTTTAAAAACATAGGATTTACATACCCTAAGTCTTAAAAAGTTAAAACATTTGGTGAACATGACTCACTACAAATATTACACAAACCCTAACCCTAGATAACATTAGGGTTTATATTTTCAACATTTTGGGACCCATATTTTAGATTTCAAATCCATACTTTTTTTGATATAATCATGATAATAATGACATAATAAGTTTATCACTTTTTGTTTCAAAGTCTAATACTTTCATTTACATGCTTGTTCCCTCTAATTTAAAATGAACTCAAAAAAGCCATAAACACATGTATACATGATGCTTTATATCAATTTAAATGCATGTCATGTTTCATTGTATCTCTAGCATGTCATTTCTATATTATGTGGAATTTAATTAAGAAACAAATCCTTACATACATGCATGATCTATTATATAAGCTAACAACCAAGTTTCAAGTTTCAATGTCATATCTTATACACAAGAAATAATCTCCTTCTCCTCCTCATCTCCATGAGGGTGATAACTACTTTCCCTATAACTAGGCCCATGTTATCACTCCTCTATAAGATGAAGCAACCTATACTATTGTTACTAATACCCATACACAACATATCCACACATCTCCCCTATAGGGTGTGTGCCTACATGTTCAAAGAAAATTAACTAAGGTTTATACTTGTGAGACTCTAAGGGATCAAATTATCAGTATGAAAAAGCTAATATCAAAATTACAAAATAAAAAGAATTTATTAAATGAAAATGTCACATTATTGGAAAATCACATTACATGTACCATGTCTTTATAATATGCTAGTGTAAACCATGTACATGTAACTACACTTAGCAAAGTTATGCCTATCACTCTTTAATATCCAAATCATAAATAAATAAAAAGAACATCTACAACTAGTAATTCAAAAAGCTTACAAGGGTCCAATAAGAGTTCAAGTGAGATACTAATGGAAATGATTAAATATAAGTTGATCAACCTACCTCCCCTACTCCCAGTCAAGAGATCTAGATATTATTGTGCATATCATAGAATGCATGGGCACCACATCGATTCATATTTAACATTGAAAAATAAAATACAATAGATAATGGATACATATGATTCACATAGTGATACATCATCCAAATAACATATAATAGCACATATATAACTTAAAAAAGGGTCAACTTTATATATAGTATAAAAGTGGTTACCAATGCATAACTTTGAATAATAAAAGGTTCACAAAGCACAATCAGAGCAAGAAATAATACAACAAGCATATGTAAATCAAGTAAGAGATGCAAATATACCTCTCCAAAGTGAGCCTCAACTTTCAAAGCAATATGGGTTGGGTCAAAAATATATACAACAATTTGATTATCATGATCAAGGTTTGGGCAAGCAAGCCCAAGGCATCACTTCTCCTATTCTAATAGTTGATAATGTTGGTCAACAAGGTTTGGGATTTATTAAACATTTGAAGGAAGATCATTCACTGATATAGTTTATCAAGTCAAAAAGTCTAGATACATAGGAAATGTTACAAAAATAATAACTTAAGTTGTAAATTCAAAATCATGCTAAGCCAACAAACATTCTCAAAAAAGGCTTTCTAGCAAAAGAGCCTCCACAACACCATATGTCTACAATAAGTATAGTTTCAAAGGGAAAAATCAAAATCACTATTCCAAAGCACAATTTAGAAAGGTCAACTCCATAGTATGAGGTAATTCCCTTGAGAATTCTAGGTTATTATGATTATTATGACTTTGACAATGAATAATACCTAGATTAATACTAAAACACCATTTAACTACAACATAACAATCACATAGCATGAGAGATTACAATTATTATTTTTGACACAATCCATAGTAATAGTAAGTCTCCCATGAGACTCATTGGTTAATATTGTTCTTACCTTCTTTTACATAGTTTCTTTCTTTCTTGTTCCTTGTACATAGTTTCATTTTCATGTTGCTTGTACATAGCTCATTTCTAGAATATATATATATATATATATATATATATATATATATATATATAAATAATAATAATAAAAACATTCAAATATTTACATATAAAACATAGATTATATGCATTACCATGTTTACATCTCTTAAATTTTCTAGACACTACATATGCTAGTTATCTTATTATAGTTGGTTTTATCATATATACATTCTTCACTTATTTTTTTTGAGTGCTTGTAAATTGCTACAGGACTCAGGTCCATTACACCAATCTAGATTTGTTATTATCTACCCACTAGGGGCATATACATAGATACATAGATTCTTCATTTGACTCATTTGCCCATTTGGGGGCACCCTATACAAATTTTGATTACCAGGTTACATCTTTCTAAACTCTACATCATAGATTTAATATTATTATATCTTGATATTGATCATGCTACACTCACTCAAATTTTTTGATGGTTACTACTAATTTAGAATTAGTATATATACATCTTGACTCTTATACACATTTGTATTACATGTTTATTCATACTTTCATTTCTATATTTCCTAATTTAGACATGATTATGTCTCTATGCTTATTCTATTCAAGGACATTTGAATATGCCATTGCTCTTTGGCTCTACACCACTTATTTTCATAGTATGTATGATTTGGATATATGCCCATGTACTTATGTGTGCTTTATTTATTATATATACATACATTTGAATATGTCCTTCTATGTGGCTCTAAGCCAAATTATTTGATATTTACATATCTAGACATTTAAACATGTCTTTATATGTCTTGATTTATAAAATTTAGTGACATGTGCCTATGTCCCTTATATTTAGGCCCCTTGGCCTACTTTGCATGCTCATGTGTGTTGTATGTATGCTTTATTGTATGCATCATGTCCATGCCACTTGTCTCTTGATTGTAACACACTCTAGTTTTAGATGTCATGAGGGACCTCATGCATCTCTCCTTCCTTCTTAGGTGCTGTGAGGGACATCATGCCCTATCCCACTAGGTAGTTAATCAGTTATTACTTAGATTTATTGTTACATACATTGTTATATCTATATTAACAACCTTGTGAATGCTAGACAAAACATAAATCACACATTACAAATTTACACTCAAATTATCTTATATTCTAATTTATGTATTCACATTATATTGGATTATTATGTGTATATCATATTTAATCTAGCTAACACACATTTTTTAGATCATTTTATTTTGAGGACAGTTCTTGCATAGGTACAACAACTCATCTCAAAAGAGGAGGCATTAATAGGGGTTTATCACAGAGATTAGGATTCCATAATGCACTCACAATACATTTTTTTACCACATAGGCTCAGATTACAAAAATCAAACTCAAGTAAACATAGTAGAAAATGATGACACATATATCAATATAGTTGCACATAAATTAGATTAGATAAACATTAATGTCTAAATTGGGACACTAATACCACATGGTACTACTGTCCAAGATATGGTGCTACTATCCAAGAGCCTGAATTTTAGAAAAATCTAGATTAGCCAAAAAAGTACAGTAGGTACAATCTAGTTTTGCATAGGTTTAATTATAAATTTAATAGTTTTGGCTTAGTTTGGCTCAAATTCATACTAATTTAACTTAGATTCATACCAGTTTTCTCAGACTGGAAGTATCATGTATGACATGACCATCCCCATTTTTAGTTCATTTACTTAGATATAGATTATTAAAACTCATTCTAAAATCCATATGCTTAGATATTAGATTTAAGGGGGCATGTGTGTGGCACATTATTTCCATTTTCTCACTTACACACTAGTAGATCAGATGGAATGACAAATTTCATGTCATTCTCTATGCTATATACATCATACATCATATTCTAGGTTGTACATCAATTTCATGCCTTACTCCATCTCTAGTGGTTGGCATTCATGAGTAGCCTAGAGCCATCTAATATAAATAAGTAATCACATAGATGACATTTATAGTTAGATATCTCAAGTTAGACATTTACAGTTACACCATATAATTTTAGTTTTAGATGCATCTACTACACATAGATATAAAATGATGGAGTCATAGTCTACTTGAGTTCTTAACCCATTTATATGAGAGGGTTGGACACACAATCAATCTAATCCAAGATATTCACAGGTCATGATCCACTAAATAGGGGCAGGTAATGATGGAGTCAAAAATGGATTGAGTTCTTGAGCCACCCACACACAAGGATTGATCAAGCCATCAACTCAGTCCAAGCTATTCATTGATTGATCACTATATAAATGCACACACAAAATTTATCATCAAGTTTATGCATTGGTTCATGTATGCAATGAGGTTTGTTCATTCCTTCCCTCACTCTTATCCATTTACTCAATTTTGCTTAGTTTGTCTTTACTTTTTATATCCCTTAATTAAGGATTGATCTATGTACATTTCACTTGTAGGACACACATTAGAGCATGATTTACATACTTGGATATATAATCACAAGATTCACCTCTTAGGTAAGTCTAGGTACACTTATTTTTCCTTTATCTTAGTCATTTTACTTTGCTACATTTATAGAATAAAATGGGGGCAGATGTAATCACCTAAAATTGACACTTGAGTACTAAGAGTTATACTTGAGACCACCTATCCCTAGCTTAGCCCTAGACCTATCATAGAACCTATTTTCATACTTATCTAGCCTTCGTATGGGCCGAGGCATCCCTAATCATCCTTAAAGTAGTCCTAAACTCTTATTCTTTTATCTTGGCCCTTCATGCCTAGGGTTTTACCACTTGGACATTAGCACCATAATAGGGATAATAATGTCAGATGGTGCTAGTGTTCCAATATTGGTGCTACTATAATTTCCCTCCTTTTTTCACAAACATATATCTTTTCAAATCTTAGACCTCCTAGGGTCAACTTAGACCTCTTTTAGCACCCACACAAGCACCAAAATAATATAAATACATGACTTATATTGCTCTAACCACTGGATGGAAATTAGATGCAAAATTACATATGCAAACTTAGAATAAGTTATGAATAATTAAGTTTATCAATCCCTATTCTACCCTACTTCTTCATGCTACCATCTATAACATTTCTAAGCTCATATTACTCAAATTTACAGTCTCAAGCACATTCATATCACTCAAGTCAAATATCATACTATATTTATTTGTACTTCACCAACACTTAGGTGGGGAGAACTACATCAGGCTTGATCCATCTTTGATGTATGGTTATGTAGATAAATCTCATCACAACGAGGTGTTGAGGATGTCTAGACTACCCCACTAACAAACACACTTTTTAGCTTGTAATAATTGGATGCCATAACAATATGGAGGATTAGGGTTTGCTCATAAAATTAGTGAAAATAGGCCATATACAAGATTGAAAACTCATGCACATAAGAACAAACCTTATATATCTAGACAAAGGTACACCTAGAAGCTTGAGATAGTCCTATATATAGGACACCACTACTAAAATAGGGAAACTAGTGCCACATGGTGCTATTGTCCAATTAGGGCACTACTATCCAAGAGGGGTTTTGACACTTGGATCCTATTTAAAAATATTATACCAATCTCTGCTTTAGTTTTTAGCCTCTAAATAATTCATTTCAGTGATTTTCCAGCTAAGTTCTTACTTGTACTATTTATTACTATTTTTAGAAAGTTAAAATTTAGTCAATTCTATAACAAATAAGTGGCTATATTTATTGCATATTTTTATCCTAATTTACTGTACTCAGTTCTTTAACAACATATGATTTACATATCCTAAGTCATAAATGGTTAAAATACTAAGTGATCAATCATAACTAAGAGATCAAGCTAAGTAATCAATCATAACCAAGAGATCAAACTTAGGACTAAGAGACAACTATCCTTAAAGGATAAAAATACCTAGAAAATATCCCCATAATATCTAAGAGATAAATATTCAATATCACATAATATATAAAATAAGATAAATGAAATATCCACACATAAGTGGGTGGGAATAATTAGATACCTAGGTGACCATAAGCTAATGTAAATAACCTACTATAATACCCCCTTTCAAGTGAAGCTAAGGCCAAAAAAATAGTGGAATATATATAGTATGAGTCCCAGTAATGAGTCCTGATGATGTACCTATTTTCATTCAAAACATACACCCATGGATGATCTATGATGCAAGAAGTTCTATGGTAGGGCACAAAGCATTAATGCCTTGGGTAGGGTGTAAAATCATTCAATGTTGGGTGTGGAAGTGTTATCACTCACCTAAATGAATAAAACATCAATTGTCTCATCATAATGATGGGAATGTCCCCAAGGTGTAGGACCCTTGTGCTCCTTAGGATGAGCCTTTGAAGTAGGCCAAATTACTTTTATTCTAAGTGCCCTTGGTTTAGGACCAATGCACATACCTAAAGAACAAAAAGGTAAATCTAATGCTAATCTAAACCTAAGATTTTTTGAGTGAAATGGGAATGAAAATGTAAGAATTTGATAAAAAGTGAAAGGTGATATACCAAAAATAGAGTGAGCACTCCTACTACCATGAACACACTACGAATTTTTGAGAATAAGACAATATGACATAAACTCCACCATGGACACTCTAAATTCATAAGTATTTCATATGAAGGTGTGGGAACATAACAATCATTGAGAAGGATAAAAGTTATCCACAAACAAATCTTATGCATACTTGAGTGTACATAAAATATGACCTATAAATGAGTTCCAAGTTCTATAAAAAGGTGCTGAGAATGGACAATAATGAGAGGGGTGAATGTTACCCACATACAAAAATAAAAAAATACAAATAACACATAATACAAGAAGAATGAAGGGAGGTGAAATCAATTTTCATTAACATGTAAGGTTTAATGAATAAAAGAGCTCTTGAAGGGTAAATTTTTATAGCATGAGGTTCCCTAAAATGTGTCACATCCATAATGGATCAAGTCCTTTAAAATTAATACACCCTTGGGTGGTAGATATAGTCATTTAATTTTATTATGGTGTCACATCCATGCTTCTTAAATTCTTCCTAGTGATCCAGATATGGGAGTTGGTGGCAGATACTTTCAAGATGCATGTGCATGTCTGATAGTGGAAGACATTTAGATTAGTTAAAGGGGTAGAGTGTGATCATGTCCTAAAGTATGATAATGAATTTTACATTTACTTATCCTGACAATCCCTCAAATACTACTCAACTAATTTTTAACTACCTATTTATACTTCATTACCACTTGTAAATCATCACATGGGTCTCTCTTGAACTGCTACATCATTATTGCACATGTATTGGTAAAAAATACATTATGCATTTTAGGAACATCTATGCACTGAGGGATGCATAGTTGACTGCAAAGTGAGCTATGAATAGGTAAAGGGTACATATGTATAGGCCTTCTACAAGAGTACATGAATTTTAACCCTTTTGTGCCAAGTCCCATTTAAATAGTCTTCTTAAGTCTTCACTTTATTCTTAGGGTCCATGTTAGTTTGTGAAGTAGTCTATATGCAACATAGATCATAATCTATAATTTATGAGAGTGCAGAAGTGAAACCCTATGATCTGGTGTGAGACTTTATCATGGAGGCATAGGTAACCTTTTGAATAAGAGTGCACAATCAGAAGATCAAGAGATTTATGCCTTTGAACCTATTCACCTTTTACACTTGTGTGGTGGAGGGTTCCTAGTTGGGGTTCACATTAGAGACTCCTTATGAATATAAGTTGACACTTAGTTGATTCATGGATCTATGCTATCTGCTCTAGACACAGGTGTGTAGATCTTTCATAGAATTTTCGTGAGTTTTGCACAAGCTGGGGTTGACTTATAAATTCAACACTTTTGGTGACCTTTGTAGGCTACTTGCCTGCTAAGATGAATCTAATATCCTTTGAAGTAATCCATTAGGCATGGAGTCTTTGAAACTTTTGGTTCCTTCATCTGTAAACACACTAGTTGTATGTTCCTAGATTTGGAATGAATTGAGATCCTCCTAGAAAAAACAAAGAACTATGCCAAAGGAACTTAAAGGAAAGAGATCTAAGCTAAGATAAATACTACGTACAAGAACTTAGAGGAAATAAAACTATCCTAAAATGAGGTGCACAAGGCACTTAGGGAAATGAAAAACATATACTCTACTTATTTACAATCTAAACAAGAATCAATGGAGATAGTGCTTGAGATGAATCCCATTGATTGGGATAGGCAGTTCCTCTCTATTTAGTTTAATGAGTTAGAATGTGTTGTCTTGCTTGTAATTGGTTATGGTGTATGGACTACTCCATATTGCATTGAACTTACTATGCCTTCTATCTTTTACTCTGTTTACATCCTATTTGAGCACTAAATCTCTTTTTTAGAAACTTCTATCAATGAACCTTTTATCAAAAGTCTTTTTTTTGGGCCTATTGGAGTTCCATAGTGTGCATAGCCTGTGCTCTAGTATCTTAAATCTCTATTAGCTCTATTATTCTTACTGGGAGGGGATTGCTTTCTAGCAATTCCAATTGATGGGTAAGTTCTAATGTAGGTAGTTTGAGATATGTGGACAATCTGGCCTCCCTTCTATAAACTAACATGAAGGGTGAATTTCCAAACACTATTTTGGGCATGATTCGATCATCCTAAAGGGTAGTCCTAATCTTAGTATGTCAATCTCAATGATTATCTTCCATGGTCCTCTTTATAATATAAATCAAATTCTTCTTCATGAACTCATCCAAACCATTACGTTGCTGGTAATAATTTGATTAGGTACTTAGATGGATGCTATGTTTGATAGCCCATTCACTAATCCTAGTTCTAAGGAAAGCCAATGAATTATTAGAGATAATGGTTATTGGAACACCAAATATTATTATAATGCCTTTGTAGAAGCTCATGATGGATGTCTCATTAGCCTCATTGAGCACTACTACTTCCATCCATCTCATGAAATAGTCTATGGCCATGAGGATCCATATATGTATATCACTTTATGGTGGGTTGATCATGCCTCTGAAATTTAGGCCCCATTGTACAAAGGGATGATTGACTTGTATTAGGTGTAATAGTAAGGCTATCAGCCTCTATTTGTTTATGAAGAAGGCACATCTCTTAAAACTTCACACATGCATGCATATCTTTGAAAAATGTTGGCCAATAATAGCCAACTCACATGATTTTCATAGAAGTGGTCTTGGGTGAATAATGGCCTCTCATAGGGCCATCATGGAATTCTTGAATAATTCTATCTAACTGGTCTAATTTTATGCACCTCAAGAGGACTCCATTGATGTCTTTTTTGAATAACACACCATTTATGAGAACATAGTGGATGGCCTATAACCTGAAATTCCTATACTTGGTTTTATTCAATATAAGAGGATATGAACTAGTTTAAAGGAAAGTCATTATATTTTATGTCCAATTCATTACATCATCTTGGTCTATTAATTCATTTTCATGGGACACCAAGATTATTCCATCTTCAAACCTTGTGACCTCAAGCAATTATTTGTAGAGTCCTTTTCCTTGCACTAGCTTGGTGATCTAGATGTCCAAATCATAATACATTACCTTCATGACCCAACCAGCCCTTTTCTCATTGATGTCTTTGCTAAGAAGAAACACTTTGATGCCTACATGTACAACCATGAGTCAGATTTTATTATTAGATAACATATGCATAAACTTCTTGAGTGCTCTTAAAACTACAAGGATGTGCTTCTCTAAAAAGATATAGTGTATCTCATAATCTTTCAATGCCTAGCTAAAGAAGGTAATACACTAATGTAGATGATTCCTGTTTTGATACATAAGAATATTTGAGATGCCTTCAATCCTACCAAATGTATAAAGGATAAAATCCTTACTATAATCTAGGTTGATCAAGGTGGTATCTTGCATGATGGCATATTTAATGGCCTCAAAACTATCCTTTCCTTCATGAGTACAGCTAAATACAACATTCTTCTTGAGCATCATAGTGAGGGGTTTGGTTAGGGTAGCAAAATCAAGCATGAATCTTCTAACAAAGTTAATTCTTCTTGAGAATCTTTGGAGACTTTTATTGTGACTTGGAAGGGGGAAAGATGAAATAGCCTTGAATCAATCTAGATTGATTGAGAGTACCTCTTTATAAATAATGTGCCCTAGTAGATCACCTTCATGAACTACAAAGATACACTTGTTAGGGTTCAGTGATATTTTGAACTCTCGACATGTTTCAAAGACTTGCTCCAGATGGCCCAAGTGATCTTTTGCATGCTTAGAGAAAATAATTATGTCATCAAAGTAAATAATATGAACTTATTGATGAGCTCCTTAAATTCTATATCCATGTCTCTTTGAAAGGTTGCTCCTATGTTTATTAAACTAAATGGCATCTTTTGGTTTGTGAAGGTTCCCCACTTCGTGGTGAATGTTGTTTTATAATGATCACATTCTTACACAAAGATTTGGTTATAGCCTAAGTAACCATCTAGCAATGAGAATCTCTCTCCACTTGTAATCATTTATAGGATCTAATCCATTGGTGGGAGGGGATAGTGGTCTTTAAGGGAAGCTTTATTTAGGTCCCTAAAGTCTACGCATAGATGTATTTCTTTATTCTTCTTCTGTATTGGGACTAAGTTGGCAACCCATAGGGAGTGTTTAATTAGAAGTATTATACTAGATTCAATTAGCTTTGAGAGCTACTTTCTCACCAATGGTTTAAGGTTTATGTTGACAGACATCTAATTTTGGTAGACCGGCTATGCACCAGGGTTGAGCTCAATTATGTGTTGCACTAAGCCTGGATTAAAGCCTTTAAAGTCCTTATAGCTCCATATAAAGTTATCATCATATCTCTTATTGAGTTCAATAAATATATTAATTTTTTGTGGGCAGTATTCCTTGATGGTTTTTAGGACCTTTCCTTTAGAAATGGTTACTTGTAGAAAGACCTCTTTTGTTGTCATGCTTTGATTTTCTCCTTTGAGCTGGTCATCATAATTGAAGATGCTATCTAAGGTAACTAACCTTTTTGGTAGCTTGTTTCCCTTTAATTATATGACTTTAACTTCATATTGGGCTTGTAGCTATGCTTGGTTCTTGGAATATAACTCCACCTCATCATGTAGGAAGCTGATAATATACTCATTACTTTTAAACACCTATCAATTATCTACATTATCAGGGACTATTAGTCTGATCACAAGCTTGACAAACTACTCATACTCTTTCATTATGTTGCATAGGATATCATACTATGCACCTACAGTTATGAGTCTATCCACATCAATATTTTATGATCTTGGTATGGAAATAATATTGAATACATCAAATCCTTTAATAATATCCCACACTCTATGCTTGTAATCCTTCATTAGACCATTTTTTGTCATGATATGTAATCTAACCTAGTTAACAACTAGTTCACTATCACCCAATGCTTGTAGAGTCTTGATTCCCTTCTTTTACACCATCTAGAAACATTAGGTCAATGCCTCATAATTTATAGCATCATGAAAATGAACTATAACTTAAAGGTGTGTAAATATTTCTCCTTTTGAGGAGAGACTAGCATAGTACCAATTCTAGGACCATTTTTGCTTCAAGAACCATCAAACTATAGTTATCATGTATCTTTAGGGTTCTCCTATGCCTTTAAGATCTTGAGTAGCACAAAATTCTCCTCTAAGATGCAATACATACCTAGACCTATCTCCTTTACATTATCATATAGATCACACTCATAATGTTCATGTGCCTATTTATCCAATAAATCATTTGGGATCTCTTCAAGTAGTATTGTGGCTTCATGGAGAATCATATTCTCCTCCTGATCAAACATTGTGAAATTTGATTCAACTGGGCTAGAAGAGTATGGTTTGGAATGGATTTTGAATATAGGTTTAGCCCCGATGGTCACCTTAGTCCCGTATCTAGTTCTAAGTAACATATGCAACCAATTTAAAGATAAATATCCACCCATCTTTATCATGAAGTCTCAAGAGAGGCAGATGGAAAAGCAGGGAGGTAATTCAATAACTACAATATTCTATATAATTAAGAGGATTGGGTATGAATGTAGTGTAATATTCAAATATTTGATGATTCCCATGGTTTTGACTATCCTGACACCTATATAGACGGCTCCTTTTGAAATAGGGGAATACACAATTCTGAGCATATCTATAATCTTCTTTGGCATCATCAATTTACTTAAACTTGAGTCAATCATATAATTATGTACTAGATGTTGGTCCATGATCAAGGATATGTAAAATAGGGGTGACTTGGTGTTACTACATACTTACATTTATTTTACTTTGGGCTAGCATAAACTCATAGAGATGGAAGGCATAAGTTATGACATCTTACATTCTTGAAAGTTTTTAAGATCATCTTGTAGAAAATCACTTTGAGATATAATAGCAAGAGTGTCCCACATGGTTATATTAAGGCTCATCCTCTTCATATGTTTAACTATGTTGAAGGGAATCTAAGATCCTTTTGGTAGTATTTTTTGAATAGTATCATCTTCTCATATTTTTGTACTCATCTGGGGTGGCTCTTCTCTTTGTGCAACATGTTTCATATGCATTGAAGGTTATGTAGGAACCTTGGCTTGTGTGCCTATGCAAGCGATCTAGGGTGATAAAGGTAAGGGTGCTAAAGTTGGTAATGTCTCCTCTATTGATATCTTTTTAAATATTTTATTGAAAGTAACTAGGGTACTTTATCCACTTAATGCACCATTTTAATTTATGTAGTTGAATTTATCCTCCTACCAATTGATGAGAGTAGACCCATCTTATCATTGTGCTATTACTTGAATTTCTCCTTCATGAAGAGACGTAGTATTCATTTCTTCTTAAGTTTATGACCAAATTTTCACCATGAGTGATTAGTTCATGACTCCATTTATTCATGTAGCTAGATTATGCAATTGGCTACATGGGAAACACCTTTCGAGATCCTATGCAAGCATGTTTTTCATAGGTACAAGGGCTCTAGAGGTGTTAGTGGAATAAATTTTGAGCATAAGGTGCTCTATTATATGTGAGCTAATTTGTGTTTGTGTGCCACCTTGGTAAAGAGTTATACTTGACCAATATTATTGAGTGAAGGGTTGACAAGGTCTGAGTTACTACACTTGCTACCTTTTAAGGGTGATAAACTTATTTCCAAAGCTTTGTAGTAGTATTTTAACCTCATATAATTTGTTAGGGGGAATAGCCAATGAAGCTTGTGGGATTATAGTGGTAGGGATAGGTGCTAACATAACTTTCATAGTTGGTTGGATATGTAGAGGTTCTACAAATAGGGGCATAGGTAATCTAGGCATAATTTTACCTACTTGGATCAAACAATTTTATACACACATAATGATTTCATAGGCATCAGGTAGTACTATGCCTCCCATGGACTAAATCATCACAACTATATCACTATTAAGAACCTTTAAAAAATATACAAATGTAGTGTTGGGATATGGCTTACACAAGGGTGGGATTCTATCCCAGACTCTCTTGAACTTGAATTTGAAATCAACCATCATCTTATGTGGTGATTAATTTATAATTGTGAGCTTATATATCAAGGACAAGTGATCAATCTGATCCTCTAATTACTTGCATAGTTCTTCCTTGAGTTCATCCTAGTTGTGAATAGAGTTTGGTGACAAGCCTTGATACCACTAAAGTGATTTACCTTTAAAATAAGAGGCAAATATCTTGAATGTGATATTATCTTTGATGACATGGTGCAAAAATAAAATATTCATGATATCTTGAATATGATCCGTAGGGGAAATTACATTTTTTCCAATAAAGTAGGATAAAATTTTGAGGGTTATGACTAGAATGTCATCATATTGGGTAAGAATCAATGGACTAATTCCATTGAAAGGTATAAATAACTAATTTATCTACACAAAAATGAATGGGATAGGGAATAACTTCCCTCTAAGTGCAAGGAATCTCCCAAATGGGGGTGTAGACTAAGATATAGGGGAAGACTTCCTTGAACTGCTTCTCTTGATAGGAGATAGAGATGTTCTTACTCTTCTCCTTTTAGAAGGAACTAAAAGCTCAATAAAATGGAAATAAATACCATTCTTAGATGATCTCATTTGTCTTTTCATGTAGATAAGGGGCTGATATTTATGAATAAAAAATTATTGGAGTCACTAGGTGCTCTTACTGAGTGTTTACAACACTTGTTAGCTAAGGGTAACACCGATTCCTTAGATTTTTCTTCAAACTAGTCCCAAAAGACATGCTAAAAACTATTTTCATTTGAAAGATGCATCCATGGATGATTTTTAATGTGAGAGATTTTGTGTAGGCTGCAAAAAATAAATTCCTTATGTATAGTGTAAAATCATTCAACATTAGGTGTGGAAGTGTTATCATTCACCTACATGCATGGAGCATCAGTTGTCTCATCATAATGATGGAAACTTCCCCAAGGTGTGGGACCCTTTCACTCTTTGGGATGAGCCTCTGGAGTAGGCTAGATTACTTTTATTTTAAGTGCACATAGTTGAGGAATAATACACAGACCTAAAGAGTAGAAAGGTAAATCTACCACTAATCTAAACCTAAGATTTTTTGAGGGAAAATGGAGGGAGAAGGTAAGAATTTGGTAGAAAGTAAAAGATGATACACCAAGAATAGAGTGAGTGCTCATAATACCATAAAAACACTATAAATTTTTTAAAACAAGACAATATCACATAAAACACACCAAGGACACTCTAAATGCATAAATATTTTGTATGAAGGTGTAGAAACATAATGAAACATTAAGATGGATGAAATTTATCCATAGACAAAGCCTATGCAAACTTGAGTATGCATAAAATATGACCTATAAATGAGTTCCAAGTTTTATATAGAGAATATCAACAAACACATATAACACACGAAATACAAGAAGAATGAAGGGAGGTGAACTCAATTTTCATTAACATGTAAGGTTCAACCAATAAAGAGATCTTAGAGGGAAAATTTTGGTAGCATGAGGTTGCCTAAAATGTGTTAATCATTTTTAAAATAAATAACATGGATTTATAATGTATCAAGCCATTTATAATTAATGTTCCCCTTAGGATGACATATATAGTCTTTTAATTTTATTATGGTGCTAGATCCATGCTTCTTAAATTCTACCTAGTGATTTGAATCTATGAGTTGGTGACAAATACTTTCTTGATCCACATGCATGTCTGAGAGTAGAAGATATTTTTAATAGTCAGAGGGGTGGTGTGTGATCATATCTTAACATCTAAAAATCACTTTTACATTTATTTATCTTGATAATCCCTTGAAAGCCACTCAACTAATTTTTAACTACCTCTTTATACTTCACTACCACTTGTCAATCACTGCATGGGTCTCTCTTAAACTACCACATCATTGCTACACATCTATTAGGAAACATTACATTATGTATTTCAAGGACATCTACATGTTGAATGCTGTATAGTTTCACTACACAGTGTGCCATGAATAGGTAAAGGGTGTAGATATATAAGCCTTCTATGAAAGTGCATAAATTTTAAACCTTTTTCACCAAGTCCCCTTTTAATAGTATTGTCAAGTCTTTGATTTATTCCTAGGGTTGATGTTAGTCTATGAAGTAGTCTGTGCATAACAAAGACTATTGTCTATGATGTATGAGAGTGCAAAAGTAAAATCCTACAATCTAGTGTAGGACTTTATCATGGAGGCATAGGCAACCTTTTGAATAAGAGTGCACAATCTAAAGATTGAGATCTTTATGCCTTTGAACTTGCATACCTTTTTCACTCATGTGGTGGAGGGTTCTTGTGTAGGGTGCACATTAAAAACTCTTTGTGAATACAAATTGACACTCAGTCGATTCATAGATCTGTGCTATCTAATTTGGATACAGGTGCACATAGTTTCAATAGGATTTTTATGAGTTTTGCAGAATCTAGGGGTGACTTATAAAGTCAACAATACCCATGTACAAAAAAAGGATGCAGTGTGAAGATAAGTGTCCCTATGGATTCCAATCTATCTTTCTAGAATACATGGATATCAAGTTTATATAATTTCCAAGTGGAAGTAAGAATGGTGCTTAATATAAGGAACACTGAACATAAACACTACATTCCATAATATTGGGTAGAATGATGAACCAAAGAAACATTACTTGAACACCCTCCCTTAATTATAAACTATGAGAATATGGTAATTAAATTATCTAAATAAGTGGACTAAAAAATGGTGATAAGTGAGCACAAAGACTGGTGGGGATGCCACATTGGTGTCACTACACAAAAAGTCACTAAGAATACTAGGGAGATAGAATAATCCTCATATGGGTTTAGACAAACAAATTGCATGAATAAAATACACATGTACAAAGGATAAATATATAAAATATAGATAATATCTCTAAAGAAGATGGCCTTAGTGGTGATGGGAGAGACTGACAACTGAGATAGTAAAGGGTGCACAAACCAAGGTACACATGCATGAAGGTAGAGTAGGCTATAAAATCAAAACCCCCATGGTAATTTATAATTTAGTTTGAGTATAATATATCTTAAAAAATACCAAATGAAAATAAGGAAGACATTGTATAACCCAAATAGCTCTAATGAAGAAGTCATAAAAAATAAGAGAGTTATTCTTAAAATAAGGGAGTAGTCTATAGATAATGAAGTTAAATAATGGAGGAACCATGCTGGTAAAATCCTCACAAATAATATTTATGTTACTATAAATTATCTTAAATCCATCCTAAATTAATAGGAATGATGGATGAATATGCCTGCATAAGAGTGGGTGAAAAAGTCCACAATAGTAAAATGTGAGGTAACATATAAATTTGTGCTAGGTTAATCATGTTTGACAACTAAAGTCTCAAGTTTATTAGGCCTGAGTAAAGGTGAAAGTGTATCCATAAAATAATTCAAGGAGTTAATAAAATGGACTTGAGGAGACATAACACAAACTATAAGTGTGTCAATGTGCAAATGATAAGTGCATAAAAAATCACTGTAGGACACAATTTGCAAGTGTCATGAACAAGTGTGGAACTCAAAAGAGAGAATGACATGGGATGATTTAAGAGTGTGTTAAATGGTGAAAAAAACTATGATTAATTCAAAAACACATCCAAAATAATTGGCTTCCAAAAATGACAACCTACAAGATGTCAGCTATTACCAAAAATGCATCTATAGAATACAATGTGGGCTCAAAAGAGGTACAAATAGGAATATATCACATAAAAAATAATATTATAAAAATAATAATATGGTTAAATCAATTAAGGATAAAGTTTGTTTGTTTATAAGGGGTTTGGCCCCTGCCAAACTGGGCCTCATCCTTCGATCTTCGACAAACAAGATCAAGAAAAATTTACATGCCAAATAATAATAAAATAATATATCCTTATGTCTCCCAAATAAAAAATATTACTTTCAATAAAAAATAATCAAAAAATCATCTAAAGATATCATTTATAAAAAAATAATAAAATAATCCCTTAAATAAATCTCCCCACAGGGAGTTTTTTGTAGTGAATAATACCCAAGTCAATAAAACTAAAATAAATTTTGAAATTCAAAATGAAATTAAAAATTTAAAAATTTTCTAGAAATTTGAAAATAAAACACACAAAACCCAAAAATTGTTCTGAGTGATAATTTATAGTTTGCTCATAATTTATAGTTTGCTTACAATTAGAGAAAGAACATGCATATTTTTTTAGAATAGTAATACTCGGTAAAACTAAGATAAATTTTGAAATTTCTAATGAAATTAAAAATTTAAAAATGTTACAGAAAGTATAAAATGAGGTACACAAAAATCAGTTTTTTTTTCTAAGCAATCATTTACAATTTTCTCACAATTTGAGAAATAATAGACATGTTTTTTTTCAAAAAATAGATCTACAAAAAACTTATAAATCTTGTCTCTAATATCTATTTGGGATGGAATTAGAGGTGATTCTATCTTTCTCAGATAATATGGATGTATTGGAAATATTTACTGTACTCCTACAATCTCCATAATTTATCTACAATAAAATATATACAAAAATAAAATCACCCTAAAACTAAAATTTCTTGCACACCTTTTTTATTCTCAAGACCATCCAAAGAGGATATAAGAGAAGAACATATTGAATAAAGTAATATAATACCAAATTTATAATTATATATGTTCTAAGAGGATTTAAAAGGGCTCTTAATATATTATGTTGGGTAATGACTACTTGAAGGAAGCTCTGATACTATAAAAGAATTTAGAAAACTCTCACCTAGAGTCAAATCTACAAACCATTACCATAGTAGAATCCATTGATGTATTGATAAAACAATATATCAATATATTATACAAAAATAGATCATACAAGGATAAATCCTCTATATCTCCAAATTTCATCAAATACAATGAATGAGCCTTACATATATATGCAAGGAAGATCAATTCTAACTAAGAGATTAAGCTACATGATCAATCATAAATAAGAGATCAAGATAAGTAATCAATTATAACTAAGAGATCAAGTTAAGAGAACAAAACTAGGACTAAGAGATAACTATTTCTAAAGGATAGAAACAACCAGAAAATAAAATCATAATATCTAAGAGATAAATATGTAATATCTCATAATATTTAAAATAATATAAATGAAATATCCACACATAAGTAGGTGTGAATAACTAGATACCTAGGTGAACATGAGCTAAGGTAAATAACCTAGTCTAACAATTAGTTAGCCTAGAAAAGCTCTTGAGTAGTTGTAGTTACATATCCTGGACACTTAGAATTAGGATTTTATGTAGTTATAGTGCTTGTGAGTGAATTTTAATGCAATGAGAGATATTACCTAACCTCCTCTCTCTAAATAATTAAATGAAATTATATGTTTCATTGTGACCTTATATTGGTAAAAGATATGATGGTATAAGACTTGATTTTAAGTTAATACAATGTAGGATTAATTTGTAGACTACTTGGATAAATATGCATAACTCTTAATAAGGCTTGTTGATTGTGCACTAGACAAATGGATTTCAAGATATTTGTATTGAAGGAGACTTAATAAACTTCCCATTGATGAATGATTAAGGATATATTTTTATTTATAGGGTTCCTTAAGACAATTCAAACATAGGTTGATCTTAGAATAAAGTGATAAGAAAAATTCAAGGCACAAGAAATTAAGGCAACTCATAATGTACCCATAAAAGGAAGAGGGTAAAAATTGACATAGGGGTGATTATAACCATAAAAATTTGACAAATCAACTGTTTTGACCTAGAGGGAAAAAGGCTCAGAACATATTCCAAGATTAAAAAGGGTGATTAGATAGGATCATGGAGTTGATGACTAATAGTTTTGAGAAATCTAGATGAATCAAAGCCAAAAAGAGTATAATGTAGGGTAAAAGTGTCCAAAAATATAAAAATGTACACAAGTAGACCAATTATAATAAAGCATGATAAAGACACTATGAAAATTAGTCTCATACAAAAATTAAGAGTCTATATAATGCCCCACTTTAATGTGTGTGTGTGTGTGTGTGTGTGTGTGTATAAAATTAAAACAAAATTGAATCGCATACCAACACTTACATGAGGGATAAAATAATGAATAATATAGATGCTTGTGATATACTCTAATCATGTCATAAGTTTGTAAATATGTTGTACCTACAAAAAAGTTTGAATGCATGCATGTAGATAATGTCTTGATGAACTAGTGTGAATGTATTAAAATGAAATAAAAACTAAAAAATAAGCATGGGAATGAATACACTTGATGGTACATGAGCCATAGGGTTACTCTCAAGAAACCCCTAGCCACTGGAAGATGAAAACTAAAATCTAAAATTTAGGAATTTAAGAGTTTTAGAGGTGATTCTAAAACCTCAAGGATTTTAACATGAATTTAAAAAAATTAAGTCCACTTCACGATCAAGGAAGCAAATATCTAGTGCTTCTTAATAAAATCATAGTCCATGTAAATATGAATCTGGTGATAGAATATCTAGATGTACAAATATTTTTATATATGCCCCATTTTTGAGGTGAGGGATGTGCACCTATTTTTGAAATCACTCATCTCAAAATAAAGAGTCATGTGCATCATGTGTTATCATATAAAAATATACCTATTAGCCAAAATTTGGCTACCATGAATGAGGATCATTCAAAACTTTGATGTACTTGATCTTAACTTTGTTGATAGCCATTATGAAGGTCTTGTGTTAGTCATTAATGATCTAAGATGATAGGTAATATGTCTTCCTTGGTAGCTTACAAGTTAATTTAGGATGGTTTAGTTGGTAGATGAGTCAAGTCATTTGGTCTTGTCATGTAATGGTCATTATTTATGGTCTTTATTATACGTTTAACATTTCTTAAGGTAAGTTTGACAAAGTTAGGTATGAAATAAAGTAAATATGGAGTCATTATCAAGAAGATAATGTGGTGACTATTTCAGGACAACCATGGTCTAAATTTGACCAAAAGGCTCAAAGAAGCAAAACTAGTAAGTGAATCACATTATTTTTTGGGCAATTTGGAGAGTTTAAGGTATTTTTGACAAGATTAAGGTATTTTATTACTTTAATATTATTATGTATTCTAATATTGAAATGATAATTAATAAAAATGAGAAAATATGAATATTTTATCCTTGTATATACATATATTTTAAGTTAGCTAACACCCATATTGTGACATCATGCTATAATTGGTCATACACCTTGTCTAAAGTGTCTTAAAACTCCTTTTCTAATGTTGAGATACTTTTGTAATTGCCCATTATTCATTTATAACATCAAAAAAATATATTATTACGAAATTATAGAGTGAAGGATATGAGGAATGCTTTGTCACATTATCACACTTCTATACAAGTCAAGAGCAACTTTAGGATCATCTAGTTATTCATATCCAACAGTTTCAAAAGCTAGAATAGAAAGATTACTAAAGAAAGAATGTTTTTAGAGGTATTTTGTAGAGGTTTTATATTGGTTGTAAAGTTAAAAACTATTACAAGGTTCCCCATGGTTTTCTCAGACCTAAATCCATATAAAAAGTGGAGGTTCAGTATTAGACAGTGCATAAAACCTATCTTTTCTCCATCAAGCTTCTTGATAGTCTAGAAAGGGCAACCAATTTATGAATAGTAATTTAAGGAGAGAGAAGATAGAGACAAATATATTATCCATATTATGGGACCCTAATTCCATTTCACTTTGTAGCATTTATCCTCTAGTTAGGTTACTTAACTTTATGAACAATTATTAAGTCAAGGAGCATAAAAATAACTCAAAACCCCATTAGGGTCAGTTTTGTCCAAATGCATGGATATGAAGTTGGATGAACACATGAGTATGATGGTTTAAGGTCTACTAAACACTAATATACCCATAAAATATCATTTTATCTTAGTTCTCCTCATGTTCATGATCGGTGTAGGGTCAAATGGTCTTGATTTGATAGTTTGAGCATGACAATCTTGTTTACAAAGAAGTTGTGAGTTATATTATTGCATGTAATGTTTTAAATAAAGTGTTTTTTAGTGTTTAAAACTCATAAATATCTATCATACATCTTCAATCATTATTGTATGGATGAACTTCCAGGAAAGTGGATAACTATGCATGCATAAGTTGCATAGTTAGAACTTGCAACCATAGTGAAGAAACCCTGATCAAATGAGGATATGAATTAAATGTTCATGATCACCAAAGAGAGAAACATAATCAAATATTATTGAAAACCATTGTCAACAAGACACTCTAGGTGTGAAACCATGGTAGTCAAAGTTCTTAGTCTCTTTTCCAAGCCAAGTTCAAGAGGGTTAGTGAACCCATAGATTTGTAGACTTATAGGTCACTATTGGAATCAATTGTTTGTATAAGGAGAATGATATGAATTGTTAAATGCATTATATATATATATATAAAATGTTTCATATATTTTTTAATGGGGAATATATATATATATATATATATATATATATATATATATATATAATGCATTTAAGAATTCATATCATTCTCCTTATACAAACAATTGATTCCAATAGTGACCTATAAGTCTACAAATCTATGGGTGTATATATATATATACACCCATAGATTTGTAGACTTATAGGTCACTATTGGAATCAATTGTTTGTATAAGGAGAATGATATGAATTCTTAAATGCATTATATATATATATATATATATATATATATATATATATATATATATATATATATATATATATATATATATATATATATATATATATATATATACATATATATATATATTTCCCCATTAAAAAATATATGAAACAATTTAATCCCAAATAACTCAATTTTTACCTTAAGACCTTCATAGTCCTTCCTTTAGACTTACATAGTCCAACTTAGTCTACATAATCCACTTTGTAGTCTGAGGTAAAAATTGAGTTATTTGGGATTAAATTGTTTCATATATTTTTAATGGGGAAATATATATATATTTCCCCATTAAAAATATATGAAACAATTTAATCCCAAATAACTCAATTTTTACCTCAGACTACAAAGTGGATTATGTAGACTAAGTTGGACTATGTAAGTCTAAAGGAAGGACTATGAAGGTCTTAAGGGAATGCTACAAGTGATTTAAGCCTATTAGAGTGAGATAAAATGATATTAAATATTATTATATCTTGATATAATAGTTCATCATTAGTCAATTAAGTTCAAAATGGTAAAACATAGGAAAATGAAGGTTTTGGCCTAAAGGATTGCCTATAAGCCTATCAATAGGCAATATAGCAAAACATGTGATGATGGTTGTCTCAAGAATAAATAAATTGTAGGTTAAAAAATAAAGGAAAATAAAGGTTCATAATATTAGATGCACCTCAATAAGGTTTTATTGGTTTAAGAAACTCCATTTGGTGAGATTATAGTCAAGGAGGTATAATGTAGACCTATAGGCCTGCCACAACAAAATAGAAGAAGGTGCCTACTTATGATGTGAAATTTAAATGTTAAAAGGTTATAAAAAGTTTAATATAAACATGATAGATCATATATTATCAATAAAAACCACCAAAATATAATGGAATAGGGTTCATTCTCCAAATTTGAGGTCATAAGGCCTAAACATAGACCTACAACCCTTCCTATGTGAGGATGTGGTCTATGTTTGGAACATAAAAATATAGGGATATGTTGAGATGATAAAAGACATGAGGAGTGTTTTGAGAAATGGTAGAAAGTTTTGAACCCCTATACTAAATAAGAAATTGCTGAAGAAGAGACATTATTGAGGACTAATAGGGTGGTAGGTCTAATTAAAGACCTACAGGCCCATTATGGATTAAATGGAGAAAAGATATATCTTTTGTACTAGATAAAAGTGTTTGGAAGGTTGAGAAGGTTTTATAAGAACATGAATAAGCTCCCTAAGATCTCTTAAAACCATGTTAGGAATATATAACACAACAATATTAATGAAATAAATATGGAAATAAAATACATAAAACACAACACAAGAGAAACACAAATTTAACGTGGTTCACCTGAAATGGATTATGTACACACAAAAACAACCAGTTTTTCTCTTATTTAGTCCAACAAATGAAAGAAAAAACCTATAATATATCCACTGTAATATCCTCTTCACTCACACACAGTGTCATATCATGATTTAAATTCCCTCTATCAAAGAAGCTTTACATATTAGGGTAAAAATTCACCAACATAATTTCTACCATTAGATCTATGACAGAATAGTGAATGGTCTAGATTTACAACAAAATTATAATATTTTACAATGCATTTTTAACAAAATTTTACATCACCTCCCTACTAAACCCCCATGATGACCTTAGTAGAGGGGCATTTCCCCCCACACCCCCCCCTTATCTAGAACTAGGAATTATAATAAGATCAAGCTCCACCATCCAACAAACCAATCAAATGTTAGGAAACATGTTGAACAAGGTTCAGGCTCAAAGTTGACGTCTAGGCTTAGTTGAAGACCTACATGTTTATGCTCAATTTGGGAAGAGAAGATAAATTTTTTGTATTAAGTATAGGTTTATAATGGTAAGGAGATATGTGGAAGATTATGGTAGAATATCCCATAGAAGATTAACTTCTTTCTTGATGAAGAAAAGACTAAAAAAGACTATTAGGGTTATTGGTAGAAAACTATTCCTAAACCTTGACCATGAGCTTATGTAAGATATATTGAGTTTGAAGGGTCAATTCAAGGATAAAACCATTAGAAAACCTCATATAGGGTTTCATAGACACCAAATAGGTATTTGAGGCTAGAATCAAGCAAGCTTATGCACTATAATGTAAAATTACTCTTCTCAAGCTCTCAAATAGACCTTTTCTACCTAAGAACCTAGTTTCTTCATGTGAGAACTTGAATAATAAGGTGCATGGGATCCTAAGATAATTTGGGAATGTGGAAGGGTTTTTTTTATGAAATTCCTAGTGTTGGTTTAGACATCAAGGCCCACAAGTTTATGAACCATCGTTAAGACTTCAAGTGCCTTAAACCCTGCTTAAACCCTCTAAAGTGACCCGATGGAGAATATTGGACTTTCAAGTGCCTCAAATGGATTTATATGGTCTAAATTTAAAAAAATATATATACACAACTATATGAACAAAAATTAATCACTATTTTGACATGTGTGAGGTACTGTTGTATGGAGTTTGGCCTAAAGATGACTGTTGCAGGCCTAAGAAGGCAATGTTTAAGGAATTTTCATAGAATTTGAATAAGTAAAGCCTAATTGAGTCCCTTTAAATCACATATGACATGAAAAAGGAAAGGGATGATGCTTTTTAATCCTCATTAGGAAGGCCTATGGTGATTTAACATCTTGTAGGGAATTCAAGACTCTTAGTGTTGAGAAAAAATGCTATCAAGGGTTCTTATCAGACCTAATTCACCTGTACCTCAATATTAAATATGTATTTGATCTTGAAAAGTTGTATAATGAATCCTTATAGGGTAATTTATAGGTATTCAAGTTGTGATATTAGTCTTTATGTAAGAACTATGCCTAGGATTGAAAGAAAGACTTGTTTTTGTGGTCTACACTTGAACCAAGTAAGTTTCTTAATCAAATTCAAGTTCTTATTAGAATAAGAGGATTTAAACTTAATACTTAGCTCCACTAAATTTATAAGAATAATTTATAATCCTAGAGTGGTGTGGAGGTTACTAATGAGACCAAAATGCCATGTGTTAAGTTTCCAAATTATAATTGCTCCTTCAAGAAGTGCATTGTAACTCTTTAAATAAGAACTCCTACACCACTTGGTGAAGTTCATCATCAAGATGAATAACACATGTTTAAGATGACGACAAGACTTTTTTTGGCCTCTCCCATTTGGCCTCGTAACTAAGTTGAAGTGGATGACACTTGTCTATGCATTTCTTATTCTTCTTCTCTCTCTCTCCTTCATTTATCCTATATATGTTACCTTAAATGGCTTGTTATGGATCCTTTTGCTAAGAATGGTGAATTCCTTATCAACTAAAAACTTTTAATATTCCTTTTAATGTTGAATAAAGTTATTTCTTACCTTCTTAAATGATTGCAATAAGTGTAATTGTGTGATTGTTGATGAATGCTAGTAGTAGTGCCTTCACTCTCTTTCATTTATTTTCTCCTACCTCTTTGAAAATGGATTATCTTATTTCAGGTCACATGGTGATTTTGGATATATTTTCATATATTAGAAGTGGATTTTAGTTATTAGTGTATTTTTTAGACCTCTTGATTATCCCTTCTATTCAATACATTGTCTATGAACTTTATATTGAAACATTCATACTTGAAGGTCCTTGTTGCATTAGTGTGATAGATTTCAATACTTGTTCATGTTTTTAGTGTAGTATAGGCAATTATAAGGTGTCAAATTTGGTTCATAACCTCTCTTTTATTTGTTTTTAGTCATTTATATCTCTTTTCCCTAGAAAATAAGTAGTAGGTCTAATAGTAATTTTAAGGGTGATAACATCAAGGGAGCTATCCCTATCTAGATATTCAACTCACTAATTAGGATACCCATAATGTAGATGTGTATCCATGATATTAATTAAGTGAGGAGGCTTGAACATCCTCCTAAAGTGTAAATTTTTTGATGATAACAATACCCAAAGTTTTTAGAATCCTTGAAAGCATCATGTAAACATAATATTATAGACACTGTTTTTGAATTATATAGCACCTCAATCTTATACACTTAGAAAATACATATCATGGATGTAAATTTAACTTATATAGCTTACCATTACCAAAAGGTTCATATAAACTTTATCTTTTTGCCTATTTCTCGTCTCTTAGTTTGACCAATGTTATTTTGATGACTCATACTTTCTATCATACCCAAAATGCTATAAACCTACTTATTTTATGTCTTTACAAGTTTTAGACATGTGTCAGTGTTATCACCAAATATTTCATCCTATAGGAGGTTTTTCAAGCCTACTCTAAGATTTAGGATATATTGGAATACCTCTAGGCCTGTGTGTTGTGTATGGTAGAGGTAGACCTCTATGTTTAAGGGCTAATTCCCTAGATTGATCCTTAAGTGCTTATCACCTACACTAACTGATTACTTAAATGAAAAGGGATAAAAGTAGACATGAAATTAAGATAATATAAGGGGGTGATACACCAAAAATATCTCCACAAGATTACCATACAAGTGTACTAAGAGACATGACTCAAAACACTAGTCTTAGAACCCTAAATTGTTTTAACATTAGTATTTCAAACATGGAGGTGATATGCATGAAACTAATTAAGGTAAGTGAACCATAGATTATTTATAGACACTAAGGCTATTTTTACACTTGAAAATAGACCCATACACTTGAAAACACCTCATGTGATCTGTTAAAGTGGAAATAACTTGCATTAAACATGGAAGGATTAAGAGAAAACAAGGATAGATATCAATCAATTGAATTTTCACTATATGTCACTTCACATACTTAGACAAGATAGTTTGAAAAATAAAAACTATATTTCATATCTTATTTCAAAGGTAAAGTAAAATATTAAACCAACAAGGCTTCACCATACTAGGTGTGGAATTAGGATACAAGGGCTAAAATAGTTTGTATTTATAGAATGTGTGAGTAGAGAGTGATAATATAATATCAAGGGTCACAATGCCACATGTCAAGTCATGGAAAAAAATTAAATTTTATGATAATTAAGTGGATAAAAAAGGTATAAAAGGTATTCATGGACAAGTGTCCATATGAATCATCAAACTCTCTAAAACTAGCATAGGGTCTTCTTAGTTGCCTTCTTAAATCTACCTTCATCATGAAGCATATTTTGAATGATCAAAACTAGACTAGGGAGAGTTGACACATGTGAAATATATTAGGGGGATTATAAACATGCCATAATATTCATAAAATATATCCCTAACTCATATCATTATTTTGGACACTTGTTCTCATCATTTACAGTCATTCATTGCTCTACTAGGCCTTATTCTTCATATTGTTGATCCAAATGGCCGTTAGTTGCTCAATAAAATATATGTAAGGGGTTTTAAGACACTTTTATATACCCCTCTACCTTCCATTCCATTATTTAAGCCTTAAAATGGTCCAAAAACTAACTTCTCATTATCTCACTTAGCATTCACTCTCTATTTCCACTATTTACCAAAGACTGCCTAAGATGAATGGGTTACCAGAGATGTTTCCATGCCTATATGCTATGATAAATAGACATATAGTGTTATTAAAATTCCCAATTGACCTTCCTAAATTATTCTCACTCTTCAAATCTCCTTTACACCTACAAAACACAAAAAACTACAAGAAACCTTGTTTTCACCCTGTTTGTACAAGTAGGGTATAAACCAACTAGATGGGAAGGAGTATGAGAGAGTCTTCTACAAGTTAAAAATAATTTATAGGAAAAACTACTCCCTCTGAGTGTATCTCCATTGGTATTTCCTTCATTAGGTTAGAACCAAGGGTTTAAAAGGGTTTGGACTCTTAAGGATTATTCATAAAATCTTGACGTCCAATTGAAATGCTTGGTGGGACCAATTTTTAAGAATATTGGTCAAGTTTTATGTTTATTTTATCAATTTTAAGTGGTTATATCTTTCATATAATAATATCTAGCGACTCCAAGGAAAACTCAACATTCTGGTAGTAAAGCAGTGGTTATCTTTCATGCCAAAGGTGATTACAAGATCAAATTCTTAAGGTATTCCTTTTTAACTTATTGAATTAACTTTAAAATAAATAATAAAGTTAATTTTTTTTAACACTCTTCCATACATGATAGAATTTCCTCCTAAGCTAAATTCAAAATCTACCTCTACATGGAAATCTTTGTTACCCCCTTTCATTGCCATGGCAGTCCCTAGAGCTTTCCCTTTTGTTGCTTTCAATGGTCAGAGTCCATTGAACCTCAATAACTATGATCCCATTCTAGTGGTATCTCTTAAAAGTGTTCCTTAATTCATGATGAACCAATCTAAAACCCCTTTTGAACACCTCAGAGCTGTAGCCAACTTCTGTAATATTCATGATGCCAATGAGGAAAATGTGGCTATTAGGTTATTGGCCATCTCTTTTAAGGGTAAATCCCTATACTATTATATAAACCTTACTAATAGCTCCATAACATCATGGTATTAGTTAGGTGATACATTATATAAGATATTTGAAGACAAAAGTGATTACTTGTCACTTGATCAGTTAACTATAATCAAGAGGGCTCCTCATGAGGTTATGCAGTTTTTCAATAGTAGATTTCAAAAGACACGGGATATAATTACAATATATATCAAGCCTACTCCTAAATATGATTTCCTTCACTATATTAAATCTCTTAAAAATTATATTACAATAATGATTCAGTCTATGGGAGGAAACATATTACCGAATGCTTATGAAGTGGCAATTAGAGCAAAAAATTATCTAGTACAAGCTGGCAAGCTTACACCTAGAGGACCAATGAATTTATTCCCTAAGATTCAAACACATCTTATTATCATTCCTCCCCTTGTTACCATTTGACCTATGCTAGCACTTGTTTCCATACCTACACCAGAGTAGGATAAGGCTTCAACTAGTCAATCTAGTGACTCTCAAGAAAACAAGAACTTCCAAGAGCTCAAGAGCATGTTTAAATACTTTGGAAATGAGTTGGTGAATGTGAAGAGGTATAAATCCAAATTCAATAAACCTTACCAAACTCCATATCAACCTCAACAATAATATTTTCAAGATAATAGGTCACCCTACAAAGTAAATTTCCAAAGGTAAGGACAAGGCCAAGCCCAAAGCCAAGGACAAGGGTAGCCTAACTATGCTAGGTAAAATAATTATAATCCAAAAACTTTAAGTACCTATAATAATTTGGTCCCTACTCACAATAATATTTCTCAAGAAAGTGAGGGCACCATGCCTTAGAATTAGTCTTCTGGTCAAACCATTATCCCAAACGCAGAGTTCAATCAAGATTTTAATGGTCTGTGGTAGCAAGGTACTAGATATGAATACAATGAAGCTCTTATGGCTCAGAATATAGAAATAACTATGATGAAAAAACTGAAAGAGCCTCAACAAGGCCAAGAGACTAATGAAGGACCAAACTGGTTGGGTGCTATAATGGTTAATTACAAGTAGGGAGATTGTTATGTATCCAATCAATAGGCTAGTTCTAGCCAAGCATATATTTTAGTGTCAGCTAATACTAAGTTCAAGAGAAGGAACCTAGATGGTAATCAAGAAATAGTCAAAGAGCATCTTATTATTACCACATTATTATCAAATCCAAGTGAACCTACTACTGCTCCAAAGGTTCCAATTGATCAAAAGAATCAAAATCAAGGGAATGCATTTGTACCCCAAAACTCACAAATTCAAAGTATGGTTGTTGCTCCCAAATCACAAGCAAAAGTTGGTGGTTTACCCATCAATATTTTTGAACAAATTAAAAATTCCAATGTGATTATGCCAATGTGGGATATGTTTTCCATGCATGGTCAAGTGGATATCTTTCAAGAAGGTTTGTCAAAAATCAATGTTTCAAACAAGCCACCAAACAAAGAAAACATGGTTCTCACCAATATAACCAAGGAACCTAATGAAGGTCAACCAAATAAGGTGGTCAAACCTCCTCCCTTCTACACTTATATAATCATTGGTGACTCTGTGGTACATAATTACATGGTAGACAATAGAGAAATTACCTCAGTGATGCCAAAGTTAATAGCTAATCAACTTGGTTTGAAGTATGAACTCTAATCTAAAGGAGTTTTGTAGCTTGATGGATCTTCCACCAAACCAACTGGCATCATCAAAGGTTTAAACTTGACCTTACATGTTTGTCCTAGTTTGTTAGTAGCTCAAGATGTTACGATTCTAGATGTGCCTCCTCATTTTGCTCCTTCAAAGAGACCTAGAGAAAACCCCTAGAAAAGAGAAAAGAGAAAACTCCTTACCATCCATGGAGCAACTCCTTCAAATGGTTGCTAGTTCATGAAAGAGTTTGCAAAACTCTTAGCCAAGATCTCTCCAATGGCTCATTACCAGAGCCATAATGCTAATGCATTACAAAAGAGGAAACCAATTGAACATAGAATCAATTAGAGACACAAAGATATATGCAAATAAATTACATAAAAGCATGAATATTACAAAGTATAGCTCTTGTGTATAAAAGGAATCCAAAGCTTTTGTGAAGATCAATCACCGTGGAAGAGAGTCGCACATCTGCACCTTTTGTTATACCAACAAGTACTACAATTGCTAAAAGAATAGCTACAATAGTGCATGCCAGAAGACTAGGTATCAAAAAAATGCCTCCAATGAGCAATCCAAGCTTGCTTTATCTACAGTATCCCCAAAACTCTCACCCAAAAACCTCATGTCACTCAATTCCTCATAGAGTAGATTGATAGAGGTAAAGGAAAGCCTCAATACACAAAAAAACATGGAGATAAATGCATATTTGAAGTCTATTTAAAGCATTAAGGGATTTTTAAGTCTGTTAAAATCCATGACTAAAATGAAAGGTGGTTCTACTTGAGGTGAATAGCTGAGATAAAAAGAATGGCCACAGAAAGAGCAGGCCATGGGAGAGCTACATGGGAGTTGAAACAACTGAGTTAAAACAAAAGAATGTAGTTTTGCTAAGTTTCTACAGCTGAGATAAATAAAATAATGTAGTTTTATTGAGTTTCTATATCTAAGATAAACAAAATGGTGATGCCATAGCTAAGATAAAAAATGACAGTGTTACTCTTGGTTGAAGAATAATGGCTGGGCAATGTGGGATAATAGCCCTGACAGATGCTTGTCATGAGAAAACTACCCTAGATTTCTCCAACCAATGTAAAAATATCTCCCTTAAGTGATCAGTCACCTCTAAAAATTCTTCATGGTATGCCTACAAGAAGAAAATACTATTTTGTATGGCTTGATCATAAAGACAAAGTGACATGAAAACAATATATATGGGATATAGACCAAAGCCCAAAAAATATAAACATGGGTTTGAAGAAGAGATCTACATATAATGAGGAGATCTACATATAATAAAAAATGCAAATACAAAATTCTAATACAATGCCTTTCAGCTGATACATTTAGCCAACAAAAGGTTATCCAATGCAAATAATTTCAATGAACCATATTCTTGAAAAATAAGATCCACTATAACAATAACTAGATCTTAATGCCAATGAAATGAAAAGAAACTTAGCCATAGACAAATAGGCCAAGGTCTTAAAAAAACATTCCATAAATGAAAAACTAAGGAATATGAAAAAAAAACTAAAGTCAAGGCAAGTGGAGCTTGTTGGTCAAGAGTGTAATCCTCTCAGCATAAAAAGAATCCAAAGCTTTCATGAAGATCAATCACCATGGAAAAGAGTCACACATATGCACTTTTTGTTACACCAACAAGTACTATAATTTCTAAATAGTTCACCTAGCAAACATGATAAAACATACTCTAACACCCCTCAAGTGAAGCTAGGGGATAACAAAAGAGAGGCTAAGACTCCTCAAAAGATAGGTCTTGACAACTATGCCATGTTGGGTGCCTATGTACAATGTCAAGATAATCTAGTGAAGAAGCCAAATGTCTTGATGGATGCTAATCACTATAACCACCAATTAAAAATAGGAACTAGTGCTAAGGATCAATTGAACGAAACATTAATCTCCAAAAGATTGGGTAGAAGATGAAATATGATGAAGCATTGCCAAACATGCCCCCCTTAATGCTAAACACTAGGTGAGAATACTCATAATATCTGCACGAGTGGTCTGAATCCATTACTCGATCATAAAACAAATAACACTGGGCTTCACCAGAATAGCCTCAATAAAGAAAATTGTTAGTGGTGATGAAAATATAAAAAATTACACCAAAGAAGGCCAAAAAATGATGAGACATTATGCAATCCTCATATGGGTTATGGCAAACAAAGTGCCTAAATAAGATACCCATGTACAATAGAGGAAGCCAAAACTCATTATTGTGCTAAAAACATGAAAGTGCACACACACATAAAAGGTACAAAAAACATAACTCTTAGAAAGTGGAGAAAAGAGAGAAAACCCATAGGAAAAACTCCCCCTCAAAAGAGAGAAAAAAATAATAGAGAGCTAGAGAAAAGCCCCCCAAGGTTGATACTAAAGAAGTCCACACTCCAAGTACTCACAAGTCACAAAACAACTCAATTTATATGAGTGATATGAATCCACTACTCAATCACAAAATAACTGACATTAGGCTTCACCAGAATAGCTTCAATAAAGAAGACTGTTAGTGGTGATGAAAGTACAACAAATTATTATAAGTTCCAAGAAAGGTCAACACCAAGAAGTAAAATATACATCATACTGCCCATACTACTAAATAGATGGAGTGGATAAATAAAGGTTTGCATGAGTGGCTTGAATCCACTACTTGAACACCAAACAAGCTAATACTATATACACTAGAATAGTTCCAAAAATGAGGAGACTGTCAACTATCAAAAAGTGGTGTCAAAAATGCTGAAGATGCTCCAAAAATAAGGGATGAAAAAGTGTCTTCATAGAATAAGGCAAGGTGCTAAGAAAGGGGCCTCGAGGAGACAAGACATAAATATCAGTGTGTCAATGTACTAATACATGTTGTGGGCTCATAGAAGAGTGTGGGAAATGGCAAAAAGATCTATAATATATACAAACATACTATTTAGAATCAACATCCAAAAACAACAATGTGCAAAGCACATGCAAAAGGACATCAGGCTTAGCCAAAAATGCATTCAAGATAATGCATGTGTGAAGTACAATGGAGGGCCCATAACAAGATACCCCATAGTGGTGACTATGTTCACTCAATAATAGGATGTCAGACTTAGCTAAAAATGTGTCCATGAGTGCAACAAATGATGATAATGTAAAGGAGCAAGAAAGAAGTTGTGTTACTTGTGAGGGGGTCTGACCTCCTACCACACTAGACCTCACCCTCTGATTTATGACAAATGAGATAAGGTATGTGAAAAAACACTGAATATTCTCTCATCAAATGCTTAAAAACATAGCAATTACATCACTAGAAAAATTAAGCAATGGCAGTACAACCAATGTAATGGAACCCCCTAGAATGTGACACTTTATAAAATAGTGTATTTTACAATACAAATAGGACCATTACATGGGAAATTAAAAAACATCAACTTTAAAAAAATATGGTGCTCAATTTTGAGCTACTAATCAAGAGATATTAAATATATAATTTCTCATAAAATAGGCATATTTAATAAAATTTTCACTAAATGATTAAAAATTGTACTGAAATGAAGTGAAAGGGTTTTTTTCAACCACTCATTGGAATCAGAATGAAACCAAGAATAACCTTAGGTCAACGAAAGATAAAAAGTCAACCCAATTGCCTCGATATACATGCCAATGTGTTTGACTCCCTTTTTAAGTAAAAATTACAGCTTGGAAAGAGAGAAAGAACATTTCCAGCTGTGTAAAGAGGAAAAAAGAGTGGTGATTAGTTTGTCAAAGCCACCAACCAATAAAATCACTACTAAGAAATTTAGTCTCCCTCTTGTGTAAAAACTCCACCACACATCTACCACCATGATGGCTAAAGAAAAAATGGCTAGGGGTGGCATGGAAAAAAAACACCAAAGTCAAGGAAAGTGGAGCTTATTGGTCAAGAGTGTAATCCTCTTAGCACAAAAGGAATCCAAAGCTTTCATGAAGATCAATCACCATGGAAGAGAGTCACACATCTACACCTTTTGTTACACCAACAAGAACTATAATTGCCGAAAGATTAACTGCAATAGTGCATGCCAAAATATTAGGTATCAAAAAAATGCATCTAATGAGCAATCTAGGCTTGCTTTATCTATAGCAGCCCCAAAAATCTCACCCAAAAACCTTAGGTCACTTAGGCCCTCATAGAGTAGATTGATAGAGGTAAAGAAAAGCCTCAATACACAAAACAACATGGAGAGAAATGCATATTTGAAGTCTATTGAAAGTGCTAAGGGTTTTTTAAGTTTGTTGAAATTTGTGATTGAAATGGAAGGTAGTTCTTCTTGAGGTGAAGAATTGAGACAAAAATAATGGCTACTGGAAGAGCAAGCTATGGGAGAGCTATGTGGGAGTTGAAACAACTAAGATAAAATAAAAGAATGTAGTTCCACTGAGTTTCTATAGTTGAGATAAACAAAAGAATGTAGTTCTACTAAGTTTCTATAGCTGAGATAAACAAAATGGTGATGCCACAATTGAGATAAAAAAATGACAGTGTTGGTCTTGGCTAAAGAACAATGGTTGGGTAGCATCAGACAACAGCCCTGATAGATGCTTGCCATGAGAAAATTTCCCTAGATTTTTCCAACTAATGCAAAAATATCTCCCTTGAGTGATCAGTCACCTCTAAAAATTCTTCATGGTATGCCTACGAGAAGCAAATACTACTTTTTATGGCTTGATCACAAAGACAAAGTGACATGAAAACAAGATATAGGGGATATAGACCAAAGCCCAAAAAATATAAACATGGATTTGAAGAAGAGATCTGCATACATTGAGGAGATTTGCACACAATAAAAAATTCAAATAAAAAACTCCAATACAATGCATTTTAGCTGATACATTTTGCCAACAAAAGGTTATCCAATGCAGATAATTTCAATGAACCATATTCCTATAAAATGAGATCCACTACAACAATGACCAAATCTTAATTCCAATGAAATGAAAATAAACTCAACCAATAGACAAATAGGCCTAGGTCTTAAAAAAAACATTTCATAAATGGAAAACTAAGGAATATAAAACTATGGATTGCATTAAAATTGTAGATCTAAAATGGAAAGGAACTTACAAGCTGAGTAATAGCCATTGGAGGGTGGCTCTAATACCATGAAAGAGTTTGCAAAACTCTTAGCCAATATCTCTCCAATGGCTCATTACCATAGCCATGATGCTAATGCATTGCAAAAGAGGAAACCAATTGAACATAGGATCAATTGGAGACACAAAAGATATATATAAAGCAATTACATAAAAATGTGAATATTACAAAGTAGAGCTCTTGATTATAAAGGCCTGGCAAAGCAACAAGAAGGCTAAACTAGCCAATGTGGGATAAATCCCCAAATAGTGCTAAACAGTGTTGTATAGTGCACCTAGCAAACATGAGTAAAACATACTCTAACAGTTCAAAATGCTTATCTCTTTTGGATGGGTACTCAGGATACAACTAGGTGCTGGTAAGAGAAGAGGACCAATACAAGACTACCTTCACCATAAAGTTGGGCACATATGCTTATAAGAATATGCCTTTCAGTTTATCAAATGCTAGGGCTACTTTCCAAAGAGCCATGGACATGGATTTCCAAGGCTTGTTAAATCAGATGGTACTTGTCTGCTTGGATGACATAATATTTTTCTCCAAGAAGGCTAGTGAACACTTGGATCACCTAAGGTTGATCTTTCAAAGATGTAGAGAATATGGGATCTCATTGAATCTCAAGAAGTGTATGTTTGCCATCCATGAGGGCAAACTCTTGGGACATATTATCTCAAAATAGGATTAGCTATTAAACCTGATAGAATAAGTGCCATCTTATCCTTATCCTTACCCAAGCACACGAAGGGACTCTAGAGTTTCCTTGGGAAAATAAAATTCATGAGAAGGTTTATACCTAGTTTTACAAACTTGGTCAAACCCATCACTACCATGCTAAAGAATAACCAAGTGTTCACTTGGTCGAATGAAGGTAAAGCAATATTTGAGCCTATTAAGCAAGACATTGCCCAAACATCCACACATATGAATTCTAATTTCTCAAGGGATTTCATATTGTATGCCTTTACCAATATTGATAATATATCACTTATGCTAATGCAAAAGAATAGTGAAGGACTTGAGTAGGCAATTAATTTTTTCAGTCAAGGGCTTGATGGGTATGAGGTAAGGTATAATTTTATAGAAAATCAAGTCCTTGTAATGGTAAGAAGCCTTAAAAAGTTTAGACCAATGCTCTCCAATGTCAAAATCTATCTTATGGTGTCTCATCTTGGAGTGAGGGACTTCCTTCTTAATAAAGACTTGAATGAAAAGAGGGCTAGTTAAATTACCAAAGTCATGGAGTATGATGTGGAGATTAAGGTCACTAAGATAGTAAGGGGCAAAGGATTATGTGAGCATATGGTGAATGACCTTCATGAGGATAAAGAGGTTTTCTTGGTGACACAAGATGATTCCCAAATAGATGCACCTCCATCTCACACTAGTTGGCACTAAGAAATGACACATTTTTTTACAACAAGTGAGTGCCCACAAGGTATGGATAGGTCAAAGAGAAGGTATTTTAGAATTTAGTCCATACCTCATGCATTGATTGATGGGGTTCTATTAAAAAAGGCTTCAATGGAGTGTTTTTAAGGTGTATTGATTATGACCAAGTGACTAGGCTTTTGGAACAATTCCATGATGGGCCTGTAAGAGGCCATTTTGATCCAAGGACTACAATAGTAAAAGTGATGAGGGTTGGTTATTATTGGCCCAACCTCTTCAAAGATGTGTATGCATGGGTAAAAAAATTTCAAAAGTATGCTCTCTTTATAGGCAAGCAAATATTGGCAACCCTTCCTCTCAACCTAATCTAAGAAAAACAACCCTTCATGTAGTGGGGTTTAGACTTTATAGGAATGATCAATCCATCTTCTAATAGAGGACACAAATGGGTACTCACTACTACTGACTACTTCACCATGTGGGTGAAATAAATTACCCTGAAAAAAGCTAATGAAATAGCAGTGTTGGACTTTTATGACAACATAGTGATGAGGTTTGGTGTACTAGCAACAATAATTTTAGATAATACCCTAACATTTGTTGGCATAAGGATAAGTGAATGGGTACTTCAACTGGGCATCTACCTTATCACATCCTAAAATTACTACCCCCAAGGTAATTTATTAGGAGAGTCCATAAACAAAAACTTGATAAGGATCATTAAGAGGACTATGGAAGACAATCAAAGAGTGTGGCACACAAAATTAAGGATAACCCTATGGGATGATAGAGTGACTCAGAAACTTACCATTCATCCTTGTAAATTGGAGGGAGGCTAAACTACCCATCTCTCTTGAGTTACCTACCTTGGAGTTAGCCCATCATCTTGAGTTAATGGAGAGTAAACCTATGAGCGTAAGGATGGTAGAGCTCATGGACTTTGAAGAAATAAGGGACCTTACAATGGAGACATTAGATTCACACCAAGCTCAAGTCAAGAAGGCCTTTGAAAAGAGAGCCATAACAAGGGAATTCAAAGAAAGGGAATCTAGTCCTCAAGTGGGATTCAAATAAGGCCAAGCTAGGGAACCATACCGAGTTTGATATCTTGTAGAGTGGCCCTTACTTGATCCATAGATACAAACAACATAATGATTTTTATCTTACCCAACTAGATGGAGAGGTATTACCCATTCCAGTCAATGGGATTCATTTAAAGCCTTGATATTAGTAGAGTTTTTAACCATTGTAAATATTATACATAAAAGATTAGATTCTGTTATTTCCCTCTAGGTGCATTGCACACATCTTTTTAGTTGTATGTTCCTTTCCCTAAATGCCTTTGGCACAATATTTGTTTTGTTCTTGTTGTCCTTATTTATTCAAGAAGAGGTTTTTTAGAAAGGGATAGCCTTATATCAAATTCATATAACTAGGAACAAAGACTTATGACCCCATATGCCCAATGGATCAGACAAGGTAACTAATCTATTACATAGTAGGCATGCAATCCCAGATGGCTACCAAAAATGTTGGCCAAGTTTTGGCTTGCATAAAAAATAATTACCTAGCTTCAATCACTTCATGGTTGAAGAATCTTGTTTGAAGAGAGAAAGATGACTAGCATAAGTCTAAAAGAACCAAGTTGTCTTAACATGCCATACAAGAATGAATAGATTAGTTTGATTATGAATTTAATAAATATACTTAGGAAATCAACCAAGGTCAAAGGAGTACATGAAAATAATTTTTTTATGCCATGAATGTCTCCTACAAGTTTGGTGTCTTGATGTGTTTTCTATCTCAAGATATAAGCCTTCAAAAAATATCTAACAGTGTGGGATGTGCCCAGAGGACATCAAAATAAAATCCATAGGAAGTAGCTATTTAGATTCAAAAATTCTTTAACATGCTAAAGTTGAACACGAGGCTACCAAGTTTCAAAATCTTGCTCGATTCAATCAATAGATCAATGATATGTGGGTGATAGCAAAGTCAATAAGTCAATCTAGATCTATGATGCAAATTCAATCCTATAATCAAAGATCAACGGTGAGCACGAGGTTAAAAGGTTAGAGGATCTTAAAAATTAACACAATGGTGTCAATTGTCTCAATTGTGGTGAAATCCCAAGAAAATAGATGAACTGCATTCAATCATGTAAAAGGAAGATCAATGGTATACATTTGATCTTACAGATCAAATATCTATGGTGCATGTTTAACTATGCAAAATTAGATCAATGATGTGGATCAAGGTCAAAAATTCAATGAACCCAGATTGTACATAAGGCTACAATATGGCATAAACACGTTAATTAGATGTAGACTGACATTAGGGTCTATAGAAGGCATGTAAGGCTACCAAGTGTCATAATCCTATAAATGGAGATGTAATGGCATGCATCAAAGCCAAGTGTCATAATCTTGAGGGTCAATCTAAAATCAATCACTGATGTTGAATTCAAGAATAAGAGACACCCCTAGAGATCAATGATGCAAATTTGATCAAAGATCCATGGGGCACATGATGAAAACACATGTCCAAAGCAATGATGGTTAGATGTTAATAAATAACATGGCAAGGAGAAGTCACATAGGTGAACATGTTAGATCAAAATATTTTATAGATCCAAGCATACAAATGTGTAAACATGAGAGCAAAATAGTTAAGATCCCTAGTTTGAAGATTTAGATCCTATATGCCATGTTTTCTAAGGTTATAATGTTGTTTCATGACTATATTCATTATTCTTTAAAGGGGATCCATATGTACAATGAGCTCTTGGATTTTATAATGCTTTGACCTATAGAACCATTGTTCCTATTGATTCAAATGTGATGGATACATCAAGGAGTGAGGTGTCCATGGAAAAAAAATAAAGGAATTGGTTTTCCATTCCAAAAAGACTTATAGTAGGTTCCAAAAATTACTATATAGTCAACAAGATATTAGTGGAGTGTGGTAAGAGAATGATCATAGAATTGATCTTAAGACCATTTTTCAAAAGTAGGCCTAAAGGAATTCATAATTGATAAAAATTAAGGTGGTCATGAGACTTGTCAAATTTTTTAAGAACATGAAGATATCCAAGTTCATAAATATTATAGCCTAAACCTAAAGCATGGTCATTTAGAAAATATTGGAGGATGATAACCTCAATCAAAGTAACAAGTGCTTCATGACAAAATAGTTATAATACCATCATGGAAGATTTAGAGATCATGTGTCACTATTAGGGTTCTTAACCAAAGCATGGGGAGCTTCTTGAATGGCTATAGTGGTGAATGTAATACAAAGAGACCAAGGTGATGGAGCCAGTAGAATGATCAACCAGGGCTCCAGCTTAGCACTTGGCATGCACTCTCCACCCTGACACAAAGATGCTCCTATGTGCTATAAATCCTACATTAATCTAATGAATAAGGGACTCTCATTTTAACACGATGAAGCCCTACTAAAAAAATTGTATGAAATATCTCTTAAAGTAATAAAGATAATTTTACCTCTCTTATCTCTAAATTGTGTTTAACAAGCTTGTGTATGATGGCCTTGTGAAGAAGTGTTATTTCATGTCCATTTTCCTTATTTCTTATCTATTTTATGTGTTTTAAATTTAGTTTTAGGTCTAAACTTGATCTCTTTCTGCCATTAATGCAGGCTTGGTGTGAATCTTAGAATTCCTCTTTGCTTCATTCATTGTTTGGTGAGCCTAGTTTATGAAATACTTATGCAAATTAGCCAGATTATGAGATTTTATGAGCTAAAATTATTTTTTATTGAATTAGTGTTTATTTCATGCTTATGTGAGTGTTAATAAATTTTGATGTATCACCCATTTATCTCTCTTAGTTACCCTATTCCCTCTCTCTATCCCTTTTCCAAGTAGAAACATTAGTTTAGGTAATCTACCAAGAGGAAGTTGGCCTTCTCTGGAGGTTCAACCTTGCCATAGAATACCCACAACCTGAGGTTGTTCCCATTATGTAGCTTAGTTATAAATATCTTGAATAAATCTTTCCAAGGGCATAAATTAATGTTCTAAAACATCACCTACATTAAATACATATCCTATCATGCTCCTCCTCCTATCTAAATCTCCAGATATGTTCGAATCTAAATAAACATGAAAATTGGTTTCTAATCCACCATAGCTTAAAACTATCCCCATGGTCCCTCTCAAGTATCAAAGGATCCCATTCACTACCTGCCAGTGCTTTCTACCTAGATCACTCATGTGCCTACTTACTACTCCCACTACATGGGCAATATATTGCCTAGTGCACATCATGGCATACATCAAGCTACCAATTACTGATGAGTAAGGTACATAGGACATATGGATTATCTCCTCCTCTATCTTGGGACACTGCTCCTTTGATAACTTGAAATGGATTACCAAAGGAGTCCCAACCAATTTAACAGCTTACATGCTAAACCTCTCCATAATATTTTTAATGTACTCTTCCTAAGATAAATTTAGCTTTCGTTCCTTCCTATCCTGAGATATTCTCATACCAAGGATTTGTTTTGCTGCCCCTAAATCCTTCATAGAAAAGAAATGACTAAGTTTTTCCTTGAGTACCTTTATTTCCTACATGTTCTTACCTAAAACCAACATGTCATCCACATATAGACATAAGATAATGTAACTACCATAATCAAACTTCTTGATATATATGCAATGGTCTAAATGACACTAGAGTATTCTTGCTCCATCATAAAATGATCAAATTTCTTGTACCACTATCGTGGATCTTATTTCAATCCATACAATTTCTTCTTCAATTTACACACCATATTCTTCTTCCCTGTGACCTCATATCTCTATGGCTGATCCATGTATTAGTCCTCCTCCAAATCATCATGAAAAAATGTAGTCTTCACATCTAGCTTCTCTATTAATTCTTTCATTTCCACTATCCCAAGAACAGTCTTAATAAAAGTCATCTTCACCACTAGATTAAAAATATCATCAAAATCAATTCCCTTCTTCTATGTAAACCTATTCACCATTAACTGAGCCTCATACCTTTTCTTTCTTCCACCATCCTCTTTAATTCTAGACACCCACTTATTTTGTAATGCTCTCTTACCTTCAAGTGGGTTTATCAAATCCCAAGAATGATTTTCTATGAGAGACTAATGCTCCTCATCCATTTCTTGTTCCCACTTCTTCTTGACATCTACCTACATTATTTCTTAAAATCACTATGGCTCTCCATTGTCAATGAGTAATAAATAATGAAGAGATGGAGAGATAGAGAAAAACATTTAGGTTCCATTATTACCCTAGAAGACCTCACCTCAGGTGTTTGGGATTCCTATGAAGTAGGTACCTAAACTAGTTGCTTGGACATTTTACCATCTGTAATGTCTTCTAACACTGTGTAATCTTTTCTAGAATCCTTTATCTAATCCTAAAACTACTATTTATACATGACTTTTATATTAAAGACCACATCCCTAGACCAAAATATTTTCTTGTCCTTAAGACTCCAAATCTAAAAACTAAAGTTATCCTCACCATAACCAATAAAGGTGCATTTTTTAGACTTATCCTCTAACTTGGTCCTATCATATTTATCAATATGAACAAAATATTCATAGCTAAATACTCTAAGAAATGAATAATCAACCTTCTTACCAGACCAAGCTTCTTCATGTATGCCTCCTTCTAAGGAAGATGAAGGTCCTGTATTGATCAAATATACAAATGTGTTTATTACTTCTACCCAAAACTAAAGGGGCAGTCCTACATGTAACCTCATGCTCATAACACACTCCATGATAGTATTATTCATCATTTATAAAACTCTATTCTAATGTGCTACTTCTAGAACTATCCTCTATCTACAAATTCCTTTCATAGAATAGTAGTCAAAAAATTCATTGCTACAATGTTCCCCACCATTATCTAACCTAAGACACTTCAACTTGAGACTTGTTTCATTATTAACCAAGGCTTTCCACCTTTTAAATGTATCAAACATATCATATTTTATCCTAATTCTATATTCCCAAAATTTCCTAGTTGCATCATCAATAAAAGTGACATAATAAGATGAGCCACCAATTGAAGATACCTGACCCGACTCCCATACATTTGAATGAACCAAATATAACTTTTTCTCCTTCCTCGTAGGTCCAACCTTGATAAAATTTACCCTTTTATATTTTTCATACACATAGTCTTCATAAAAATCTAAATCAAACCATTTCAATCCAGGTAACCTATCCTTCAAAATTTGCATGCCCTTTTGGCTCATGTGATCAAGCCTATTATGCCACAAAGTTACATCTACATCTATAAAAAATAAATTAAATAATTAGCACTACTTGATAAATAAAAGCTACCAAAATTATTACCTCTTACTACCATAATATCACCCTTAGTCACCTTCCAAAAATCTACTATAAAATTCACCATACAACCTTCACTACTTAACTACATCGTGGATAGAAAATTCCATCTCAACTTGGGCACATGTCTGACATCCATCAGTAGCCAAGTGTTCCCATTCTACATCTTAACCTCAACACATCCTTTTCCTACTATAATTCAAGGTTCATCATCACCAAGATAAACATGTCCAAAATCCCCTTGAATGTAATCAATAAAATAATTCCTATGTGGTGTTGCATGAAAATAAGTCCCTGAATTTAAAACCCAAGACTCAACAATATTATCTATGAAAAGATTTAATTCATCCTAACAAACATTACCTATTGTCACATTCACCTCCTTAGATTCTTATTGATTTTTATTCTTGTTTTGAAGAGCCCAACAATCCTTCATCACATGCCCAATCTTTCCACCGTGCCAAC